>OZ012677.1:32852158-33499191 GCA_963942445.1 Argyra leucocephala | reverse complement strand
CCTTTGAAGCTACAAAATGTTACAGAAACCATCAAAGGTTACTCATGAAATAAACTTAAACTTTAATTGAGGCAAACCAAAATACATATTTTAAAAACTAAAAATCTGATCTGAAATATAAAAAGTTGTATTGGCTAATTGGGCGGTTATACGTCTACGCTTTCGACGTATAACAAAGTTTTGATCTACAATCAAATGTTGAAGCCAGTCTGGGTGTACGGTATTCAAATATGGGATTGTGCTAAACAACTAATTTTAACAAAAAATGAGAGTTTAAGTTCGTTAAAGTCAGCACAGTCCTTCACTTCGTTCTTCCGCGGCACATAGAACAGAACAAACTCTTTTGATGATTTTCTTCCATCTGAAAAAAAATATTAAAAACACAAGAAGCAAGTGATTGTAGTGAATATACCAAGGGTAATATTGACTATTTCTTCAATTGGAACTGGAATTACAAAACTACATAAAAACTATTCAAAATTCCACTTTTTAGAAGTTCTGACTATAAACGAATTTCCATAACCAGTCTTAAACAATTTTGATATTTCCACCATGCAGAGTGGGCATTTGGAGCCTCTCGCGGTCCACGACGTGATTACTTAAGAGGCGGACGTAGTGATTTTAGACTTTAGTTCTTCCGAGCATGTTGACTAGTTCAACAACATGCTTTACCGTATTATTCATAGTATATATGTACATTAATATCACAATTCTTTAGTTTTATATATTATTTCTCTTCGTTTAGTATCACTTTATTTTACTCTTTGGATATTTTTGTAGTTTGACTTTTTTCTTTTATTGCTAAGTTAATTATTTTTTATATATTCAAAATTTATATTCACAAAATTTCATTTTGACTGCAGCTGTACTTAACAAAAAAGTGAACCTGTACTTTTTTTAATTCTTTCGCATATGTTAATGACTTCTCCCTTTTTGAATTGAATTCAATCTAACTACTTAGTTTCCCAATATAAAGTCCAAAAAAGTCAAAATAAAAAAAAATATTTTCTTTCTCTTCAAATACTCAGAATACGTACGCACTCCTTTCAATGTCGAATGGTCCAATTGAAAAAGGGAATAAATAAAATAAAAATAAAAAAATCATTTGAAGTGTGCCAGACCTTGAAATTCGTTATAAGTGTGTATGTATAAAAATTTTGTTGTCAACTCATGTGAATTTAATTGAAAAGGAATACATGTGCATGGACAGAAGCTTTTCAGTTTTCCCCCATTTTCGATAAATTTTTTATTTTTTTCAAAATTTTTTTTTGTGTTTTTGTTTCATTCATCATCAATTTCAATTTTAATTTAATTCAGAAAGGTCAATGAAATTTCTATACCCATGGACTTATTACCTATTATCACGGAATTTTTAGAACATATAGAAAGTAAGAAAAACTTGAGCCCAATTTAATGAAAGTACTTTTTTATAACCACATTTTAACACTTGTAATATAAAGTAAGATTAGACAAGAGTTGTGAACGTTTAAAAAAATTAAAAAAATTTATTTCGATTATGAAAATTTACACTTAGTGTGTGTGTGTGTATGTGTGTAAAAGTATATAAAAACTATTCAAAAATTGAACCGAAAATGAAAATTTTGTAAATTTTAGAGATGGTTTTTTTTAATAAATATTGTTTTTGTTTCTAAATAAAAAGCTGTGCAAGGACATTTCCAGAATGATAGTTGTACTTTGGAATCGGTGCAGTTAACTGTACCAAAATTTAAAAAACTAAGATACCTTTTGTTAGGAAGGACATTTGAAATAAAACTATTATGGTTCATGTCAATACACAAATATACGCAAAGTTCATACTCAAAGAATGATAACGATCAGTATTGATCACTAGCCCAAAGAAAACTTATGGATTACTAGCCAAATCGAAAACTCAAAAGAAAAATCCGTAACACTGTCTAGTCAAAAGAAAGCTGATAGCCAAAATTAACTCAACTCTAACTCACCCTAGATATTACTTTCAATTCTCATAGTCACAGTTGTAACGATATACATCAGATTATGACTTCCTTTATAGATTCATAGTCTTAGATAACTAGACTCTAGTTAAAAAATTTTAGGGAAGTTTTATATAATATAATATTATATACAATATATATACAACGGTTACAGGACAAAATTACATAAGATAAAATTACATAGGACAAAATTACACAAGACAAAATTACATATGGACAAAATTACATATGGACAAAATTACATAGAGACAAAATCACATATGGACAAAATTTCATATTTAAAAAAATCACTAAAGGCCTTGATCAAAAAAATTGTCCAAAAACCAAAATGTCAATAATGTTCATTATGTATCAAGATAACTATAAAAAACATTTTTTTTGTTCAAGGTCTTTGATCCCTACTTACCGTTGGAACAATTTTTAAAAATTAGCTATGTACAATAGTTATCAATAACCTTTTTTCAGAAAAAGACAATTTAAACACGTGATATAGAGTTTCGGCCCCAATTTCTTGGACCTAGCACCTATTGTCTTCATCATATTTAAGAGCTATTGTACTGATGCCAAAGAAAAAATTTCAAGGTCTTCCTTTCTAACACTTGGGCCGCCGGATCTCTTGTTTTTAAACCCCCGCTAGTCATTTATTGGAACCCTGTTTTTGCCGAAGACAGGTAAACGCATACGCCACAGTGATTTTTTTAAATATGAAATTTTGTCCATGTGTAATTTTGTCCATATGTTTTTTTTTTCATATGTGATTTTGTCTTAAGAAATTTTGTCGATATGTAATTTTATCTTGTGTAATTTTGTCCCGACAACATATACAGTATATTTTACAAATAGTGAAACTTGAAATCTGATTGATTTCTTCAACCTATATCTACCTATAGAATCAAGTTGAAATAAATTATTTTGTAAAATCAAACAATAACATCGATTGGCTTTGACCGAATCAATTGAGTCGTAACATCAAAAAAACGTTATTTAGTATTAATCGGCTTTAAATATCCACCCAAAATCATCTTCACTTCCACCTATACATACTTACTTATCTACTTAAATAAGTTAAAATTTTTGATTATCATTATTTAAAGATTTCAATAATTTTTTGAAGGTTCTAAAACAGGTTATTATTATCAATCACTATATGATAGTTTAACACAATTTGATTAGAAATCACCGCAAAAAATGGGTATAGAACAGCATCAACTATAACCAATTAAAGACAAAAAAAAACTTAAATTACACTCAATCTAATTTTTTTATAATTTGCTTTTATAGTTATTGCCTTAATGAGAATAATATAATCTTTTACAACATTAGGTCCCAGCAAAGATTCAATCAAATTAATTTTTACTTGATATCATTTTCTTATCAAGAATTTCTACTTATAAAATAAACAAGTACGCATTTATAAAAGGACCCACTGATATATCAGAATCTAAAATAGACTTAAGACTGTTCAGAGGAATTGATCCTTGACCTATTAATAATGTTTTCATTATAAAAATTATTTAATACGATATTGTAAATAAGATGAAATTCATAATCAGACTTGTTCAAATTCGAATGCCAATAAAATAAATTTATTTAATTTGTTGTTGCTGGACATTTTTATAATTTGCAGAATGATTTATTATAGGAAAGAGTAAAAATAATGATACTCGTCCCCACCATTATTTTTTTAGTATGATTTGTGAAGACGCGTAAAATCGTTAGCTGATATTGATTTAAGTTGCAGAAATTAATAACCTATACCTATACCTATAGCTATATTAAAGTTCCATATTAAAGTTACATAATCGAAGATATCGGAACATCAAGAGATATTTGACAAGTTGATAGTCTCAGTCCAACTCTGTTTAACTTAGCAATTGGATAAAATAATATGAGATATGGTTAACACCTCTTGCAGATATCAAATTGACGATAAGAACGTTTACATCATATGTTACGCACTATATACTTACTCGCAGAGAATAAACATGATCTTATTGAAATGATATTATTATTCAGATTTAGTGAAACTGCCAATGGAGGTATCCACTTTAAAAACCAATTCTATTTCGAAAGAGTCCATTTAATTTAAAATATCCGTTAACATTAAAATTATCGAACAATTGTTCAATTTTAAATATCTGGGCGTAAATATTTACTAGCTGTCGCAACACGAAAATAATAATAAGAACCAAAGCAGGAATAACCGCAAATTGAGATTTACTTTAAAATGTTATATTATTTTTTTATTTGGTCCATTCACAATTATAAGAACTTACACTAATGATTACAAAATATGTGTACAATATTAAACTTACAGCTATGAAGAAACAAATACATGCTAATAATTGAAAACAAAAAACAATTATGCAAAAGATATATTCGGATAACTGCGAACTACATCTAAATCAAAAGAGAAAAATTCGACCTTTGCGGCAAATATGTGGATACACATGAAGCGATAAGAAAGAGATGTGAATACTCAATATTTTGTCCGTTAGAGTCGAAATAGACGAAGAAACTGGAGAGACCACATAAATAGATTGACAGAAGGACGACTGGCGTAATGAATGGTCAAATAAATATCAAACGTATATACCAGGAAGACCTCCTAAAATATTGTATAGCGCTTCGCAATCACAAAATTGAGCATGAGATATATATACATATATTGCGAAAACTGGCACTAAATACCTAATTACAGAAGAAAAAGATATTAAAGTAAATAATAAAAAAAAAATTATGTTGTATTGAGAAACCTCTAATTTAATCAATCGGCAGTTAAAATTTAATTTTATTAAAAAATATATATATTTTTTTCTAAATTTAGTCAGCACGTATTAAACCTGTTGAATTGAGCTGAAAAATAAAATTAGATCAAATATTAATGTATACAACTAAAAAAGAAAAAATTATTTTCAAAGATGAGTAGAATCTCAATTTAAAGCCCCCAAAATCAATAAAACTAATAAACATAAGTGTTTTAAATTGAATTTAATTGCTTGGACTATATTCTGTATAAATTTTATTATAGGTTCATAAAATCTACTAAGTACTTAGATATCAATATGTAAAGTGTGTATTCAATCCCAAAAATGTTTTTTTTTCTACCCTATATTTTAAGTCAGATAATAAAATTTCCACTTACTTTAATAAAATTTATATTCTATTCTGTTCTCTTTGTATCCTTCATTATTTTGTTTTTCTTCAGTTTTTTCTGTTGGGTTGAATGAAAAGCATTGGGTGAAAGTGTAATTTAATGCAATTACAAAGTACCTATGTACCTATATGAGTATATAAATGAAGAATAATCCAGTCCAATGTGATCATAAAAAATCCAAACACCAAAATGTTTTTATAAGTATGTAATTGAAGTGTTTAAATTGTAGTGTTTGTTATTTAATTAAATTCTAGTAAAATAAAAAAAATAAGAAAAAAAATGTGAGACTTCCGAAGATGGGAGTTATCCAGCATGCCATTGAAGAATATCTGAGTGTGATCAGAAAATTAGATATCGGTCAAAAACCGCGTCCGACTCCTTTTTTGATCATTAATAACTGTGCAAAATTTCAGAACTCTATCTTTAATTCTGTGGGCGTGTATAGCGATCAAACAAACAAGTTTTCCGTTTTATAAGTATAGATAAGCCTTCGAATCGTGGTTTTCTAAGCAATTATGGTTTTCTAAGCTAACTTATATTTTTGTGAAATATCTTTCTGCCGAGGATTTTAAATGCCTCCCTTTAGCTATTTAACATCTTGTTCTATAGATTTCATCTAGAGATCTCTCAATATCTTACCTATATATAATCTATAATTATAATAGACAAGCATTTAAGGACCTGTGCACCTTTTCATTTTATCTCGCTTCTCCTTAATGAACTCAACTCATACTAGAAAAGGGAAACTCTTTATTTACGTAAACCGAATGCAATTTTTTACATAAACCACAACAAAATATTTCCATTAGTTGAAACAAGTAAAAACTATCATACTATACCTACTTTAGCATTGCCGTATAAATGAGAAAGAAAGAGAACACAGCATATGCTTGCCTAAATTTTTATATAGAAATTTTTATTAGGCTGACGAAAGATTTGAAAACGCTTATGAAATTTGTATATGCGGGATTATTTATTAAGTACATAGTGAGAAAAAAAGTTTGGACAATAATTAAATATTTTAAATTTAAATTTTAAACAAAGACAACAAAAAGTAAATTCCCACAGACAACAAAAAGTAAATTTTTATTAATTAGTTTCATTAAATAGTTTCACTTTAATACGAAAAAATTATTATTTACACAAATTCTATTTGAATTTTATCTTATTAATTTCGCTACACCTTTTTTTTCCTATATTTCACTTCATTCATGAAAATACAATTCTTATTACCGTCTAATTCTAACAATTTTTTTTTTAAATGTATGGATGTGTTAGCAAAAATACATACCCGAGTTTAACTTCTTATTGTTTAGAAATTCTTTGCTTGCAATAAACCTATTTAAATAATACGTCAAATAAATACAAAAAAAAAACAAGAATATCATAAAAATAATCATCTAAAATATCATAATATATCATCTAAAATAAAAAAATATAAAAACAACAAAAACAAAAATAGAGCATCTATAATTATAATAACCATGCATTTAAGGACATGCGCAGTAAGCACCTTCTCATTTTATCTCGCTTCTTCTTAATGAACTCTTAATATGTAAATAAGTTGTATATATGGCCGAAATACGCATACGGGTTAAACAAATTTCTATTTGGTTTTATAATATTCAAACTTTTAAGTAAAATAGAGCCATTTTGTGTCATTCAACATCTTATTATTTTTATACTATTACAGAATAGTATAAAAATAATAAGATGCTGAATGACACAAAATGGCTCTGTTTTACAGATAATGTTGTTATTATGTTCTGTCAAAAACTTTAAATTTGGCTTCAACTTAAATTATAATTACAAAACAGGGTAGTATGATTTTATTAGAATAGATGTAGCCCAATTCCTTATCACATCATATATTTCAGAATTCACCAAAGCATAACAGAAATTATTTATTATTAATAAAAGTTAATTTTAATAAACATTTTAAATAATTGCATTGGTTTTAAAAATTTCCAGTTTAAATCCCTATACTTCTACTGAATTGTGTACAATTGTGGCACATAATTTTACAATTTTCCTGGAATATTTTTAAATTTTATTGTACACTCATGAGATTTAATGGTAATACCAAAAACCTTCACCATAAAAACTTAATCATATGTTTACTTTTTCTAGATTACAAAGTTTTAAATAATTTGCATCTTAATCTCTTTAAAATACAATAGTAAATTCCAAACAAAGAAAATATTTTTTTTTCCAATAACTCAAATCACCTGTTGTGGAACTTCAAAGGGAAACATTTATATATAGTTTTTTTTAAATATTAATTTATTATCCTTGATTTTAACTTTTAATCTTGATTTCATTTTATTTATTTTTATTTTACAAAATTTTTTTTTTTTTATTAATTCTTCCAGATTAGTTAATCCTAAAGTGGTTCGTGCTTGTACAATTGTTCTATCCGATTGGGAAAAAATACCAACAAAATCTTTAAAAGCAGCCGTAACCATATTACATCGTATTGCATATGGTAGTCATTGTCCAGCTATGTTATATCAGGTAAGTTTAATAGTAGGTAGTATAATGTAATCGGAAATAAGAATCAAAGAAGAAAGAAGAGAGAAAAAAAAATCTCATATACCTATAGTAAAACCATTTTTACAGTTAATTGCACAACAAGAGCAGTGCAGAAAAAAAAATGCATTACTTTAATTGCAAAGTTAAAGTTTTTAATGAAAGTTGGGTGTACACGAAAGGAAATCTTCTGTGTTAAGGAAACAGTTTGCTTTTTATTTTATTTTTTTTTCTTTCTGTTTATTATTTTTATTTCCATCTCATGTCACATCCATATACAGTTTAATTTATCAAAGTATTAATTTTTCTTTATGATTTCGTTCTGCTAAATAAAAATAACAAATTAAAATGCATTTTTCTTAATATTAATTATTTGTTCTACTTCAAAAGTTGTGAGTACAATGAAAACTTTTTAACTCAGTTCGTAGCTTTACTTCAGAGTATGGCATCTTTTTTTTAAAATAAAATTTGAGGTAGCTCAAATCTATTTTTGAATAAATTATTTTTAGGCCAAAATTTCAGGCATGACATGACGGTTGAAAGTAAAATCCCAATATCATAGATAGAAAAGAAAGTACTCTAAAATTGAAGATAACCAATAAAGCCTACTCTAGTGAGCTATAAACAATGAAATAATTTGAAAAATAACAGATTACATTTCTTATTGATCCCACTATGTTGAAAATTAAATTACAAAATTCATTTTGTTGTGGAATAATATAAGTTTTATTTTATTGTACATATGGACAGTCTAGCTTTCCTATTTTAAGTGCACGACAATTACATAATTTTATCTCATTTCTCAATCGAATTGTACATAAAAATATAATAAAACTAATATATTGTTAATTTGTTATAATAATAATGTTAGTAAATACATGTACATCAAATACAATGTATTTGACAAAGTGTCACAAACCCTCAAATTCAATTGACAATCCATTTTAAGTATTTATCCCGCTTTGTCAAATATATAATACAGACTCAAGAGATATTTGTTACCACATTTGTTAGGAGAAACAGTCCCTAACCGAAAATCCTGTTGTTTAAAAGATTCATCCTTAGATATTGGAAAGGTAAAAAAACTAGAGAAGACTTTTCACTATTTATTCATTTGAATAAATCTTCTTGAATCCAGCTAACACGTCGTTTCTATAAGCTAATGTTTTTCTTTTTTGTGGGAATATCACTCAATTTTAACTTACTTTTTTTTATACATTAAATCAATCGGAATTTCTGCAAACTTTCTAACATTTTAATTTTAAAAAAAATACACTATACAGCAATTTAATTGATAATACATTCTTAGCTTATGATTATACGATCCAAATATATATTCTGTTGTACTGCAATCCGTTTTAATGTCACATTTAAAAATTGTTAAAAACTATTAAAATGAAAATCAAAGTCAACAGAGAAAAATAAGTTAATATTGACTTCACCACAACCACCATTCATCATGAGACATATCCGCAAGTCATGTTAACTAATGCTACAATCTAGAGAATATGAAATACTTAACTATTTTTTATTTAGAGATTGTATACGCACATGTGTACACCCATAACAGTTTTTTTTTCTTTTTTCACTTGGAAGTATAAGATTTCGATTTAGCTCATATAATTTATTTCTGCGTTTCAGCTTTTAATAATGATTTTATTTTACAAAATAATTGTCAATCATCAAAATATCCATCTCTATCGTCTAGTAGAATATACGAATTTTATTTCCCAGGGAATTTGAACCCATGCTTGATACAAAATTCAGCAGATTATTTTTGTTAATGTTATTAATGTTTAAAATAGCTAAGGAATGATAATAACCAGAAAAATGTCAGATAAAAGTACTAAAATCGACTATCGTGTTATATCTCTGTTTTATCTCGGTGTGGCTATATTATGTGTATATATATTTATATACAGTTTTTTTATATTTAATATGCGTGTTTCTTAAGTGCGAGACTTCTGGTTGTCATCAGTGTGTTACATTAAATTATAGTTAGGGAGTTGCCGGACAATGTAATATATATTAATATTATAATAGTCAACTGTATACAACAATCGACACCTAATATTGTACGTGAATATTATCAAATATTCAGTATGTCATAACATAAAAAATATCCATAGTTGTTGTGTAAAAGAAAAAATATCAATATTAATCAAATAGTTTTGTATTAGATCTGGACAGCATCTAAATCAAATAAATTGTGTCTTGATGTTTAGAGGTTAACTTGTCAAAATTGTAAACAAAATTTATTAAAAATGTGTAACTGTATATGGTAATTTCAATCTATTTTATATAATATCAAGTTATCACATGCCATAACTGTAATAAAAAATGTCTCTTAAAACTAACTATATCAACATAAAGAAAATTTCGGGTAGGTTTGCTCTAATAATAGTGCCCCAAGACCCAAACCACTAGTGTTAAAACATGATTAATAAATAGACTCAAAATCAAATTATTAAAATACATATATTTTTTTTATTTCACAGGCTATTTTATTCCGGATATTTCAAAAAGTATTAGATGCACCACGTGAACAACATCAAGAAGAATTAAGACGTTTAGCAATTTATGTAATAAAAAAATTTGTTGAAATAGCTCCAACTAATCCGAAAATTTATTCTGAACTTTTATTCTACAAAACAATACGAGAAGCGAATGAATTAGAAACTGGATATTGTGACAATTATGATGCGTGAGTTTGGTTTTTTTTTTCTATATGTTTTTTATCATAAAATTTTAATTTTTTTTTGAATAATAATTTCAGAGGAACCAAAGGTACTTGGACCGATGAACAAGAAGATGAACTACGAATGTTATACCAAGAAAATCAAAATAATCCAGAAACAGACCAAGGTAATTAATTGTCTTCTATTATGTCTGCTCAAATATCTGCTTTTATTACTTTAGATTAAATTATATTATATTTTATTAATTAATTATATTATTATATATTAAATTAATTTTAAAATAGAACGCTGTGTTAATTGAATAATTATAACATTATTAATTTTTTTTTTCTAAATCTTGATTTGGGTTTATACAAGTTTAATAAGAGTGTTGTCATTCTTTTAATGGTCAACTTGAATTATTTAATTTTATTCAACATACTTCTCTAATTCGTTTTACATTGAACGGAATTCTTCCAGATTTCAGTTGGGATTATAATTTTTAGCTGTATAATGTCGCTTTTTTATAATATATTCGAAAAAAAGCTCTAAATTGAATATTATTCAAAGTGTATGGAATCGAATAATCGAACAAAGAGAAGGTGATAGAACCACCAACCAACATATTGTTGACTATACCAGCATATAATCATAATCATATCATATATATTTACATTTTGCTCTGTCTTCTACGCTACTTCTACGATAAAATTGTTGCGAGATTTTTAATTTCAAAAAAATTTATAATATTAAATAATATTGTTGACTATACCAGCGAATTGTAGATTGAAGATAACTTTTTGAAACAAATAAAAAATGAAGGAGAAGTTAATTAACACATCAAGAACAGAAATCAAAAAATATTGATGATCTATTATCAAACTAATGAAAATTAATATTAAGTTTTTGACGTATAAGATGAAAATACGGATTTCGTCTCTAGCAACATTCGAAATCAATCAAAGCTGGCTAGAAAATAATTCAACAAATCAATATTTTTTTTAAATACAAGTGACAAGTCAAAATCCAAAAGGTAGTGTGAACCAGGCCGGAAATATTTCCATTTTTTGGTTCACAATACGAAGACTTTAACTAAAAATACATCAAAATCAATTGCATTTTACATGTTTTACTGAAATTGAAAGCTAAAAGATCCAGTTATTCGAATAAATAGGCTGATGGATAGATTATAGTATTTAACCCCATTAATTTTAATCTAGGACATTAACATGGACTTCTTAGAACGATCAAAATAATGAAGAAAATTGGTATTGCTATTATACGGTCGATATCGCGATTGTTTAGAACTTTTATTGTACGATAAGAAGAAAAAAACACATATCGAAATGTGAACCAATAAAACTATACTAAAAGTTTCTGTTGGCAATTTTTGTGGGATTCCCATCGAATTCATTTGTTTATATTTGTAAATAATAAAATTTATGCAAAACAAAAATGCATTGATTTATAATTTTAGATACATTACTGCAAAATTGAAATACAAAAATTATAAATCTATGCTATTTATTTGACAAAATAGCAATTGCTTCAAATTCTGATAATCAAAAATCTGATTGTTTCAAGTACAAAACTCTCCATAATTCGATGTTAATATAAATTTATTTATATAATTTTAAATGAAAGCTTAGAAAAGTCTTTATTATAATTAAGGACAGTAGAAAAGTCTCATATTGTATGTATTATATATGTAGTAATGAAATAATTTTTTTTCTTAATTATTTTAGAAATTGTAAAAAATTTGTGATGGTAAATAATGTTTTAAAAGACATCATTATCCTATAGGTAGGTGCCACCATACTATTTCGGTTTATAATAGGTTATAATAGATTCAGTTACTCGTTGGATATCGCTCTGTTAGTCCAATGGAGGCTCAGTTAGTATATAATATTATATTTTAACTAACTACCAAATCATATTTTAATGCAAGCAAATAGATAGTTTGAGATTGTTTCTTTTGTTCATTAAACGAAATTAACAGGAGAGCAGCAGAAAACAAGCGAACCAATTCACGAAATTGAAAAAAATAATTTTTACTACCTACTCTATTTGTTATTTCTTTAAAAATTTATAATTCAACAGCGAAAGACTTAAAATAATTTTTTTTCACATAATTAAACAAAACTTAATTTCCTTCAAAAAAAAATTCTCGAAGACTATACGGCGATCTGTGCTTCAGAAGTTATTTCGTCTCCACACTTTCTGTTTTTTATAGTAAATTTTTTTATTTTCATTTATTTTTCATAAAAAAAAACAAATTTCATTTAGTAGGTAGGTACGCAACGCATGATATTATGGACATATGTTTTTTTTTATAATTTACTTTACTTTTGTACGTGATATGTTTTTATGTTTTTCTGATGAACATGCAAAATCGAAAATGAATGTTTTTGGAAGAATGAGCCACAAATTTTTAAACTATGTATTTCAATTTAATCATAATAATATAATATATTATCATTTTGCTCGGTCTACTACGCTAATTCTACGAAAAAATTGTTGCGAGATTTTCTACTAAAATTTAGTTGCGTTACAAATTGTAGCTCATTCCATTAAAACAGCCATAAAATGTTTTAATAAGTCAGAAAACTGTTTATTCTTATATTCAAAATTTAAGAAAAAATATCAAATCGGTTTGGCCAAAACAACTGGGCTAGGAGCAAAGCAAAATAAAAAAAATCATTAAACATTTTGTCATTTATTAAATTTATGATGTAAAATTCTTTTATTGGAGGATAACTAAATAATTTCAATTAAAGGTCGAAATATAGGATTAAATAAAACAGTGAAAAGTATTTTCAAAATTCACAAAATTGTCAAAATGTCTATCTGTATTAAATTTAAATATGTAGGCAGTAATGATTTACGAAAATAAATAATTTTTTTTTGCTACACTTCAAAATAAATTTTTCAAATTGTCAAATTAGAAATTTTTTGTTTTTTAACGTTCTAAGCGACGTTCAAACCGATGTTGGACCGATGATGAACAGATGAAAAAATTGGAATGATAACATTGACACACACAGATGAAGATGTAATTGCAATTGATGACATAATCTAAACGCTGAGAACTGGCTTTTATAACAGATTTTGTTAACTACAATTACAATCCAATCCAATTACCAGGCGATTTATTATCTCTTTATTCTCTATGATAATTCTATTATTTCTTTTATGAAAGAAAGTTGGCTTAGATAAGTTAAAATATAATTTTGTGATAAAATGTATTTAAACGATTAAACCTTGGGTGAGCATCAAAGTCAAGTTTAAATTAATTAAAAATCTAAATCAATGTTGTATAATTAAATTCGTTTTAGATGGAATTAAATCATCTAACAATTTTATTATTTTGAATTGTCAATTAATCTTTAAAGATTAAAAAAATTAAGTCTTCCCCCATCACTAATAACAATAACTAAGAAAAACAAAAAATAATGTTTTCGAAATTAAAAATTTATCATTCGAAGTTAAAAAAGTCTTATAATAAAAAATCCTTTTTGTTTTTGAATTTTTTTGTTGAGTGAGGCGTAAAACAGTATATAAATTCATAAGGACATAACATTAATCAATTTTTAATATTTTGAGTATTTATGAAAACAAGTAACAGAAAACAAATCTGGACATCCAATTATCATTTTAAATCCAACATTTAAATTTTTATCGAAATGAACAGTTCCTGATTTGGTTTTTTTGCATGAATTTCAAAACATAAATCTTTAACAACCTACTAAAGTATTCTAATGCTTAACATAATCATTTTTTGTTTTTTTTTTTTTTCATTTTTTGTTTCAGAGTTCATTTTAAAAAGTAATTTATTATAATGTTGAGGAATGTTAGCTTGTCATATAACTTTCAGTACATAATATAATATATACTATGTATAGTATGAAAATTGCGTAAATCCATTTAAATATTTTTTAAATTCTTCAAATGATTTATTTCAATAAATCTCAGTACAATGAACAAATAAAAAACGTTTTATCAAATTGTCACTAAGATGGACTGAAATATTTTTATTTCCATTTTAATTTTTTTTCTTTTTTTTTTCTCCGTTTCCGTTTCACATACAATTGATAAAATAAATGAGTTAAGTATTAAATAATACAAAATAATGGTTTTTATTTTTACCGTTTAAGGATTTAAATATGAAAAATGAAAACAAAAAAAAAAAAAAAAATTAAATGGCAGGAAAATGGTAGATTTGAAAAATATAAGACCACATTGAGAGTAAATAAATATTATGGTTTGGTATATTGATAGGATTAATTTTTAAATTATACTTTATTTGAAGTTAATGTTCCATTAATGATATGGAAACACGTACTGTGTGAAATTGGTAACAGAATTTTCCTTTTTTAAAATTAAAATAACCAATAACAACAAATGGGTCACTCGAATCAGGAATAGAGGCAAAATTAAGTGGTAATTGATTTTCCAGAAGTAACCAAATGAACTCCTACACCAGCTGGCTAGTTACATTTATTTTATCTATATTAATTCTTATATAACTTTGATTTGATCTATCGATTATAGGGTAGAAATAAATGCAACATACCCGGGTCCATTTTATCCAGTATCTTTCGGTAAAAATTATATGAAGGAATATTTCTATTGAAATTTAGTAATTTCTATATTTCCGATAATATGTTAGAGTAAATAAAATCGCTAAATGTAGCGCCGGATATAAGTTTTAATATGAATTGGCAAAATTGTAGATCAATTTTATTGCGGATCGTGCGTGGCTTAAAGATTACTAACCAAAATAGGTAATGACGTAATTTTACCCACAATAGAAGTTATCGAACAACAAAATTGTGTCCGAACAAAATTGATTTAAATGAGATGTTATATTTAATTAGTGGAATCTTGATTAATAATTAATCGAAAAAGAACCTCTAATACTCTGTTGAAGTTACTATCAACCATTTGATAGAGTATGTTTCTGTTTCTAATCGTCATGCGTCGCGGGAGAAAAATAATTAAGTTACAATGCTCGCTTCGCTTTATGATAATTTACTCATTTGAAGTTGTTTCCATGTATGTGAACAGATTAAAATCTTAATATTTAGATATTAAAATTTATAAAGTGACAATAATATATCCCATTATTATAAATAAAACATAGAATAATTTACATAATGGCGGATGCATTGATCGCTATGACTTTCTTTGATATACAAGACATCTCTTTTTTTTATTTCGTAAATTAAAATTTCTTCCATTTTTCTCACTGATGACTATAAGTTTATGTAAACCAATTCAAACATTTTATTTCATTAAAAACTAGAATGTATTAATACTAATACGTCGCGTCGCGTCAAATTTTATATTGTAACAGGTACCATTTAAAAATATGTATCCTAATTAAACGTCAAAGCGATGTAACGCCATGTGAGTATTATAACACCACCTTTAAAGTGAAGGACTGTGTTATCCATCCAACAGTACTAGAACTCATCAGTATGTATTGTAGGGTTGAACAATTTGAACCAACTAGATAACTCCTGGTTTTAAGCTCAGATTTATTCTATAACTTGTGGTTTTAAAAAACCATCTGTTAGTTAGTTGAAGAAGTTCACTACTGCTTGATGTAGGAATTAATACAAGATTTATATCATACCAACATTAAAACAAAAGTCAAATCAAACTTACCGAAGTTATAACAACATCAACTGGTAAAAGATATTAGTCTAACTCTGTTCAACTGATGGACACCGCATATTAAAAAAAAATAAATAATACCAGTTTATCTATCCCCAAATAAAAAGTGGGAATTATATGTTATGCAAAAAGTCCGGTACTGCCTGCAGAAAACGAAGAAGATCTGCAGTAATCGTTGCTTATAGATTTTTCTATACCAAGAAAGGCAAATTGCATGAAAAGCTATCTATAACAGAAACTAAATACACGGTACTCTTCAAAGAATCTATCAGACGATGTAAACTACTCTCAATTAACAATCAAATAATCAGAAAAATATTGAATTTTAAGTATTTGAGTGTGAATGTGTGAAAAGACAAGAAAAGCAACAGGTGTATTTGATTACAGTGGAGGGTGTAATATGGAAACTTATATCCTTATAGAAAGGAAATATCCTTATAGAAAGTAAAAAGTAACTAAATCATCGTATGGCTTTATCTAAACTATAGAATTGAAACTTCGAAAGTAAAGCAAAAATTCGAAACCTTTAACATAATTACACTTTAAAAAATTAAAAATAAACAGCGGTTTTTGTAGGAAGTGTACACGATACAATGCTAGATCCGTACAAGATGTAGAAATTGAAAGAAATATGTGAAAAGAATTGTTAAAAATTGTTTAAAGAAAGCGTAGACGATTAGAATTCTTAGATTTGTCAAACTCTTAGATTTGTCGATAAATAAGAATTCCTGAAGATCTCCCCAGCCCCAATGAAATAAAAGATGCCATAAGACGTATAAAACAAAACAAGGCGGCAGGCGATGATGACATACCAGCTGAATTACTGCTAGCAGATATACAGACTATAGCACAACTACTACAGCCCCATATATCATTGGTCTGAAGTGAAGAAATAATTCCACCTTCATGGAAAAAAAGCCTAATTGTCAAACTACCAAAGAAAGGCAATCTGACTGCGATAATTGGAGAGGCATTACATTGCTCAACACAGCATATAATATCATAGCAGCAATAATTCAAGGTCGCTTGCAAGAAAAACTGGAGAAAACAATTCGTGAAGAACAAGCTGGTTTTCGTCCTCACCGAAGTTGCGTCGATCAAGCAAACACACTTCGGATAATAGTAGAACAATCAATTGAGTACAGAACACCATTATACATCCTATTCATTGACTTCAACATTGACACCAACATATTTGGCAAGTTGTTGCAGGTACTCTAATTTGCTCTGCATGTCGCTGAATTTGTGTGAGAGAAGACAGATATCATCTGCATAGTTGAGGTCTTCAAGTTGTTTAGTTTTTTCTAGTATATTATCTAGGACGACTGTGAAGGGGAGTGGTGAGAGAGGACATCCTTGTTTGACTCCTGATGAGGTGGTGAAGGAAGGACTTGTTTGTCCCCTATGAATTACTGACAGTTCAGCTTCTTCGTATAGTGCTTGGATTAGGCGGACTATTTGTTCTGGTGTTCCTTTGTCCCTTAGTGCTCTCCATATGGCAACGCTCTTGATTGTGTCGAAAGCCTTCTTGAAGTCAATGAATAGCATGTATAATGGTGGTCTGTACTCAATTGATGAGAATGTCTTCAATAACGTATCGGTCCACCTTTACGACAAATATACGACTTAAGTTAATTTGTTGTTATGAGTGAACCAATAAATATTTAGTAGAATTTATTACAATAAATTACGATCAAAATGGTGAAGATTATGGTAGATAATAAAAAGGTAGTTTACTCAAATGTTTTAATTTGATTTTATGTGATTGCTTCCTTTATGGTAACAAGGATTTACTGGCCAAATTCTACATAAAATATAGTGAGTGGTACCTGGGAATGTTTTGAAATAAACAGAACCTCAGACATAGGAGTAATACTTCTCTTTGTTTTTAGGATAACATACGTCATCAGTTCGTACCTACATGGAATGGAGTGCTGAGATAAAGTGCGAATTTTTCTTTTACGTTATTAAGTGTGGAATTAATTTTCCGAAATTGCTAATTTTAACCCCGTGTTTTGTTAACACCACGCTGAAAGATTATAATTTGTCACCTTAAGTACTTCTTGAATCCATCTTAAATGGTATTTCATAAAACGAACTGCTTTTTCCAGCCATACAACTGAGAGTAACGAAAATTTTCCATTGACGTGACTATTTTGACAAATTTTATATTTATTTTGTTATTTTTTTCCACACATTTTTATTCTGATTTTTTTCTTCGAACTTCGTCTGATAACCAATTTAATTTAAAGAGGAATTCTATTAAATCAAACCAATTTTTCCCCTTCTCCTATTTTCGATAGTATACAAAATATACACTTTCTAATGGTGGTTGCCAGCTTTTTAAGTTTCTTGTTTCTGTATATATATTATTTTTTCTTTAGTTTCAAGTCTCAATCTTCTATTTTGTATTTGGTATTAAAGAATAACTACCACATCAAAGTGTATTATGGCTTTCGGTGTTGATTTTAAATTTATTTAAATTTTCAAGTGACAAATTCACACATTTTGATGAGCATCCTTAATTAAAAAAATTGTTTGGTCTGCGAGAACTACATTTAAAATTTATCATAGGAATACAGTTATTTTGTTGTACACTGAAATACCCATTGTGATTTAAATTTCCGCATGTGGTTGTTCCACAGCTTGGTGATTTCAATTATACACTTTTTTAATACCACTTTAATTCTTAATACACTTCCTGTTTCTTAGAAATAGTCTTGTTAATGATTGTTATTACTCGGTTGATTATGTAGGTAGGTAGATATGGAAGTGACAATTCTAGCTGCTTCTAGGAAACCCATTTGAAAGATTTAATTGCTTCTTTTTGATGCCATGACTACAATTTTTGTTGTTGTTGGTTGTTTTAAGAGATCATTCTTCGATTATATATAACTATCCCAAGGAACTCAGTACCAAAGCCACCCTATGGAAAAAGTCGATCAGATTACTAATTTGCTTTCCGCAATAATTCCTACATTGCTAGGGAAACCGGAAACCCCTACCTAAAATCTGAAATCTGGATCTGGGTAATGTTGGGCAGCTGCAATAGAGTGTTTAAATGTTTATGTCTAGTTTTCTTTTTTTTCAGTTTATTGAATCAAAATATTTTTTCAATCCGATTAAAAGAAGAAAAGAACCATTATTTTGCAATATCGGATAAAAAACCGCATTCTGAAATTATCATATTTTATTAAGATGCACATTTGCAGTTTATTAATGGTTGTTGGAATCTGCAAATTGTAATCCTAATATAACCTTAATCCATTTTACCAGATCGCAAACCAATACAAAAATAATTTCTTAATTTAGTTACTTATTTAATTTTTCGAACATTAAGTACGGTGCCTGAGTATAAAATTTTTTGAAAATGTGGAAAACTATTGCTGGATTTAGGTCTTCTCAAATAGAATAGTTCTATTTTATTTAAATTGTTACCAGATTATACTTTCAATTATTTTTTGTCATTCATTTTATGCCAATGGAAAAGGTTTTTTTTTGTATTAATTTATTAATTTACTGGACCATTCATTATTCAGGAAATCAGACGCCAAAATGTATCTTATTATTTTTATGTGAATAATATTTTAAAAATCCTGTCATTTTCTAACATTTATTGTTTTTTATGACCATTCAGGGTGTTGATATTTTTTTGTTGTGTTTAGTTATTTAGCAGGTCTATTGAAAATAACTATTAGAAAAGTTTTTCTGTTTTTTTTTATATTTAATTTTTTTTTCTTCTTTCTTTCTTTTTTATGTCTTTTTATTCAACTCTACATACACAACAGATGTGATTGATTGGATTTTGGACAATTTAATCGACAAAACTCGTACTCGTCGTGGTATTTTAAAAAAACTAAAGGAAATGGGATTGATTTTCAAAGCACCAACAAAAAAATCATCAGCTGGTTTTAATAAAAATCAATGGCAGTATGAAGAAGATGAACAATTGAGGCAATTGTATGATGAACATAGACTTGATGAAAGTGAGTATATCATTGATAGATTTACAAATAGATATATGTATAGATATATATATACAAATAGTATCAATAAAATAGCATTAATGGATGTCAAGGTATAGTGAGTGAGTGAGTGACTGATATAGATAACGAAGAAATTTAGTAAATAGAAAAAGTTTTTTTTTTTATTTTTGTTCAACAAAGGAAGATCCCTGATGATTACTTTCTTTACTTATTTTTTTATTTTTTCTATTTGTTTGAAAACTTTTTGGTAGACTTTATTTTTCCAGTTCCTTTCAATTTAAGTTAATCCAAGTAACAACAAATAAAAATCAATTTTGAAGGCAATAACCTGTAAAATTACCAGACGAATTTGTAAACATTCGTCACTTCAAAAGAAAAATCTTTAAGTTTTAAATTAGGAAATTGTATCCAATATAATTTACTTATGTAAAACTTCATTTCAGAATGCCTCTATAAAATTGTTGAAATTTTGGGTGATAAACGATCTCAAAATGCTATCGTTAAAAGAATGCTTGAACTTCATTTGATTGCTGATAAATCTGAAATTCTACCATCAAAAAGAGGTAAAAAATCTATTAAATCACATCATCAAAGAGCCAATACATCTTCAGATGAATCGGATAGCGATAGCTGGTTAACATCAAGAAATCAATTACATCAAAATTTAAGAAAAATTAAAAAAAAAATTGTTCGAAAAGTTATTAGACATCCACTGGATGTTGAAACTCTAAAAAAAAATATTTCTGAATTGGATGAGAAATTTAAATTAGCCATAAATTGGTTAATTGAATCATTACAAGAAGCCACCGATGATACTGAAACTGAATTGAATGAAGAATCTTCAGATGATGGTATTCCATTGTTTCCAATTAATGAAACACAAATTTATGCAGTTGAAAATGAAAATTTCCAAAAAATTCTAACAACATTAAACTTAATATGCCCCAAAGAAGAAGTATCAACTTATTGGCGTATCCCAAGTACATTTAAAGCAGCTGATTTAAAACTGCGTATTAAAGCCTTAAAAGGAGAATCGATTGAAGAGGATGACATAGTTCACGATGAAATTGTGAGTATCATCAAATCAATTAAAATTTATTAATTATAAATTTAAATATTTTTTTGACCGTAGATTGAGTACGAATCGGATGACGAGATACAACCGAAGAAACAACAAAAAGCTGCAAAGAAAAATCAAGGTCGAATTTTAGATAAATTATTGAAAAAACCTAAAAAATCTAAAACTCGTAAAATTAAACAAAATCCGCTTGATATTCCAACTGTTCGTGGTCTATTATTTCAAATTGATGATCAATTTAGAGAAGCAATTGGATGGTTAGCTGAAAGTTTGATCGATGCAGCTGATGATACTGAAGAAGCAAATAATGAAGAAGATGGTATTCCAATTCTACCAATGCTTGAAATACAAAAGAATGCTATGGAGGATGATAATTTTAAGAAATTACTCATTGCTTTGGGTATACAACCACCAATTCAGGAAATTGAAACATATTGGAGAATTCCAGTCTATTTAAAAGCAAACGATTTAAAAAAACGATCACAAATTTTGCGTGGTGAAGAAGTTGATGGTGAAGCTGATGAAGCTGAAATCGAATCACAAGAAGTATATTTATTTTTTTCGTTAAATTTGAATAAATGTTTTTAATTTTATTTCAAAATGTTACAGGAGGATGAAAATAATTATTCAACTAATAATGAAGATGATTCAGATGCTGGGGATGATTTCTTTGATAAATATGTGAAAGATCGTCATGATAAAATGCAAAGTTTAGTTTATAATGCTAGCGATAATGAAGATGAAATACGAAAACCATTAAAACGAAAACAAGTAAAAAAAATAAAGGTAGAAAAGAAAAGTTCAAATAAAAAAGATGAAGATAAACCTAGTAAAGCAAAAAAATCTTCAAAAGAAATTATTGAGAAAAAACCGAAAAACGACAAGTCTACAAAGAAAGGAAATTTCAATTTGAATGATATGGTTTTATCTGGCTCTGAAAATCCTTTAGATTCTAATTACGATGATCTTGATTTTGATTCAGAAAATTTACGTTTACGATTGGCAGAATTATCTGATGGTTCGGATGATGAAAATCAAGTTAAAACTGCTACAATATCCCGTACAAAGAAAAAAGTCTTCTTAATTGAAAGTGATGATGAAGATGAAATTATTGGTAAGAACAATATCAACTATACAATATTGAAAAAAAAACCATTAAATTTTATTTTAATTTTGTAGGTAATACAACACTAAATGATTCTAAATTGAATAAACAATTTGATCAACCTTCTACAAGCACTAATATTCATCCACGTCGTCATCGCAATATAATAATTGATTCAGATTCCGATGATTCAGAAAATAAAGAAATACAAAATAAGAAAAGTATTGATAGTATTATTATCAATAACAATGATGATGATGATGATAATGATGATGTTTACAATGGTGATGGCCAGCCAAAGGATAAAAATGTCCTTCAAAATGAAAAATTTCCTAACTCATATCAAATAGATTTAATTAAAGACACAAACTTAGAGCCAAATAATCAAAGAGATGATAAAATTGAATCAATCAATCAATATCATATTTCTAATAATACCACAAAAACAAATGACGACAATGATGATGAAAATAAAATCATCAAAATAACAAAAGATGTAGAAATAATTGCATCGACAAAAAGGAACATTGAATCTTCAAATAAAATCACAATAGATATTGATAATAATTCATTTACTCATGCTACTACTCATGGCTATAAGTCATCATCCATCGTTTCTATTCCAGATAGAAATATTATGAGCTCAATTTCAAGAATAGGTGATGATGGTATCGATTGTTTGACAGAACCAACAATAACACCAACAATACCTTCAGGAACAGAAAATTTAAAATTGAATAAAAAACATGAACAGCAATCCAATAATGATGATAATAATATTGATAGTATTGATGCTATTGATACTACTAGTCATACCTCAAACATTGATGAAATTATTATGGTGGAAAAAAGAAAACTCAAAAATGATTTGTCTTCTGATGATGAGGATGATATAATTGTGAAACGTAGAAAAATTGAAAATAGAAATGATGATGCTGGCGATGAAGGTAATGCTGGAATTAATGAAGATGACAATAACATCGTAAATCAGCCTCTTCGTCGTAGAATTGCTCCCATTATAGATGACGACGATGATGATGATGATAATGAATAAGTGTTGGTCTTATTCTATTTACTATAACTATATATTCTTGTATGTACATCTCATATGCATAATAACAATTTAACATCATTTATAGCATCAACCAGCAGAAGAACTAGCACCAGTAGAAATCATGCAAAAAAGATACTAATTGTAGTAACAAAAATCAACAACAACAGTTGGAATTTACTTTTTTTTTGTATTATATTATGTATTTTCATTATCAGATCTTTCATATAATCTGTATAGGACTTTACAGGATTTTTATTTCTTTTTTTTTTCAAAAAAATTGATTAAATTGAATTTTCAACATGAAGCATCAAAATATAGCAGAGAATGCCAAAATCATTCATCATATATAATTCAGTTCATCATTTCAATTGAATTGAATTTAATTTGCATTTTTTTATTTTATTTTACTATTTTTTCAATTCATTCATTCTTTTTTGTTTATTATAGTTATTAATTTGTATTTTTTTTTTATTTTGAATTTGTATTGATTATATCGATTTTTAAGTTAATAAAGGATTAAATAAAACTTGTTTTTGTTTTCAATTTTTTTTTTTTTCTAATAAAATTTATCAGATTTCGTTTAAAGCTTTAAAACTTCATTGAATGGAGTTAATCGTTAAATCAAATGTAGTTAGTTGGGTTAAAAATTTCATTACTCTGTCTTGTTAAATATATTTTGTTAGAATGCTAATAGACAGGTAATAAAACACTCATGTTATTCAGATTATTTATTTATTTATAACCAATTAATACACGGAAATTTCAGGTGATTTTCAGTTTCTGAATGTGGGTTTATATATTATTTAGTATTTTTTGTTATTTATTTTATACCAGTGACAGAAGGTTAAATCGAAAATGTGTTATTGGGAATCGGACAGTTGAAAAACCTACCTGTCTACTGCACCACCCGCATATACTATTTGGTTACTAATTCTGCCTGTTCCAACCGATAACTACCTATCAACTGGTATTCTCTGTATTCACTAAATCATGTTTTTTTTTATTTGTTTGTGCTTAACCTACTCAAAATTTTTGTTTGGTATTAACTGTGTATTTGTTTAATTTATTTGAAGATTGTTTAATTTTATTGATTTCGGAAATAGTAATTAGGAAATAGAATTTACCTCCAGTATTTGTAGGTAAGATGGTATGAAACGTATACTAAAGCAGTATTCTTAACGACAGCACAAAAAGCAGGCCCATTCGATAGGTGCGATTAAATTAAATTAATTAACTGAAATTGTCACACATATTATTTTTTATGATACATACATTACAGTGCATTTATACATTTCACATTTCGCGTATATGTACTGGCAAATTAGAATTTTAGAAATACATTTTTCTCCTTTTCAATCTAATTCAACTTTTATAGTTCTAATATCAGAGTATATGTAAATTATAAAATATGTGGCAGCAGTCTATTTTAGAGCCACTCACTTCTTTTTACATACAAAAATGGTTTATCTTTTTATTATTATTATTATTATTATGATAGTTTCGTATTCTATTAAAACCCCATTTTCATGTAAATTTTTTACGTTAGTATTTCGAAAATAAAAATTTTACTATCATCATCATCACCATGACCATATTCGAACATTAATTTTTTTCTTTTAATGTGAATTTTTTTTTTATTCATTTTTAAATTTCCATTAAATTTTAGGCAAACAAATTCAATTATCTTTAATTTCCTTTTTCTGTTTGTCATTTATTGTTTTTTTTTTTTTATTTTTTATTATTTCCCAACAATAAGTTAAAAATTTTCCATAAACGAAAAATCACTAAAGGAAACGAAGTTAATACAAAAAAAAA
The DNA here is from genome assembly GCA_963942445.1 of Argyra leucocephala. Classification (NCBI taxonomy): domain Eukaryota; kingdom Metazoa; phylum Arthropoda; class Insecta; order Diptera; family Dolichopodidae; genus Argyra; species Argyra leucocephala. The sequence goes on along the minus strand of OZ012677.1, from coordinate 33,474,134 downwards.
AAAAAAAAAAAAAAAAAAACAAAAAAAAAATTGAAATGTTTGTAAAAATTACACGAATTAAAATACTAACAAAAAATAACGGGAAAAAAATCTTAATGCTGCCAATTTTAAACAATCATTGTCCTTATTCGAAATCATTTCAGTAATTTTATTTATTTTTCTTTTAATTTTTTTTCTTCTCAACAATTTGAAATTGTTTTAAATTGACGCCAAATAAATTACAACGAAACGCTTTTAAGGGTTTATAACCCCCATCATAAATTATTCCTACGCGTTCCGCTAGTCATTTGGCCTTTGTTGTTTTTTTTTGTTCATTCTGTGTTTTTTTTCTTTTTAACTGTTTTTTATTTTATTATTTGGATTGTTTTATTTTGTATTTAGCCTCATGACATTGCATAACCCCACATTTTCTTGTTAAATTTCTCCAAATTTACTTTTTTTTTTTGTTTTGCGATCTTTGCTTTCACTATATAATACTGAGGATTTCGAGTTTTTCTTGTTTTTTGCTTGTTTTTACTTCCAGGATTTTTATATAGTAATAATTGTGTGTTGCTTATCATCTTATTGTTTTTTTGCATTAATTTCCTCAAAATAACAGTTCTAGTTTCCAATTTATTTTGTATTCGGACTATACATATTTTGTTTGAATATTAAAATTTTAAAGGATATATATATAAAACAATGAAGAGTTCCTATAAAACTGTTGTAGTTGACCTCGATGCCTATAAGGTTCAGTTATCCTATAGAGTATAGATAAAAGAAAATGATTTGTTTATTTTTATGAAAATAAACTGTAAAAGAAATTATATTTTTCAGTAAGGTATTACTTGAAATTCAGCCATCAATCGTCATAATTGTAGTTATTTCGTCTTACTACCAATATGTGTTGGTCTAAGTCACTTGAACTCGAATATTTTCGTGGAAAAATTTAAAATTAACTTCAAATCGAAATTGTAACAAGGGTCTTCATGAAACATTCGTAAGTCTTAAGTAGTTATCTACATTAATAAACAAAGTGTTTTGTCTGATTGTTTCGAATCAGCATATCAAGCAGGACGTTAACCGATTATCTTAACAAATGTAATTAAAAAAATATGTATAATTATGTAATTAGAACTCTTTTGTAATTTCATTCACTATTAATAAAAGCAACAATAGGTACTGATAAGTACTGATAAATGCTGGTAAGCCTAATTTTAAATTATTAGCAGAATAATACCTCTATTTTCAACATAGAACATTTTTATTGTAGAACCAATCTAATAATAACAATTTCCTATTATATATAGAAGTATTAAATTGGGTTTCTGTGCCGTTTAGAAATTCTGATTAAATAAATAATGAGGTATGAGGAACAGTCTTTGGGGTTTTTGAGTTTAGTAAACGTGGTAAGTTTTAAAAACGTGGTATAATAAAAGTTTTCATTTACATAATTATGCTATTCCTTTTAGTCATGACAAATAAATATTAAGTTTAAATTAAGTTAACTGTAAAATTTCATCAAAATTTTTCCCTATGAGAAATTATAGTATTTGTCTTAGTAGTTATAGCACAAAACAGCACATTATTAACAGCACACATATGTACTAAGAACCCAAAATGTCATGAGATACCAAAATGTGAGAGATGAGATACCAAAATAAGAGATGCATTTTGAACCACATAAAAACTCCCAGTAAGAAGCAGGCCCTCTAAATTTGGATGAAAAATGTTGTCGTCAGAAACCAAAATGTTTATCAAGTTTAAATCAACATTTGTTCAGTAGTAATATCTGAAATATTCAATTTGGCCTGAAAGAGAGCTCTGACAAGTAGCAGACTCCCCAAAAAGTGTTGCCATCTAAATTTAAAATGTGCGGAACATATGAATTACATTTTTTCGCAGTAGTTTCACAAATTTGAAATGGACCAGGCAAGTCTCTATCTCATGGGGAAGTTAGTTTAATCGATGGAAAAAATTTTACCGAACAGAAACGAAAGCGAGTTAATAAAAGTTATTAAAAATAAATTTATTATATGCACATATGTATGTGTAGCTAAAAGATAATTATTTGAATTTGCTTTTAACATCAAACATCAAAAACGTCAAAATATATTTAAAATTTATAAAATTCAGTTTTTTGTAAAATTTTGAAAGTAAATTTAAAAAATACTCGAACAAATAATGACTACGTATCGTATAATAAAATCATCTATTAATTGGTATTCATTAGCTGAACGTGTTCCAACAAATCAAAAAGCTAATTTCAAAGATTTCAAATCAAAATCTGATACATATTTAAGAAAATTAATGGCTACTCCTGAAGTAGTTCCAGCAATTAATTGGGAATATTATAGAAAATTAATACCAAATGTTAATATTGTTGACAAATTTGAACAAAGTTATAATGAATTGAAAATACCATATCCAGAGAATAATTTGAAATCACAAATTGATATGTTGACAAAAGAAACTAAAGCTGATATTGATAAATTTTTGAAATTATCAAATAATAGAATAACTTTATATGAAAATCAAATAAATTATTTGAAATCATTATTGCCATATGATCAAATGACAATGGAAGATTGTTATGATGCATTTCCAGATATAGCATTGAATTCAAGAGAACATCCAACTTTTTGGCCACATTTGCCTGAAGATCAAATTGGTTATAAAAGAATGGATGCACCACAATAAATTTAAAGTTAATAATTTTCTTTGTTTTTATTTTTGTTTTCTTGTTCTTTAATTAAAAATAATAAATAAAAATATTTAAATTAAAGTTTTATTTATTTATTTATATGCCAGTGTACCCGGATAATATGAAGGCAAATTTTTTTTGTTTGTGTTTTTGTGAGGCTGTAAACCTATTTTTATTATTTTTTTTTTTCGTTTCAACCCAATGGCAAAAGGTACTGAATCAAGTTGAACGCCCCATACAGTATTGCTTTCATTTGGAATTATGGAGACGTTCTTTCTATTGTAGCCCCCTGAAATCAAATGTGAAAATATAAATGACTTAAATAAAATATACATATTTAATTGCTTAAGAGAATTTTATTAAATCATTTTTTTTATTGTATCAGAAGTATTATTTTTAATACCATTTTTCTGATCTTTCTTTCATAGAAGTCTATCTTCTGCTATATGCGAAATATGACCTCATATAGCAGATGCTATAATATATGCTAAATTTGTATTTTACTGGCATCAAGAGTAACAGTTACATGGGCTCACTATAGTTTAATAGAAAAAAATCACTCTGAAGCAACTATAGATATATTTTTCTATACTGAAGGCTGCCTATTAATATACATTGAAAAGACAATAGAATTAACTTGGATTGCAAAGCTACAAAAGTGATTTTGTTCAAAATCCATATTATACGATTATTCATATATCAAAAAAAGGTATTATAAACAACACTGCAAATCAATAATACCAATTGCATAAAAAATACGAAATTTAAAAAAAAATACGCAATACCAAAATCAGTTTTCCCAAATTAATACTCTGTTGCCTTCAAATGTTAAACCAAAAGGATACACATACTTCCTCTTATTAACATTTCAATGGAATTTAATTCAATTATTTCATTCGGTTGTTTTATTTTTGTATTTATTCATATTATTATTTTGCAAATTACAGTTTCTTATCTGAATGTTGAATACATTTACAGTATGTACTCGAAAATTAGAAGATGAAAAAATGTTTTAGAGAATCCTTAAACTTTGAAATAATTCATTTTTCAAAGATTGCATATACTTTACAGCAATAAAAAAACTATAAAATAATAAATTAATAACAAACCCTATTTTTAACATTATTCCATTTAATATCTTAGATTATTAGACAAAATTATTCAAAAACAAGTAAGTAGGTATATATTAGTTTCTTATTCACTCTTTTACGCTGATAATCTGACTTCTTTATGGTAAATATTCGGCCATAACAGTTCTAACTTTAGATGCAATTATATTTTGTTCAATGCAATAAACTAATGATGGTATTAGTTCATTCAAAATAATCATCCCAAACAAAAAGGCGTGTGAAATCAGCCCACTCTATTTCGACAAAAAAGCATTAGTGGGGTATACTGACCGTTCTAAGAAAAGAAAATGGACGTAGTAGTGAAAAAAAACCTCAGAGTTCATATTTACTCAAGCCTAGATTCTACAAACTCAGTTTTTGAAGCTGAAGTACATGCTATTCAACTTTGTGGTGTGTGAAAAATTTAAAAAGATATTATAAAAAACGTAAATTCGACATTCTCTCCGATAGTAAAGCATTCATACTATAGCCACAAATTCATATTCCGTCATATCAAATCCAGTGTGGGAATGTTTAGAAATACTTAAAAGTTAAAAGCTTGTGTAGAGCAAATGGCTGATAATTTTTAGGTCAACAAACACTTCTGGAAATCGTCAAGCAAAAATACTTATATAAAAACACTCGCTCAAGAAAACTAAAACTATTCTAAGTTTCAATAGGAAATAGATATTTTGTATCATGGCATGGATAATAACAGACCATTGTCTAGTAAAGAAGCATCTATATAAAATCAACCTACGCGTAAACAACTTCTGCAGAATATGTGAAATAAAGGAAACTTAAACGTGTGTTTTGTGAATGCGAAGGGCACACTTGTAACAGACTTCGCTACCCGAACAATAGGAATGCAGCTTTTGTGATATTCATAATAATAATAATAATTCTTTATTTAATTATTTATTTATTTCGCCTTTATTATAATGTTATTTTGTTTTACAGAGTTTAATTTTAGTTAGTCTTTTTATTTAGCTTATTGCGATACTTTTATTTTATTTTTTGTTTTTAATATTAAGTTTTAAGGAAAAAATGGCTAAACAAAACCTTTTTAATTTTATTTTTATATAAAACTTACTTAAATTTAACCTATAACTAATTAAAATTATCCTAACTTAATCTATAATCGCTGCAATTAGTGGATTTTCTGAGTATTGACAACTTTCCAAAAAAGCGGGTAGCATTTTATCAATTCGTTCCCATAGAATATTTTCATTTGCTAATTCGTGTACTTTTCTTGTAAAAGAATAAAAAGGTTTAGAAAGTATCATTTTTCAAATTGTATTTTGCTTTCTTTCCAGTATTGCTAAATTTGTTTTAGCAGCCTGTGCCCAGACGGGGTAGCCGTATGTGAGCGCTGCGAAAAATTGTTTTAAAAAGAAGTTTATTTTCTACATGAAAATTAGATTTACGGTTTATTAATGGATATACAGCCTAATGTAAAAGTCTATCTTGTTAATTGTTTTATGATGTGTGTCTTGAATAGCAATTTTTTAACTAAGCGAATGCCGAGATAGGTAATAAATTCATTTTCTCAAACTATTTCAGAGTTGTTTATATTTAGATTTCTGTTAGGCAGAAAGCATGGTTTTCTTCTCGTTGTGAAGAAAATCGCTTTTGTTTTCTCACCTATGGTTTTGATCTTCCACTTGTAAAAAAATTCTTGAATATGAGAAAAACAATTTTCAAGATTAGTTATTATCTCGTTTGGACATATATTGAAGTGGACCATAGAGCAGTATCATCTGCATAAAGTCCTAATTCACAGTTTGGTGGCTTTGGTAAATCTAAGATTAAATTGCTATCTGTACAAATAGAATAAATAAGGCGATTTTAGATTTCTTTCCACAATCAAGTACAAAACATTGAAGAAGTCTGCAAGTAGTAGACGAAATACGCGTATCTGTATGATAAACATATCAGTAAAATTAAAAGGAAAATATTTTACTATTTTCACTATTAAGCATTTCTAATTCCTGAGCATTTCTACTTTTCGAGCTAATACTGTATATGCAAAAAAAATTTCACTGTGATAATTAAAATTCCAAATGTCCTACTAAGAGATGGACAGAAAAATTACTTTAGAATTGGAGTTGGAATACATTTGGGTATTAAATGAAAATTGATTTTGTGGCAAAAATTTTTTTTGTTTTTGAAAATTTGTATGAAAACACAAAAAATGGTTGGTTGGAAGGCAATTTGATTAAAATTTATTGCTAAGAATTATTTTATTTTTATTTTTCTTTTTTTCCTGTTAAATATTCTAATAAACATACATTTTTAAAATTTATTACTTTATTCATAGATTTTGAATTTCACATCTATTTTAAAATTGAATCATTAAATTTAATTGAACATGAAATCGATTTTATTTAATTTAGAATTAAAATTTTAAAAGAATTCTAATATTTTTTATATAATGAGAGTAAAAATGTTTCTATTCTAGTTATTCTCTAACTCAACTGACTTATTTTCAATCGTTGAACTATTGGACGTACAAAATAAATGTATCGGACCGGATCGGTAATCTAGTGAATAAAAGAGGTATCATATCTATTTAATTTGACTAATATCTCGATTCCGCTCAAAATATTAACTCTTTATTTTGAGAAATTTTCGTTATAACTGAAATAGAACTGTTGTATAATTGCAAGTTTTAACTGAAAATTAAATATTACATTTAAAATTATAATGATTGTGCTAATTTCTACAGAATGCATATCGTCGTCTGAATTATGTTTTGCCCCATATGCCAAATTTTTGTTTCGAGTTAATCGCTCTTAAACTTCAGCATCTTATAACTCGAAAAGCTATACTGACATTTTTTTTTAAATCATAAATTTTCAATTTCATTACTTTTTGATAACTTTACAATATATGATCCTAAATAAATACCATTCTTTATATTTTATAATACAAAATATATATTTTTAAATTTATAATGTAAATAGTTTTATTTATATGAGTTCGAAAAACAAATGCTATAAGCAAGTACGTATATAGATTTGTAAATTTGTAATAGTTTTGGTTGATTTTTGATTAAAATAAAAGGAAAGACTATCTTCCTTTTGGTTACATACAAAATTTTGTTTCTAACTTATAGTCAAACAGTTTTTGGGCGTTCCTAATTTTTCATAGATAAAAATTAAATGGCTGTGTTTGCACATGAAAAGCAACTTAACTTTATAAAAATACAGATTTTGGAAATTTAACATGCCTACTTTTATTGAAAAGGATATTTTATTGATATGATTTTCTTTAATTCGAAATTATTCTATTTAATTTTTTTTTAATAATTTAATTACTTACATACTTGGAATTTCTACATGTTCAGTGTAACGTTCAATGACACTGTATACACTATCCAGATCTTTGAGATTTGATTTGAGAATAACTGATTTGATTGAGGTTCACAATTTTTTTTAATTATTTCTTCTAGCTGAGTGTTTTGAAATAAAAAGAGTTTCTGTAAAACACAGGTATCACTAAACATAATAATAATTGAAAACTATGGAAAACTTTGAATTAGTCGTTTTAGAATACGAAATATTGAACATGCTAAATCATTGTCCTCTCATGGATTTCTGGATTCATCCCTTACTAAACAGTATCTCAAAACAACATTTAAAAAGTAAAATTTTAAAACGTAGGACAAAACAACACGTACGAGTTAAACCAATGATTTGTATAATTATATTACGCTATACATCAAAAGTTTGTTATATAGGCAAAAAATATTTAAGAAACTAAATTTTAAAACTACATGAGGCACAACAATGCGAAGGAAATTGTAGGCACTGATTTGTATGAATATTTTGCCCTATACGACGAAAATTGTGATATGGGGCAAAACAATACTTACATTTGGATAAAAAATGGAATATGGAGCAAAAATCGATCTGTATATCTCTAAAACTACTACAGCTAGGATAGACGCAGCATCTTTTGAAATCCCAGAAACAACTTCTAACTCCAAATCAAAGATTTGGCGTATGGATCAAACCATAATTCAGACAACGACATTGAGAATAAAATTATATATGTTACGGTAAAATAATGAATTAGTTATTATTAATTATAACTGGATATTATTAATATGTACTAATCAAATAGAAAGGTCAAAGTGATTATGGTAAATCTAATATTTTAAAAATAAAATTGGTGTTTTGTAAAAAGAATTGGTTTCTGTAAAATTGGTTATATTTGACTTTTTCAGAATCTGATATTATAATTTGGGAGTTTAACGGAATATTAGCATAGTGTAGAACGAAAAAAAATGAGGATTATGAGCGAGATGTTGTATCGCCGTGGAACCTAGTAACTACATCCCAAAGATACCTGGTGCTTCTAGCTTTCCAAAAATATATATCTTTAATGGTTCTTCTTATCATTTAAGGACGAAAAGGACATTTGAAAGTATCCTTTTTGTTTTGATGTTTTTGTATAGAAACCGTTATATCTCTTGATTTATTAGATATGTATATTATATTCTAGTAAGATAATTTTATATCTAGTAAGATAAAGGTCTCTAACATATCTTATTACTTATTTGATGATGATTGGTTATGCCGTTGTGGAGGTATTGTAGTTCAAACTAAACCATTTTTGGTCAAAACAAGTTTTATTTGCAAAAAAAAAAAATTATCTATTTTAGAATGTTTTTATATAAAAAAAATAATGTTGCGCCTTTTACAACGTAATATAATAAGTAATGTATTTATTTCAGAAGATACAGTTTACCTAGTTTTATATAGAAAAAAGATTTAAAAAAACGAATTTTTTTTAATAAATGCTTATATCTTCTAAACTATTATAGACATAAAATATGTATTTCCATTATATATGTATGTAAGTATATAAATATTGGGGATGTTTTATAACTGAATATGTATATATATATGCATCTAATAGATCATTAAATACAACGGTTTATGCACAAAAACATTTTATTCTGCGTAAAATTTTTTTTAAGCTGAAGCTATTAATACTGAGATTTAATATAAAAATAATAATTAAAAATAATTTTAATTACATTCATCAATTCATGCAGGTAATTATTAGTATTAAATAATCTTTAAAACTCCTAGGTATGTTTCACAATTTTATTCAATATCTTAATCGATTTCGGTTATTACACCATCATCAGAAGACTGTGTCTGAGAAGATTTCAATTGTCAATAATGATGTAGCTACCCAATAGGCAAATCAGTACAACTATGTAGCAGAAAAACACTTTTTAGAATAATGTAAAATTTAGAACGTTTAAAAATAAAAATTCAAATTTCGATTCAGTATAAAGACAGTATCAGATATGAATGAATATATTTGATTCAAATAAAAGATTTTGAATGAAAACATTTTACTTCACCTCCTAGTAAACTGAAGAAAAACAAGAAGAAAAAAATAAATTCTAAATGGCTCTTTTTTAAAAAGAAAAACAAAATATTTAATGTAGAAGTTACCCATAATCCAGAAACTACATTTTCTCAAAAGTTGATGTATTTGATTTTTTTTTTCACTAAGGGTCATTTCATTTTACACATCCGCCACAAAATCTCAAAATTTTCTTACATTCATTTTGTCTTCTCTCATATCACAACATTTTATTTCAGTTATTTTGTCAGAAACTAAAAATGGGAAAAATAATAATAAAAACAAATATTTAAAAGAAATAAAAACAATTTTTTTTTCGAAAAAAATGTTTTTTATATTAAAAATAAAAAATAAAAATAATAATAAATGTATAAAGATTTATAAAATGACAATACCATACAACAAATATTTGATACAAACATTCGCCAGAGGCATATGAATTATATAAAAAAAAAATTATACATATTACACACATACTTATACAATTTGACACAATAATAATTGTTATAAAAAAATGTTACATGATTAAATTTTTTTTTGTTCTATTTTTACAGATTTAAAACAAAGAACTGAATTTTTTTTTTTTTTGGAAAACAAAAAAAGAAAATTTAATTTTGTAAATTTTCAAATTATAAAAGAATTTCAAATAAAAATACTGAATACAAAATTCAAGTTATATATAAATTTTTTCATGAAAATCAGGAAAATTTTCATTTTAACTAAAATTATGCAATACATTTAACATTGAAATTTATATCCTTTAAATATCCTTGAAAGTAATGCGTGTTCAAGAAATATTAAAAACGGATTTTTTTTTAATTAAAAAAAAAGAACATTTATACAATCATCTTTTAGTAAAGGACTATTTTTTCTTGTTAAATTTTTTAAGTCCTTTGTAACATGTAACATTATTAAAAATAAAATAAAATAAAAAAATTTACGAAAAAAGAATACATTTGAAGGAGTTGAAAACTACATTCATTCTAACTAAAATATTGTTAACATTAACGGCAATACTATTAAAATTTAAACTCCTTCTGCATTATAATTATATTTACAAATATTAGAAATTTGGAAGGTGTGCGTGTGTCTGTGTGATTTAATTAAAATTAAAATTTTAAATTTTTGAAAAACTTTGAAATTTAACGTTTTCACTGCTGTCTATAATAACTGTTTTATTCACATTATTTAGATACTGTTTTTGATATTTTCATATTTTAGACATATAACAATATTCTATTATTGATATAACAGTTGTATACAATTGACATAACAGTGAAAAAGCTGTTATATTAAGGATTTCATTTGATTAAATTTTGTTTTAATTTTTTTGATTTCTTTTGTTGTTTTTTTTTTTTTTCAGTGGGAGGAAACTGCACCGTTATTTAACATTATCATAAAAAAAAATAATGGAAAATAAAAGTGTTGAGTTTCAAATATAAAATGTGACCACCAGGGTGACATTTAAAAAACAAAATTAATATATAAAAGAAGTTTTTTTTTGACTTTTTTGTAAATCTTTAAAATTTATATTTAAAGTCACATTATATTAATTGTTTGTAATTAATATATTGTATCAATTCTTTTATATATAATTTTAGTTTTTTTTTTATTTATATTTATGAATACTGTGTTTGTTCTTCGTAAGAAGAATAAAAACACATTCCCATTTTTAATAAACGCCTAATAAACAAAAATTATTAGCTTTCATATTTCATTCTTTCTTTTTTAAAAATAAGATGATTTGATGAATTATCTATCTCTCTCATTTGTTAAAATTAATAAACCTAATAATTCTTATATGTTACAATTATAAAATTACAAGTCTTTCTTTGATTGTTACTAAATTAATAATAAAAATTTTTTTAATAAAAAAAATACCTAGCTTATAAACTATTAATTTGTTAAATTGGCACCTAAGAATTTTTGTTTTTGTTTTCATTTTTTTAAATAATTTTCTTTGCAAAAAATGAAAACATTTTTACTAAATTAAAATTAATTTAAATTTAAAAATCCTACTGCGTTTGCCAATCATAACCATAGCTAGGATTTTTATTTGCTAATTGTTTAAAGAAAGACTTAAATGAATAATCGTAATCTGCAGCTGGTGGTTTTTGTTGTGATTGTTGTTGTTCCGGCTGTTGGTGTTGTTGTTGGACTGGTTTTTGCTTTTGCACTTGACGATAAATATAGTGATGTGTGGTCGTTGTTGTTGTTGTCTTTGATGATGAACCAGTTCCTTGTTGTTGTTGTTGTTGTAACAATTGTTGTATTGAGTTTTGTGGTTCATATGATGATTTACCACTTGAATATGAACCTTCTTTAGCATAAAATGACGGTGATTCGTCAATAGTATTTTGTAAATTTGCCGGTACAGAACATAAGCCTTGATATGAATATGAGGGTTTCATACCATAGTTAGTGCAAGCTGGACGTCCAACTTCATAAGGATTTGATCCAATTACATTACCACTAAAAAATTAAAAATGAAAAAAAAATTATATTAAAATATTTAAAATAATATAAATTAATAGAATTTATAAAATAAAATTCTATAAAAATAAATCAAATAATTTTTCAAAACTGCCAATACTTTATTTTAAAAGCAATAAAAAATTAATAATTTGAATAAAAAATGTTGTACATAAAAGTGCTATAAAAATATACAATAACGAAATATAAAATATAAATAAAAAACTAAACAAATATAACAAACAAACCAAAAAACATAACATCATCAAACATAACATATTTAAAATATTAAACACAAAAAACTTAACAAAACAAAAATAATACAAAATAAAATATTCAACAAAAATGATAAAAACATAAACAAGAAAAACGAAAAATTTGTACATTATTAAAATTAAATACCCCAAACCACAATAATAAGGTTAACAACAATTTTTGAATATTTATATACACTAATAATTAAAAACAATTATTGTTCAAAAAATAGCCATCTACTGAGCAAAATATAAATTACAACAAACAATATATGTATGTATTTTGTAATTTACCATAATAAAAAAATTAAAACAACTGAAAACTCATTAATTTTACAGTTTACAAATTGTAATGTTGATTTAACAAATAAAAAATCTACTATATTCGTAGTATGTAATATGCGTAGCTAATCTACTAATGAAAACGCAAACTATGCACATATATGCAATGTAATATGTAAATACAACCAAAAAAAATATTATGAAACCTATCTATAGGACAAAGCATAAACTACAATCTACAAAACTACTTTTAAAAATATTATTTAAATATTATCAGGATATATGAAACTGTCCTCATTATAATCGTAATTAATAGTTGCAGAACTAGTATCACTAATATAATTAGGAGAAGTAGTAGTAGTAGTTGTTGCTGTATAGTTTTGCTTCCAACTGGAAAGAAAAAATAAAATCCAGCATTAAGTCTTTGGAAGAAAAAAAAAAAAAGTAATATAAAATTAAATTTTCTTTAATTTTTGATTAATTTTTTTTCTTTTTTCAAGACTTACTTAACAAGGTATGAAAAGCATAGCAATAGAAAAAATGATTTAACTTTGAAAAGTTTAATCATTTAAAGAATGTTTTGAGTGCTGGATTTATTTTTTTCTTTTTTTCTTTATTTTTTGTTTTGTTTTGTTTTTTTTGTGCAATTGTGATTATAATTAATATAAAGCATGGCAATTTAAAAATTAAATGATATTTAAATATAGTTTTAAATTCATTTTCAATTAATATGTTTTTTTTTTAGACTTACCCAGGTCCATAATTACAAACAAAAAGTTTGTTATATTTTCTTGAATCTTTATAGTATGCAAATCCACAACCAACTAAGTTTGTTTCACCCCAAACCAACTGAAAATTGAAATAAAATAAAATTATTAATTTTTTATTATTTAAAATGAATTGAAACATTAAATGAAAAATCGATATATTTTGATAATAAGAACTAAAATTTGGTTGTATTCGTAAATAATAAAATTATTATAAAAATAATATTAAGATAAAAAATACATAGCGTAAAACTGATATAGATAAATATGTCAATATAAGATAGTATACAACTGAATATGTATACGAAAAAGATTTAAAAATGAAGCCAATCGTAAAGTTAACAATAATTCTTTCAGTTGATCTTTTGTAAAATCATAAAAATAAATTATTTTTGTGATTGTTTATGTTTTACTATAGTTTTTCTTTTAATGAATATCAGAATCAGATCAATTTTTCAAAATAATAAACAAAAAATGAATGTTTTATTTTTCAATTTTTACCTGTGAATAATGACCAGTTTTTGGTGACCAACCTGATCCAAAAGCATATTTTTGTACTTCATTAAACCAGCTTTGTATTCTTGATGGAAAATCACCTTCATCTTCAGCTAAAGGTGCTGTACTCCATAAAATTGCAACATTTTGACCCATTGTAAAACGATCTAAAATAATTCAAAAAAAAAAATTATAAAATTAACAAACTGATGTTTTAAAAAACATTTATGCAAAAAAAAATTTTTTTGTTTTTTTTTTTTAAAATTATAAAATTTTCAAAATAAATATATTTTCTTAATAAATATTTATTTACCTATTGTTCTATGTGGATCATGTTTAAACTGACAATTATTTGCCCATTCTTGTGCACGTTGGGCTAATTCTTCATCCCATATCATTTCACGCATATTTTCAGCACCTGGCTGACCCGCTACACGTCCCATTGCAACACTTGCTCTTAACTTATTGTGCTCCTTTAATATAATGGATTTTTCTGCTTCAGAAACACCACTTTCTGTAAATATAAAAGTGAAAAAATTAAATTAATATTACTGTAATTAATTCCGTTTTATTTTGATTTTTTTTTTTAACTGTTTATTATTTGATATATAAAATAACTGTGAATGTATTTTTTGTTTCTATTAAATAGTATAATATGAAAATCGTTTAATCATTGTATTTTTTTTTGTTTTTTTTTTGTTGTTTTTTAAACAAATACCGCCATGTCAATGCGAACACTTAAATCATTAATAATGTGATAATAATAAATAAAAAAAAAGAGCGTATCTTTTTAATAAAAACCACAATAAACCTTCTTTCATTATGTACTAATTTTTTTTTTTTAATATTAAAAACAATAAAAACAAGAATATAATAACCAGTTATCTAATTCTAGCGGTCAATAGTTCAGTTAAATATTTAAACAAAAAATAAAATCATTAAATATATCATAATTTAAAAAAACAAAAATAATTTTATTAAAAATATTGAAAATGCAAAATAGTGGCAAAAACTAGCAAAACAGAAGTGATTAAAGAAAAAAGCCTTGAAAATTTATTCTATAATAATAAATTATTAAATACATAATAACAACAATAATAAAAAGAAAAAAAAACTATTTATAATATATATTAAATAATTTAAAATTTTATTAGTGGCATTAAACTTATAGAAGATACTAATCTTCTCGTTTTTTTTCTTCTTATTTATCTCTGGTCAAACAGCAACATTTTTAATAAATTAATGGGATTATAAAAAGATTATTATTAAAATTAAAATAAAAAAAAAAAATCAATTTTTAAACAATAAGAATTAAAAAACAAAAAAAAATTATCAAAATTTGAATAAATGAAGAACTACTAAGGGTAGAAAAAAATTAATTTGAATTTTAAAAAAATAATAATAACAATAAATATAAAATTTGCAAAGTAAGAATTTTAATTTAATTTTTTATTTCTTTTAATTTTTGTTGTTATTATTCAAGAATAGTAATTTAAAAAAAGAAAAAAAAAAATTGAAAAATTTGAATAAAAATCAAATTGAATAAATTTTTCAACAATTTAATTGTAACAGACAATTTCTATGGCAATATAATTATTATATTGTCAATATGAAATTTTCTATACTAAAATATTTGATAACTGTAGTTTAATATGTTTCTTTTAAAATTGGAATCACAAAGTCTTGTTAATATAATATTATCTTTCATGAATGTTCCAAAACAAATATTATACCATTATTCACAATTTTTAAAACTAATATCAAAGTTGATGTTAATAAAATACACATAAAAATTGGAACTTATTATAAGAATTCCTTTATATAATTTATTTTTTGTTTATTCTTAATTTTATAGCAAAATCGTGTTCCTGTCATAAAAACAAAATCATTTTGGAAGTTTTTTTTTTTCTATACATTTGTTTTTATAATTTTAATATTTCCTTTTTTTGTTTGTTTTTCTACCAATTCTAAATATTATTTCATTAATTGTTTAAACCAAATATTTAAGAATGAAAAAGTAATTAAAGCACGTGAGAAATCTCATAAATTAAATATATAATTTAATTTAATTTCGGAAAAAAATTAACCTTGAACATTTTTTTTATTATTAATGTGTATACATAACTCATTTTGGCACTTCATTTTAAACACTAGAAATACATAATGTCTACACTTCAAAATGACAAGTATCATCATCATCCTATCAGAATCAGAATTAATTTTTTTTTTTTTTATTTGTAAAGAATATTATATAAATATTCATTATTTTATTTGTTTGTAATTATATATATATATACATATGTATACAAATAAAGCATTTAAATTATTAATTATCAAATGTCAACTTATTAACTTCCTGATTTTATAAGTCTATTTGTATACACATTAAGTATATAAGAAAAATAAAAATAATAATAGTTTTTATTTAATTAATCATTAGAATAGAAATTAATTTTAAAATTGTTATTGTTCTTTTAAAATTTATTTGAAATTTTTTACTTTTATAAGTATACATGTATATATGTACATTAATAATAGCTAAATCGATAAAATATACTAACATTAATTTCTATTAATTATTGACATTAAATGACGCCAGTTTTTTTTTTATTTTCATGTAATTGAATAATTTAATTTACAATCAATTTCATGTAACAAAAAATAAATTTAAAATATCTGATATGTTTGTATGTATGTATTTTTTTTTTTTTTTTATTATTGTTAATAAATTAAGTTATTTATTTTAATTGATAATTTATTTTATTATTAATATAATAAAATTGTTATTTAGATAAAATCTAGAAACATTATTTGAAATATCACTTCATGTGTGATTCAGATGTCATTGGAAATTGCTTATTTCTTACTTGTATAATATAAATTAATTAAACTATATAAATTTCAATTAAGTATTTTAAAAAAAATTGTAATATTGTAATTTCTTTTGTAATGAATTTGAATAATTTAGAATTTTTAATAAGATATTTAGGTTAAAGTTAGATACTGCGTTTTTTTGATAAAAATAAATTGATGATTACTATATAAATTTTTCTAAAAATTTATATAGATAGTTTTTTTAGATTATATAATATATGGTATAATATACATTATAATATATGGACCAAAAAAAATTAAGCTTGAAACTGAAAGAGTATTATATGCTTTTGATTTGAAATAAAAATCTAACAGTGTAACCTTTAGGGATTAAATTACTTTAAGGAATATATTTACAAAAACAAAAAAAGAAGAAACCCTCCAAAACTAAATGATTATTAACAATAAGGTAAACTGATTTTTTTTTTTGATTCATCGCTACCAAGGATTACAAGTTTTTTTTTGTTTTTTTAATTTTTTTTTTACCTTTTTATTTTGTCTTTTCCTTATATTATTAATAAATAACCTGTCTAGTATATTATTACCTGTCGTAATTTTATTTAAATACATTCAACGAGTATAAAGCGTTAAAATTTTATAAAAGAAATTTTTTTTTTTTAACTCTTGATTTTGCAAAATTTTTGAATGCCATTATTTTTTTTTTATGAGTTTTAAAATTTACTTTATGTGACAATAAAATTCAATTAAATAACTTTCTTGTATTGCAATTTATTGAGTTATTTTGAAATTATAATAAAATAATTAAATTCTTTTGAATCGAAAACACAAGTGATGGCTTAACTTCCTTCAAGAAGTAAAATTAACAGTAAAACAAAAGGAAGAATTAAATTTTTGTTACAATCTTGTATTAAACTTAATGATATTAATTAAATTGGCCAATAAAAATAATTTTAAATTACATATTTATTGATTACATGATCAATATAAGAAATTCGTTTAATAAAATATCTCAAAATAATAGATAATGGATTTACACCAATTTAATTTAATATTAATTTTTTTATTTTCCCGCCAATTACAAATTTTTATATTCAAATTTTTAAACTGTTACCTTTATATTTATAATACCATCAACTAAAAAATAAATAAAAAAAAAAACAAATAGTGTATTTCAATTGAAAATTTCGCATTGTCAAAAAAAAAAAAAAAACAAAAAAAAAAAAACAAAAAAAAAGTAAACAAAACAAAAAATGTTTTCACACAGTTCATTAAACTCGTCAACGCTGCTGAATAAGTTTATTTGTTTATAATGAAAATAAAAGTGTATGATTGTGTATGTATGCATTTGATTCATGTTGCCACAAAAATATTCAAAATAAAAAAAAAAAAAAAAAACAAACAAAAAATTTTTAAATGACATTTTTATTATGTGTTTTATTCAGTTTTTCTGATGTTAATCTTTTTTCAACAAAAAAAGCAAAAAAAAAAACATTTAAATTGTTAATGTAAAGAATTGTCATTTTTTTTTTAATCTCATAATTTAAAAGAATTGATAAAATTTATGAAATATAATTTAATTTTTTTGTTACAGTTTTCTTTATTCTTTTGTTACAAAACACCAAAAACATTTCAACAATCAATTTTTGTTACAAAATCCCAGACACATTTACTTTTATAATATTCAATAAAAAGTATATAATAATGGGTGTAATTTGTTGATAACACAAATTTTAAAATTTTAAAATTTAAAATTTCTTTGATGCCTTAATTTATTTGGATTTTTTAAGTGGAAATTGGTGAATTTATGTATAATAAAATGATATTATTATGGATAAATATTATTTATTATAATTTGATATTTATATTTATATATTTTATACAATAATCCAAATTAAAAGAATTATTATATTATATTATCTTTTGTTATATTTACACAATTAACACGTAGTAGGTATACGTATATATAAATTAAAACAAATTTAAATTAAATTGTTTATTTTTATTGTTTAAAAATTATAATTTAATAATTTCAAGGTGAATTAACGTATTTATTTTATAATTATCATATTATCAAAAAAAAAAAAATTATTAATATTGTATTTTCACAAAATTTGAATTTTATATACTTATATATTTAATCGCAATTGATTACATCTAAAATTTATTTGATTTTTAAATATTTTATATTATCATCAATTTAAAAATAGTATCAAAAAATTATAAATTCGAGTAGTTTTATACTATAAATACAACTTAAAATAATACTTTATATAAAACTATTATTATCATATTATTATGTATTAATTGATTTTTTTTATCTATTAATATATTGAAAATAGAAAAATTATACTTTGTAATTATTAGAATAAATTTGTGACCTAATAATCACCTAATTAATAATTTTGACACACACACACACATGAAGTGGTTATAAAAGACAAAAAAAAAGCGAAATAAAGTTGGCTGACAATGATTAGTTGTTCCCACTTTTGCTTCTATTCTATTTTAATATAAATATATTAGTAATTTTTTTTTTTTTAGTAAAATTGAATAATTTATAAGATTTTATGCTTTCTTATTTTTTTTTTTTTTAGTATTCTGTAAATACATAATTTTAATATTTTAAAAAGTAGAACCAGATTTTCAAATTAGTATTCTTTTTACTAATTAATTAATTATCAAATATTTTAGCTATATCTATACTAAATTTCTCTGAACTACATAAAATTTATGATATGTATATCTTTTACAAGTCTCTAAATGTATATAAACAATTAAAGTTTACAATTGAAATTTTATAATTGAAACAGTTCTATAACTAAAACTCAATTGGTCAAATTATTGTATCTATACCAAATTAGGAATGCATTTTCAATTCTGTCCTTAATACCTAGTCTTATCAGGGAGTAAAAGAGCTAGTCTGAATTAAAATTGAAATTAAATTTGTTGTTAAATTAATGTTTTTAACGTAAAATTCATATTAATAATATTTATTGCTTCACATGAAAATTTATTTCTTTTCTAAAAATGCATCAGAAACATTATTATTTAACTACAAATTTACTTTCATTCAAATCTTATTACATTGATCGTAATTTTTAACACTCTTAAATTTTAACAAGAAATGTTTCAGCAACAAAATTTTTGTTGCTTAATATTATTATTAGGTTTTCTATAGACAAAATTATGTATTGCTTTATTTTATTTTTCAAAGTAAACTGCTGTTCTGATTTTATATGATTTAATTAAATATTAATTTCTTTCTTTATATTTTAAAACTTTACTTTGATTTTATAATATATGTATATTAAAATTAAATATGAATATTATTAATTAAAAATTGATTTTCATAGCAACAAAATTTGTTTTATAATAGGTATTAAATTTATATAATTTGAATAAAATGAATCATATTAAATTATATACTTATAATAACCAATAATGGTGTTGTTATAATGGTAGCGACCCTATACTATATATTATGTATATTAATATAATATATGAGTATATAAATTTTATATTCTAAGAAAATTTCCATCCAAATCTAACCAATTTCGAATTTTTTTTTAATTTCTTTGTTTTTTTTTTTCTTTAATATTATGAGCAAATAAATTATATAAAATATTAAATATTCAAATAGAAATGAACCGAATGAAATAAATAAAAAATAAAAAAATAATAATAAAAAAAAAGGAACAAGTTTTTTATAGAATTTTGAATTTATAATGATTTTTTTTTCTCCTAAATTTAATTTTAATTTCATTTCAATTTTTGATGGTTTTTCTAATATCATTTTTATTTTTGAAAAAAAAAAAAACAAAAAATTTATATTGTAAATTGAGACAATACAAACAACACGAAAACGAATCCATAACAGTCATTTTGGCTACTTTATTAGCAATAAACTGATTTATAAAAGAGTTTTTTTTTTTTTTTTGCTTAGTATATACACAAAATCGAATTTGTTATACTAGCTTAAGAAATTATCATCTTATGTATGTTAAATTAGAAACACGCGCTCGCCATCATCATACAACACACATATGTGTATAATATTAAAATATATTAAAAACATTTTAAGTTTTTTAAATTTTTTTTTATTTAAATTTTAAACATTTGTTTGCATGGTGATAATACACCAAAAGCGGGATAGATACAATCAAAAAAAAAACTTAAAATGAAAATAAATGAAAGAAAAGGAAAGAAATACTAATTAATATCACTAATAAAATTTGTTGTTGTTCTACCTTCTCTTTGCCGATTTTGATTTGTTTTTTTTTTTATTTTATTTTTCTTTATCTTTTATATTAATACCGCACACTATTTTAGTTAAGATAAAAAAAAAAAATAACAATAAAAATAAAAATTTCTTGTCCAAAATAAATAATTTATTAACAAAAAAAAAAAAAAAAAAACAATAACAACAATAAAAACTAAAACTGTGTATTAAACTATAATTTATTAAAGAATATAAAAAAAAAAAAAAATTATCAATAGATTAAGTTGTATCTTAGCATATGTATGTATTACGTACTAAATGAAAAAGAAAGAGACCGGTATATCATATTATATGGACAAGAAAACTATTGGGTATTATTTGTATTATGTATTAACGGTACATTTTCTTATATTATATTAGATAAGAGAAATAAAAAAGAGAAACAATTTTCGTTTGACATTTAAATATGACATTTGATACTAGTAATAAAAAGAATTATCAATTGTTATAATTGTATATTAAATAATATTTAAATTTAATATGTAATTTAATATATAATAACTATTTCTTTATTTTCTACCTATAATGAAATTATAATAAAAAAATAGCACTAACCTGACCATTATAAACTTATCAGTGTTGTTTAAAAAGTAATTTCATATATTCAATTATTGATTAATCTATTGAACAAGTTTTAATCGAAAAGTAATATAAAATAATAAAAAATAGTTACTAAAATATTTCAAACAACTTAATAAATTTTAAAAAAAATCTTAACCAAAAATATTTCAAATATCTGTATTTTAATTTGTATTATATTCAATTAAAGAAAAATAATATTAACTTATCAAAGAATTTATATATTTTATTTAATTGAGTTATTATTAATGTAAATTAATAGAATTTTTTTTTTGAAACTCATGTAGATTTTCCTGATCTGTTTTATTAAAACATAAATTCATATTTATTTTATTTTTATTTAAATTAAATAATATTTGTTCTTAAATTTCCTCATTAATACCATTCGGAGCGTATATAATGATAACATAAATAAAAATAAAAAAAAAATATATAAACAAAAATTATTGTTTCAATATTTTATCATCATAATCGTGTTTTTATCTTTTCTTCTTCTATTTTGGTCATTTATTACTATTATTATTATTATTATTTAATCCACCTGAACCACACCTGTAATTATTATATTACTTAAAAACTAAAAAACTTTGCCATTAACTGTTTATGTGTGTTTTTTTTTTTCATTTATAAATCACAAAATCAATAAACAAAAAATCAAAAAAATGCAAAAAAAAAAACAACTGGTCATAACTCGATAAAAAAATTATTACTTTTTTTGTGATCTGAGCAACTCCTTTTTAAATTTTGTTTTTGTTTGCGCATCATAGATTTTTTAGTGGGTAGGTATATTTATTACTTGCTTTTAATAACAAGCTTTTTATTTTTATTTTAATAAATAGTTATTTTTTGTTTTTTGTACTTTTTTTTTTTTACTGAAGTGATTTTAATTTGCATAATATTGCAACAAAATTGATTATATATTTTATACTATGGTACTATCATATCAATAAAATATGAAACTAACTTTGCGCTATACAATGTCGGTTGAAGGTGAATTATTTATATTATAAAACTAATGTTTTTTGTTTTCATTTATTTACTCTGGAATATATCGAGAACTTGATACAAGTGCTTTGTATTAATTTATTTTAGATCTACAAGTTTTAAAAATACTATTCCATATTACTTAAATTTTTTTAACAAAATAGAAAATGAAATAGTTACTTAACACTTTTTAAAAACTGTAAACTATTTGAATCTATATAGATTGAATCCTTAATTAAGAATCTAAAAACTACACGTCTAAGCAACAAAATTTCATTAAAATTTTACTAGTTTTTAATTTGTTAAATATATATTTTACAATTAAATGTTCAGTTTTATTCGGTTTTAAGTTAAAGTTTTTCATAGTAAAAAATAAGGATAATATTTTTCAAATTTTTCAAAGTCAACGCTCATTTGTATAATACTTTTTTATTTTTTAAATATCTACTACAAGCTAATAATTATGTATTATATTAACAATAATTTGATCCTTAAAACAATATATTTAATTGTATATAATTACACAAACATTTACAATAAATATATATTATTTTAAGGATAAAATTAACTATAATTATTCTAACTTTAATAATTTAACTATTTTGCTAACTACGCAACTAAGCCACATTTGAAATGACATTTTCATATTATACCAATTTAAGTACTGTAGTTATACTCTTAATTAAATAATCAAAAATATCAAAATATAATCGAAACTTACCAAGTACTTGGCCACTATGACAAGACAATACTGCTGCACTTAACGACGTTAAGATAACGAATCCTTGTAAATATTTGTTAATTGTTGTATATTTTTCCATTTTTAACTATTATTTTTAATTTTAATTATTTAAAAACAAAAAAACTTTTTTATATGAGATTTCAAATTTTAATTTTTTATCAACTTTATCAGCTGGATTAAAACTTTGTTAAGAAATTTATATTTTTTTTTGTAATTTAAAAAAATACACAAAATTTCTAAATTCACAGCAATTTATGTATATATATCCTTTTTAGAAAATAAACTTTCGAAAAATTCCTTGTCCGTTTGGAAATATTTTTTTTCGAACTGAATTTATATTTTTCAATAAATTTTCTTTTTTTTTTTTGATTTGTTATTTTCAAATTTATTTTATTTAATTGATAATATTTTGTTGTATATAATCAACCAACGTTATCAAAAATAAAACACTATATTTATATTTATTTGTTACACGAAAAAAATGATTTGTTCAATCTTATTTATTTTTTTGTTTAAGCAAATTTTTATAATTAATCCACAAAATTTTCTTTTTTAAGAAAAATTATTTTAGATTAATTATTTTACAAAAATTTTTTAAAAAATTTTCCGTTTAATTTTGTATAATTTTGTTTTAAAAAAACTTTAAAATACTTTTTTTTTAACTTTAATTAAACGCAACCAGTCACAAGACTTTCAACTTCAACATCTACAGATCCAGCCAGCTAGACTTGAAGGCGTCTTATAGTAGTAAAATCTTTTCACCTGTTGCTTTTATAACAATCGTCCAGTGAAATAAATATGAAAAAAAAAAAAAAATAATAAAAAAAAAACAATAACAACAAAGACAACAAACATTAAAGTTTGCATAAAAAAAGAAAAGAAACTGTTAACCCGTGAAAGAAGAATTCATATATTCTTTTCATTTTTTTTTGTTTTTATTTTTTTTTATATTTTTTTTATTTATCATCTTCTTTTATTTTTTGTTTTATTATTTTTTGTTTTTTTTTTTCCAAGATAAGCTTTTAAACATGACCAATATCCAATGTGTTAACAATATTGGGTGTATAGGTATAGGTTATGTTGCTATACATCAAAATAAAACAAAAAAAAAAAAAACAATTTTTTTTTTTAAATTTGTGAGAGAGTTGAGCGACAATCTCAGCAGCTTCTGTGGATAAATAAATCTGCTACCCCTGCCTGACAATAGAATATATTGATTGAGTACTAGAAGAGTACTAACTACATAATAATAAACAGAATCAAAATAACGACATTCACAATAATAATAGTTAAGCTACGAATACCTATAATAATATAAGGTTTTAAAGTGTGTAAATGCGAACGATTTATACCTAGTAAAACATAATTATTTTTTAATTAAAAATTGATTATTATTACATGAACTGCTTTATTATTAGTCAAATCTTGTATATAGCTGAATATAATTGCAATCTCAAATTAATATTATTAATTTGTTTTTTGTAGTTTTGTAGTATAGCACATTATATTGATTGTTTATGAATTTAAATTCAATATAAAATGGATATATATGTATATTGTATACATGTGTATTAATAGAAAAACATATTATATGAATCGATTTTAAAATTGTCGTAATCGAAATTTTTATAAAAAGTAAATAATATCTATCATTATGATCATCATCACTATCATCATGATGATCATTTAAATGATCAGCATCATGATAATTTTCATATGGCACGTTTCGTTGTTTCTCAGCAAAGTTAAAATTTCTCTAAGTTTTTGATTACTTTTTGAAGATAAAGAAAATTACCAGTTTGAAAAAAAAAACAAAAATAAAACAAAACAGAAAAAAATAAAAAATTTAAATAAAAAGAAGAAGATTTCTAGATTTCTAGTTTTCTCACAGATATATTCATATTATGTATGTATATTTAATTTTTGCATAATTTGTGTTCACTTAAATTAGCATATCGCACAAGTTTTTTTTTTTTGTTTTTATAATGATAATGTTGTTGATAATGATGATGATATTTTATTGATAATTTTTTTTTTTTTAAACAGCTATAACTTAAGTTTTTTAAATAAGCTTTAAATTTATGTTTTTGATATCGATTGATTGAGCATACAAGTATGTACCTAAATAATATCTACATGTTGATGTAACTAAGTATATACAGTATGTAACACTTGTACATATTCGATTTTTGGTTAATTAAATATTATAAACTATATGTATTTAGATTTGAATAGGACAATGATGACCAATAAATAATAATCATAATAGTTACCGAGATTATTTTTTTTAATACCAATTCAGAGTTTGTAATGGAATCTGTAAGATATGAGTAACCAAATAGGATATTTGATTATTACTAGTAATGAATGGAAGTATAGTGAAATAAAATTAAATAAATTTTTTATAAAAGTAGCTCTCAGGTTACAAAAACAAAGACTAAAATTTTAAAAGATTAAAGAAAAAAATATTAAAAATAAAAATATAAAGTTAAATTAAGAAAATAATGAGATTATATAAAACGAAATTTAAAGATTCTATAGTGAAGATATAGAAAACGAATAATTTTAAATTAAATAGAATTGGCTGGTTTGTAAATAATGTCTTAAATTTACATAATTTTCTGTAATATTTTAAAAATTAAAATTAAAAATAAAATTATAATAACATATGTTAACATTTTAAAGAAAAATATTAAAGTTGAGAAACAATTTAGTTTGAATAGTGATGTGAACGGAAGATAACTATATTTAAATAATAAATATTTAAAGTTGATGGAAAAATTAAGAAATATTTTAATTTAAGCTCTAATAAAGCAAGATTTAAGATTTTAAAAAAAATAAATGCCTTTAACATAAGACATGAAAATTTCATTGTGTTGTAGTCGTATATATAGAAGAAAGAAATACAAAATCAGTAATATTGTTAAATTAGAAAATTATTTAATTGATAAAAATTTAATTTATAATTTTAGTTAGATTAATGTAAATATTGAAAAAAAAAAATTAACAAACTGATAAAGAAAGTCATTGTAGAAAAAAGTAGTTTAAAGTAGTTGGTAGTAGTTGATAAATATTAAGAATGCTAATTTTTTGTTGTTGGTTTTTGATTTTAGAGTATATTTTTTGTGTGATATATTCATTCTCAAGGGCTGAAGTAGTTGAAAGTAGAAAAAAGTAGTTTAATCTGTAAAAGGAACACAAAAACTATTTCACATTAATAATAAGATAATTTACGTATATTAAGTAAAAAATTAAAAATTTTAAAGTAGAGAAATTACGAATTTTAAATATACATTTACATTTAAAATTAAATAAAAAAATATAAGTTTTACCAATGAGAAATTAGGAGTAGAAAACTTAAAGATATAATTAGGTATTATTAATTAAGAGTACACTTAAAGAGAATGAAATTGATTGAATTTTAAGTTTATATATATATATATATTTTTTTTGAAATATTGGAACAAATTGTGTGAATCTAAAACTAATGCTAATAAATATATACGATTGAAGAGACTAATTGTCTCATATGTATATTAAATTGAATAAATTTGAAATTGAAATTAAAAAATATATTTTTAAAACATAAAATATAATTTATATATAAAATTCAGATGATTTATGGCGTAAAAACAGTAAAGAACTTATAAATTAATAAATAAGTAAATGTAAATATCTATATTTAAAAATCAATACACTTTCTGTTCGAATTTAACTCAAATGTTTTAATTACTCGCAAATTTCAATCCTAGTTGAGGGATTTACTACTACAAAATTCATATCAAACTGAGTCAAAGATTTGATATATTAAAACGCTGAACAATATCGCGAAGATATAACTGACAAAATGATAAAGTAAAACAATTTGCAAAAAAGTTAAATTATAAAGAAGTCATTAACACGGAAATGCTTCAGTTGTTTTAAAACCATAATATGTCTTATATGGGCTGAAGATATTTAAACATTTTAAAATGAATAGAATAAAGTAAGAATACAAGCAAAAAAATATTTATTAAATATTTTTTAATAAGGTTTGGCATATATTTAAAAATAACAGTATTTATGAAATAAAGTTTTAAAAAAAATGCAAACCTGGAAATAAGCAATGGAAACAATTAATTAGAAAACTATAATATCCCATTAGCGGAAATACGGCCCAATCTGAAGTGTATAATTTTAAAAAGAAGCCATCAACGACCAAACCAATAATCCAGATATTTTTTGACTCCAAGTTTCAAATTATCGCTAATTAATATCACCCTTCTTTTCACCACATTTTACGTATTAAATATTTTTCATTTTTCAGATGATTTTTTTAATTATAAAAAATTGGATTTTAATTGACGAGATTTCAATTAGCAAGACTTTGAAAGGCTAGATTTTGAAATTTCGATATTGCTAAATTACGGGATCTTAGTATAGCAGAATTTTGATAAGCAGGGCTTGTTGTTGTCGAAATATTTTGACTAACATTGAAGTATACAAAACAGCATAAATGAATGTACATAAAATTAAATAAATTTTCACGCTAAACTGTTTGAATTTCCTAAAAATAACTTATTTGGAAAACTCATGTATAAAAACAATACTGCTTTTACAATTCTTTTCTTTTTTTGTTTTTAATAAATTTCAATGTTTGTCATCACATGTTGTGATGACAATATTCTTAAAAATAAAATAAATTAACATAATATATTTATATTATTTATTTCAAATTTAAAATAAATATATCCAATGTATATACTATATGTAGATATAATTTTGAAATAAGTAAAATTAGAATTAAAATAGAATCAATTTAAATTTTTAATTCTTATAGATTTATTTTTAACACATATTATCATTGTTTACTTGATGACACGAGCCATAAGCCCTTGAATTTTAAATTAAAAATTTTAAAAATATAAATAAAATAATTTTTGTTTATCAAAAAATCAAGAAGTTACAGTTAACAAGAGGTTACAACAAAAGATTTTGTAATAAAATTTGTATGGAATATTTACAAAATTGGTTGTTTACGATTAAAAATTTCAAGTTTTGATTAAAATGTTTATTTTGGTTAATTTCACGTGTTGTAATTTTACGATTTGTTTATTTTATATTTTAATTTAAATTTATTATACTATAATGTGTATATAAAATTAAGTAACTCGATTTATAGATGATTTTTTATGTTTTTGATATCTTGTTTAATTAAATATTATTGTATAAAAACCCTTTACAATGGTACAATTTTTATTCAATATTGGTTATTGATATGAATTTTGATAATACTATCTAATTAATTTATAATATTGGACAACTTTGTAATTTATTGTGTTTTGATATAATTTTGAATATTGTGATTTTTTTTTTTCAAATATTTTATCTATTGATTGAATATTAAATGAATAAAATATAATTCAATTTCTGAACAATATTAAATTAAAAATTTGTTTATATTATGTAAAAGGCTTTTTAAATAAACATAAACTTTCCATTAAATTAAATAAAATTAAGAAATGTGAATCACTTCTTGAATTTAAATAAGCAAAGCCAAACAAAAAAAATAAATTTGGTCTTACAAACCCGACTTGACCCTTCCAATTTTAGTAAACCAAAATATTCAGTACCTACTTGAATATATAGAAATTTCATTTCTACCCTAATTTTGAAGATAATTTTATATTAATCACAACTTATAGAGGCAAGTTAGATCACAACTGTACATTATAGTGATTATTTACAATATTTTGTTAAGTGATCATAATAAATGAAAAAATCTACAATCTGTAAAATGAAATTTGTAGAGGGGACAATAAGGCAATTTTGAACTCTGTTTTTAAGTAAATAAAACGATTAGGTAAATATAAATATGATAAGTGTGGAATGGCTGAAAATGAATAAAAATGAGAATATTAGTGTCCCTAATTAATTTCTATATCTTATAAGTGTTGCTTTGATAAACCCAAAACCTTCGATAATGAGGCATCAAGGATATCGTTTCTTCATAGTTTGAATAGTATTCACTTATTTCTAGTTACTAATTTATGAAAAACTCCAGCTTGTGCAGTTTGATCTCATCAAAAAGATGAGTTTAGCTCATACCATATTAAAGCTTATGGTGCTTGCCACATTTTTATTTTGTAACAATAAATATAAATATATTTTGTAATATAAAATAAACAATGAACATGAAAATGTTGTAAAACATATTAAGAATATTTTAACTTCAAATGATTAAAATCTCTAAGGCCTATGTTAATGTCTAGGTTAGACGAAACCTACCAGATTATGCAAAAGTCAGACGAAACCTACCATTTACTGGCATCTGGTGGTTTTAATATTTTATTCGATCATATTATAGTATTCATTTAATGTTTACAGGTTATGTTGAGTAGTTTTAAATTTCAAATATTTGTTTTGAAATATTATGTAATTTGAAAAAGTAAGTATTCGGTTTTTAATTTTTAATGTAAATTTGAATATAAAAAACAAAAAAATATTATCTATATAGGTTAAAAAATGGAGAATTGAAATAACAATAAAATGGTAGGAGCTACAGTGGTACACTATTTGAATTTATAGAAATGTACAAGGAGCCTTTGAAAAATGTCTTTGAGATATAAATGTCCAATTTTATAAAAATATTTTTTTAAAGAACAAACCTATATGGTAAATAGCACTAAAATTCATAATTACGCCACAGGAAGTGAAAACAATAATCAATAATTTTTGCTAATAGTACTTCAATTCTGTAATAATGTTTAAAATCACTGTAACAAATTTTATATTTTTAATAAAATATATATTTAAAATATATTTTTAAAAGATTTATTTGAGATTTTTGATTATATAACTTCCAATTTTTCAGTTAATATATTAAAAAATTTTCCCTAATAAAAAAAACACTTTATTAATCAACACTTTATTACAAACACTCTGTAAAATGTAAAAAATATTTAAGGTATAAAACCAAAGATATTATCTGAGAAAAAATTTGAAATATAAACACTCATCATCAGTCTACGATAAAATCTTAGATTTTGACTGACGTGTAAACGCTGCCTAAATCCTTAAAGACAACCATGTTTACAAAAATATAAATTTAATTTAGAAAAAACAATTAAAAAGTATACTGAAATAGTATAACCACCACAACAGTTATTATAATTTATATGGCAATTTTTAAATATATGTTATTGGTAATTAAAATAAGTTTATAATTATAAGCTATTAAAGCAAAATTTTAGTTTTAAATTAATTTTTATTTATTAATTTTTTTCGTTTATTTTTGGAAATTTTAACTGTGACAAAAAAAAAAAACAAAAATAATTATAGTTTTTTAAAATTTGAATTATTGCCCACGATAATTAATTTTTATAACCGTTCCCAATTAATTCTGGTTCATAAATTTAAAATATGTCAAACAAATCCATAAAAAACTACAATATTCTAAATAAAAAATTTAATTTCTTTTTACAAAGTAAGATTATGTCTTTATTAAGTCATACTTATTTATTTATTTATATCTACTGGGAAATTAACCCTTACAGATATTGCTTAAAAACTAAACTTCATGAAATATATTTTGTGTACACATTTAAATATAAATATTTAGAAATAGGTAAGTAATCTATTCAATCTACTGGGAATATGTCTTACAGATTTTTGCTTAAACTGATACAATAACTAAAAGTACCAAATATGTAAAATTAGTTTAAAAAAAAATTTCTCTTGAAGAACTGTAATGAAAATCTATCACGGGCGAACAATTATTAAATAGACGATGAGAGTTAACTATAGGCTCAGAAAGGTAATAATTATAGTTCTATGAGATTCGAGATATAAAATTCTACGAGATTGTATTTTGCACATTGGAGCATTTAAGTTATACAAATTTAAAATAGATGGGCAATTTATTTTAGAGCTGATAAAACATCATATGAAAACATAACTGAAACAATATTACGCTTAGATTCAAGAGTTTGAATATCAATGAGTTGACATTTTGCAATTAATGTAGCTAGTGACATTAACCTACCAATTAAATTTACGAAGGCAAAATCTAACCGAATTTTTCTGAATTGATTCAATTATATTTATGTGTTTTCAGCATAGGATGGCATCCAGATAGGGGAAGTATGTTCTAGATGAGGACGGACCAATGAAATATATAAGTTCTTAAACGTGTATGGATCAATAAGTTGAAGAGAATTTTTTTTTAATAAAACCAAGCATACGAAATGATTTAGCTAATACTTACATGCAGATTAAAAGTAAGTTTATTGTCTAAAACGATCCCTAAATCTTTCATTTGATTAACAACATCTATATCAGAATTATTCAAATTATAGTCAAATTCAAAAACTTTATTTGTTCTAATGACTCATGAATCCATTTATAAGACACCATTTTATAAAGTTTTTCCAAATCAACTTGAAGGCTACGACAGTCATCTAACTTTCTAATGATATAGCAAATAATATCGTATCATCAAGAAATGACAAGATAGAGTTATCAATATTCAAATCACAATCATTCATGAATAACAAAAACAACAAGGGAATTATATGTGATCCTTGGGAAATCTCGACGTTATTAGAAATGAATATGATTCAATATTATAAATTTTTACTGAAAGTTTACGATCAATTAATTATATAAGATTGTATCCATTTTAATCCAAATTAATCCATTTTATCCATTTTTTTTTATTGTGTAGACATTTTGAAAATATAATTATTTTGCTAATTAAGAATTTGTTAACAAATAATTTATTGATCATTGAAAATCGTATCTCATGTTGTACTGACATATCTTATTCATATAAGTAATTGAGTAGTGTGTAAGGAATTTATGTGTTCTATAAGAGTCCAACAAATTATTATATTATTTAGAATAGAAAAGAACACTCAGCAACTGTATGTGGTTTTTAAGTACACTATGAGTCTACGAAGTCTAAGACACCCTTTTTATCAAAATTGGTACAATTTATATAGCCGCGACAATCGAATTGAAAAATTTTAAAAATTATGGTAAGCATTAGTTTATAGATGTACATTGGTTTTTAAATTTGTTTTTGTAATTTATCAGCCCTATTTAAAATTACATATTATATCACAATTTACATTTTAAATACTAGCCAAAATGTTCATGAGTTCAAAAAATCAAATACTTTGAATACTTTGAAATAAAAAATTAAAATTGGATTCATTTATTACATAATTTACTATTCATTAAATATTTGACAATCAAATGTAAAATTAAATCGTTTAAGTACAATCAACATTTTTAAATAACAAATTTAAATCGAAGTTAACATATTTTTAATATCATACCCAACAAATAACTTTCAATTTGTGCCGGTAAATGCGACCGCTCGCGTCTGCTCAATCGCCACATTAAAGTCCAACATGTGTCGTCGCATTGCCGTATAAATTGTGTTTAAGAGTCAGAAAATATCGCTACATGGGTCCTGGTTGACGCATTCTGAATGCAAGAGTTGGTTTGAGTCAAGCACAACTAGTGCTCTTGTGATCAAGATTCGCAATATTTTGAGGGATTATATGGACTTATGATTTAGCAATCCGATGTACTAATGCGGTAAATAAGAGTCTATAAAATAGCATTACATGCGTCGGTTTGAGTCAATCACAACTAATGCTCTTGTGATGGAGATTCGCAATATTTTGAGAGATTATATGGGCTCATGATGGACAAGAGCCAAGCAAATAGTATTTCATGCGCTTGGATTGGCACTCTATAGCTTCTAGGGGTTAATTAAAGTAATAATAAGTATTTGTTAATTCTTTACATATGTTTTTTTTTTATTTCAAAGTATAGTTTAACAAAAAATATTGAATTAAATTAATTTTTGCTTGTTACTCTGTTTTATTTTATTGAATTTAATATAATATAAATTAAAATAAAAAATAGTTATATCTGAAATAATCATTGCAATCAAATACAAATAAAATATTACTGAAAAGAAATAACATTAATTGAAATATAATTATTTATTTATAAAAACAAAATCCGATAAATAATCAAAAACACAAATATTTATTGCACATAAACACAAATAACTAAATGATGAATCGTTTTCATCAGTAGTATCTTCTGTTGCCTGCAATGTTGTCGATGACGGTGCTTCGGGTCGTTCTTTCGTTTCCATTCTTATTTTGTTTCCATAGTTTCTTTTCAGCACGTCTACTAGCACTTTTATGGACAAATGGGTCCACGGTCTATGTCTCAGTAGGTACAATAAAATTAAACTAAAATTATTAACATTTTAAATTATAAATTTATTGTACTCATGGGACATAGCGCGTGGACACATTTACTCCTGGATTTCCATATCTACATTAAAATATTTTAGAAAACACCCATTAAAACTTATATCAATGTATTAAACTCTTCTTTCTAAATAATTTTGAATAAAGGGATTTCTATAGTGGGTAAATGGGTCCATGGTCTATGTCTTTAGGATCAGGTACAATAAAGTTTATGAACTAAAGTTATTATCATTTTAGATTATAATTTTATTGTACTCATGGGACATAGCGCGTGGACCCATTAACCCATGATCATTTTAATCCATATTTATATTAAAATTATATTTACCCGTAGGTAAATATAATATTATTTTAGTTTGATTTTAGTTGAAAAACACTTTTATTACAATTTATATTACATTTACATACTTGTATTCAAATATTTTTCTCGGTTCTCTTCTCTAAATCACTCTTTAAATTACGTTAACTGAATTCACTGATCGAATAATTGTGACTGGCATATTATGACTAAATAAATAACTTAGACTCACATCAGTAGTCATCCATGCGCTGATACTTTTCAATTCAATTCATATTTATTTGTATTCATATATATTCTCACTCGCACTTGTATGTTTAATATATATTACATTAATAGTAAAATCTCATATGCTGGATCAAATTTATAAAAAAAAACAAAATTGAAAATGATGAAAATAGTTTAAGTAATTTATTGTTAGAAGTTTTAAAAGTCAATTTTAAACTTTACGCATGTGGACGCATGAGACTAAAAAAAACTTGTGCGATTGTGCAAATTTAAAAAAAAATGTTTATTCTTAAGTTTCGGTCGCATACGGTCTCATGTGTCCCATCAGTCGCAAATTATTTGTTGGGATAGTAAGCTTTATACGAGCTTTAAGAAATAAACAAAATAAATGCAAGAAAACATTTCCATACTCTAATATTGCATACCCAATAATAATTCATACTCTATAATCATATATCATACATCAATAAAATTTTTTGGATCATGTTTAAAAATGCTAGGAATGGTTTTGTACAACATGATGCTTGAGAAAAGTTTTAATTTTCTTTCAAAATCATATTAATTTGCATTGCAATACAAATATCACGAAGTTTAATTACACTGTGATAAGCATTCCTAAAATATCCGATTTATCACCGGAAATGACTTTAACTTCAGAAGATTTTTTTTATACTTCACCAAAATACGATTGGATTGGATAAAAACTGAAAACATCGCCATTTTCCTGATATTATTGAAAACAAACTAATTTAAAAATTTTAATTACATATTAATTTTATTATTTACACTTTTTAAAATTTTATTATTTACACTTTTTAAAAGTTAGAACAAGTTCCAATTGTTATTGAATAAACGTGTTGTGATGTCTTCTTCAATAAGCAGTATAAATTTCGTCGCAATTCAAAAACAATAAAATTTTAACTAAATTTTGAATTTTCCAATGTAATTTATTTTTAACGAGGCGTTTAAAATCAAAGATAAAAACAACCATTAAAATCCATTTGTTTTGTAAGACACGTGCTAATTTTGTAAGCATACATTATAATATTATTAATTAATAGCTTAAAAATTAAAACAAAGTTATCATTAGTTAAAAAAATATGTAGCATGAATGTGTGTAATTTCTTATTCTTTTGTTATTTTTTTTTTAGTTCTAACAGTTTGTCAGAATTAAATTGTAATTTTTCATTTAATTTTTTATTTCACAACTTTAAAAAAAAACATAAAAAGTGAAATTAAAATTTAAGTTAAGCCATTTTAACTTACTTTAAAAATAATAAAAAAATAACGTCACAATACAAAAATTATGACGTCCGACCATATCCGATAACCAGCTGCTCTCTAATATAAAATTAAAATTTCAGATCATTGACTCAAATTCAACTCAGACACTTTCATTGACGAAATTTAATTTGTTATTAATGTAACCGATTAAAACTTGATTCGAATAACAATGTAGAATATTGAGTATATATGGAGTGCGAATGATAATTTTTTAAATGATTGCAAAAGTAAATAATTTCGTTTCTGCAAAGAACCAGTTTGTGTAAAGTATTATGAATTAATCTATATTTTATGCCTCCCATATTCAACCAAAAAAATATTTAAAAATTATATACTACATTTAATAACAATTGTTTTCATTTTATATTTAATAACATCACACTTTATTGCTAACATTTAAAGGGACATATAAAATTTTTAACACTTTTTTAATGATTGACGTAGATAGACGTAGATTGTTAACAAACAAACAATTGAAATGTTTGTTATGAATGAATTCAATTTTACTCTTTTTTTATTGCCATTCAATAAAACTAAAATCAAATCTTAACAAATAATAATTAAAATTGATCTACGATGATGTTGATTGATTGATTGTCAAACATTTTATTACAAAAATTTTGATTTTTTATTTGAAATAAGCCAAGGTTAAAACTTAAAAAAAATAAAATACTACTTCGTCTTGAATAGAGATGTATTCAGTTTAATGAAATGAAAATGAAAACAGATATAACCTCCGTTGAATATGTTGGAAATTTTCTTCACATTTAACGAATCCCTGTATTCATACTAGGACTATGAAAAGATGTTGTAATGGGCCTAATAAACCTGGTGCTGGTATTGAAATCAATCTTTACTTAAAACCCAATACAATCAAGTAATTTTAACATCTAATAAAAATATATTCCTTCTAATATAAACATTGGGTAGCGTTAAAAAAAAAATTATTTGATAGTTATTCCATTTTATTTAATAAACAATATCGGATCAGTACATGATAACAATCCAGAGTATACCCTATCAATTTTTTTATTATAACATCATAACTAATTTAATATTATTATTCTATAACTTATCTACGATATATTCGAAGCAATGAGACTGAAAAACATTTATTACGATCTCAACAGTACATGTTACAATGGACCAAAGATGTGTCAAAGTACCCACCGCTAGTAAGTATGAAAGATGTGAAGAAAGTGAGTTCTAGATGTTTTTTTTTGTCAAAGTATACATAAACGATGGCAAGTTAAAGGAAGTGCAGTACTATATATTTACTTTGTACAGAATCTGCCTGTAATAAATTATAAATCTACCAGTATGGTAATATCCAACATTTTTAACAATGGTATGTTACAGCTGTATAAAGCAAGAGATTAGATAATTCTCAAAATATTCTAAATAATATTTTCTAAGAATTAATATACTTACTTTTAGATAATGAGAAAAATACATACATATCTAATATGTTTACTTATGCACTTAAATAAATTTACTCTTGGAATTGGAAAATTCAACAGAAATATTTCTAAGTAAATACTATAATTTTTTAATTTCAGTTTTGGTTGAAAAATATTTAAAAAAAAAAACTTAGAATAAAATTTACATTCCAATCGGTTATCGTATATGTTCATACGAAGATGGGCAAGTAGATTTAAAATAAATTGATACGAACTTAAATATGATTTATATCGAACAAATGATTTCGTACCTTTATCAAGAATTGGTCATTCAATTTTCGTCTTCAAGTAGTATATTATTGTTGATTAGCTTTAATTTCACCATCTGTAAATGTACTAAGTAAACAAAAAGCATGGATCACATTGCAAATTCTCTGGAAAATCATTTGAAGCTTAGAAATAAAATAAAATTATTGTTCATGAAGAGATATTAACATAAGTGCAGCAACACATACAATTAATAATTTAATCCAAATTTGACATTTTAACCCTCATCAATAATAATTCAAGACTTCATCATTAATCTAAAACATATTACTTAAAGTTTTTGTTTATATTTTTTACAGCACTGCTTAATTTCTCTACTTCAAATTTGGCTATCTTACTAATATTTACAAAATGGAATTTACAAAGAAACAAAAATTGTATTAAAAAATTTATAAAAAGATTTACAATTACAATTATGAAGCTACTGCAAATTATTCACCAAAGTAATAAATAATTCCGGTTGAAAGTGTTAAAATTCTTGCCTTGATTTTCTTGCAATTTTTTGTTTTATTAATTATTATTATGCGTTGACATTAAAAATTATTTATATTGTATACATTGTATGTGTAGAATATATATATATATACATTTATCTATCTAATATTATGAATTCTTTAAAATACACCCGACATAAATATAATTAACATCAATTAATTCCTATTAATTATTGTTTACTATATATAGTATATTATATATATATATATATAGGTATATTGTATATATTTATATAAGTAATTCTCTGAAGGATAATTATCATAGCAATTAATATCATCAAGTAAATAAACATTTCAATTGAATGTCAAAGTGAAATATTGAATTTTAACGGTAAAAATCAATATTTATTATTTAAATTCGTGCAATATGTATGTAGTAGATTTGATTAAAAGTATATATGTATAGATAAATTTTTAAATTAAACAATTAATTTATACTAAATAAAAATAAAACGTCAATAAATCTGGTGAATTTATTAAATTGACATTTTTGAAATGGTCAAAGTAAAATTATCACTACACGTACATTTGAAAAGTAAATATAAAATTACACCCGCAATATGTTTTCCGGAAATAAAATTAAATATTTTTTGTTATTTGTTTTTTGTTTTTCTCATTTTTTGCATGATAAAGAATATAATTTCATTTTTTTTTCAAATGAAGTAGCGATTTAACGAAAATGCCCATATCCCTTAAAATATTACTATTTTGAACGATTATAGGTTAGTCGGTTTGAACGGTTATAGGTTGTATTTTGTCTTTTATCGGTGTTGATATTTTATCGATACATAAATATACCATACCCGTCAAAATATTCTTATTTTTAAGGATAAATTTTCTTCAATAGTGTGTGTGTGTGTTCTAATATAACTTTTATTTACCATTATTGTAAAAACTCCGTATTTTTTGTTCTGAATTAAATTTCAAATGTTTTCATTCAACATGATGAACATGATTCAACATCGCAACTCTACGTACTGTTAAAATTTTTATGATATTCATTTTGGATGGGGTGATCTAATTAAACCCGATCTTTTCAGATATTCTGTACCTGTATTCTTACTCAAGCATCTTATGACATTTTTTTCTTTTATTTATAGGTAATTTATACAAACTAATAGTTGGATTCAAAGAAAAATATTCAACTGTAGACCAAAGGCATCGTATGATTACATTAATGGGCTTTTGAAGAAAAAAATACTGTACGCCAGTATTTCGTAATGCTTCATTTCAAATTAGAAATTCAGAGTAACAAATGGAGAAGTAAGATCCACTTTATACCCAATACTAGCAGAGGTTCCTCAAAGAAACATTCTAGGACCTATCCTATACTTGTTATATATCGCCGATATCCCGATAGTACAAGTGTTCGAAATTGATGATGATACGGCTCGAATGGGTGTAAGCGATTCGCAAAGATAAGTAACAGAGCAACTCCAAAAAAGGCTGGATAAAGCAAACAAATTAACCGTTCACATTACTTACGCATTAAGACGAAAAACTCCAAAACATTGTATATTGCATAAATGATATTCAGGTACCAAAGCGGAAACAATAAAATATCTTGGACTGCACCTTGACTCCGCTGGAAATATAAAGTTAAGCAAAAATCATTGCGATCAAAAAATTAGAGATATGAACTGGCTAATAGGGAAACCGTTTAAGCTCAGCTTATACTCCAAGTTACAAGTATATAAAAGTATAATCAAACCTATATGAGCTTGCGGTATCCAACTGTGGGAATGCACAAAAATATCTAATTTATTAATTATACAGCGCTGTCAAAACAAATTTCTTAATAGAACTATCACGAATGCATATCGCTTTGATTCAAACGAAGATATTCACAGAGATCAAAAATACAAAAAATAGGTGGTGTAATTAGTGACTATGCCATTACACACGATTAAACATAAATCGGTTGACTCAACATAGCAACCTTAAGGTGATTGCGCTGTTGGACCGATTTAACGATATAAGAAGGCTGAAAATGATAAAATGGCACGATCTAGTGTAATAGAATAAAATATAAGGTAACAGAAATCCCTGTAATCCTACAAAAGTTTTACTTATAAGCACAGTTTAAAAATAGTAATAATTTATTTAAATGTAAAATAAAGATTGTACTATTTAACCTTAAAATAAAATTAAAAAAAACTTAAAGCCGATTTTTCTATAAATTTAAAATAATAATATTTCAAATATTCAAAACATTTTAAATAATTTTGAAGAATTTTAAATAATTTTCTATTTGTTATTTATTTATTTATTTATTATTATCTAATAGTTCAAAATAGTTAAGTCATAACATTTTGAAAGAAATAATTTATAATTATTTAACTAATTTGCATTTTAACTGTATACCGTTTTAAATGATTTAATGTACAACTTGTAGTTGAATGATTTCGTGAACAAGATTTCATTTTAATCGAACTAGCTATACATACTTACTTATACTAGCTTCCCGCAGAATCTTGTTATTAGCTTATTCACATCACATTGTCACTTCTTCAAAGGAAACAATATCACTTCATATTCTAAATTACTTTTCTATTGTTAATTTAAAATGTTATTATTTATTTTTAAATGATGGTGTTCTGTCAAAATATTTCCTTATATTTAATTCATTTGAATACACATGTATATATATACATAATAAATTCGATCAATTTTTATGTCATTTTGTTTTAGAACTTAAATAAACCACATGAAATATTAGAAAATATATATGTACCTATGTACATAGATAAAAATATAGACAACTAATTTTCATAATAAAATAAGACAAACAAACAAACAGTCTTCTTTTTATGCAAATAAACCAAACATTGACCTTATTTTAGTTCACTGAAGTTAACAAAACAAAAGATCAAACAACTAACAATAAAAAAAAGAGGTAAAAATAAGAAGTCAACATAACAAAATTAAATATATAAAAAAAAGACAATAACAAGCTAAATAAAAACAAAATAAATAGAAGAACCTGCTGAAAATTACCTCTGTTTATAATTCACTAATAACTTTTTAAACATTTTTTTAATCAATCTAGCTACATACATACATATAAGATTTATTTATTTATTTATTTATATGAAATCACGTATATTTAATAGATATTTATTAACTAAATAAAGCTATCAAAAATTTCCTCTAAATGAGGAAAAACTAAAAAAGACTTAATTAAATTGTCTTAAATTTAAATGGCATAATTAAATTTAAACAACACCTAAAAATAATTTGAAAATAACAAATGTTAAATTGATTGATTGATTACTAATATAATATGTAGTATGTATTATTAGATTTTAATTTGATATCGTAACAAATTGTAGTCAAACAATTTTAATATATTTTAAGATTTATTTATTTATTTATTTATATATCAGTTTATCAGTGTATGTATATTAATATGTAGCCAAGCTTTCAGGCCTTTTTCTCGAAATGTAGGTATACTGTCTATAAGTGGGGGATTGTTTAATTGTACTTTGATAACCACTTTGATAACTCTATCTGCGCCTAGATGTAAGACGACGTCATATTTTCTGCAAGTTGTCGTGCGATTTTATCCATCTTTGACGTTAAGATGCCTGACGTTACTATATGTTTTACTGCGTACGTCATGTCACATACTTTTGTCAGTTGTTGACAATAGTTGTGTAATTATTATTAGTATTTGTTATTTTTATTGTGTTGTATGAGATACATGAGTATTGATATAAATATTGATATAGGTAATATTTTTAGTTATAAAGTATACCTAATTATTAATTATTTTTTTTATTGATTATAAATTTTATATATAATATTTTGCTATTTTTTTTTAGTTATATTTTATACCCCCCACGGGAATCGAACCCGTGACTACCAATATCATATTTGAAACACATTTTTGTGTCCCAACCGATTAGGCCACGGAAGGGAATATGCGGTATATTTCATTAAATTTAAAATTATTTTTCTTGGAAAATTCAAAAACTGATCTAGTTGGCGCTCTATATTGTATTTATAAGATTTTAATATGAGGCTATGTATTACATTTATCAGGATATTGAAACGTCTTAAGACTTACTGATTAGAATAGAATTTACCAGCCAGAAAATTTGTTTTAAATATTGTTTTGTTCCTTTTGCTTTCATTCTACCACCGTGAACTGAAGAGTAGGAATGTAAAATACATATACTATCGATGCCATATCATAGATTATCATCATATTATATTGTTATTTTATCAGCGATAAGGTGTTGATCTTAATTTCGCGTGGTTCAAGGCAATTGATTCAATTCCGATTAAAGTCTTTTTGCCCGAGTCTTATTCTTATCCATTTACCTACCACCTTGTATATTACAGTAATGGTTCCCGTGATGAATATAAATTTATTTGTTACGCGCCAAAATTATTTATGTATATTTTAAATATTTTTTATTTATGC
Organism: Argyra leucocephala; assembly: GCA_963942445.1. Lineage (NCBI taxonomy): Eukaryota > Metazoa > Arthropoda > Insecta > Diptera > Dolichopodidae > Argyra > Argyra leucocephala. The sequence goes on along the minus strand of OZ012677.1, from coordinate 33,432,528 downwards.
ATATTGTCTACATTTCATAGCATGGTTATCATATAGGATTTAAACATTCTACATTTAAATCTTAGCGCTATAGCTAAAATCACTCGTGTAAATGTGAAAAAAAATTCTTAAAAGCTGTATGTTATATACAGAATGGTGCGGTTTAGAGCAAAAAGTTTTTAAGGGGTGATCCTTGGAGTATTTTAGGAAAAAAATTGTTCTAGAAGAGGGGTATATCTTTAAATTTACCTGGGCTACAGAGGATTAATGAAAATCGGATTAGAAAAATTATGTCTAAAGAATATCAACTACAGCTCAGAAGAATTTGAAACTACAGCAACATCTTCTTCATAGCTTTTTTTAAAATTAATACACCTAATAAACGGTATATGTTGAATGAGTCTCAGACTTACCGGTTTTGAATAATAACTGCATAAACTTAAAATTTTGCTTTTAAAAACTGAAAATTTTGCAAAAACCTTGATTATCTCGAAAAAATTCGCTATTTTTTTTTTTTGTTGATGCGCTACATCATCCCCTACAACTTTTTCATACACAACTTTCGTATCAGACTTGCCGTTTTTCAGGTAAAGTCATATAAAATTTCATTAACTCTATTGATCATAATTTAGTTAGTAAAATGGGAGTTGTGCGGCTATTGGGTTACCGAATATAAGAGGTGTACTCTAAATAGTGATTAATCAATTTTTTTTTTTATTAATGGGGAGTTCTATGTAACTGCGGGCTCTTAAGATCTATTGCACCTCCCCGCTTATCTCAGAATTGTAGGTCTATGTCCTTGATAAACGCTATTTGATCTGATGTCAATTTCAGAATCAGGCAATATGTATTCCTGCAAATATTTAAATTTTGATTAATCAATTTAGTTAGGACCGTAAATATCTAATATAAGTATTTAATAATGTAAATATTTTAAGTAGATTAAAATTCTACGTTGTTATTACATATTTAAACATGGTCGTTTTCATTTGATTGTAATACTACATTTTGTTCAAATTCTTAAAGAAATCTACTGAAATCTAAAATTTTGATTTTCAACTCTCTTCATTCAGGCTATAGTGGTCAATATACATTTAGTTTGTACTCTGGATTGTCTGTAGTAATTTGTTACAGCTACATTTTACTATTGTTGGAATTTTTACAGAATATTCACTGAAATCTTCTTCATCTGACTCTCTTTTATGACGAAATACAAAGTTATATACGTTGTCCAAGGTCATCTCAGCAATTACACAAAAGTGATAAAAATACATTTAGTTTGTGCTTTTCATTGTTAATTACAGCATTAATTATCTCTAAATTGTTGTTATCACTGTTAGTGCAAATTGTAGGTAAGAGGGCTTTTATTATTGGCTATGTCCTATGCTTTTTCAAAACTGCAGTAATATCATTATAATTTTATTGTTAAGAAATTCGATTATTATTATATCGATTTCATATTATAATATAATTCTTGGTGTACTAACGCCTTCATTCTCTATATAATTTTAACACTTTTTTATGAAGTGGATGTGGTATGCTATAATTTATCGCACAAATATTATTTTTACAATCAGTGTAATTTTGCAATTTAGAATACTTCTTCTATTTTCTATTCTGCCATTGAAATTTTTCAATTTCGAATAAATATTTTTTAATTGATTATATGTCTTTTGTTTTTAAATTAGATTAATTATTTCCATTTGCTTTTTTTTAATTAAAGAGATTCAAAAGCGTGTTTATAATTGCGTATGTTCATCAATTACAAATCTATCTTTTTGTTTTTTATTTATAATCCAGAATATAATAAAATTACAGAAAAAAGTTCAAAACTAAAAATTAAAAATGTAAACATAGAATTAATCTAAATTACTTTAATACCCACCTTTATAACACTATTAATGTATAATCTTCAATTATCTATCATCATCATCATCTTGATCATTTTAATGATTATCATCAACATAATAGTCTACAATTTAATTATGATTATAACAATAACCAAAAACCACAACAATGATAATAATAATAATTGTATAAAATGTTCTTGTCATTTAAAAGAACATAAATCAATACCTAAAAAACCTCTAAAAAAAAATTTAAAAATAAAAAATATATAAAAAAAGAATTAAAACCTGTAATAGCATAAATAATGAAAATTCGCGTATATAATGAACGACAAACGATCGAGATAAATATTTTGTTATAAAATTTGCCACACTTATTTTTAAGCTAGAGTTCGATTACCAAACAGCTGTGTGAAATCTATAGCAATATGTATAATATATATATAATTTGTTTCCATCATTATTATTATATTATTATTTATTTATAATAGATTAAAACAAAACAAAAAAAAACAAATAAATAAAAAATATGTGATTATTTCTATACGTAATTTCTATGAGATCCATCATCATCAATGTCGTTGTTAAGTATAACTATATGATTACTTCAACCGGTCCTTTGAAACAAATATTTAAATCATCACTTATAATTTCTTAACTGCAGCCTTAAGAACTTAGAATTAATTTTTTTTTTCTTTTAGTGTATATTAGTTATTAAAACAATCATAATCATTATCATAATTTTCAGTATCATTATTACTGAAATACACAGTCAGTGATAAAATTATTTGTACAAAAATTAGATTTATATCCAATATAATGTAGATTGATATTTTGAAGCTATTTCTTTCATTATTTCTTATTCATTATCTGTCACAAAATTATTCGTATTATTTTTTATGACAGATAAAATATAAAAATAAAAATCAGAAAATATAAAAATTAAAAAAAAAATGAATGTCAGAAAACTATCAAAATCGAAACGTTGCGAAAAATATTGATACGTTGCGCTATTTCTCTTCACAGAATAGAAAACAAAAAATTTTCCGCTACGCATCAAAAAACTCGCTCGCTGACCCAATGTATGTCAGTCGTAAGCATAACTTTTAAATATAGAAAATTTTAAGAATATAAAGTGAATATAAGGATTAATCTGGTAGGTATTAAGATGATAGGTACTAGCGATGGTCAATGAAATCATTCTTGAGATTGGGAGGGTATTTGTATGATCCGATTCATTTCAATTACCTTAAATATTATTAACTTTACACAATTTTTGAATATTTAGATTTATTTTTTTAATTCTACTGCACAGGTATAATATATGGTATTTAACAAACACTATTATTTTCTTCTGATTTTCCATGCGGGTGGTTTATTTTTATAGTTTCAATGAACTTTATTTGTATGTATAATATATATTTATTTTTGTATACTCTATATATGCTCTCATGTACAACTTTTTTAAATAATAACCTAACCATTTAAAAAATGCATCATATTTGTATTTGAAGACAATCCACAGATATAACTGTTTATATACAAAAACATCAAAAGAAGAAGGATACTTTCAAATATCCTTTACGCCCTTAAAGAATACGATGCACCATTAAAGATACATATTTTTGAGAAGTTAGGAACACCAGGTATTCTTGAGATACTTGTAAGGATAGTTATTAGGCTCTACGCGGGTACACCATCTCCCTCAAGTGCAACAAAAAAAATAATTAAAAAATTTCATAATAAAAAGTAATTGTGGATGCACCATGATTTATATGGGACGCCAACCAAATCGATTTTAACTACTTATTCACTTTTTCGTAAAAGGTATTAATTATTGTCTCCTTGCTATCGTTCCATATTTCTTTAACCCAAAATGTTTGTTTTTGTTTGTGTTTTGTTGTAGAAAGTTTATATGCGTTAAATAAAACTTCAATAGTAATGGACTTTAAAAACAAATATTTTTAATTTGAAAATATTAAAACTCTTCAGTGCGAACTAATATTTCAAGAAATCTACAGATTTCCTATAGTTTACCCTAGATAACTGAAACAAATTCAATGCAAATTATTGTTCAACATAATCAATTTTTTCGTACCACCTGTAGTTTATCAATGATACGATAAATTATTGATGATGATAATGATGATGATGGTTGTTAGCTTACAGGTGAATTGAAATAATTTGTTTTTTTTTTTGGTTGAAAAATAAAAACAAAAATTTTGCGCGTGTTTCAAATCGCTTCTTAAATTTGTAATTAATAAGCTAAATGCTAACATTTTGCGCTTTTATCTCTCACTCTATATATATGTATGTAATGTATATATATATAAATTGTTTTGGGAACCGAATGAAAAAGAGTCAAAAGAACAGAACATAACACAGAAAAAAATAAATAAATTTGAGAAAAAAAATTATAATATGGAGCCGGTTAAAAAGTTTTAGAAAAAAAAACACGAATCTGTAGATAATAAAATAAAAAAAAATTTTTTTTGTTTTTTTTGTTTCTATATTATTATAATTCGTCACTATTCACACACCTTTGTTGCCATAAATTGAATGAAATTGAGCATAAAAAAAGATAAAAAAGAATTACATATTCATAAACATTAAATTATACAGTTTTCTGTTATTTTTTTTTTGTTTTTTGTTTTATATTAGAATATGTATATTATTGATTCTAGTGAATGAATAATGAATGAATCTGGTGAGAAATGACAACAATTTTTGTTTTATTATTTTTTTTCTTTTACTCTAGAAATCTAGAAAACGTTTTTCAAATAGTTCGTTTTGTTTTTTGAATTTGTATACACCTATTCTATTGTAATCGTAAGGGAATATTTACCTGTAGCTAACACGGTTAAAATTAGTTTTTATTAAAGTTAAATTTTAAATGCACAACCCTCTGCGATTCCATCAAATATCAGTACATAAGGAAATATAAATAGTATTATTATTTGAAGATAAGTCTTTATATTTCGAAATATCGAATAATTGAGTTATTCTCTCTTAACCCTTTTACTACCTATGTACATTATAGAGAACAAACGGTTGCCCCTATAGTTTTATTTATTTGTATAAGAATTATCCATATTGTATAAGAAAATGGTGAAACTAAATACATTTTTATCACATACAATTTGGTAGTGAGAGGGTTAAGTAGATCAACCAAAAGAAATGTATTATTTACTTTTTGTAACTACAAAAAGTATTTTTTTATGACTATTTGCATTTAGATAACTTATATTACATACAGTCATATTAATGTAACCCAAGTAATACGGTATAGTTTGCAAGTCCTATTTTAGTTATTTGTCCACCATAAGTTATTTTCCTTTTTGTTCTTATTATTTTGCTTAACATTAGAGATTTGTGCGTAACAATATAACATTTTTGGGGCTTATGCACTTAGACTAAAAAAAAATGTTCTACCACCCGTGGGAAATTTCTCATTGTAACTTTAAATATAGTACTTCTTTCATTAACATTATAAATTAATATATATTTTCCAACCTGGTTTTTTTTTTTTATTCGGATTATTCGGGTGGAAGATTTAATAATCGCTAAAATAATTAAAATATAATTATAGTAATTTAAATGAAACCCTGGTACTGAATATAATCGTAATTTGTGATCGGATGATCAAATTGTAACGAATTATATAATTGAGAAAGTGTTTTTAAATAAGTTGATTGTTCTTGCGGTTACAACGTAATTCGTACATAGTAGTTGTAATGATTTTTTCAACAAGTTGCCCATTAAAGTGCCTTAGAATTTATGACTGACGAGTTTTAAATGTTTATGAATCTCTGATTATACACACTTTTTTAATACTGTCAGATATTGCTTACAGCAAACAAATCCAACGTCTATTATAGACGAAAGCTTGCATCATGTTGCTAAGCGGTGAGATCATCATCTGGTGGATCCATCACTGTTAGTAAGTAATGTTAGTAAAAGATAAAAATAAATAGCTAGCACAAGATAAAAGCAAATGCAAAAAGAAAGTAGAAAAAGACAGAATATTAATTACAATAACTATTAATTTATCGATTATACAGCTTTAATTTATTTTATTATTTTATTATTTATTTATTTATTTATAAATTTTAAGCTTCTTTTACTAAAATTAGTATCAAAACAACCTACTCTCGACTACTCTCTAGATTTACTTAACACTCTAGACACAGGCTCATATTTTATCGTATTCTGTATAGTGAATAGTAATATTAAACAGGTCAATGGAACGTAAATAACGCGGATTCTCTCTAAAAATTATTAAATCCAAATTTTAGATGGCAGATTATTCCCAGAAATAATTCGGTGGATAAACGTAGTATTAGCCACCAACCTACATTGCCAAAAAGATTCCAGGCCTATCAAAAGCAACCTATCTTCGTAGTAAGGAAGTTGTGAAAAGTCAGACCATGAAAAAGCACGTAGTGCAAAGCGTAAAAATTTACCCTGAACTGTTTCAATACGTGAAATATCAACATTAGAATATGGAGATATGTATAAATGTTTTGTAATGTAGAGATCTGTAAACTCTTTGGTCCAACGTGTTATAAGTTCTAGCTCAAGTCCTAGAATTAGCTTTATTAATAATGAAATGGAAATGTGCTTTGAATTAAGTGATCCAGAATAACACCTAGATAACAAGTCAACTCAGAACGGTTTAAAGTTTGATTCCGAAGATCGTAATCAAATTCAATAATAGAGCTTTGAAGTTTCCTATTAAAGGTAACAACCTGACTATTAGAGGTATTTAACTCTTTTACTACTAATGCGCATTATAAAGGATAATTTGATGGCCCCTATAATTTTATTTATTTATGTTCCATATTGTATAAGAAAATTATGAAGGTAAATATTCTTTTTATCACACACATACAATTTGGTATTGAAAGGGTTAATTGGAGGTTATTATTGGAGCACCATTCGACAAAATGTTCAATATTCCATAATTAGATTCAATAATTCAAAGATCAGATAAGATAATTCAAAAGCATAGTAAAACTCAATTGCATCGATACAAATTTCCATGCACTATGCACTATTTCTGTGTGCTTCTTCTTGATTGTATAAATTTCATTAAAAAAGGTTTTTGTAATATTTTTGAACAAATAATATTAAATTTAAACTTCTATAAATGTAATCATAATCATCATTTTTAATTATAATGATCATTATCATTATTATAATTACTATCAACATTATCATCAATCTTATCATCAGTGATGGTATATTAAAATTTGATAGTTTTATGAATGAATGAAAACAAAAAAAAACGAAATAAAATTCAAACTAAACTTAAATATTAAATATCTATAGATAAATAAAAATACATCTACACCAATACTAATAATAACACCAATAAAAACTCATTCTATTAATGACTTAAATCAGGTTGAGGACAGCCGTTCTCCTTTCATTTCATTTCGCATGTCTAGATGCGATTGTTATTTTGTCAATTCTTTTACCTTTATTTAATTTTTGTTGATTTTTATTATTTAGTGTTTTTGTTGTATATTTTGTTATTTTTTGTTATTTTAGTCGTATATCAAACAACATCAGATTGTTAAGTAATTGTTATGTAATAATAAGTATCTAAAAATGATGTATATGTATGTATATTTATAGAGCTTTAGATAAACATTTGAAAAAACATTTTTGGACATATGTCGAAAATTAAATAACAAATTAAAAAAAATAAAAAAAAAAAATCAAGCTGCATTTACATGGATACATTTTTTATATTTGTTTTTGTAATTCGTTTGGAGAGTAAAGCCATATCTTAATGGTTTTTATGTTTTGAATGTAAAATTTTTTAAGAATTTGTTTTTACTTAAAACTATGTTTATTTTTGGCCAAGTTCTATCAATTTGTACAATATATGATAATATCTACAACATCTGTACAATATCGTGTACCTGTACTCTAGGGTCCTTTTTCTTGCCTTTCTATTTACCCCATAATTAAGGGGTGGTGTTAAATTTTTTTGTTTCTCTATAACGTATTTTTTTTACGTGCTATTTACAGATTGACCCTTCTTGTGCGATATGTTTTGACTCTGCGGCGGTTCTTCTCCTTACAAACCGTAGTTAGTCTGAGCATTTTTAAGGTTCAACTATTCCTATATAGTTAAAAATAGACTGAATCAATACCAATTTTTTGTTAATTTCAACACTTTCAACAAATTTATGTGAAGAATTGCCTTAAAAAGATGACACTCTCTAAATTATAATGAATGAAAATAATATTTAATTATGTTAAATGGGTAACTGATAGCTGTAACTATAACTGATTATTTATACCGTTTATTATTAAGTATTTATGTAGAATAAAGTTAGAAATGTAAAAGTTTTATTTTACTGTTTGCCTTCGTTGAACATAATTTCTTTTTTTTTAAAGTAAAGTCCCAGTTCGTATTGTTATATAATGAAGGGCATCGGTATAGGCTCAAGCGTAACCTAATGTCGCCACAGTAACGAATTACTGCGGCTGCTACCCCCTTAAACTAAACTAAATGTTTTTGTTATTTCAAGGAAAAGGACGGTACTATTTGCCCGGATACTGTCGTACTATAGGGCCGTACTATTTGGCCGGATAAAATGAATTAAATTAAATAGTTTTGTTTTATCATTTTCAAGAATTATTTGAAATATTTTTCCCAATTCGTCTCAAATTATATGAAGTTTTGTGTATTATCAAAATTGGTTCTACTCAATATTATAAATCATCTCGAATTGACCCAAAATTTTGTAAATGTAACTTTATTTCACATATTCAGTTTTGTTATGGATTTTTTTTGATTTTTTTGTTTTTGGGAAGTAAAAAATAAAACAAAAATCGGAAATTTTGATTTTCAAATTTTATAATCAAATTTTGATTATAGTACCACAATTCACGTCACGTTTCACATAAAAATGTTAAAATTCTCATTTTGTTTTACTTTTTGTTTTTTTTTTTTTGTTAGTTTTATTATTTTAACCATATAAATTTCAAATTACTTCGTTTTTGATTTGGTTTTTTATTGATAAAAAAAAAATGTATATCAATTTTAAAAAAAAGTTTTTTTTTTATTTAACAATTTAATTTTAAAATATTTTTTTTTTTGCTCTAAAATTTTAAATTAAATTCACGAGTAGCTATTAAAATTTAATTCTATATTTAAGAACAATTCAATTAGCGTCTGATGATATTTGAACGTTTTAAAATCAAGTTGTTCTTTCGGAAGATAACTTGATTTTGAAATAGAATTTTTTACGATCAAACAAACTTCATTTGCTGTTGCATTGGTTATATTAATTATTATATAGTTAACTTTGAATTTTTGTATAATGTTAATTTGGAAATGTGCATTCCATTGTCTATAATTCTGTATTAATATTCACTGTTATCGTACCAAATTGGGTGAAGCAGTGTCAATAGTGTGAACTGATGTGAGGGTCAACCAATTCAAATTTTTTTATTTTCCTGTTTGGAAAATTTATCTATAATTAACTCTTGAATGTTTGAAGACATGAACGTGAAAAATTAGAGGAAAATGACAGCTGAAAAATTAAAAGATGATTTGGCTAGGCTTCGGTAGGTAGTTAGGTAGGTAGAAGTGGCCATTCCACTTGCTTCTAGAAAACTGGATTAGCACTTAATTGTACTTTTTGATACCACGACTCACGAGTGATTTATTTTTTGTTGTTAATTGTTATAGGTGATCATTCATTCATTTTTACTTTTCCCATGGACCCAGAGACCAGTACCAGAGTCATCATGTGTGATTGAGATGGTTGACCAGATCTCCTATTTTGCTTTCAGCACTAAACCCAATATTAATTTTAACCTCACCTAATCAAAAGCCTCAACTAGTGCCCGGAGTCGGCTCTAGCTAATGCTGATCAACTTCAAAGGAGTGCTCAAGAATTCCCGTTTCATTCTCATCTTTGCAGCTGCGATAATGAGGATTGAACGAAATACCTAGCTTGGCAGCGTAGCTTCATATCGCCCAAATACCTGTAGTGATAGCTACTAGACTTGGTATATTAGTACGGAACCTGACATGGGACGGGATATTTAGTCTATGCCACATTTCATTTGCTCTAGCCAGAAAGTATGAATAGATGATCTCCTTGACGACTCTCATTGAAGAGTGAATGTCCTTCCCAAGGGGCCTCTCAAGATTAGAATCTTACGTGGCCAGCTCATCGGCGCTCTCATTCCCATTTATGTTACTGTGACCAGGAACACAGAGACTAGGATTTCAATTCCGTTTCAGTATTGTTCCACCAGTGGGTGTGAGCAGTGGGTGTCCGACACTAAAACTTTGATAGCTATCCGTGAAGATAGTGAATTTTGTTTTGATTTTATGAATATGATTATGGCCATGCCTCCAGTAAAAATTATATTTTAATCGTTAATAAATTATTATGCCCTTTTCTTAGAAAAAATATGTTGTGCTTTTGATCAGATTTTTAACAAGCATGTATATAAGTTTATCATCATCGTCATTGGTGTGAAGTAGTCTTAGCCGCCTGTACCACTCACCTCCGTAAATCTTTTTAAATTAATTAATGTGTCTTCTAAGTGGTAAATAGTAGTAGCGTACCGTATTCGTCCACGGAATAGTCCTATAGCTCTATCGTTGGATTTTCAAATCGTATATCTTTGATTCTTACCATTAGAGTACATTTTGATATTTTGCTCTTAAGTATTATTTGTACATGTCCACTTCAATGTAATTTTCTGTTTTACTTTTGACGTCCAGTTTTTGTAACGGAAGCCTCTATCACACACTTTTTTGTCTTCTTTTTTTGTTTTTATTATTAATAGTTATGTTTATTATGTAAATATAGAGTTTATTGACTTTTGTAAATGATGATTTATTATAAAATTTTGTATAAATAGAAAGAAAGTTGAAAAATAAAATCACTTTAAAACACAAATCCAAACAGTCCATTTTATTAATAAAACTCGAGCCTCAAGCTTGTTTATTATTGGTTGTACAGAACTACTAATATCATTTAACAAGGCCACAAGCCCTAAACGTTTTATTAGGAGAAGGTATATGATTTAGCAAGGCTTTTAGTCTTGAAAGTATTCCTGACAGATATAGACAGATACAATACATAAATTACATCATAAATAACAATTGTGTATTGAATATAATATGAAGATTAATATTATTAATTTATATATCTATAATTTTGGATACTCATTTATTTGTCTTTCAAATACTACTAAATCATATTTTACAGTGGTTGGGATGATGAAAGAATTTTTGTATTACACATTTCTGATTCGGGAAGTTTAAACTACAAATTTATGGGAAAGGGTTACCCTGCAAGCATTACGTTGTTTTTCGTTTTCTGATTGTCCCTCGTGTCGACTGTGAGTTTTCTAACTATGTTTAAATGATAGGTTAATTGGGTCATCGCTATATCATCCTTCTGCTTTAAACCAAAATTAATACTAGAAACATTCGTTAAATATTCTTGTACTTGACCTGTTAAGTTTTCCATATATAATTTAGTCATATGAAATAATTTCTTAGGTATTTCAAATTCTGCAAAAATATTGTAAACTAATATTTGGTGTACATTAATTGATAATATTATGTTTTATGGTGAATATGTGATGCTCTGCGGATAATTTTCCTTTTCTAAAATCAATTTTATATTTTGAAATTATTGCCATTTCAAATTAGTTGAGTCAGTTTTCTATTGAATTTTTGTTTAAACTTTTATCAAGCCATGCACACTAGAAAAATACATCTGTATAGTTCTTATATCAATGTTTAATATTTTTATAGCAATATTCTGGCATTATATTTCTTCCTACTAAATATTTGTTTTAAGGGTCATTTAATTAACTACACTACAATACCTCTTTTTTCGTCGTTTAAATAAATTCATACTGTCTAAAGTATAAGAGCGGAAATAATAAATAGTAGGTAATTTTCATTCATTCAAACTGTACATTCTGTCAAATTAAATAAACGATTTATATTTCTATTACCTTATTAGCATAATAATTATACTATAATTCCAAATGCTAAAAATTTATGCAAACAATTAGTGTTCTTATCACATTGTTTACTAAACAGAAAAAAAAATTAAATCACAAATTTGATGACGCATCTCTTATTTCGTATAGTAATTTATTTTAAGCTAAACATTAAGATAAACTAATTTACATTATTACGTTTTTCTATTTAATCAGAAATTTTTTCAGAGGTACAATTTGAACACTGACCTCACCAAAATGATAACTAACATTTTTAAAACTAAGCTGTAAAATAACGATTTTTCGCTTTTATCATTAAAAAAATTTTTAAGTCATTCAATATCAAAAACACAAAGCTAAAAAAAATTAATAACGACGTTCCAATGATGAAATCAAATAAACATACCATAATTTAACAGATATCAACAAATCTTTCAATTTAATGTTCTTCAATTTTCATAATTTAAGTTACTTATATCTCCATCTATGGAATTAATTAATTAAAAATCAATTAACATTTTAATATGGTAAAATATTTTTTTAAATCAAACAAAATAAAAATAAAAACAAAAATAAGGAAAACAAAAAGAAAGAGAGTAACCGAAGTAGTTCTTGGTATCAATAAAATAATTCACCATTTAATATCAATAAAAATAATAATAATAATAATAATAATAAAAGTTGACTTTCAAATTATTGAATATTGAATTGAAACTTGAAACTTGAAAATTGAGTAACAAAAAAACAAAAATCAAAAAGTTCTAATGAAAGAAAGGTTACGTTAGTTCTGTTATTTTTTTTTTGTTCTTTTGTTTTTTTTTTATTTTTCGTTGGCAAGGTAAATCTCCAAAAACTTAAAGATACAATATAATACATGATAATATATAACTCAAAAGATACATATCAAATTTTCGATGACCAAATTTTAAATTTAGATGATGATTTGGTCAATGAAATTTGATAAGCTTTTATTCTTTATTGTAATTAACTTTTTTTTTTCTCTCAAGTTTATTACGATTATGTTTCAAGTTTCCATTTATATTCTGTTATTTTAAATTGTTGTTGTTGTTTTTCCAATAATTAATTGATTAAAATTAAATCATCAAATCAAAAATTAAAATTAATTCAAACATATTATATTTTTGTCGTAATATAATTTAATTAAAAAATTTAAAAACTCAATTTAGTTAAAAAGAAAAAAAAAATTTAGTTCAATTTAAAGTATTTTAACTAGAATCAATGAATGAATATAGTTTTGAAATAAATATTAAGTATACTAGATCTATTAATTAGTAACTAAATTATAATAAAATTAAGAACTTGTTCTTGATTTAATAAAAAACAAATTTCTCTTATAGATACATATATATAATATGGATATATGAATAAACTTAGGAGCTATCAGCTACTAGAATACAAATTTTTATATTCTAATATATGGCTAGGTAGGTATTTGAATTGATGCCTGATTGTCTATCAATAAAAATATAATTTGAATTGAATTGAATGATTCATAAATTGATTCAATTGATTCAATTTATTAGAGCTGTAAATTGTCCTGAAATAAAATGTTAAAGTTTTTTTAATGGCATTTTAAGTATTTATTTAAATTAATTTTTTTTCTTAATTTTATTTTATTTACTTTTTTTTTCTTTATTTACATATACATAAATAATATTGAGTTTTTGTATTTTGAAAATCGTTTTTGTTATGACTTGTACTAAAATCTAGGACAATATGTTTTGTTTTTATCAATATCAAATCTATTTACATTTACATATATACATTCTATATCTATATTTATACCATATCTATTTAAATTATATATAATATATATTTATATTTACTAGCAAAGTTACCCAACATTGTTAGGGTAAAATTTTTATTTATGAACCGAATCACAAAAAAATCGTTTATCAAAACTATTATATACTATAACTAAATTTTAAACTAATATATTTTTTTTTTACTACGATAACAAAATCAACAATACCGCAACTGAAACTACAGAATTTCTTTGTAAGCACTGTTTTGGATTTTTCATGATGGAGTATAAACAAACACGTTCGTTAATGTTCGTACCCGGGATGTATAGTTGTCCATGATAGAAACAATTTTCTTTAAAAAGGTTTTAAAATTGGTCCCTGCGATTTGTTAATGAATATGGAAAAACTTAATCTCACCGGAAATAGAAGGCGCTTAAGCTAGAACGGTATTTCTAATGATATTAGCGGAACTCTAGGAATAAAAATAAGTTCGGCTTTTTCACAATCAGTTTGAATTTATGCTTCAATGAAATGTACAACGAAAAAAATTAGAACTCTTCAGTCACTTTTCCAACACGTACAAAAACTTTACTTTCGATTTTACCTGTGCATTAGAAAGAAACAAAAATAAACCAAATTGTAAATATAAAAACACAAATCACATATTACCTGTAAAATTAAATTTATGTAGTAAAAAAAAATTAAAATAAAATGGATATGTATTGACAAATCATCCTAACTTCTGAAGCACTGATCACCGTATAGCCTTTCGAGGATTTGTATTTTATTTCAGGACTTGATATAGGATATTGAATTATAAATCTAAAATGAAATAAAAAATAGTAGGTAGTATAAAATTTAATTTATTTTCTTAAAAAATACACTGGTTTTCAACATAAGATTGCATATTAAAAATATAAATATTACATATCTATATTCAAAAAGCACAATAAACAAAAAAATGAAATAACAAATTTTTTAACTCTACAACGCATCATCTTTCTTGCGCTAGCAAAAAAAAAAAGAAAACGTATCTAAGAAAAAAAGGGAAAGATTATGTGTGATCATAAAAAAAGATATTATTTGTTTTGGTATGTCCAAATTTGCTTCTAGAACTAAATAATCATCTATTTACATTAACCCATTTTTAAATGTTGTACTATATATAGTACAATAAATTTGGTTTTACTTTTTAAGTTATAGTGACTAAAAAAATTGTGAATTTTTTGGAAAAATTTGTGTTGAAAAAATACAAAAGTAAAGTTAAAAATGTACAAAAGAAAGAATTGTGCGGCAATACTGGTTTAACTTCAGATAAATTTTTTTGACTTAGAAAAAGTGTGATTTTTAAAGTTTGTGTAAAAGTGGAGGTGTTTTTTTAAAAATAATTTAAAAAAAAAAATAAATTAAATTTGATAAATAAAGATAATCAAAATGAATATAAATTTTTTTTTTATTATTTTAAAGGTTTTTTTCGTCAATAAAGTTGGGTGTACTATAAAAAGTACAACCGTTAAAAATGTATACAAAAAAAAAATTTTCTTTGTTTTCAGAGGGCACTAGTGACATATTTTCTTTTCTTATTCATGTATGAATTATAAGTTAACAGCTTAGACCAGATAATGTCCCAGCAGCTGAAATTCTTGTGTAGGACTTTGTAGCAGATGTTTTTAAGCAGATGACGAATTTTAAAGAACGTTTTTGATATTTTCACGAAGTGAATCTCTTAATGTAACTGCTACCCTTTTTTCAATCTAGATTGAGGTGAAATCCATGATTTATATTTCAATAAAGTCTCTCCTATTCAAAGGCTTTTGATTTTAGGCCAGTATTAGAATTTACAAATTATGACATTTTTTTGGGTATGCTTTAAAGAACTGTCATAGGCCATGTATTGCTTTTTCTACTGCATGACATGGATGAGCACATCTGATCGAATATGTCGACCGCCCCATCACACACGTCTTATTCCTTGTTTTGAACGTTATCTTCAAACAAATCGTTCGTTTTATGTTGCACTCTCAGTGTCTGACGGTATATAATCTTCATCTTCTTCCAAAATACCTACGGAAAATATATTCATTCATGAAGCCATTACGATAAAATTGGTAAAATTATGTTACATTGATAAATAATCAATATTTATAGATAATATTGTATAATATGCTCAGCTGCTATTTAACTTATCGCAAAACACAAACCGTTATACACTAGAGTAGAATAACAACTGAAAATATTAGAGAAAACATTAAATGCAACGCAACGGTTAATAAAAGAAAACATATTTTTTTAACACGTCATTTCGACGTAGACTATTCTTCTAGGGTTTTAAAGGCCTTTTGAGGCAAGAAGATAGTTATGAAAATAATGCTTCTGACAAAACTTTTGTAAATATTATTCCACCAGATTTATATTTTTTAACGGATTATGAAGAAATAGATTGACAAAATGTTTTTGAAAGCAACATGCCAAGAGATATTCTTGGTACTGTTAAATAAGACGTTCAAGAGGAAAACTATAAAGAAAGTTTATTAAATAGAGCTGAACCAAGTTCAATTCCGTGTACAAATGAAGCTAAAGCGTCTGCATACGACCAATATTTGGCTGGTAATTTTTGTAATTGTTTATCAGAAAATTTAAACATAGGTACTCTATCAAAAATGAACAAAACGTATTTTACAAGTCTTAAAGAAAAAAAACTGCTGAAATATATAATAAATGCTGAATAAATAAATTAATATATAAAAACAGTAAAGTTAAGAAGGCTACCCTAAAACTGCCCCAAAATTACTAGCGTCTATCAAGAAAATTTCAAAAACTTAAAATTTAATATTTCAAAAAAACAAACCTGAATCTAAAAATTTAAAGTTAATCACGATATTCGTGACCTTACGTCTGGGCGATGGCAGTTGATCATAAATTTGGATTTACTAGATTAGAAGTCGAGTCATCAAGTATTTTAATCTGCTCGTCGCTTATCATATCAAAATTTGAACTGGTTAGAAGATTCTTGTTCCGAAAATTAAAGATGTTCACGAAATAAATAATAAAATACTTACCTGCTATAGCAAATGTCCCAAGTTCTCCCCTAGAGTCTTTAATTCACTTGATCCAGCTGAACGATCATTACATGGTTTTTTACTCAAAGTGGGATTGCCATATTTTTTACTCCGCAACCTAGATCCGACAAAAATTTTCAACGATATAAGAATTTCACCAGACTGTGTTGGGCAAGGTGAAACAATTTTTATTCAACGGGTACCACTTATTTTAACATCTTAACTTTAAGTTAATCATATGCCCAGTTTAGTTTAAAAATCCAGCTTCAACAAAGTAAATAATTAAATGATTAAAATCAAATAATATTTTCCTTTTCCATTTAAAATATTTTTTTAATTCTTTTAAGTATGAAATAAAATAGCTTCTAAGTGTAAAATAAGTATAAGTAGAAAACATACAAAACATAGGCGACAACAATGAATTGTAATAATTATACATTTTTATTGTCAATGTCATCTGTCAAACTTTGTACATTTTCATTGGTACCAATGCAGAGAGAGTCTGCGGTCAGTCGTGGATAATCATACATATCACTAAAATTTAGTTAAGTATTATAATTTACAGTCGAGTCCACGAAAGAGCTCGTCGCGTAAAAACATAGCCGCTTTTAAGTGCATTATATTTCGAACGCAGTTTTTTTGCTTTATTTTTTCGTATAATTCAATTCGTTTAAAAGCAAAATATCTTTAAATGCATAAATTTCTGCATAATATTTTATAAACTTACATAGTTTTCGCGTTGTTTAATAGCACATAATACCAAATTTTGTTAATGTGTTGAGACAACACAACTATATAATGCGGTTAGCTTTAGAATTAATAAACATACGGACAGTTTAGTAATTTCTGTAGTGTTATTTATAACATACCACCTATACATAATTTAAATTGATTTAATAAAAATATTTCAGGACTTATCCGTTTAAAAGCACAACTTGCTTAAGTGGACAAATTTGCTTGTTATCTTCGATGTGCTCTTAACTGAGTTCGACTGTATACTCAAAAATTAATGTCATGAATTCTAAACGATAATCTTACTTTAAAAGAACAAATTTAAATTACTAGAAATTGTTCTATTTAACTTGAAATTTTAATTTTATTTAATCAAAGTATGTATACATAAAATAATATAATTTAGTATACGTATATCAGAAAAGATATCCTATAATTATAATATAACTACAATTGGTGACCCCTAACACTTTTAAAGTAAAATACACGCAAATAACATTATTAAAGTTAATAAACAAACAAAAAGTGCAGAATATTATAAAATAAGTGCATTTTTATAAAATGTAACAAAGTTAATTATTGTTTCGAAAAATTTTGACATTTTCACATTTCACAAAAAAGATATCCAATATAATTATAATATAACTACAGAACTTTACATTTTCTCGGAAAACACCAACTAATTCCGCTAGTTATTTTTTATTTATTTATTTTTATTTATACAAAAATAATCTCAGAAGAGCTATACATGTTAGTTCATGTAGAGTGCTTATAAAATAGTCATATAATTCAAAATTATTCACCATTATCAAACCTAACAACGCAAAGGAAAAATTAAATTTAAAAACAAAAAAAAACAAATAACAAATGAATATGTTTAAAAGAAATGAATTAAGAACATGTATGAGTTATAAATCAATAAGCAAATAACTTTCAAGATAAATATTTCTTAAATATCTTTTTAATTTAATATTGTTTAAATCTTTAACACTATATGGTAATATGTTGTAGGCTGTAGTTGCAGTATTAACTATAGGTTCTAATCCATTTAGATTATGACCAGGCATAAATCTTATATGATTTGCATTTCTTGTGTTGTAATTGTGTACATCAATGTTGGACATTAGAGACATGTTTGATTTGATTTTGTTTTTTCTAATATTATTAATGTGTAACATCTGATTTATATCTTTAAAATCTCTTATTTTTAAAATGTCGTAATTTTTATGTATTAAGTTTGTTGATATTCGGCAGTGAAGCAAAAACAGATTTTTAATTGGTTTGTTCTGGACAATCATTTAAGTTTCTTTCATATGTATTTCACCAGACTCCAATACCGTATGTTATTTTACTATGAAATAAACTGTAGAATATAGATTTCTTTGAGTTACGAGGAGCATGTGAGCGTAGCTTCCTAAATACACCAGCTATTCTTTGTGTTTTTTGATTGATAAATTCTTTTGTTGATAAATTAATGTGGTCAATCCAATTCAAGTCATCATCCATATTTAGCGCAAGATATTTGTATTTATTAACCCTCTCAATTAGATTATTATTATATGACCCCGTAATTGTTTGTTGTTTAGCTTTGGTTAACATCAGTTTAGTTTTATTTGTATTAATTTTGAAAAATGTTATGGAACCAATTATATTCTTTGATGCGATTTATGCCTTGAACACCACATTCATACAGAATTTTAAGTAGAGTATTTCTGTCTACCGAGTCAAAAGCTTTCGTCAGATCAAAGAAAATTACACCAACCTTATTACCACAACTAATTGCAGATTGTGATACCAAATCAAATAGAACTGTATTACTTTATTTGTATTAGACATTTTTATAAAGCCATGTTGCCGATTACAATTTAAAGTGTTTACTACCAATTGATTAACCAATTGATCATTAACATTATGCTACAATTATTTTTTTTAACACTGAAGCTACATGATAAATGTGGTATACTTCCTAATACTGAAGTTACATAATAAATGTTTGGCAACATTTTCTTGATTATAACATTCACTTTTCATTTCTTTTTGTTATGTAAATACAACACCTTCATTCTCACTTACAAATTAACACATCATAATAATCGACATGACCAACAGAAACCAAAAGAAAGGTAATAACAAAAAAAAACTATATCAAAAAAATTTGAAACACTCTCAATTCTGAGTTCAAAATTCTGCATAGTTACACATATGTATGTTTATTTATTTTAATCTATATATTAACTAAATAATCAATTAAGTGAATTAATAAAATCTATTAAGATTAAAAAAAAAATAATTCAAAATATTAAACAAAAAAACAAAAAAGAAATAATAATGATACATATTATATATTGAACAATGAAAGAGAATCACTAAGAAATGGACAATGACCTCTATGATTATTGTCATTAAATTTGAATTCATATTCGAATTCACTTCAGATTGAAAAACAAAAAAAAAACTACAGTTTTTGAAAACTTGTTTTTGTTATACTCGTAGATACCAAACAAAAAAAAAATAATCAAATTATTAAAGTTTTATAAAGTTTACTTAGATTATCTTTTTTTTTTTTAATATTTAATTTATCCTTGAAAATCATTTCATCCATCCATCCATCCATTGATCCATCCATAAATTGAGCAAAAAAAAATAGAGAAAAATATTTTTTTGTTGAACGAAGTTTGAATGTTGAATCATTTTGCAGAGAAAAATTTGAATAATTTTAAATGTCTGGAAAATTTTTATTCTTTGAAATTTAATTTATGAATTTATAATATTTACATATATATATATGTATATATATATTTACATATACTATGGTAATTATTTGCTATAAATTATTAATTATTTGAAAAAATTTTAATCAAAAAATTATTTAACGAAAACAACAATAAATTTCTATCAAATCGTAACAATATGTAAATTTGAAATAGTAAAGGATGGCTCAATAATAAATATAGTATCACGTTATAGTATAGTGATCACTGATCACTGATCAGGATTACAATGTTATAGGAAATTTTTAGAAAGAACCGGTGTGACTCGAATGATTTTTGGTATATTGTAATTAAATAACTTCTAAAAATATTCGAAATGAATGTACATATGTATAAAATTAATGTTTGTTTGTGTGTATAATTTAGTATACGTTGGTTATGATGACATAACATTACAAGCAAACATTCCAGAAAGCTTGGGTTTCCTGCTTTGAAACCTGCTTCATCTTTGAATTTGCTCCGCTTAGCTCACATAAAAAAAATCCCATTTAGGAGCCTACTCTCTAAATTCGCTGGGTATTCTGACAAATAGCAAAATTCAGTATCTCTATCGGATTACTGCATGTCATTTGCATGTATTTTATTTGCCTGTGTATATCACAATTTAGGCGTGGGCCACAAAATCCAAAATACCCAAACTCAAAATCCAAAAATACCAAAATCCCAAAATTCCAAAATCATACTCTAATTCATTAAGTGTTTTCGAATTTAATAGTTTTATTTATATCGAACAGCGGTTACAAATAAAAATAAATTAGCTAAATAATCTGGCTCTGTTTGTATGCAACAGTAAATAAAAATAAGTACGTATAAGTATGAATAAAAATAATTTAAATAAATATTCTTTAAAAGGCGTAACAATTTCATTTTACGATACTACTCCTAAATCCTACCTGATCCTACTCTAAAATCTCCTCTAACTCAGAACCTATAACATATATATGTATAATATTTATCATATTCAGTATTCAGCATACAGTCAAAAAGTACTGGCAAATAAAATTCTGGAAAATGAAAAGCAGGCATATGACACACTCCTGTCTCCATTGTTTTGTAAAAACCTTAAATTGTTTGATTTTGGCAAGTAAGATCAGTGCGGAGAATCTAGATTCTGTGGTATTACATGCCTTGTATAGGTAGTGGGTATAAAAACTTAATTACCGTGAATGAATCAAATATTTGTTTTCCAATTTAGTAAAAATAAAGGGTTCTGGAGCTCTTATCGATTATTATTCAGGCATTTATGCTGTAAGATTAATGCTCTTAGGGCAAATACATTAGACATCGTCTATCAAAGGACGAAGATTTACTTTTTTTGGTTGCGCAATGTACCATCATTCAGTAGAGTTATTAAAACACCACAACAAACAGCGTAACATCTGTTTCGTCAAATCTGTTTTGAAGAACTAAAAAGCTTAGCTGACGATCAACATAGGTAGAATTAGAATTGACAGTGATTGACTCAAATTTACATAATTCAGTAGGGTGAAAGAGAACATTTCAACCAAATAATTTGAAATTTCCGGGGATATAGTGTTAACCGAAAGGATCTAGTGGAAGAAAGGTATATCTTCAATTTTTCAACGATCAGACAATATTTGTAAGTGTCAATAAGTTCAAGACAGTTGGAATCGGGTGGAAGCCGTTGTGGATCATTTTACAAAAACTTACTTAATGTGAAACATAAAAATTTTCGTTGAAGAAATTCTATTTGATTAATGTCAATCAAGACCTAATTTAACATGGCATATTCAAGGATATGTCTTACATAAAGATCTTTCGTAAACTTTTCGTAAATGCCAAAAAATTCTTCAGATCATCATTTTATATCATCTTTAACCTAATGAATTGACTTTACTCAGAATTTTATCATAGTGTAGCATGAAGCTAAATTTAGGATCAGTTAGTGTGATCCCGAGATATGTAATTGAATTAACTTTAACTTATAATTGGACAGCCATTTAATTTGTAGTTGGAGGTGTTCAATTCAAGTACGTTTTTTTAAGTTTAAGTATTCCGATAAGATAAAAGGATTAAGAGTTTTGAGTCACCTGTAAAGCTAATAGCAGTTAAGTAAATTCATTGTTTAAGGAGCTATATGAATTGTATAAGCTATATCATCGAGTGAACCAATATGACCTATTGCAGTAATTTTGATGATGATGCGGAGTATTAGAGTACAATTAAGGCTAAATATTAAAAATCCTATAATTTCGTTCAATATGATACTATGAGGAATTGCATTTTGACATTGCTATTATCATTCGAAATAGATTTCGCCTTTAAAAAATACCTAATTTTCGATTTTGAGTTCAAAGTTATTCGGTATAATCGTTAATTGCTTTTTGATTAATGTAGTCGTTTATGATGATTATTCTAATATTTGTATTATTAAATTAGTGTGAAATTCAGTTCAAAGTGCATCTATTAGATATATTTCACAGACTTCTAAGTGATTTTTTTGACTTATTAGGATATCGGATTCAATAATATTATTATAGGCTTAATTTTACCTAAGATCGTCTTGAGGCTGTTAACCAATTGAACTTTGATAATCAGTTAAACTATATGAACCTAACATAATAATTTCTTTTAAAATTTTTTGCTCAAATTTCTATCATATCAGAAAAATTTCTTTTA
This sequence comes from Argyra leucocephala, assembly GCA_963942445.1. Lineage (NCBI taxonomy): Eukaryota > Metazoa > Arthropoda > Insecta > Diptera > Dolichopodidae > Argyra > Argyra leucocephala. The sequence goes on along the minus strand of OZ012677.1, from coordinate 33,409,735 downwards.
CCGGGCCCACTCACTTACTTTTGAAATTATATAACCATTCCATTTGAAACATTATTTTTTCGAAATTATCACTTAATTTTTTTAATAACTTACAAAATAAAAATATATATATATATCATTTAATATTAATTTATTATTTGAAAAAAATATCTAAAAAATATTATTTAACACCCATTATAATGGATTAGAGATTAATAATCCATAAATCAATACTTTAATTCTTATATCAATTCTTAATTTTGCTATTCATTAGAGAACTCTGAAAAACAGAAAAAAAAAACAAAAAAAAAATTACCATGACAAATAATTTTAATTCGGTAGCTTCTAGATTTTAAAATTCCTTTTAAAATATATCAAAGTCCAGTTTCATTTCTTTATTATAAAATTGAATTTGTGAAAATGACTCTTTCCAAGTGTACCCAAGAAAATTGTTATCGAGTTTTAACCAAAAGAAATAATTTGTTTCTAACTCGGATTTTCGAGCAAATTATTCGAATTATTAATTCAAAAAGCTAAATTAAAACAATTTACAAAAATATGATCTTACTATCTTAAGTCTATCTCAATGAGATCGTTGACTTTATTCATTTCATGTGAATAATCTTCTTTATATTATCATATTTAAAGATTTAAAAAAAAGGTAACTATTTCGATTACGTTACTCGTTTCTAGAGCAATAAATTAAGGTAAATGAAAATCTAATATATTAATGATGAAATGATCTCGTCACTTATGAATATATTTGGGACCAGTTCTATTTTTTTTTTTATTAATTTTTTGGTTTTTGTTATAATTTTGGTAATTTAAAAAAAATAGTGAGGGAGCAAATCAGTTGCCAGGTTCTTAAACAATTTTTGTTTTTTGGTGTTTTATTATTATTTTATTTATATTTTATTTTATTTATTGTTTTTTATTTTGTTTTTTTTTTCTTTTTTTTTTTGTTTGTCAAATAAAATCTAAATTTTTATCACGTAAATTTTATCACATCACTAAAATGAAGAGTGACAGCTAGTTTCATTTTGATTTTCTGATGTTATTTTATTTATTTTTTAGTATACAGAGTGTGCAATTTAATGTTTCAATAATGTTCGATATTTAATTGTTTCCAGATGTAACTGCATAGAAGTTGAGTAGTCTATAGGACAGCAATAGAGCGAAAGCAATTTAATTTCTCAAAAATATTATATTTATGTCATTTGATTACTATGATAATGAGATGAATTATAAAATGTCATTAATTTAAAATTGAAATTACCAATTTAAAAAAAATCAGGAGGTGCTGCCAAAACGTTTACGTTTAAAAATCAATGTGAACGATTTTTTTTGGTAGCATGTAAAACATCACGTTGAAAATTTATTCCGAAAATCAGAAAAAATATTCCGAATTTTCGGAAATTATTTTGACAATCGAATTGATTTTTTTTTATTATTATTTCTTATATTTCTCTTTATTATTTTCAGTTTTAAATAATAAAATTGTTATATAAAAATCGCGCATATAATAAAAAGTATGTATAAAATAAGGAAAAAAAATTTTTTTTTTTAGAAATATTTGCCTTCAATTTAAGCGTACTAAAACTACAAAAATAAACTTTAGAATCGCAGCTTGATATAATGTTTTCATAGCAAGTTATGATTGTAATTACGGAAAAAGCAAATTAGCCGAAATTCTAGGAAGTCTTGAGATGAGATTAAGAGATTTGGTAAAAAGTTCGGCTAATTTGCTTTTTCCGTAATTACAATCATAACTTGCTATGAAAACATTATATCAAGCTGCGATTCTAAAGTTTATTTTTGTAGTTTTAGTACGCTTAAATTGAAGGCAAATATTTCTAAAAAAAAATTTTTTTTTTCCTTATTTTATTTTCGACTTTTTAGTGAAAATATTTTTTTAATGAAAAATAATATATTTTCAAAGAACAACACATATAATCAAATGGCACTAAAATTCACTCTAACGCAATTTGGTTATTATTGCTCATACTTCAAATGTATAATTATATTTTATATTACCTACTGTAACAAATTTTATAAAAATATGTGTATTTTTAAAAAATGTTTGGAGATTTTTGATTAGATACCTTTGAATTTTTTAATTTACGTATTAAAAAATTACGCACTTTATAAAAAGAAACCCTGTTAAATACAAAAAATATTTGACGTAAAATCGTAGATTTAAATCTGTGGAAAAGTCTGAAATGTAAACACTCATCCGACTTTATCTACGATAAAATTCGATTTTGTCCGAGGTGTATACGCTGCCTAAGCATAAATTGGCATATAAAAGTATAATATATACATGCATAAATCGAAATTGAACTTTTTTTACATGCGAGAAGAGTGATAGATAACTGATACTTGATTGGTTCAAATTTTGTTTTCTTCCATAAATAATGTTTGCATTTTATTTTCAATTAAACTAAGCCATATGATTATGTATGTAACAAATGCAAGCCCTATATGACACATGTACGTACATTTGCATATACTTAGTCAGAGAAAGAGAAATAATAAAAGAAAGAGATTAATAAAAGAAACCAAATTAAAAACACAAAAAAATATAATGAAAATATAATTGAATAGTAATAGAAAATGATTGAAATATAATGATAATGATTTGTATTGCACACATTTATTTTGTATTCCTTTTTTGTTGTTTTTTTTTTGCTTCTTTACGCCATAGAAATGTCAACAAATATAGTGAATTTAAAGAGAAACCAAATTTTAACTTTATCAAATATCCATATTCCATTATTAGTACACACACATATGTAAATTTCACCTTAGTTGAATGCAAAGAATATCTATAATCTATATTAACAAGAATACGCACTCCCATTTTACGACAACCTATTTTTTAAGAAATATCAAACCGAGCAAAATATCATTAGTCAAAAGAGGTAAAATTTACATTTACTTATCGTATACCAAATTTATTATGAGAGAGAAAAGGTACAAAACAGATGTTTGCCTTTTGCTTTATACTGTAAAATAATTTTGCGTTCTCATTATTCTCCTTTGGATTTGCTTACGTTTCCTCCCATTATTTATATGAGGCAGGCTGGCAAAAAATGTTAGTTCTAATTTAGTTTGTTCCCTTATACGATGATTAATTCTGATCTTTTATAATTTTAATATTTTCGTTTTAAACATTATTATTTTCGTATATACCTATTAAAAATATTAAATTATAATTACATTACAATAATATAAAATATTATTAATATTTTTGTCAGTAATAATTTGGAGTTACAAACATTATTATTTTTTATTAATTATATTAGTAAACCTAAATATTTATTATATTGGTATACGATTATAAAATAATACTGAGGACAACATCTATTTATAAATCACAGAATTTAAAGAATATGATAACGCTGTTTTAGTTAGGTCTCCTAAAAATCTTATGCATAGTTGATACAATTTAGAAAATAATATTGTTAAATATTTCAACGAAAATTTTTGTCGAAAATATTTTTCAAAATTATAAACTTTATTTATTTAATTTCAGCCAACTTTTTTTGTTACTCTCTTTTGTTTACTATATTTTTTCTTTTTCTTACACGTAAAATTCTTATAATATCTATTTCTGACAATGTTTATCAAATTTGCATATGAATTTGTGTGCAAACAAATGAATACATACATGAGTTCTTACTCTTTTTATGGATATACTTTGGTTAAATGGTTATTGAAATGGGTATTTTGTTGAATTGAAGCAAATTGAAACAAACATATAAAGTCCAAGGCAAGTTAATTAAGGCAAATATAATAAGAATAGAGTAAAATAAAAAAATTAAATAAAATTAAATAAATGTAAGTAAACAAACTAATTCAGTAGATATTTTATATGATATTTTCAATGAAATTATAAATTTGGTTTTTATTTAAATAAATTAAAACACTCATTTATGACGACATTTAAAAAAATATTAGTTTATTATCATTTAAAAATATTATATATTATACTTCATTATACAATTAAATATAGTTCATTTGGCCTCGATAGCCCAGTGGTAAAGCACGAGTATAGTAATGAAACGACCGAGGAGCACGGGAGAACCGAAATTTTTTTCAAATGGTGAAAATTACTAAAATCGGCACATTTAAAATAACATATGTGGCATAATCAGAATTTTGAAAAAGTTGCACTGTGCATAAGTGTGTACTATGCCATCAATATATTCCTACATAAATCGATTTAATTACAGTTAGTACTTCTTCTAATACCACCATAAATGAATGACTATTTTGTTTGTTGAAATTTAAGAAATAAAATTAATGTAAATTTCATTAAGTTTTTGATACACCTTGTTTTACCTAATCCATAAATCGAAATTGCCTAAATGTACATGCTTTGATTTATATATTTCTCTGTAGTCGTAGTCCAATCAGTATGATGGCAGAAAAATGTAATCTAACGATTTGATAAACATTGGTTTAAATGCTCTGAAAGATAAAATTGGTTTTTTAGTTATTCTCATTCAAAACCCATATATAGATTTGACAAAATTCAATATGAGTTTTAAAAAAGCTAAACCAAATTATTATTTGGTAAAATCAAAATTTTAATAAGATTATAGTAAAAATTATATTTAATTTAGAAAATAATTTCTCACTTGTCAAAGATATTGAAAGATGTTGCCATATTGTCATCTCAGTTAATAGAAATGAGCTGCTACATGGCTGGAGGAAGTGCTATTTACACTGAACCATACCCCAGAATCCAAAAGTATCAATTTAGATCTCAATGTATCTTATGAGTTTTTAGTGCAGTTCATATTTAACACTGATACATATATATTGTTGATATTTTGTTGTATTATGAACATAAGACGTCTGTATCAAGGTAGACAATTTTCCTAAATTCTATTAATAAATAAATCAATTTTAGTATCTACATATGAATATTGTTAAGTGCCTAAAATATTTTTTAATTTGATTTTTACTTATTATTAGAAGACACCCTGTATAATTTTCATTTCAATATTTTTACATAGTTTTTTTTTTTTTTTGGCTTTTTGTTTTATATCAGGTTTCATCACATTTGGTTATGAGTAATGTGAAATATGCATCAGCTGGCTCTTTAATAATTTGAATAATTAATATTTTTTTTTTTTTGTTTTATTTTCGAGGTGGATAGGTGAACGTGGATAAGTGAACGTAGGTATGGATGGTATATCAGTAAAATTTTGTATTAGAACAAAAAAAAAATTGTTATATTATAAAAGGAGAGAAACAGCATGGGCCTGGAACATTTAATGAAATTATCAATTTTCTGGTGATTATTTTAATTTTAATTTGTTATTTTATTGTTGTTTTTGTTTTATTTATTTTTGATTATTATTGCCATGCTATTGGATTAATTTATAGTTAAAATATAATTTTTTTTTTTTTTAATTTTCTGAATTAATAAAAATTAATTAATATACAATTTTTGTAATTTATAGGCTTTGAATTGAAATAATCGTATATTATTATTTAAACATTAAGATTTTGATATGATATAAATTTTGACACAGGGGTTCTTAAGCAACAACACTGAGCATCGCAACAAAGTATCAATAATATTAGAATGTACTCAATATAGTATATCACATGACCAGCAGGTGATCGGGTCTTGCCGAGTTAATATTGGAAGGGGTAAATTTATGGATGGAAATTTGAATAGATTGTTTACTTTTGTTTTTGATTTTTTTTTTTTTCGATTCTTGGAGACTAACACAATTTTAATATATCAGTAATTTTGATCTTAAATAAATTATAAATAATACAATGATATTTTTTAAAATACAGGTGATCTGATCAATATTTTTAATTTTTTTTTTTGTTTTTTTTTTTAATTTGAACATTTTAAACAAGTTAGAAATTAAGAAATTGATCTCTTAGAGGGGGGTGACCTAAGAATTATCGTAATTTTATTGACACATTATTTATAGTGTGATTCTTATCTGTATTTGATTTGTTTTATTTGAATTTGAATTGTTGTTCGGCAGGGTTCCGAGGACACTCATTGTTTTTACATTAATATTATTTTGCGATAATATTTATTTTATTGTAAATATTTGTTTTGATTAATATAATTTTAATTAAAACATTTTAAAATGAAATATTGTTTTAATTTACATTTTTTTTTTCAAGCCCGCCGCGAACATATTTCGTAATTGTTTTAAAATGTTAATGAACTAGATTAAAAAAAAAAAAAATTTATCATCGTTTTTGAAAAGATTTTATTGCATTTTTCTAAATAAAAAAATCCTTGAAAACTCACTGAACTCTGGATTATATCAATTATTTGCAATGGGAAAAAAAATTTAAACAAAAGTGATAATAAATTAGCCAATCGTCGTTAATCTCAGTTAAATAGTCAACCCAACTAATGTGATGAAAAATGTACGCAGATTGTTACACGTGTTTGGTGTCAAACTAAAAGTTTTCTGAACTTCATCTAAATGGTTCAACGTTATTTGAATATTCCAGCCAGCTTATATAGGATCGGTATTTCTTAATATGAAAGCTTTTTAAATCACAGTACAAAAATATGTACTTTCAGAAAGTAAGAAAGAAAACATAAGCTTATTTGACTTTGAATTTCGGTTTAAATATCCCCAAAATATTATAACAGTTGTAGATAATGGGTGTTTTCATAAATGCTGCAAATTGATTGCACGTTTGCATTTATGACAACAACAAATTTTTTAATACATAAAATGTTCAGATGTTTCAACTGATACAGCGTGTCTTCCTGAAATGGATTTATGTGGTCGAAATAGGGGTTTTCTGGGCAATAATATACAGTCCATGTGTCCATGATACGTGGCTCTATTATTAGGTTCAGATCCCTACAGAACCACGTATGGTATATTATTATGATACCGACCGACCAATTGCTTGCGAATGTTATCTTATTGCAAAAATAACTAATTGTGATCAGGAGTACTTAACAGTGTTTTTTTTAGATTCAGTTAAATTTTGAAACTAGAATATTTTAATTTTTTCTAATTATAGTAAGTTAAGGATTATATTATTCGAAATGTAGAAATTTAGAAATTTGCAGAAAAACATTTCCTTCATATGGTCTAGTGTGAAATTTCAATGATACTAAGATGATATTAGGGTATAATTAGATTGTGTAATTTCGGGAGGGAATCTGTCCCCCCTTTATCACCGCAGCCGCAAATGGGTTTATTGTGATTACCCATGTTTTTTAGTGCTAGTTAGTTCTCTGAGTCCTTAATGATACCTGATTTTGTGATTACGCTCAGGATATTCTTCAATGATATGTTGGATGCTTCATGATATGCCGGATAGCGACGAAATCTACGAGTGAGCCCTTCTCATTCACAGAGCAGATGTTCAATTAATTCTTCCTCTATTTCACAGAACTTATTTTAGATTCGACCCATTTTATCAAGTTATTCTTTATTAGCCATTGGCATGTTATTATCCCACCCAAAATAGTCTCCTGTTTTCGATTGAGACTAAGAAGAGTTTTGGTTTTCTTGAGCAAACAATTCACAGGATCGTTGGCCCAGAAATACCCAGCTGTTTGCTCTACCCAGCTTTTAATTACATCTTAGCTGTGCTCAGGGGCATCCCACAGAACGGACTTGGCCCTATAGATAATATTAGATTGTATTAGGTTTAAATATATAACGGATGGGAATTAAGAAATAATTTATTATGCTTAACCTTCTTGTAAATTCTTAAAACATTAAGATTATTAAATTAAAATGTAAATTGAATAATTTTTTTACATAAAAAATACACTCCTCAAATTTCATATCCTTTAAAAATATTCTTATATGAATTGCTGTCAATGATATTATGTTATATGAGTATACCACCTCTTATTAAAAAATAAAAATATTCTTGATTCTTAAAAACGTGAATTTATTCTCATCTGAATTCAATTCGATTTCAATTGAAATTCGATTTCATCTACCCATAATTTCTTTTTTTTTGTTTTTAGATACTTACCGAATAAACCAGATGAATCGAGAAAACCGCTTGTAAATCACGTAAATGAATACTGTACACCCAAAACAGTTAAGAGTAGTTTAAGTTTCAAGGTGAGATCAGTTCCTGCTTTGTAATAATTTTATTTTATTTTTTTATTTTTTATTTTGTTTTATTTAATTTATTTAAATTTTGGGTTGTACACTTCAATCATTTTATAAACAAAATTCTGAGCTGATGTTATTTTTTCTGTAATTTTTCGTTTTTTTTTTAAACTTGAAATAAAATTACTACATTGAAAAAGAAAATCAGACAAAAAGAAAATGAAAAAGGAACACACACAGATAGACAGTAAGTCACTGTCTTAAGTGGCATGATACTCTGTATGTTATGGGTGGAATAACTTAACGAGTGCACTTATGAGTATCAAAAAATGAAAATGAAAAAATAAAAGACTCACATCACATAAAATAACATAAAATAACCTGCATAATATATTGTGATAAATCCCATAAAAAGAAGAAATGAGAAAACTTTTCAGATACAACTCAACTTGTCTTACTTCTGATGCAATTTAAAATTCTCGTTAGTTCATTGCTAACATGTCATCAAAAAAGAATATCTATATTCTTTTTGTTTTCTACTTATCTACTACCTACACAACTGCATTGGTACAGCTTTAAAGGATTAATTAACAGAGGGTATTAAGTTAATATAAAAAGTAGGTAGATCGGTAGGTACATCAGACAAAAAGTATAGTACTCAATTCATGTCAATTCAAGTAAATAATACAAAAAAAAGATAATTGTAAAGCAAGAGTCATTATATTAATTTTATTACTAATTGATGAGATATTTTTCAATTCCGTTTATAATTATTACCAGCCGATGTTCAATTTGAATTTGAATATAAATAAAATAAGAACTTATTAAAATTGTAGAACATGATATTTTTAAGTTAATTTAGATTAAAAATTTTATTAGTTAGGTACTTACTTTCTGGGCTTCTCACAGACGTGAAGTTACTTGATGCAATATCATCTAACATCTTCAACTGACTACTATATTGGCTTTTACAGTATAACTTCACCAGATTTCTCTCAGTTGAAAATCTAAAATGTTTTCGAATCCGCCAATATTTTTCTCGAACACGCGTGTTCTAACCATTTTATTTTTATTACGGTTACTATTTTGCAGAAAAATGTTTAAAAAAAATTAACTCCACTAAAATAAAAAATCAACATTATTCAAATTACTACATTTTCATTGGTAAATTAATTTAATGACATAAATACTAAAAATAGCAGTCTGTTATGTCAATCGCTTAACACAACATGCAATGCCTTAACACACAAAACTAGACATCCCGATGGAATTGCACATGGGGGATTAGCCATCATAATAAAATCGTCACTTAAATATTATCAAATAAATAAACACAGCAAAAATTACCTTTAGGCAACTAGTGTAACAGTAGAAGATTGGAGAGGCCCAATTGTGATCTCTGCAGTCGAAACATAAACTTAAAAAAGATCCGTTTGAAAAATTTGTACAATACGCTTGGCCACAATAACCCAGTACATGCTACAAAGATTCTGCAACACAGCATAAATAAAATTCTTAAAATGGCTAAAAAGTGAATGGAGCAAAATCGACACATGTCCTGAAGAGAACATTTGCCCTGAAGGGAAAAACTTGGCCGACAGTGGTAGTATGTAAGGAAGTAGTTCCACAAAAAGAAATAGTAAAGTACCTGGACATGTATTTGAATAGAAGACTTACATGGAGAATCAATTCAAAGCAAAAGAAATAATTTGGGTTGAAATTAAATAAAATGTATTGAATCATTAGTCGCACGCACCTCACCAACGTCGCTGGAAAACAAATAAAGCCGATATAGACTTATGGAATCCATTCTAATATTGAAATATTACAGAAAACAAAATGCAAGCTGCAAATACCAGAAAAGATTAAATTCTTAGCCAAATACCCGAGCAAACAACTTGTTGGTCTGAAATGGTGCTAGTCATTCTGCAACTAGCCAGCTATTACAGTATAACAATTAACTTTTTCATCCGCAAGTCATTAAATGTTGCTTACATATACAAATATATCATACAAACTACTGAATGGCTCCGTTAGAGGATCCAAAAAAAAATCCCTCCACTCTGTTTGATTTGTAAATTTAAAACTCTCATTTTTTTTAAAATTGCCATTTATGTGGCAATATAATTTTTTTTTTATTTTAAATCTAATTAACATGTTAATTAAAAAAAAAATTAAAAATGTCTACTATGTTTCATAATAATAATAATTAAAAATTAAAATAGATTAATAATGAGTTTTAATTATGCAACTAAAATTAACAATAATTAACAAAAATTAAAAAAAGAAATAAAAATAATAAAACATGAGAAAAAAGAGATTCCAAGGACCACTTTCATTACTGTATTGCTTATGCAAATTGAAGTTCTTTGAACTTCAATCTTTCTTTTATCTATATTTATCATTTAATGATAGCTAATTAAATTATCTATCATTAAAAAAATTCGTGGAAATATTAAATTATCACACAAGAACTTAAAATTCAGCTTATATTACGTAGGTATGTTAAACTTTTTTTTTTCATTGTATTCGAAATAAATTAAAAACTTCAACGTTAGACAGTTTGGCGGTTTCATGTTAAAAAAAAAACATAGTTATCACAATAAAATATCTATGATTGTGTATACATATATATATTTTTTCAATCTTTTGTATTTATTAATTACATTTTCACACGAGTCTAAAAACTAAAATCAGGAAAAAAATAATCCAGGTAAAAAAGTCAAAATCGAATAAACAACAAAAAAAAAATTAATATTGGCAAGTTTTGGCAATAAAATATTTGAATTGAATTTGCAATACTACAAATTTTTTATGTTATTTGAAATAAATTAAAAGTAAATATTTAGAAGCTAAGCAAAAATTATCAACTCTTAACCTTGGCGACTATAGGGTATTTGAATTATACATAGTTCTGAATAGACATGATTCTGTATAAATGCACAATGAATTGAATTTTCTCAGTTGAATTATTATTTCGTATATAACAGTATCCATTAATAAGTCGATGAATTTTTAATTTAAATATGTTTCATATAATAATCACTGATAGTGAAGTGTAGACCAACTAGTATATCTAAGGGCAAAAATGACATATGCGTTGCAGTTTTTGAAGTGTTTTGAACAAAAAGTGAATAAGGGAAATAATAAATATTTAAATTCATTAACATTCTCAATCCTCTTATATTGATGGCTGTATATTGTCGGTTTTTCAATTTTATGGTTTAAGTCTTTGGTAATTCTTCTTTCACTTGTCTTTAGTTAGTTCCATTTTAGTATACATAAAAATTATTTTCAATACGAAATTTTCCGAGTCAGTCGGTCAGGATTGTAACACCCTTGGCTTTCAAAGTAATCATAGCAGGTGATATGAGTTGTATGGCGGATATCTGAACCAATTCGAATTGCGAAAATTGGTAAAGACGTGTTTGTTTACAAAAATAAACGTGTAGATTATTAGAAGTATTACAAAATTAGCTTCATTATTTGTGATAGAAATAATATTTTTGTACACAAAATATTAAGTATGATGTTTTTCGAATACTTTTTTTTTTGTTTCCATTTTATTGCTTTTGGAAGATGAAACTTTCATAAGAATTTTGAGCCACATAATGGCATCCTATATCATTCCAGTACTTATCTTCATTTAATTTTTGGCTAATTTTCATCAAATTACTTGGGGTCTTCTTATACTGTTCTTTTTTCTATGTTAAATTTATTGTTAAAGCTGCGAATTATTGTTATTGCTGCGGCTTAATATAGGCTCGTCATCACATTTTATCATCTTTGTTCTCCTATGTGTTTCAGTAATTGTCGTCTCATTGTTAGTTTATCTCTTCCAGTCGGATTCTTTTTGAAATTTTTCTTCTGTTAGTTGCATTTTAAAGTTTGTTCGTTTACTTAAATTTGAGTTTCTTAAACTAGAACGGTATTACTTCATCGTTTGATCTGTTAAAGTTTTGTTGGTGTCTTATTCAATATCATTTACGTTTTTTCATTTGATCTGCTGTTAATTCTAGCAATTCCATCAGTTAAAGTATAGTTGTTGTATCTTCCTTTACTTTCATTTATTTATTTATATTTAATTTAAGACAACATACAGAGCCAATAGCCCTGGTAGCTTGTGCTAAAAATAATTAACTACGAATTCAATTTTAATTAATAGAAAAATAATACTAAATAAATTTGTTAGTAATTTACATAAAATACACTTAAATCCAAATACTCGAAAAGGACAAACTCGTACCTAAGTAATATAGCTAAAAAAAAAATACAGCATAAGTTGTTAACTAGTCTCAGTCGTTATTTATAATTATAATGTAAATAAATATGTATCAAAAATGCAAGTACAGCTACAAGAAAATTATAATCAAGCACAAAGATATATTAATACTTGGAAACTAAGGATCAATTATAGCAAGTGTGAATTTATAATATTCAGAACAAGCCTAGATAAAGCTAACATTGATGTTAGAAAAAAATGGTGAAAGTTCCACATAGAAACTTGATACAATATAAAAATTACGAACCAAAAATGTGTAAGATATTTGGGAGTAAATTTAACAAATAATTTAAACTATAAAAAATATATTTCCATCCAATTATAAAAAGCTAGGAAAGCATTCTGTATGCAGTTCCATCTTGTATGCAGTTATTGAGAAAGTTTGAGAGAAAGGCATAGTATAAGGCATTGCACAAGTAAATTCAGAAAACCAGAAACATACTACAAACGAATAAAACTATATATCGAATAAAACGCTTTATGAAGTTAGCAAGATAAAAAAAAATCAACCAATTCATAATTACTCTAATAAGAAAACATTATTCTAGGGTAGAGTCGGTGACAGAAAATAGTCTGATTGCTCACTAAATATATCCAAGTGATAGGTACATTGAGAAGACAATTAGCTCCAGTTATATATACCTCTCGAAGGATGGATTTACCTGGATAAAAATAAATATATTCAAAATGAAGACAAATTACCCATAATATATCATATATTTAGTAGAGCTACAGACAAAAAATAGAATACCAACCAAATCTTAAATTCGAAGATAATAGTGAAATATTTAGGTACGATGTAAGGAATAGAGATTTTATAAGCATTGATAAGTTTTGGTGGAAAGAATAGAAGAACAGAAAAATTAGTTAAAACAGGAAAACATAGTATAAAAGAATATAGTTAGGATAAATATAAGGTAAATTAGGGTAGTTATAAGTTAGATATAATTAGCTGGTATGTTAGAATAATGGTTAGGGTAAATATAAGATAGATTAGAATAGTTGTAAGTTAGGTATAATTAGTCGGTAGGTTAGAATAAGCAGTGTAGGTTTAAAAAAAAATAAAAATTTGTTTTTTGATTAAGAAAATTTTTTTTTGCAATTGAATAATAAAAAGAAAAAAATGTATAAAGTACGAAGCAATAAAATAATAATAGATAGCTAACAGCTAATTAAAGAAATTAATAAATTTAAGAAATTTAAAATCTTAAACTAGCTTTCTTAGTAGATCATTATGGATGAAAACAAGAAATAGAATAATTTGGCTTAAGTATTTTTTTTTGTACAAATATTTATGGCATCCTATATCATTCCAGTACTCTTATATCATTCCAGTACTTTTATATCATTCCAGAATAAAATCAAAACACATTTAAAAAAAAAAAAAAAAAAGTCTAAGTACATTATTACGCAATTTCATATTTTTAAAGATATAAAACACTTAGTTGACGAACGAAAGAGGTAGAATTTAAATTTACTTTACGAATCATTATAGTAACCAAATCTGCCATATTCAATCGGGTAGAAGAGGTTTGTCCAATCAAATCCTTTTATAGTAAGCTTAAATTTATATTGAATTTTATGTACTTGCAAGTATACAGAGTGTTTTGTTATCATTTATTTTACTAATTAATTTATTTATAATCTCAGAGGAGCTATCAGTATTAACACAAATTAGAACAAAAAATCATTTTGTCATGATTTTAACAAATAAAGTTAATTAAATAAATTGGCACCGAAACCTTACTTAACAGTGTTGTTGACTGTCAAGACGACGAAATTAATGCAATAAAGCTTACAAGCAAATAAGGGGCTTACATCAGTCATTCCTATAGACATGACAAAACAATTGGGCTTAAACACAAAGAAAAAGAAGAAGAAAAACACCTTAAGCAATGGAAAAATTAAAAACCTTTTAGTTCTGGTACTCGAACAATTTCATTAGACATTTCAAAAATTTAATAATGAGTTCTTGTTAAATGTTTTTTTTAACGCTAAATAAAAACCAAAAAAATGTTTTAAAAATTAAGGCGATAATTTTTATGTTTTAAGAATAATTAGTAGAAAATGTATTTCTACAACAAGTATCACTCCAAAATATATGTTAAATATAAAAAAAAAAATTAAATTTTCTAAGAAAAAACTAAAAATCAATAACCAAAGCACGTGTATCACCATTTTTGTATATAACTGTACTATATAGTAAATAGAAATTTTTAATTAAGTTAAATTTCTAATTAAAATTTTCCTAGAAAACTATTCAAATTTTGAAATATTTTTTTTTTTTTTGTGAGAGTTTTTTCGTAATTAGTATACATGTTGAATTTAATGAGTAACTTAAAATTCTTACGATATTAATTTAAAATGATATCATTAATTTTTGGAATCGTAATGTTTAACAATTTTTTTTTTTTTAATAGATATTTCTATATAAATTATTCTATTTAAGTTTTTTGTATTTTTTATATGAATATTCAAACTGGTCATATCACTATGGGATTCATTATCTTCGTGTATTGATGTATTTATTAAAGTGGTTTTCATCATTATATCTGTATTTCGCGTATATCGCAAATGAAAAATATGTTATGTTATAACCAAAATATTAGCTAAAAATTATTTATTAATAATTTAAAAAATCAATATTTTGAAGCATTTGTTATACGATTTCGCCGTATGAATCAGTGCTGCTCAAAATAATTTGAATTTCCTAGAGCGAAAACAAAACGCTGTTCTTAAATTTATTCTAAGTAAACTTTTTTACTTTTCCACAAAACACAAAAAATATTATCTGCCTTTCTGGAAAGCTGTTTTTTCCCCCTTTACTTCTCTTGGAAGCATAGGGCTTCCACAGACAATTCCATCGCACTCGATTGCTAGCTGCCGTTTTCACTTGTACACATGTTGTGTTTGTTTTTCAATTTCTTATTTTATGGTCTTTCGCCAGGTGGTTGAAAGCTGTTACAATACAATTACAAAAATCCTCTTGTAAGAGCGATAGTAGACTAAGGTTTAGTATTAAGATCATTTTAGTAAATAAAATTTTAGTAAATATTTTAGTTAAACTTATAGATTAGGTTTAAATTAAATTTAATTAAAGATTTTTACTTGCCATTTTGTTCTTTACAAATGGAATTATAATTTAAATAAATAAGTCAGGAGGTACGGGTAAATATCAAATCCAACGGGTAAATAAACATTGTAGTATAATATAAGCTCTTAAAATATTGAATTAAAATATATGAAATAAAACATATTGTACAATAATACATTAAATCAAAAAAAAATAAAATATATTGTGATATTATCAAAATATTAGCTAAACAAGAGTGTACTACTACTTACCAAGTGGTCAAATACTAAAATTAGGCGGTATATATCCATTTCCGCCCTATGCCCCACGGATGGGATTGCATGACAATAATGTTGATAATGATGATGTATCCATAAATACACTATAAATTCAACAACTTATTTTAGTAAAATCGAATTTAATGTTATATACGCACGCAAGTATGCCATCAAACTCTATTAAACGAATATCTATGGCCAAATCAGTGGTATGGCAGAAAAATTGTTACCTAACTATGTGGTAAGTGCGAATTCGAATGCTATCAGAGAAAAAACGCTTTGAGATAACTGATGAAAGCAATACTAAGTAGAATAGCAATAAAAGACTGAAGAAAAGCTTAGTAATTGAAACTGAATTTCAGTTTTAGGACCCAACTATCTGAAATATGTCAAAGCTTTATTTTCGAATTTAAGGAAATGAAAAAATTAAATTATTACGATGCCACCTATTTTAATAATGGCTGAACAAATTTAATGCAATGCAATTCTGGTTGATTATTGTTTCATATTATTTTCGCACGTTTGTTAGATAAATATTATAGAAAGTGGTATTTGTTTTAGAATTTCTTGCTAAAAATTATTCTAATTTAATTGGCTTGTCGTTTAAATTACATTAATAGAATTTTAATTTTTCAAATCGTGAAAATTACTGAAAATGTTATTTTCAATACAACAACATCGGTTCAAATATAATTTAATAATTAATAAATATATAATATAACTAATTAAATAAAAAATAATATAAATATATAATATACAAAAATATATTATACCAAATAATTAATATAATTTAATAAAAAAGGCCCACATTTCGAAAGGGAAAGGGACCTTTAAAGTTGGCCTGCAGATTTATCTGTAGGATAAACTGTTAAAATAAATAAAAAAATAAATAGAATTTTAATATTTAAATTTATGTTTATTTAGGAATTAATAAAAATTTAAAAAAATAATTAATGTATTAATTTTCACATAAATATTTAGTTTTTACAAAAATTCTATTGATATTGCGGTTTTACCAAGAGCGAATTTTGCTTGGTTTTTATAACTTACATATTGGTTTTTTTTTTCTATATATTATGAGTTTTGGAACTACATACCAAAATTCAAATTTAAATTAGATGCTGTCTAAATAGTTGAAACACTACAATACCTACTGATTCATTCAGTAGTGATGAAGGAATCAAACACTCATTTCATTATATTATAACTTTACCATTTATATCCGAAGAACTAACTGTGATAAAAGGACTGTATTTGTATATGATTAGAATATTATGCATGACTTGTTTCAAGTTCTGTTACTAGTATGCAAGATTCAATCAAATAACTTAATGTTAATTAAAAGTTAGTGCAAATTAATAGGTGGGCTCAAAACTGGTTAAGAGAATTCGTTTGTAGTCAAATTTTCTCGAATGTGGACAAACGTGCTTCCACAATGAAAAAATATACCTACGCACAATCTACAAAAGTTCAAGAGTAATATTAACAAATTTATTAAAAATATCCCATCATTAGTGACATTTTTCTTTCTATACAATCCTCAATTGGACCAAGCTACGCTTTCGTGCATAAAAGTATCGTTTGAAACCTAACGTTTCGCTTAACTTAAAAAAAAATAATGTACTTAATCAGGAAAAATAAGAGTAGTGTATCTATATTTCAATGGTGATGGAAATGTTTCTTCTATACCTTATAGCTTTGTTTTTTCAAGATAAAAAAATCATTTCTTTTAATAGTCTTTATTATTTTTTTTTTTCTATCAAAACTAGAAAGTCCGACCTGATCACATTTAATGAATATTTTATGTTGATTTTGTTCATTTGTTCGAACTGATATCATCGTTCATTTGAACAAAAATTTGTTGGAATTGATATCTAATATACATAATAATAAATCGATTAATTAGAACTATTTTTCCCAATTTCCTCATCCGTATTACATTTTTGTAAGTTCAGGTAAATTTCGTAGCGGGGAAATTGATAAAATTAACAAGATGCTTATTTTTCTCTTCCCTTGATCAATTAAATATAAAATTGAAATTGAGAACATACAGTTTAGTGATAATGAGACATCACACTATTTGGCTATCCTACAATCGATTCAGTTTATTTTAAAATTTCAGTTAATCAAATTTTTAGCTATATATTTTTGCAGCTTAAAATACAAATTTTGTGTCAGACTTTATGTAATTTCTACCTCATGACATTTTGTTGTTTTCATAATAAGTCTAACTTAATTTTCTTGACATTTTTACACCAGCTATTCTTTAGTTGTACATCACCAAAAAATATTACGCAATTTAAAAATTTTATCTCCCGTTAACTGATGATGTATCAAGATTTCTTATTTAAATTGTTTTTTACATTAATTCACATGAATTTTTTCTCTACCGTAGAAAATCTTTAGAAAATTCAAAATTTTTACTCGATGCTCATCGACATCAACACAACTTCCAAATATAAATTTATTTTATTTTAAAGTAACCAATCAAATATGTTTTTTTTTTTATCGATATTACTCCTCTCTTTGCAAAAAAAAAAAAAAAAAAAGGAACATCACCGACTTCTGATACATTAATAATCTGAGAGTAATAAATTTTACCAATTATTTTCCCCCAGAGATCTTTACATAAATTTTGTTGCTCTTTTTTTTTTTTTTTAAATATTCGAAAATAATTCGTTTGTGTTCCCATTTTCTTTTGTCAAAAGAAGACAACAACAATTCGAAATTAAGCTTTTGACCTTAAACAACGCACATATTTTGGAAAAGATAAATATAGGAAAAAAGAAAATATATTATGATAACATACAGGACCCATCGCGATGTCAAAATGAAAATGATAGTAAAATTTTAATACAAGTTATAATTTATGGTTAACTCAGGAATTTAAAACCTATGAATTTTTTCGTTTGCTTAGGTGATTAATTTTTGTTCTATTTTTGTTGCGGAAAAAGTTGAAAACTGTGAGAACTGAATTATAGTTTTAATTTATTATTTAATATTCTAATAGAGTATTTTTGATATAATTTGTTATTGCAAGTTTAATCCCAGTATATTTTTCAAATTTTTATATTTTGAGGAAGTCAAGTATAGCAATCTTATGTTTACATTAAGTTAATTAATACACGAAGCCAATCGCTTTTTTTAATAATAATTATTATTTATTAATTATAATTCAAGTTAAGGCCAAATTTAACGTTTTTAAAAGAACAGGGATTTCTAAAACAGTAAAACAGTAAACTGTCATATTTTAATAAAAAGCTACGGCTTGGTATGACTTGAAAAATACAAAATATTTCTTAATTGCCTTTTCTACCTTTTCCCTATATTAAGTCAAAATAATTCAGGTTTTTTAGAAACTACTTTTCAACTGTGAAGTCCACCGCTAACTTCTACTAATCAGGTCTTCTTTTGTCGTTCACCATTTCAGCAAAGGAGGAAGCGGCAAGAAAGCAGCTGTTGAAATCCATAAATATTAAACTCGTTGTATATTATATAAAAACTAGTGAATCCCCTGTGCAATTGCACAGATGTTTCAGAAGTTTTTTCAAACACAATTTTATATAAAAAGAAATATTTGTTCTGGTATAATTGTAGTTGTTTTCTGAATCGCTTGATTATTGAATATATAAATAATGAAATTAAAGTATAATACCTATACTTTACTTACACTTTATTTACACGATCAGGAAGACAATAAAATGCCATTACTCTCAACGTAGTAGATCGATGTATTTTCATTCGTTTATAGTCAAAAACGTTTGTAGTCACAATTCTGTTATAGCAATAGTCAACAATTTGTTTGAAAGAAAGTAATAAACTTCATAAATTCATACAGTCAATGTCGTTTTATAAGTGACATTAAAATATAACTGACTTATATATATAGTTTTTTTCTGTTCTTTATTACAAATATGTATATTTTGTGATTACATAACAGAATTGCTATTTATAAAAAAAGAAATAACCGTCACTATTTGGTGTAAATATTTGAAATGTTTTAAGTATCCAGCACCAAGAACTTGCTAAAATTTTAATAATTTTGTGATGTAAATAATTTACTATTCAATTATTCTTGCTTCTCTACTCACCACGTCGTTCATCTTGTGTATTATAATATAAAATATTCCCCACATGGCCTTCATTGTGTAGTATAATATAAGATGATAAAAAAATTAGTACCTTTAAAAATTTCAGTGATTTCGATTTTTTTTATTAACTTATATTAGAGCACTCTTGCATTTAGATAAATAATATTTTTTTCTTTTGTTTTTTTTTTTAATGTTGACAGTATCTTAGGTAGAAATGCCGTTTCATGCTTAATTTAAGTACGGTACTGTAATTTTTTACTAAAAATTTTTTCCAGTATTTTTCTTGATATTTGTAAATAGGATGGTGTGGTGGTTTATTTATTTTTTTTTTCTCAGTTTTGGTGAATAGAATTTTTATTGTATAATTTTGAGGCGAATTGTTGACAACTAACTCTATTATAATATATGATTGTTTTGAAGATAAAATGAGACAGCGGGCTGTTTTGCTGTATCCCGCTATATAAAAATAATATTTTAAAAATTATTATATAGAAAGAGAATTATTTTTATTATATGTTCTTTGGTATAATATATTGGAAATCGGTTTAATCTTTATTTTAATTCACCCCTATAATATGAAATAATTAGCTTAATGATATGAATAACAAATATAAAGTATTATTTCCAATCGCAGAACATTATTTAGTTTTTGTCTATTTAATCTAGATTGAGAAAGTATAATATATGTTAGTAAGTGTTTAGCTACACAATGAAAGAGTTAAATAATTGTGCGAGATTCTATTGTTTTATATAAAATGTTTTTAGGTTTGGGAATATTTAGAGAGATTGTTTTTGTTGCTTTCGTATATGCTCATAGAGTACATTATCCTACTTAGGTTAATTAATTTAACATCCTTCATTTATTTTTTGTTTTTTGAACATGGTGAGCTCCATGTAGAGGCAAACTTTTCAGATCTATTATACTTTCACTTTTGATATTCTTTAAAATTGTAGATCTATGTTCTTGGAAAAGTCATTATGACTTTATTGTCAATTTTTGAATGAGGCAATGGATATATATCTAGAAATATTTATATATTTTTCGAGCTTTAGCATCGCATTCAAATAGAAGATGATAGGAAGATCCACCCCCTACTTGAGAGCAGAATCTATATCTGTTTGTATTGCACTTGTCAAGGACTCTGTCATGTGTTGAGCTGTGTTAATGCTCTAACATTGGATCTAGTATCCCTGATTAAGTGATTTAATCGGTTAACATTAAGTTTGAAAAAAGCTTTAGTCTGCAATAGTATTTGGTTTTCTTTGATTTTCCATTTATGTATACACTACCCCATTTTTTGCTCCGTTTATGTAATGCCGATTCCTGAATGGCATACGTTTCAGCTTGAAAGACAATGAGATGTGTGACAAATGTGAACCCTGATCCATATAAATCCAAAACTGTTTTACTTTAGATTTTTTAACCATCCGTATATCATACCAATAGTCCTGGGAATAAGGCAAGTATGTTAATCCTTCGACTTCTTCATTTTATGAATATTAGTATAGTATAGTTCCTGTGTAAATCGTTTAGTTAGTGTAGGATAAAGCTGTGTCAAGGTATTTTGTGCTTGAGGTGTTTAAAAACAACATGGTTGCTGTTGTTACTGCTGTCGTCGGCCATCGTCTACAGTGTTTCTGTATAATAATGCTGTGCAAAAGTCATTTGTGGTTAAGATTATTTGTTAAAAATAGCCTGGTTGCTGTTGTTGCTGCCGTCTTCGCCAGATACAAATGAATTTGTGGGAACCAGGGAATTTTTTTAGGCCATGTTTCAACAGCCCCACCAGTCTTTGCATTCAACAGCCCCACCAGCCAGTCTTTGCATTTTAGTAAGCTTTTCACCATGTTATATTTTTGGCCACCATACAAAGGTCCCGTATTATGTTATAGGTCTTATTATAAACTTGCAAAGCCATACTGTCATTTGCGAAGACAATCCCCATGTTTTACCACACAATATGTTGGGATGCAAAAAAACGCTATATTGATTTTTGCTTTTGTAATGCATATGAGATCAAATAATATATTTCGATGTGTTTTATTTCATTTACCATTTCGATAGCAAATAATATAATTATCGATATAAATCGATCTATAAAATCACCAGCAACACCTTAATTAAACTCTATAAAAAAACGGCAAAATTTATCTGATTGAATATTGAGTCACCAGAAAACAAAAAGATTTCTTACCTCTGGCTTAATAGAAATAACAACAAACACAGTAACAACAACAAAAAAGAGTAATGTCTTCAATTTCGATTACATTTATTATTCATTTACGATTTCATATTATAAAGAAGCGATACAAATGATTTTATTATACAGATACTGTGGTGTAATGAATTGTTTTTAGAGAAAAACTCATCAGGATGCAAAAAAAAAATACAAAAAAAAAAATAAAATCGAAAAAGTGAAAAATAAAACAAATCTTTAGAAACACGATCAGGAAGACAAACATATAAATTGAGAAAATATTCAATATTAATCAATTTCAAATTAAGTCAATAATGCGTTACTGAATTTATAAACAATAACAGTTAAATATAAGAGAGAAAAGCCGCTTGACAACACATTTCTGTGTTGTGTGCAAAGAAAACGATGACGATGATGGTGGTGAAAAACAGCAACGACTAATTGTACAAAAAAATTACATTCCATTCCGCCTTGATAGTAAATGGAATTACGTGAAGGAAGTTATTATTTTTTTTTTGTATTTTTTTTTTCAATTTTTGATTGTGAATGATTTTTCTTTGCGAAAATTTATGTGGTTACCCCAATATTATTGAAGATTTTGATTTGTTTAAATTGATGCGACTCTCTATAACCATTTATGGAACTCTTTAAATTGAGATGTTATTAGTTACATTCGTATTATGAAATGAAAGAATTTTATTTTTATTTTTTTGTTTTTTTTTTTTTTTTGTAGTTTAAAACAAAAACGTCAATTACAGTGTAATCAATTTTTTAAGTGTAAAATTCATTTTAAGTGTGTGTGTGTGTATGTATATTTTTTTTTTTTTAATATGAGGTTTTTAAAATTGATAAACCTAAATAATATTATACCATTTAAAATATAAATGGTGTTTCTTAATGTGAATTTAATTCCGTAAACAGAGTAATTTTTAAAAATTAAAAATTTAATGTGCATATAATAGTTTAATAAATTTAAATCATAAGTAATTAACTTAATTTTTGTTCTCAGCAGTAGTTGTAGTACCTGATGGTATTTATTGTTTGTATGGGTTTTAATTTATATAATGTGATGGTTATATAAAATAAAAAAATTAGGTTCGGTTCTGATTTATTTTGCTTAGGAGGTTGCATGAAGGTTGTTTAGAGGTATTAAAATTAATATAATTTTAATCTCAAGTCGGTATAATTTTTTTATTATTTTGAAGCACTAACCCATCAACACATTTCTTTATATTTTTTTTTATGTAATTATATTTATGTAATATATTTATATTCTGGATCAACGAATTCTTAGTTCGATTTATTAATGTTCAGGATTATCGTGATTAGATTAAAATGGCGAAGTATGTGCGTAATGCTGAGATCCTGCGATTCAACTCAGACATATTTCACATTCAATATTTTCATCGTAAATACGGAATACTCATTTTCTATTTAATTGATAAAATTATATTTATATTTTTTTTAAATAAAATTAGCTAAAATTGGAGGACTGGCTTGCGATTTAAACGGTTTTTATTAACTAAATCACATTTACAATTTTGTTGAATATTTAATTATTTATAATGTAAAGACCTGGCCTGAAAAACCTATATTAGGTTCAAAGTCCACTTAAATAAAATTATAAAACAAAATTATTTATATAAATCTAATATTTGTTGTTGTTTTTTTCAGAATCTGCCAGCTCAAAATGGAATAACAAAAAAGTGATAATTTCTAAATCTTCCCTTTATTTACTCTAAAAATGGGAAACAAAATAAGTTGTCGTTGCATAATAACAAAGTAAAAATTATTTGTAAGCCGTACGATTTATTATTGGAGTGACTCTCAGGAGCATAGCTGAAGTTTTTAGTTAGCTAAAGAATAAAAAGCCTTGTTACATCAAAAGCAAGATGTAAAATAATAGTCCGAGACAAACCCGTAGAATATAATATACCTAATTTTAAATAAATATAAAAAATAACTTCAAGCAGTGACGTAAAGGTCGGTGCTGATGTGTGCAAACATCATCTTGTAAAACAAATTCTATAGAAAACATAAATGATAAACACCAATATGTAAAGCATAATATATTAGGCCAATCGTAATATACACCCTAGAGACCATCTAAATGGGAGCTCTGTGACCGATTTCTTGGTAAAAAGCATTAAATACTATGTAAAAGAAGCTTTAATTTTAAATGTCTGCAATGTACATTGGTGAGGAAAGAGGTTTGGATAGACCGTACCAAAAGAAAAGGACTACATAAGCTTAAAAATGTAGTATAACATGCAGTGAAATACCTAAATGTACGAAATGGTCTATCCAACCTCTTTCTTGACCAATCAACATCACAGATATTTTATTTTATTCCTAATAAACAAGAAGTATTTCTTTTATAAAAGAAAGCTTAGGTTAAATTAGAATAATTTATAAAGGTCCTGTAAGTGGCTTGGCAATAATAAAAAAAAACATTCTTTTGAATTTGCTTTGAATTTGCTAATGGTTGCAAGCAAAAACGTAAGCTATAAACATATTCGGAAACAAAAGTCACAACAGTGTTGCAAATTTGCAACATAAAGATAAAATAAAAAATGTTATGCAAAATGACATGCAATCATATTTTAATTTATATACAACTAAACCTAATACTAATGAATGTGATAGAATCCTGTTCAATCAAAGAAAAATTTCAATATTTCTTTTTTAAATTCAATACAGACTCTTACATTACTGGCTCTTAAGAATAATTTAAAAAATAATTAACATACAAAATAATAATATACTTCCTTACATTCTAAAATTTAAAATATTTTGATAAGAGAAACCACCCACAAAAATTCCTTAAAATCAACAAAGAACCCGAAATTCTTATTAAATCTATAAAAAAAAAAAAAAAATAAATAAAAAACTCCAACCCAATATAAAAAAATATTATTAAGAATTCATTTGACGACTTAACAATTTCATCAATGTGTCAATAAAAACAAAAGACACCCAACATTGAAGTATTCAATTGACCTCAAAATTTTGACAAACAAAACTGTATTTTTTATACTTAAAGAAAAATAAAAAAAATTATAAATAAAAAATTGCGTAAAATTCATAAAGCGTTTTAAATTGCGATTTTAAAACCCGATAATCGATTATTTTCAACCTGTCCATTGAATAACTTGTTATTTTCAATTTTTTTATTTAATTTTTTTTAATTTTATTTTATTTAGGATACTTTGACAAAATCATGAATTGAAAATTTGTCTGTCTGTTTTTAAAAGTTATCCTGTTATTTAAATCGTTTTTTGAAAATGATCAGTTATCATGTTTAGTTCCAGTATTATGCTATAAGTTTAGTTATCTGATATTTGAGCCATATGTCACCATGTGTTCCGAAATGTTCAGATCCAGTATTTTAATGGTTTAGACTTTGTCACCTGAATTTACAAACTAGGAAGTAATCTGTTAAGTCTTATAGATTGCGATAATTTTTTTAATCATAGAAAATTATTATAATAAAATAGTTCTCCATATACTCGCCACATTCAATTATTTGGTATGTTTCAGTCCAAAGTCCTGATAAGAATATCATATAACTAAGTTCCGGAACCCGAAAATTTCCATAATCATTATCTATATTTAATTTGTAAATTAAAACAATTACGGTACAAATATCTGAACCATTTCACAATACATTTTGAATATTATCCTTTGAAATGATAGATATTTAAAAGGAGACGTGGCGAAATCAAATATTTCTTGAATATTTTTTAATTTTCAATTAGAAATTTTAATTTAAAATTTCACACCATGTATAAGTAATTTTAATTTGTCAAATGGCCGCAATAGCCCCCAATTTAAATAAAAATTTTGTTTTTTTAATAAATTATTACGTGTGAGGTTGTTGTTTAAGATAAATCAATAAAAAACAATTATATAGTGTCTATGTTTACAAGAAATTGGATTGGATGAAAAACAATACATAATGAACTATTAAATACGATATTTGTTCGACGGAGAGAGCGAATACTAGTTATTATTTATTTTATGTTTTTAAAATAGAAACGGGAATCTCTAAAGACCACCACGAGATTTGACCTAGTTCTTAGTTCATTAGTATTGAATTGTCGAAATCTAAAATATTAAAATCATCTCTTGATCTGTATATCTACAACTAAGCATACGGTTATCAAATAGTTTAATTGTCTCAATTAACTGTCATTTTGAGAAGAAAAAAAAAGAAAGTAAAACTGTGAAAACTTAGACCGGTAAGTTATTTTTCACATAATTATTCTGCTTACTAAGCATTGCTATAGGGTATACGTCACATATATCTAACTAAAATACTACAAAACACATTGAAGGCTTTGCTACGCTACCTATACCTACTTGATAAATCCTCTTCATTGTTAAAGATTTTCATTTCCTATATAACAAAACACCTCCATATTTAAGTCGTCCAAATCCTTCGAGCTCTTTGAAAGAATATAAAAAATAAAATATATTTATTGGCAAATCGTACTACAATATCAATAATATCACTTTCACATTATTTATTTTATGGAATATTCTCTTAACACATTTTAATAAGTATGAATTAATGTAGCATTGTACATATAGCAAGATCGTCTTCAATTCCAAACATTCACATCTTCCTTTGTGGACTTAATAAATTTTAATCCGAAAAAAAAAATTAATAAAAACAAAAATAAAAACACAGTGAAAAAAAAATAACTCAGAGACAAAAATTATGTTGAACATATTTTCATTCGCGTAATCTACTGATGATTTCGATTGCAATTCAGGTAACTGCAATAAATTTTAAGTAATCGGTTATAGTTTGGAGAGTAAAAGAGAAAACAGTATAGTTAATAAACAAAAAAAATGTTAAATTTTTATTTTTGCAAATTTCTTTGAATTAAAGAATTGTAATTCCATTATGTTTATGAATTCGGAAATTGTTATCGCTTTTATTAAAATAATTATTTGCGCTATCAAAATGTCATACAATGAATTTTGATAAAATGAAAACAAAAGAAAAAACAAATCAAAAAATACTAAGAAACGGTAGTTAAAAAATTAATAAAATATCTAAAAACATAATAGTTACTCTCCTTTGTCTCACAAAGTTTGAAAATATTTCTAAGGCCCCTATAACACACCACCAATGGTCAATCAATGGTCAATATATTGACCGTTGATTGATGAGAAATGATTGATGGTGGTTCTATTCTCATCAATATTGCTGTCAAAATCAGCGAAGGTAAAAAAATTGCTTTTTGGGGGAATGTTCAGATATTGTTTTTCGGGAACGTTCAGATAAGGTTAAAATATTAATTTATAATGTAATTCTAAAAAGAACAAATAATATATTAATTTTAATAATTATAGCAATTTATGTAAAAAAACAATTGATATATTATTCAAATGTGCAAAAATATAATTTGTTGTTTTATACACAACATTTAGTTTAAAAATTCAATTTGAGCTGAAGTCAAAAACATTCCTCCAGAAATTATATTTTCAATATTCATATATGTTCGAAATTATCAATATATTCAGAACACTTCCACAGTTTGTCCTTGCAAAATATAAAAATTTGGATAAAAAGATCGATGAGTGCATGATTGATGTATAATTGGTCATCATTCTTTTCATCAATATATTGTCAATATATTGGCGAAAAGATTGATGAAAAGATTGATATGTAAGGCACCTTAGATTGCACTCAATTGAAGTTTTTATTACATTTGTTCTTATTAATGTTGCCATCTCATTTTTTCATTTGAACAAAGAGATAAAGAAACCATAAAAAAATACCAAATTGGATTTTAATATTTGACGTCTGTGAACACTCTTATATTTCACATAATTACAACAGTTGTTTTGTCTGTAAAAGATCTAACTTGTCCAAAAATTAACAGTGATCCTATGTTTTTGTGTGACTGTTGGTCTGAAGTATTGTAGAGGTCTTATGTTTTTGTGTATTTAATATTGATAATTATAATGAATTTTACTAATATTTGGGTTAACTTGTGGTGAATTTGTTTCACAAAAAAATGTTGATCGCATTGTGCATTTTTTCATTTTTTGCGTTCGTTTCTAGAAAAATGTTGAGCTGAAAATAAATTCATGTTCGTTTCTAAAAAAAATCTGCATTTATATTCTTCATTTTCTGACTTTAAATTTTCGATGGTTCTGCATTTTTGACCTGTGCAATCAGACAACATAATAAAAAAACACAAAGGAAATATCAAATGTCAATATTTCAAGTAAACAAGTGACAAGTGACAACTAAAACCTAAACAAAAATGTATAAAAAAATGCAGTACTTTTTTTTTTTTTTTTTATGATCTTGACTTAATCATTTCTGGGCCAAATTTCATTAAATCGTAACTTTTGAATACTTCTTCACCTCTGATAAAAAAATTTTTATTAATAAAGGCAAAACTAAATAGAAAAGAAGAGTAAAAACATAAAAAATCAATAATGCAGAATTTTTTTTATTCGTTTGTAAAATGATGTGTCAAAATTCTGTGTTTTGAAAGCAGAACTGTAAAAATCCTGAATTTAAAAATACAGAATTTTTTTTCGAGAAACGAATTCACCATAATCAAATTTTTTGTTGAAAATGTAACGCTCTGTGACGTGTAAAACTTAAGAAAACTTAACCCTTAATCGTTATTGTACTAAATTTTTGTATGCTATGTTCATTAAGTATGGATCTGGATTTTGCAGTACCTTCAAGTTAGTGCGTAATTTATTATTGAAAAGTATTGTTTTCCTTGTAATTGTTTTCTCTGCCTTATATTATATGAAGAAATTTTAATTTACGTCTCTAAGACATATAACAACCCATACTCTAAAGTTTTTTGAACGAATAAAATCTATGGCAGAGCTGGCAACTGTAAATTGCAGTGTTGCAATTTTATATATGAAAATTGTACAATTTAATTTGATTTAAAAATTTAAAAAAGTTAATTTCTAAATTGTTTTTGATTGTTTTTTAATTACTCATAGTTTTAAGAAAGTGTCCATTAAGAGAAATATTTATTTTTGTTAGTCTTTATTTTATTTATGGAGATATTTTTGTACTTCTGTTAATTTTTTGTCAAATTTTTTGTATTATTTAAATTTTTTAAATTTGAAATACAATGACTAAAAATAAAAAAAAAAATAAAAAATGAATTAATTAAGCACAAACACTTTAAAACCTTTAAAATTTCGAAGCTTAAAGATGTATAACAATATTAATAAAAATTTTTTTTTGCAATAACGATTAAATTTAACAGCAAAATTTAAAATGCTAAATTAATTCTGATCGTCAAATTGGTAATTGGAAAATTTTCTTGGTTTGTGTCTTGGCATTAGACAACTCGAAATATACCGAATTTTTGACATACTCAATTCTAATTAAAAACATATATAAATTAAAGATAAAATGAAATTGGATATTTTTAATAGGTAATTTAAAATATTCTATTGTTTATTGCCAATTTAAATTGTCAAAGAATATTTTGCACTTGGTGTGTAGGGTAAATTACAATTAGTATACATTTTATAGAATATACTGTAGGCGCTAGTTCAAAATTAAATAAATATTAAAGCTCGAGGTATATTTCACAAATATTTAATAAAATATCTTAATCGATTTCGGTTATTACACCATCATCAGACAGACTGAGTAAAAGTATGATCAAATAAAAATTAATTGTTGTAGTAGTAGTTTAATAATATGGCAAACCTGACCTTCCATTTTCATCAATCAATTCTGATTTTTTTGCTAAACTTTCAATTTAATTTTATTTTAGTCAAACTTATTAAGAGATGCTAAATTTGATTTGAACCAATTTTTACGTCGGTGCGTCCACGTAGATGATTATGTTTATTTCGCTTTAGTAAAACTAAATGTTTCGATTTTATATATCGATCTTATATTACTGTTGTACATATATCTTAAATCTTAATATAACACACTTATTTATCTTTGATTTGAAATTTTATTTGAATTGTACATTTTTTTTTCTTATTATTTCAAATGCTTAAAATTTAGTTGATTATGTATTTAATAATTCTTAGATTGGTTTTAATATTTCAATTTTAAGTGATTATGTATTTAATAAATTTTTAATTTGTCTAAATGTTTGAATTTTAATTGGTTGAATGATTTTAATAAAATTTCACCTTTATTATTAATTTAATAATGTTTAAATTTCAATTGTTTGATCTATATGATATTTTAAATTTCACCTTTATTAGAATTAGATGTATTTTGCTCACGCTTCAGAAAAGTAACAACATAATCATTCAATTTCATATCATGCAATATCGAAATTTTATGTTTTCACTATAATACTGAATTCGAAAAATCTGTATCTTAGTTGTTGAATTAACGGTTTCAGTCGCTCAACATCGTCGAACAAATGTTATATTTCTAACTTTTACAATCAAAAACACGAACATATTGTATAATTCAATATTGCAGTTTCCAAGGCCATCTGTTTCCAACCCCAATACCACTGTTTAGAATCATATTATATTTGGAATACAGAACTTTCTATCTATACTATCTATATTTATACTTTTTATCTATAAACGCTTCACTACTCTTTGTACTTTTTTTAATTTATTAATTCTTGTCTAGGAACGATTCTAGGTAACCACCGGCTTAAAATAAACAACGAAATATCAAGGTTATCCTTTGTCGGACTTCTTTATTTAATTAATTCAAAAATTTATTTCATCCTCTTAAATTCTATCGAACTGCTGTATATCAATTACCATTTACTACACACCTCTTTATAAAATTTATTTCATTTCGAAGTAATAAAATCGTTTAAGTGTATGTCATATCGTCTTTATGTTAATTTTTCATTCGATTTATTCGTTGTTTGCAGATTTTTTATTTTTTACTTTTATTTTTTTTTGTATTCTTTATCATTCCCCTTTTTAATCTGTTTTGTTCCTTTATTAATATTCCCCTACTATTAAATCTGTAAAAATGTTACGTACAAGAAAGCAGCATGTGTGACCTTATTTCTCATTACCACTTTACTTACAAGAATGGTTCAAATTTTTGTAATGATTAATGGATACCCGAAAAAAAAACAAAACAAAAATAAAAAAAAAACAAAAACAAAAAAACAGTGATTGCGGCTTTTAAATAAATTAATTTTAAATGCAATGAAGATCATCATTGAAGATCAATGGAAAGAGATCATATTTTATATTGGTAATTTACTAGTCGGTTTGCAAAATAGTTGGTGTTATTTGTTAAATTATTTTCATTATATTTATACGGGCTCAATTATACAAAATAATATTTATAAAGAAAAATGTTAATTCTAAAGTAAAGTTAAAATAGCTAAGATATTTAGAGGTGACTAATAAAGAAATAATTAATATTATGTATAGAAGAAATTTAAAATTAACAACCTTAAAAAAACAAAAAGAAATAACCAAGGTAATCAATGGACGAATTTAAAAAAAAAAAAAATGTATAATTTGAACTGCAGCTTTGATTAATGTTGCATCATAGATAGATAGGGAGGGAATCTGTCTCCTATATCACCGCACTCGCAAATGGGTTTATTGTGATAACCTGTGTCTGAGTCATTAAGGATACCTGATTTTGAGATGAAACTCAGGATATTCTTCAATGGTATGCTGGATAGCTCTCATTGTTCAAGGAACGCTGTTGTTAAGTGGCAAAGTTTGCTACGCCCTTCGCATTGACAGAGCAGATGTTCAATAGATCCTTCCTCTATTTCCCATACTCTGCACATGCTGTTTTCAGTTTTTATGAAAGTGTTTCTTTATTAGGCAGTGACCTGTTATTATCCCTGCCAAGATACGTACATGTTTCCTATTGCGACCTAGAAGAGTATTGGTTTTTTTGAGCGAGATTTTAGGCATTAACTATTCTGAGGAACGTTATCCCAAATGTTGTAGCATATTAAATAAACGATATATTCAGTGGTTTCATCTGATGCGGACTTCTTTAGATTTTTCATGTAGTATAACACTTTTGTATAGCTCGGATTCCAAGGTTGGGTTCCACTTCCTTTCAGTCAATAATATTTTAAAAAATCCTTAAATATTCTATATTTATTTAAACCATCGACTAGTAAAAAAGACAGATTGTATATCTCAAGAGAATTGACCCCGTGCTTACTAAATCCAAATCATTGGATTGTAATTGTTTCCGCTTGTCAACACTTATACTTTAGTATAATCAAAATGTTATCATCAAAAGATACCGAGATTGTGCTCAAATGTAAAATAGACCAAATTATACTCACCTAAGTGATATATAACCCAAGCTCTTAAATCATCAGTTGTATATCGCATATATTTTATATATATCTTGTTTACGGCATTACCAAGATAAAATGTTGCAATGGTAATGTCTATATATCGCACACTGTGACGAAGGTTAGACTGAATGTAATTTAATTATTTCAATTTTGTAGAAACTTTTACTTCATAGTTTACTTCATATCTGTGTCGTATTAACAGTAGTTTTACAGACCAACGAAATTAAATTCAAAACGACTAAACTCTTCGTTTTTATATGACTGTGCAAATTTTTATGTTAATTGTGTTTTGGTTGAGATTCAGGTAAATAATACGCAATTTTAGTATGTAAAAGACGAAAAGATGAAAATTTTTGTTTTAGATGGAATTTCAAATGAACACGCACAACTGAATTGATTAAAAATGTAGATGAGCTATCAGATACAAACTTGTTTTGGGTCTATAGCATTGATTTAATTCAATATGAGGGTTTATTCAGTTTGTTTTGTTTCTGTTTAGATAGTGTAATTTCATTTTCACAACCCAAATGTTTCACAATCCTCTTATAATATTTTTGAAAACAAATTTTTTAATTTTCCAACCTGTAGTTTTATAAAATTCTTTAGTTTCAAGTGGAATATAGAACCTCCATTAAACTTCGCAATTCAACACAATTCAATGCAATCCACTTTATTTCTAAGAAGTTCTAATAGATCAAAAAAATCGAGAAGAAATATTATATAATATATAATATTATTATAATATAATTAATAAATATACCACCCCCTCCCCACCACCAATATCAGTAATTATTTTTTTTTTTTTATGTACAAGTGCAATGGAATGAAACCAACAATTCTTTAACTGAGTCATAAAATTGCATTGTCTTCAAAGCAACTGCAAAAAAAAAAAAAAAATTAAATAAAAATTTAAATTTGATTTCATTAGGTCCAGGGTCATGAAATTAAAATTAATTTTTTTTTTGGGGCGGATTCTTATATAATCAAATTGAAATTTATTACTATCCAAATAATCTTGTAAATGCCAATATATTGATGGTTGGCTCTCAACTTGAATATATATATACAAATATATATATATATATATTTATATACGTGTATTTTATTGAATTGATAGGAAGTAAATAAGCGTTAAGTGATTATTAATTAATATTTGACAGAAGAGGTGTTTTTACAGTCGGTTTTACTAAATGACTCTTGATGGAATTAACTTTTTTTTGACATTTTTTCTGATTACACCAGTTTTATTATAAATTGAATTTGCGTGTCTGATGAAGAATTGACTGCTAGAGGAATATTTGTTTCAATTCATTTATCTTCGTTTTTAATTTTTTTTTTAATAAAAAATAAATCTAGTTTATGTGAAGTTGTGATAAATTATTGTGTAAGAATAATGTGTTGCACAAAAAACAAAAACATAATTTTGAATTTTTTAGTTATAAAATGTCTCAAGGTCTGGACCAAAATAAATTTGAAACTGAATGAAATTTTAAGGTTTAATTGTACACGAAATTATATACAAATGGGTGGGTTATTAAAACCAATAATTGATATTTTGTGAATAATGTTTTTTTTTTGTTATTTTAAATTAATTAAATTACAAAATGAAGATTTCATAAATTCGGAAATATTAATTGTTTAGCGCTGGTTAGATTTAAATTTTTTTTTTGTACAATGCTAATTATTTATTTAATTATAAGTATATTTAAGAACATAATTAATATCGTGTGCTTGAGTTATTCCTATTCTTGTATTTGTTTGAAAAGAAAAATTAATTACAGTATGAGCTGTTGGTGTGTCCTCCCTATGTCCCACGAGTATGGTTACAGGTCACTGATATGATGAGCTTTTTACTGATGATGAGCCTTTGTTTGCTTCAAGTTCAACATTAAATAATTGCTCCATAATAATTTTGATAAAAATAATAAAATTTGTAACGTTTAGAACACTCTGAAATTCAGTTAAAAAATATTGAATCAGAGAGTCAAGTCATAATATATTACTTTAAATATTATGGAATAAAAGTCGAGTTTCCTTTCACTAACCATTTATATTTATTTTGCAAATATCGATATTTCGGAAGCAACTAACTTCCTTCATCAGTGCTTGCGACTAATTCTCGTCGATTATATCACTAAAAACAAATCTGATTATAAAACAAATATTACTTTAATTTGCAGAAATTAAGCTGTACTCCATTATTTATAATGCATACAAATTTTGTAAGCTGAGGAAGTCAAATATCGTATTTACCATGATTTTTACAACAAAAATATTTAACGTAAAAAAAACAAACAAAAAAAACAAACGGGATCTAAATACTAACTTTATAAGGCAATCAAGCCAATTGTACGTATGTCATACAATTGTAGCATTTAGCTTAACATAAAACAAGTCCGATGTTTTCAATTAAAAACTCTTTGTATGCAGTGAATGCTCATGTTTTATACAAAACAGTTCATCCAACAAAACCTTAAAATAGCTACAGTTCGAATTCATTTTTTAAATAAGAAATACAAGCAAAGATGATGATGTCGTATAAATCACTATATTATTTAATGAGGTATGTATTCTGCAATCGTCAAGAATATATTGATGATGAATAAGTCGCTGTATTAATTAATGAGATGTATTACAATAATAAATAACGTATGAAATATAATTATAGTGTGTAAAGACACTCATTTATTGATTAGATTATGCCTATCGTTGCCATTCTCCTTAATATGACTGAAAATAATTTTTTTAGATAAAGCTTATCATTTTTACTAAACGACTGAATTTAAAATTACTTACCCCACAATATTTAAAGTATGTCAAACAAATTATTTCGATTTATTCTTGGCACTATACAATTTTTTTGATTGATTTATCTTAAACTACAACCGCATGCGTAATAATTTATTTAAAAAAAAAAAATTAATTTTAAATTAAATTTTGGGAAGGAAAATAGGAAACTCTGTACTTTGGTGAATGTATTGGGTCGTGTACTTTGGTGTATTTGTATACTTATATATTGGGTGAAATTTTAAATTGAAATTTCTAATTGAAAATTAAAAAAATTTGAAAAAATATTTGGTTTCGCTACGTCTCCTTTTAAATATCTATTATTTAAAAGTATAATAATGAACAACGATTGGGAATTGGTTCACATATATTTGAATCGTACTTTTTTCAATTTACAGACTGAATTATAATAATTTATGAATTTTTACATGAACCGGAATATGCTGATAAGTGGTAATCAAAATAAATTTAATAAAAAACTGATCAGTGAGCTTATATTAACTTTCAATAATTTCGGGAAACGTATATATAAAAATTTTATGTATTTTCACATTTAGAATTACTACTGTATTAGTTTACATAAGGTCCTATACCCTATGCCGACG
Organism: Argyra leucocephala; assembly: GCA_963942445.1. Classification (NCBI taxonomy): domain Eukaryota; kingdom Metazoa; phylum Arthropoda; class Insecta; order Diptera; family Dolichopodidae; genus Argyra; species Argyra leucocephala. The sequence goes on along the minus strand of OZ012677.1, from coordinate 33,374,066 downwards.
GACAGTTTATTTTTAATGTAATATTTTCCGGCTAGTAACTTTGTTGGCCAAATTTTTGATTTTGTTAGAGTCTCTACTGAATTTCCCACAACACGTTATATAAATTGTAGTCAAGTCTATTTATAACATAAAAAAAAAACTCAAAATGTAATTTTGTTTCACGATTACGTCAAATTCTGATGACAACCAAATTTTTTGTAATTTTAGTTTTCTCTAACATAATCGATAAGACCATGAAACAAATTTCTTTTCCTCTTTCAAACCATCAACTACAATAGAATCGCAAATTATTAAAATCGTAATTTACCTTGAATTCAAAAAAGTTCTGTGTAAAACAACAAACAACCCGCTAATTCAGTTAACATAATTAAAATTGGCATTTATGATTTTAATAAAATATTTTTTTTTTTTACAATTTTATTAGAATTTTTCAGGTCGACTGATTTCGCAAAATATCATTTTTTATATGAATTTTTAAAAAAAAATTTAATTGAATTTTACGAAAAGATGATCTATTAAAAAAGCAAAAAAAATTCAAACTAAACTTATCTACATTGACTAATAACTACAAATTATTTAAAAGAAACCGCACAAAACACCGAATTTAATTTGATGCTAATATTACAGGAAGTTATCATCTAAATGTTTAGCTTACAGTCAGGAAAAATAAAAAATCAATTTACCTAATAAAAATTTTTTTTTTTTATTTAATTCTATTCAATAGAATATTATTTTAATTATTAATACAAAAAATAAATATTATTTAAAAAAAAAAATTAATTCAAATCTTATAATACCATTGAAATCGACAGTTTAAAACTAGTTCATTGAATTATGACCTTTTCTATTTATGTGGTTTGAACACTATTTAAGACCAGAAGATTTTAATCCAAACTAAAAGATATAAGATAACAAAAAAAAACAACAAAACAATAAAATTTTCAAATTATGAATATTCATTTAAATTTTTCGAATTTAAAAATTTAATTCGAATTTGCAAAGCTAAACAAAAAAAAAAAAAATAAAAGCCTACTAAGTAGTAATTTTAAGAGAATCGAGTAAGCTTTAAATCCAAATTGATGTTTAACGATTTTGTTTTTCTTTTTTTTGGTTCATTGGAATATTGAGAATATTATAATTCATACGAATGTTGGTTTAAAAATTATTACAAATCATAGAAGTACTCCAATCTTAAGAAGGATATCAAAAATGCATCATAGCGACTTCAAGCAACACAGAGCAAATCAAAAACAAAAGAAAATGGGAATTTTTTTTTTTAAATTGTTCGTAGCCTCATATTAAAGCAGGCTTGCAAAGCACGGTACCAACATTGTATCAATATTGAATGGCAATTGTTGCGTGTAAGTGCTTTCATTCAATATTGAATTAATATTGCATGATTGTATGGTCTTGATTGTAAAATATTACAATATTGTATCAATATTGCTTCACGTAGACGCATACATAAATATTGAATCATTTGCTGTCGTTAGCAACGCACTATACATAATACTATAAATTTTTTCTGCTCAACTAAATCAGACATGTACAAATCTCATTTAATAAAAACTTGTTCATTATAAATTGTATTGTGTATAAGCTTTCACAACAATATTGAATCAATTATCTATGAACATTTTTCATGTAAAAGCTGTCAATTCAACCGAAATTGATACAATATTGATACCATATTGTACCGTGTAGCCTGCTTACAATCACTTCATTTCGTATTAAAATTTTGTTATTTCAATTTGGTTACTATCCCTTGCCTGTATTACATTTGTCTGTTTGTTATTAGCCTGCTTATCATTTGGCTGTATTAGCTTGCAAATTCGAATTAAATTTTTAAATTCGAAGAATTCAAATGAAAATTCATAATTTGAAAATTTTATTGTTTTGTTGTTTTTTTTTATTAAACTCTAGTTAAATTTTAATTCTATTTTGCAAATATGGCGCTTGAGGGGATAAAAACAAAAATTATACATAGACATTTGAGCATTCCGACAGAGATGGAGACAATCGCAAACCTATTATACCTATAATAGTTTGTTCTATTGTTGTTACATAAGGGGTATTACAATCGCTATATTACAACGCAAAACCTCGATTTGTATACATAGGGTGTCCTATTAATCTCTGATTAATAAAACGAACTATCACATTTTTTCGGCCTAATCCACATAGTTTCAGGAATAGTCATGTAAAATTTTTATACTCATTCCTAAAATTCAGAAATACTTTTTAAGTCAATTCTTCAACACTTTGTATGGTTGTATTGATTGTTACTGAAATTTGGCCTTCACCAAGAAATTAACACATTTATTGGCTTCTTGCAAATGTTATTTATACGAAATCATTTTAAACAGTATCTACATTTAAATTTTTAGGTCTGTAACACTATGCATTTTTGAAGTATTCCTGATGGGTGTAAGTAATCGTAGAAGTCGTATTTCTCTATTTTTTAAAGTGTAAAATTTCAGATCTGTAACACCTTTGGTTTTCGGATCATTCCTGTTAAGTGCTACGACTTGTACGGCAGCTACCCAAACCTGTCATTTGATAGCTTTGTCTGTTTGTCCCTTTTTTGATCATGAATAAAAATGTAAAATATCTATCTTTAAAACTGTGGACACGAATGCCGAACAAATAAACAAACAAACAACTGTCTCTTTATAAGTATAGAAGATAATATATTTTTAGTTCCTCTTTTACACTTACTTACAATCTATCATAAAATTGAAATTCAATAAAACACTTTAAATTGAAAAGTTAACTATTGTACAAATTTGTACTATGTTGTATATAATTGTATACAAATATACTGCTTGAGACACTTAACTAAGTTTGTATTCCTTGAAAAAATGCTTCAACCATTTTTGCAGAAAAACCTCAGGTGATGACCTAAGCAGTTATTTGTTCTGTCACTTTCCTCAATTATTTCATTCTGTTACTGTCCATCAAATCATTTCTGTTCAAAGAGTTTCGAATATACCAAGGCACATTAAAGATTTCTCTGTATATCTCCGCTTAGAAGCATCTTAAAATTTCAGTGTTTACATTTTTTTTTATACCCCACAACTTAATACTCCTAGACCATATCCTCGTCTTCGTGCTAAATTTATGCATAATTTTTCACTTTTATTTGCAATATGTTTTTTCTATATTAATCTTTGATCCAAGTAAAGTTTTAAAATTAATTTCTTTTTCAAAGCAACTGAATCCATTAACGAAATATTATTGATCACAAAACTTTTAACTCGTGCCACTTCATTTAGGTGTAGGTAAAATCACACTTTGATTTAAATCTTTAATAGGAAAAGATCTATAAATCTATAAAATATAACTAAACTTGTTATAAACGAAAAATAAAATAAACAAAAATTAAAATATTTTTGTGCGAATAAATTGAATTTTAAAAAATTTATACAAATTACCTAATTTATTAACTGTAAACATAGTAAAATTGAAGATCTGTGAATTAATTTAAGATAAAATTCTAATTGAATTGGCTTTGCTATAAAAATATTTTTTAAGTGTATACAGTAATAAAAACTACTCAAATTAAAAATCAATTAAATAAAAAAATAAAAAATGTTTTGCAAGTAAATAATAATATTGTATTTATGTACAGTTATTTTAATAAATAAAATTTTATAATAATTAGTTGGGTTTGTCATAATATGTATTTCCTTCTCCACGACATTTTGTTGGTTAAATTTTGCTCAGACTAAAAATGAAAAACTTTTTTCTCATCATTTAATAAAATTTTTTTTGAAATCAACTTATTCCAAAGAATTGAAAACAACAAACAAAACAATAAAAAACAAAAATTAAATAATTTGATTTAGTCTCCTTCATGATCGTCTATCACTGAATATAATTTACAGTGAGTACAGAGAGTGTAATAATTACATTTAACTAATATATATAGCTCTTAGATTTAAAACTCATATATAGTAACAAATATGTGAGTTATAAAACAAATCAAATTCCCACTTGGTAAAACCAAAACTAGATGTTAAAGTTATTCAACACCAAGTGTGAATACTCAAGTAATTTCTTAGTTCGGAATCTGGTTAATTATTGATCATTGGCAGGCTGCGCTTGTCTAGTTTTACTTTATTTTTTATATTTTTTAATCTGATTTTTATTATTATTTTTAGGGATAATTTAAATTAAATAATTTAATTGTTGTCAGGTTTCCGTTCACTAATAATTTTTAATATTTGATTGCAAATATCGATATTTCGGAAGCAATATACTTCCTTCATCAGTGCTTGTGACTAACTGTAGATATTAATTCATTTTTTTCCCTTCTTATATCCTATTCTCTCCATACTAGCTATCTATTTTACCTGTACTTTTTCCAATTATTTTATTAATTTAAATAGCGGTGAATATCCATTCCCTAAATCATTATTCAATCTGTCATCTACCTGTACCCTTGAAATTGCTAAACTCTCATATGTGTCTAGTTTGCTTATTTTGTGTACCTCCTTTATTGATGATAAATTGGTTTTATCTATTTTATGGTGTTCCTCTATTATGTGTTTAGCAATTGCTAACCTAAAATTCGTAGTACCTCTTGTTCTTGCTAATTCGGCTTCCCTTAAATGTTCTTGGAATCTCACCGTAATTAACCGTTTTGATTGCCCTATATGTTTTATTGTTTGTACCGTTCGCTTTTAAGTTATAGTTAAACTTATTTTATTTTATTTATTTATTTCAGTTTATCTAAAAAAGAGCTAAAAAACTCGTGCAGAGTGCACTATAATAGTTATAGTGATAGTTATAGTTTCTAAGTTTTTTTAGTTTTAGTTCTAAAATAATCGAAAAGGTTTTTTTCTGCAATTTTCCTTTTATCCAAGTAAAAGTATTGTGTAATCCATAATTAAGCAGGCAATGTAATAATATGTAAAAAACAATGTAAATTGTAGTTAATAAGATGATTTAATCTAAGCTCTAAATTAATATAAGTCGATAATGTCAGCATGTGTCAACTATATTTTGGAATGAATAAAAAAAATTAAAATTAAATTAAATTATTTATTTATTTACCATGAAGAATTTTGGTATAGACATTTTATGCCATCCAGTTTCGCTAATTAATTATTCATGTTAAATTCATAACAGGAACGATTTTTAAAAACTGTTACAAAATTAGTAAAAAACAAGAGATAGAACTGTTTGAATTATATTACAAATATACTATAGCGAGTTTGATTCTAATTGAATACACTTGTTTTGTTGAGCTAACGGATACTAATTATGCATTAATAATAATATCGAGCATACACTATATATATTATTATGTAATATAGCTTTCTTTTGTTTGTGTTTTTAGAATTACCAAGTCTATGGAATGAACACCTTAACTGTTATACTTTTTGGCATACTAAATAATAGTAATAATCATTCACAATGTGTTTTTCTTTGATGCCTGGGTCGCATTCGATCAAGATATTTCATGATTAGTAGTCAAATGAAATAACCGCAAACTGGTGCAAAATTATTACATATAATTTGTGATAATTTTAACGGGTTACCCTTGAAATCTAGAATTGCAAATTCCTTTGCAGATTACAAAATTGAATTCAGGGATTCAGAAACGAATTTGAATCTTTGCGTATTACACAAGGCTTTCAGTTTTGTCTTTCGAGTTGGAATTCATTTTTGGTTGAAGTTTCTTAAATTGGTGTGTCAATTTCGTTTTTTAGTCAAATTTTTCAGATGTTCACATTTTGACTTGCAAATGCCTTCTGTATTTGACTGGAAGATTCGAACTAAAAAATCTATTTGTATAATCTATAATTCTGTTGTGACTGTTCAAAAAAGTCATTGCGCTTGTTGTTGGGAGTTATTTGCATTAGAATATAATTAGCTTACGTTATATTGAGAGCTAGTGTCAGGATTTTATATATAGTTGTTGATAATAAATATTTGGTTTCCGTGAATTGGTGCTTCATTCAATGTAGGGTATACCACGAGATAATTAACTATATTAATTTGAATATAATAAAAGAAATCACTCATTATACTTCAGTCAATTTAATTAATATTGATCGATTTCCGTTGTTTCACCATCATCAGATCAAACTGATGATGATGGTATAAAAAACGGAATCCATCAAGATATCAATCATCAATAAAATGTATTTGTTAGAATATATAAAAATGAGATAAAAGATATTTTCAAATATTGTTCGTATATTTTTGATACTCACTGCAAATATTTATTTATAATATATACATTGTAAAAAAGTTGATGAATTCTTAAATAAGTTGCATTGAATTATTTCTTATTTATTCTCTGTTTTTACTGCTGTTTCTGGTGCGGTCGCTACTCTGTTGTTATTTCTATGTTTTATAATTAAACCAGGAAGATAAATTTTTAAAAACTGTAATTTGTGAATTACTTCACAAATTTATTATATTTTCTGTCCAAATTAATTTCCCCTCCTGCTGCATATTCATTTATTTAAAATTATTTCTTTCAATACTGTTTCATTCCATCATCATAATGGCTCAGTTTGTTGCTGAACAATAATTATTATAAAATATGGTCACTTTTTTGTTTTGATTATCGTTGTTGTGTTTCAATAACTTTTCTTAATTGGTTACCAACAATTATCGCCATTAATAAAATTAAAAATTTTGTTAAAAATTTTTTTCAATAATATAGATTGCAATTTTGGATTTTTTTTTTTGAGTAGTAAGTATTCTTGTTGTGGTTCGAAAATAAATTGATTGAAGGCTTTTGGTGGCATAAGAAATTTTGATTGGCAGCAACTTTGATTGTGTTGTGTTGATTTAAAAGTGGAAAATATTAATTATCGATTTGTCGTTTTAAATGAATTCCTAAATAATGAATTTATTATATTTTTTTTTTTTTTGGAATAATAAATGAAATTTTCTTGAATTGTTTTATTACTATTATAGTGAGGTGCTGCTATTTTTCAGTTATTATTTGGGGGTAATTTAATTAGGTCGTTAAATAATTAATTGTGAATTCAAGAGACGTGTTGAAATTTAATTGTCATTTTCGTTTTGTTTCATTTGGATTGTTTTTTTGTTTAAGCTTTTGCGTTTTCTTCGTATAGCATAAATTTTTGATAAAATATGATATGAATTTGCTTTCGTACATTCTAAAATGGGATAAGCTATGGAATAGGGGGCAAATAAAACCCTACAAAATTTGATAAAAATTTTCAAAAGGTCAATTTGACCTTTAAATGGCCTTTTCACCAAAAATGGTCTTCTATGAAATATTTGGAAAATATTTAGGTACCATTATGCAAGATTTCGTTTGATTCGGACGTGCCCCATTTTCTAAAGTTTATCCCTAAAATGTATATTAAGGTATACAAAAGTTTATTTTTATTTGTTTATTAAATCAAAACAGACGTTTTTTTGAAATTCTTAATTAAAGAAGTTTTTCGTTCACCAACACTACTAAATCCTATATTATATAAAATAGACATTGTAGTGTTGAATTACGTACACAGCACCTTCTTTTTGCCATTTAAGTATGTTTGACACATTCCAGTAAAACCTATTTAAATAATTTTGCTATTTAAACAGTAAAAGTTCAAGTTTCGCAAGTCATTCAAAGAATCATTAAAAGAGGGTACAAAAGCGATAGCATGTCCATAATTTGAGATTGTTTGCCTTAAAAGCCTTGGGTTCTCCAATTTGTAACACATTTTTGCAACTATAACTTTTATATTTAAGAAGGCTGTCTGACAATACCAGTAGTTTTCCACATTTAATGAGTAGATAAGCCAGTAATTTGTTAAATAATTTGTTAGATATTGTAGTGTAAAATTGCCATAAATTAATTTCGTGCTTGGCTAAGTATTACCGTAAAATTTCGTGCTTGGTTAAGTATTACCATACTTAATTAAGCACGAAAAGGTGATTCTACCTAAGTTACTGTCAAGAGAGCAAAACAAAAAATAATAATTAGGAATAAAACAGGAGATATTATTATGCGAACTATTATGTGAAAAATCCAATGATTCAATCAAAGCGCTCCAATGATTCAATCAATCAGAGCGCTGATTCAATCCAAGCATTGGTAATTCAAATGTCTACCTACATAAAAATGTTGGAAAATGTAAATTTAAAGCAACTAACTATACGAAATTGTTATACCAAGAACTATTGTAGTCTAAAGGCTTTTTCAAACTTAACATTGACCGATTTAATCAGCTAATCAAATCAGAGAGAATAGATTCAATAGATTCAGAGAACTAATATGGTTTCATCAAAGAATGCGGAATGTTCAACCAACATCTGTTCAATATTACAAGTTCAACACAGATAGATTCAGATTCATTTCCTAACAATATTTGAATGCCATACAATATCTCGCATTTTGGGGTATATACGTCACCTGATTTAAAAATTGAAATTACGACCACAATAACGTTCGCCAAGGATATAGACTTACAATTTTAAATAATTAAACGAGGAAGTACAATAGATCTGCAAAGGTTGCATCTACATAGAACTCGCCATCTTCAAGAAGAAAAACAAATATTCAGAGACAAATTTAAATTAAAAATCTGTATTCAGTGATATCGAATCCACTTCAATCCAATTTGGACCATATTATCTATACATTACAACAATAGCAACAACAAAAAAATTACTCCACAGATCATAATGCACTGAATTCTTTTTATTGAATCAAAAATACCGTAAATTAAGAAATTTTGAATTCACAATTTAAAATTAATTGTGTAATTAAATTAAATTTTCTCGTTAAAAGTGATATTTATTGTGTTTTATACTTGTCATAAAAACGTGTACATAACAATCACTAAAACAGAAAAACACATTAAAAGCCTCACTGTAAATAAAATTAAATGATTAACTTTAATTGCACAACTTTTCAGGTAATTTCAAAATATAACGAATTATCAATTTAAACAGATGGCATTTAATAAAATTTAAATTGTTTTTTTTTTTTATTTTTTTTATTTTTTTTTTATTTATTTGTTCGTTAAGTTTTGGTTTGTATATTTTTTAATTTAAAGTAATATAAGAGTTTAGTCAATCGAAATTTATTGTCAGATTTATTTTAAAAATAATACATTAAGGAGTCAAGTTCAAGTGATGACACATTATCGAAATTCCAAATTATAAACTTCGTTGTTGATAACAATTTAAGATGAGAAGGGCTTGGATTTAGTACTAGAAATGTTGTGTATGAACCTTTTATAATATTTTATATATACCGATTGTGGTAAAGGGCTTGGATAAAAGCTCAAAGGTCTTGGAATCATTTATAAATGGGTCTAATGAAATATTTTAAAAAGATATTTTAACAGTTATAACTAATTATCTGCAATTCCGGTATCTAGGCACATCCTTAGGGCAATAAATATATGACCAAGAATCATATCTAAATTGTGAAATTTCTGTTATTGCATTTTGATTGTCAGGACATATTGAATAAAAATTAATGTTCAAATTATATGCATTGATTATTAACTTCTATTAAGCCTACTGGAATTCTCCTAAAACAAATACTCTCAGGGATTACCTAAAACACCACTTATTGGTAAAATCAAATTAGAAATATTCTAAAATATGCAAAGAAATTACACAGTTTATTAGGATGGTTAAAGGAAACAAAAAAATGTATGAGCCTGCAGAGAAGGTATATTCTGAATTTTTATAGGAGCTAATCATCAAAATATTATGATTTTGTTTTTCATCCAAAAAATCACTTTATATTAGTGGTATACATTTTCTTTTTTTACAAATCTATGGGACGAATATCCTAACTACTTTTACACAGAGATTTGGCATATATATATAGCTAGTAGAGGTACCTTAAACTAAGTTGAGGCATTATGAGCCATTGTATAAGTATTTTTAATGGTAAATTTCATTTTTAAAGACTAAATCAATTAAAGACGTTATTTTAAAAGTAACTGTATTAAAATTACCTTACTTTTAGCTTTGATTATTTCAATTTTTATACATTTGAGAAGAACGGATTTTCAAAATAGGTATACATATTAAGATTTCTAAATATAAATTATATACAGTAACATTTACTAAAAATTACTTTGATTTTATATAATTCAATATAATTTCAGTCACCCTGTATATGCTTATTTTAAATTGTTATTTAGTGGCACTATAAAAATTATGATTATGTTGTATAGGGGTAATTCGAAGATTATAAACAATTATCAACCTATCAATACAAATAAATTTTAAAAATTAATTGATAATTAACTTGGAAAGCAAGTACCTACCAACCTACCTATACTTGTTTTTTTTCTTTTAAGAAATTAATTTTATGGGTCCGGGTTTTTATGTTATAATTAAATAATTTAGAAAATGAGTCACAGAGCACTTTTGAAATAATTTATTTCCAAAAAAGTGTAATAAAATATGAAATAAAAAAAATATTATTATTGCATATGAAAGCGGAACTAAATAGTGTTAAGTTTTACATAATAAGATTTTTCGTAAAAAAAAATGATTCTGTAATAGTTTAAATAGTACTTGGTCATAATCAGACGTTTCTGTATTTAAATGAAAAGTTAATGAGTTATTTAGAATATATTTTATAGAATATGCTGTAGGCTGGCTCTATATGTTACTGAGAGACTGATAAAGTACTTACACGTGTGTAGAATTTCGTTTGATGAAACCAAGCATGGAAAAAGCTTTTGTATGGTGATGAATTCTATATGAAGAGTAAAGTTAATTTATTATCTAAGACAACTCTCTATAATTTGATCTACACATTCTAGTAGAGAATTATTTATTAAGTATTTAAATTTAATAACACTACTCTTTTTACAAAGAGTAATAGATTTATATTTATTAATATTCAATTTAATTATTTAACGAATACCATTCATAAAGATTATCAATGTCACTCTGTAATCTAAGACAGTCATTAAACCGTATGATGTTTAAGTTAAGAGTCATCAACAAAAGATAAGATAGGATTCAAAATTTCAGAATTAACATCATTCATATAATAAAAATGGTCCCATATGAGTATCCAGTCGGAAACTAGAAGTGGCAACAAATGGATAGGATTCAATATTTGATATTGATGAGATAAATATGAACATTTTAACATGATACCATGGGTTCCCAAAGTTTCCAATTTTAAGAGAAGTTTAATATGATCAGCCTTTGGTGGTCATTTTCGACTGAACTGAAAATAGTATGTAAAAAAAATTATAAATTGGTTGTTCTGGAGCTACCCTCCACGAAGCCATGCTGATTATCAAATACATTACCTTTAATTCAAAAATAGATTGTATCAGTAACGATTGATTCGAAAAGCTTAGGGATAGCTGGCAACTTAGCAATAGACCAAAATTGAATAGTTGAATGATATTAGATAGTTTACAATAATCCTTCCTTTGGTGACTTATTAAAGATTGTACATAATGGTGAGGATAAGCTATTTATACATTTCTTTAGAACTATATTATTACTATATTAAGGAATATTATCCGGACCTACACTAAGATTTCCATCAAGTTTGTTAATTAGTCTTATCAAAGATATTTTTATAAGAAACTATTATAAACCCTAAATCAATAATTTGAGAGAAGTTACTAAAAGATGTACAATTTAATTGAGGTTTATCAAAGTCTGACTCGAAATATTGGGCAAAGAAATTACATGTATATTTAACGAATTTGTAGCAGTGGTGCCATTAAAGAATATACCTTGCGTAAATCCTGAAGAGTGTCTACGAAAATTAATGAATTTCCAAAAAAAATTACTACTTTGATTAATTTTTGATTATTGGTCAAAGACTATTATATAAAAATTTACTCAGAAAATCAAATTCGTTCCGTAATCGTTCAAAAACAATCTTATCTAAATAAAAGAAAACTATTTTATACTTTTCATGAGCATTGCTTCTAACATTTTTTAGTGATAATATTTTTTTATTGTACCAAGGACAGCGATAAGATTTATGGGAAAATTTTAGTGGAATGAAGTTAGAAAAGCCGTAAGATAAAATAAACTTAAAATTATTATAACAATCTTCTAGGCTAACATTATAAGCTAAAACTTCAGGCCAATCGATGCCCATTAAATAATCATTTAACCGAGAAAAATCAACAAATTTGAAATTAAATTAAGGATTAATCACAATTATTTCTATACCTTTACAACCTCAAATTGGGATTAAACAATTTTAAATTGGGACTAAACAATTTTAAATTGGGACTAAATCAGTAATGAAATTAAAATTAATTTTAGAAAGTCTTTTGAAAAATCTTTTGGCTTCACAAATATATTATTTGTTGAAATTTTTCTATTCCCCCTGGTGTCCTATTCGGTCGACAACGTATAGATATTTTTATATTATTTGTATAGAATGAATTTACAAGATGTTTAAGTTATTGGTATTAAAACTAGGCTTAGCTCTATTTCCTACTGTGCAGAATAGAATTACCAATTATAATGTTTCCTTCACTGCCAATCTATTGGATAAAAAACCGCAAAATACATTAACTCGAAAAATTTAAATAAAAATTATTTTTTGCTATTAATACAATTGTTATTACACTTGTGAAAGAAACTGACTAATAATTAGTATAATACATTCAGCTAAATCGGAATTATTTATTGATTTTATTAATATTTAATTTCACAAATTTGATTATAATACATATCTATTTATAATGATTAAAAGCAACAATGACAGAAGTTGGATTACCTTAACCTATTATGTCAGCAAAATCAATATTTAATAAATAAAAAAAATTTATTAACATTTGTAAAACGACCATACCTTAGTCCACGTTAATACAAAAAATAAATAGTAAAATTATTTAAAATAAATACTACGCAACTGAAATTCACAAATCATCGCACAAAAACTCTATATTTATGTACTATAGATTAGTAGTGGTTATATGTAGTAAAAAATAGTAAATATTAGAAAAATTTGTTTATGCCTCTCTCACTTTTTCTCAAACAATTTTTGTAAAACATTTTCCCATCGAATTAAATTCTTACAAGAACAATTATTGAGGAACAAACCGAAAAAAGTGAAGTCAACATTTTGTTGATCATTTGTGTGATGTTATATGCGGATAATATGAAAATTCAATTATATCATAACACTGAGCCTATTTTGGTAAAAAAAATTGTTTTGTAAAGAAAAAATTGTTTTGTAAAGAAAAAATTGGTAAATAGGTATATTCTAAATGAACCTATCTCTTTCATTTGGATAAGATTGATCCATCAATGAGATTTATTTTTTTGATTCAAATGAGAGCTTTAGAAGGGAACAGGTCCCCTCAAATTTTGAAAAACTATATTATTACCAGAAATGTATACCAAATTGCAGCCAGACTATCTTAATATAGTTTTTGAAATATAGATTTGAACTCAAATTAAAGTTCGGTCGGAAAACAAAATTTTATTGGATATTACAGAAAGTATTGTCATGATTGGGTTCAAAATTTAATACCCCTAGCACAGTGAAAATTTATAGCTGTTCTGAAAGCAAGTAAATAAATGTACTCCGATTGAAATAAATATTACAAGTGTAATAGACCGAACATTTTTATGCAATTTTGAATCTTCAACTAAAAAAACCGTTACAGAAGTCGTCAAATATAAATATGAAATCAATGTAAATAACTAATTTTTTGTCATCATTATTTTTAACATTTACAAATATCCCTATCGGAAGAAGGAAACTATGTTGATGAATTGGTAACTGTACGATATAAAAATTGCTTAATAATTTAACAATTAAAATTTTGTCCAATCAGATTGTGCCGTATTTAAAGTTCCAACCAACTAAGTATTTGATCGAATTCATACAGGTACATCACTATTACTAATCATACAAGCTCACATTTTACATTCACTATTACATAGATTTTGATAATTATATTATTTTTTCTCAGTCTTTGATTTTCAAATCCTATAATGAAGGTGACCAACTAAATTTATTATCTCAATATCATCAGTTAGAATCTTATTCCATTGGAAAAAATTTTCATTCATTTTTTACATAACATTAACTTAAGTCAATATTTTGATTTTTAATCATTTCGCAATTCACTACTGAATAATTGATTATTTACCTTTAATGGGAGAATCATACTGTTTGGTATTGACATTTTTGTATGTACTTTATTTGTTTTTAAAGTGTTAAACAGTGCATAACTTCCAAAAATAAACCAAAAAGTCAATAATTAATTTTTTTTTATTCACTTTTCTTAACCCAAGGTTATTCTTATGTATACTCAGCTTAGCGAAAAATTAAAGAAAAAAATTATAAAAACAAAAGAATAAACATTGTGTTCTGAATTTTTAATTGAATAACGTCTGACTGGGACAAAAATATACACAAATTAAGCTCTTTTTAGAATTTAAATCACCAAAAATTTATAAATTAATATTCTAAATACGAAAATTTAAAAGAAATCATAATTTTATATTTTATTTGAAACATTTTAATGAATAAATTTTTGAAATTGTGGTCTACTAAATTTCAGAATTGATTTTTGAAAGACTGAAACGTGCAAAAATTGAATTGATTTAAAAATTTTCAATTGAATTAGTTTAATTTAATTTGAATCTATTGTGGTAGATAAGTGTATATATCAACTTAGTGTAAGACTGAGTTCTTGAGGCTGTTTGATTTGGTTTGACCTAACTAATAAGATTTAGGTTATTACTAATGAACTAGTTTTATATATTGTCTATGACGATTGGTTTGCCGTACCAACCAACGTACAATTGAACTTTGAGTTTATATTACTCAAAATCGGTACGATAAATTTTTTTTATTTTTGTATCTATACATAATAAAAATAAGTTGTCCTATGTTCGTAATTTTAAAACTCGAGAACCATTCAACTGATTTACAAACAAAATAATGAATTAAAAAATGTCTATTCATTTTACGCACACTTTAGTGATGGTGTGTTTTTCCATGTAAAATGTTTGAATTCATTTACATTTTTCTCATGAGAAATACTTTTTATCGGTATCGGTATACAACTGAAAGACTTTGCTAGTGTGCTTCATTTGATTTATTTAATTGCTGTTTATTTATTGGTTGTCATTTAAGTTTACATTGTGAGCATTTGTCAACATTTTTTAATCATTGGAATCATTCCGTTAAAATTAAATTAAAAAAAAATAAATTAAGGCAATTTCTTATGTTAACCAGAAAAATTTTTTCAACAATGCCGCAACGAAGGCTTTGAGAAATTGACCGAGGAACACGCAACAGCAAGTCAAATACGTTTAAAAAAATCTAGAGATTTCGATGGAATTTATTTGGTGGTGGTTTGATATTGTTAGCAGGAAAACTTCACACAAACACTACCTGTTATCACAAAATCAACACCAGCAGATGAAATAAATGCGTGTTGATGTGGATCAAATCTATGGAGATACGTTAAAACGTTAAAAATGGACACCAATGTGAACGTGATTGCAAAGTTATCCATCAGCTGCAATAGTTTCAAAACAATTACTTTCAATGGGTGATGGTATGGTAATTGATAATGATGGTTTTATTACAATACATTTTCTAATTGAAAAAATCTTCCCAAATATACAACAGCAATACAAAAATCATGCTTGGTTGAGTGAAAAGGCTATATTGGCAGAAAAAAAAGGATGTCAATGATTTAAAGTTCATCATTCAATCTCAAATAATTGGCAAATTGATTACATTGTTTAACTGTATTTTTTAATTCTCTTGGTTCGCCTGGAATGCCACCACATAATTTAAAATTTAAAATCAAATATACAATCTTTATGCTTTGTAATATAAATTCACCAAAAATTATGCAACGGAACAACACTTAAGGTCAAAAAATTAATGAAATTATTAAAAAAATTATGTAATTGAAGCAACAATTTTAAATGGGAAATTCAAAGATTTTTAAATACCACGCATCCCAATGATTCTCATTGATATATACCATTTAAATTTCAACGATTACAGTTTCCCGTTCTTTTGGCTTTTGCAATGACTATTAATAAAGGTCAAAGTCAGTCGTTGCAAGTTTGCGGCATAAATTTAGATGTTCCTGTATTTTTACACGGTCAACTATATATTGCATGTTAACGTGTTGGAAAGTCATATCTGTATTCATTTTTTGTGAAAATTGCAATACTAAAAATGTTTTTTTGACCACCAGGCACTACAATAATTTTTTTTCTTTAAAAATTTGATGCCTTTTTACACTTTTTTTTCAGGAAAATGTCAATTCTTTCTAGAAGATGTAATTTTTAATACAAAAACATAAACGTATTTTATTGTGTTGTCCAGCAATGCGGACAAGGTTACTCTAGTTTTGTATAGATGTAATAGATATAATAGACCTTCTACTTTTTAACTGTTGCTTTAATTTTAAGTTGGTGGAACAAAAATTCGTAAAAAATTGACGAATATTCGACCAGTTTTCACTTACGGCAAACCAATACAAAATAGTTTGTGTGATTTGTCTATGTTCTCTTGTCACATACGGCAAAAAAAAAATATTTTTTTTTAAAGTGTGATGTAAAACTAATTTTTTTTCATCAAAAATTTATTGTAAGAAGAAATAAAACAATAAAATAAAAAAAAGTCAACAAAACAATATCTAAAAATTATACCGTAAGAGAAATAAAGCAAACTTACATACTCAAATCAATCATTGATAAAATTTAATGTAACTAAATAACAAAAATCAAAATAAATCAAAAACAAAAAAAAATAAAATAAAGAAAAAAAAACATAACTGTTCATAAAAATTAAGATTCAGTTTTCTTGACTTCAAAATGTAAATGCAGTCTCAAATAAGGTAAAAAAATATCTAAAAACGTAATTTCATATTAAGTTCAATTAAGTTTTGTACTCATTTTCATCTTGTATGTCTAGTAAAAGTATTTTTTTATAATATTTTGTTTACCGATTTAATAAGGGTATAGAAAACAAATTACTCGGCCTTTCTAAACGATTTCCTAAAATTTTTATTGAAATATCAATTAATTTAAATTCTAAAAATAATGATGACTGCTTCATTTGGAATGAAATTTAGGTATTTTATTTTTGTATACGAAACATTTTTATAATTTAATCTAGATGCAGCCATCAAAAATCGTCGTTTTTACCGTAAATTATTCTTAAATTTTGTTCTTTTATTTTAATTTGTGTTAGTATTTTTATTAAGTAGCGTAAATTAAAATTTTCAATATTTTTTGTGTATCTGGCTATAATACTGTGGAAACAACCAATTTCCTGAATCTGAAAATGTCCAGGTTCAGAAATTGTTTTTAATAAATTAATGTTTATTTTTTTTTCGATCGTTGCTCATTATAGAATTTTTATTTTGTGGAGTACAAGAATAATTTCAAAAAGTGATTATTGTATTTCGCGTTTTTTTTTGCAAATAGCTTATTTAAAATTACCATTAATGAAGATTGGAAGATTATTCCTTATTTTCCACAATTTATTTCATCCCATAAAGCACAGTATACAGTTTCAGTTCAATCGTAGAAATTTATAGAAAGAATCAGTTTAATTGTACGTATTGAGTCTTCTGGTGTAATCAAAGGTATAGAAGGAAATCCATTTGGTTAACTAAATACTGATTGCAGATCAAAGGATATAATAACATGGTTTGGATCAATATTGTTACGGTCTATATCTCTATCAGCTTTAAAATTTTTTGTTTCATTTGTTTTTTATGAACATTAATTTATATACCTAAGAACCTAATGTATTCATAAATGCCATGCGGTGAACCAATTCAAATATAAAAATCATAAATTTTTGGCGTATACAAGTCAAATGCACAAACGGTAAAGCAATTCTAAACATAATTTGTCATAATTACACATTCGGCAAACATAATAATTTTTTTGTATATTTTATATGCGTGTTTTGCCGTATGTGCTGCAGTTTTTTTCATCTGTTAAGCTACCTACAGACGGAGCCACTTGGTGTCGCCACATTCTGGCCACATTCTCGCCACTTGCCTATACACGCAGCAACATTTTTGTACTCAAGAGCGGCTACCGCATCTTTAAAAAAAATTAGTATGGAATGAATAACGGTCAACGGATAAAAATGTATGAGTATTCAATTTGTTTGTTTTTGTTTTTTAAAACTTATTTTGCTTGTAAAAGAGTTTTTAAAAAATTTACCAAGAAAACAAACTATGGACATTTTTTAAATAAAGAACAAATTAAAATCATAATTTATAAGATTGCATTTAACAAGATTGTCTTATACTTTTTATTATTACTAAACCATAATTTAAATTGAATTTGTATGTAAAAATAAAATAAATAACAAAAAAAAAACCTAATTAACATTAAGAAAAACAATGTAGATATAATAATACAAAATAATAAAAATACTAGAAAAAAAATGATATGAAATAAACGTACACTTTCTGTTAAATGTTTACGTCTTAAAAAAAAATTTGAACTGAAGTGTCCAAAATGTGTCTACACATCACTACACACGTTAATATTTTATAGACAACTTCAAGAGACACCAACGAAAAATCAAAAATTTTTGATTTTACGGACACCAAGTGGCTATATTGTGTCTTTTCACTACAGACGAAGACACTTTGAAGACAACTCAAGAAAATTTTAATATTGAATACTTGGACACCATGTATCTCCGTCTGTAGGTAGCTATGTAGCTGTATCACTCTCCTAAGTGCTTAAAATTTAGTTTATGTAATATATGTGTAAATGATGTGTCTGGTATTTTGTTTAATGAGAACCATAACTGCTCAGAAGATTGTTTCTATGTTGAACGTGTGGATAGCTTCAAATATTTAGGTATCTCGTTAGATGCTAGACTAAACTGGAAAGATCACACGTCTTATCTAAAAAGATACCTGAATAAAGCAGTTAGGCAACTGTATCATCTAAGTTTATATTGTCCTTTCTCTGTTTTAAAACTTTTTTACAATGGCTTGATTAAGTCTAAACTTCAATATGGCCTGTGTTGTTGGGGTGGTACCCATTATAATAAAATTGAGCCTTTGTTAATTAAACAAAAACATTGTGTACGTATTATTTGTAAGGTCAGTCGTAGAACTCCCAGTTTTTATTTTTTCAAAAATCTAAAAATTCTTCCATTAAGACATCTATACTATTTTAAGGTACTTAAACTATTTTTTTAAAAATCGGGCTATAATAGTTCGAGATTGTTGGTGGATCACAATTTGCGTGTAAATAATAGAAATGTTGTAAATGTACCCAAAGTTAAAAAATCTCATTTTCGTCACTTTTTTACTGTAACTGCACCTCAGCTGTTTAATAAGTTACCTGAATCCTTTAGAACCGAGAGAATACAAATTAGATTTATAAAACAAATAAAATCCTGGCTCTTTTCTTTTTCTCATGCACAAATTGAATCAATATTAATACCCATAATTTAAACTTACTTTTTATCTGTTTTCTTATTTCCTATTTTTTATTTTTTTTCTTTTTGTTATTTCTAATGGCTTTTATTCAGATCGTAATTCATTGTACTATCCTATATTTTATTTTATTTTTTATTAGAAACTTCAAATCTTTTTATATTTTACAATTAAATTAAATTCATTCTTCTACAATTAAATAAACATTATATCAAATAATTCTACACTAATTTTATATTGTTTTTCCCCATTAATACTATTACACCTGTTATTTTAATAAAGTAACACATTCGTCTCTTGCACTATGGCAATAGAATGTCTTTAACTATTTCATTCAGAACTTGAAGCTTAAAATTGACTAATTAAGGATATATTATGTACAAATTTTTTGATTTTTTTTATATTTTCTAATATGTATATATATTTGTAGTTTATAATAATTGTATTAATCTTTTACTATAATACATATATACTGTACATTTGTGAACAATTATTAATTCTTAATTCATAATTCAAATGTTTGTTTTTTTTTTTTTAATAGTATATAAATTAAATGTTATTTAGTATAAGTTAAAAATGTAATCTGAATTATTTTTAATACTAATTTTTAATTTGAATTAATTATTAATTCGATTAAGGACACATTGTACAAAATATGAATTTAATTTGTATGTATTCAAAATTTGTTACTAGCTTTGTAATTCTGTTGAAATAAAGACTATTTTTATTATTATATATTATTTATTATATGTACGGTAAACGAATTTTAACTATTTTTTAAATAGGTGGCGTATGATACACCCAAACTGATAAGTGCAATAGATTACTCATTTTTGAAAACCTAAGAATCAATTCTAAAATTAAAATAGGCAATTTGGCATGTACGGCAAACCAAACGTCGTCCGACGATATAGTGATTTAATTTTAAGCGTTAAAAATTTAATTATATTTTATTTTAGGTTCTTGAGGTATGCCCAAAATCTAGAAAAATCGTATATGAATGGCATTTGTTAACTAAAATATAAAATTCAAATATCGAAAATTGAAACTTAATTTCTTCTTGTTAACAACTATGTTTTTAATTACAACAAAATTTTACTTAAGACTATGCTATAACAAAACTTAATCTATATTTTCAAATGCAAAACATAAAGAAAAAAATATGGTAACATAATGTATAGGCAGCTTCGTGAATTATATATAGGTACCTACAACAGTTTCATTCGAAAAATTTTCAATATCTTTGGTATTGACTAAATCGGCATTGCACCTGCGAAGAAACATCGAAGAACACTTAGTCCATATAAAAATAATTTTTGCTGCATTAAATAGTGTGATTCATTGAAATAGTCCGCATAAAGAAACTAAAGATCTTCCTGTGGTATAACTATTGTTAGAAGCACAGAAAAATTTTAAATCCAACAATTTCAATGGAAAGCTAGATTTCAAATAATGAATGAGATAAAAATTCATTTCTTCCACTAGATGATATATGTCGTAAACAATACTAAATATAATGTCAACATTAGAAAAATTATTTACTTTGTGAATGTGTGAACAATTCGTGTGAAATTTCAATACTGCCAAAACGAGTAAAGATAACAAAAAAAAAAAAAAAAAAAAAACAAATAAGTATAGCTGAGATATTATTATTAAAACTCTATTGATGAAATATGTTGGAAATTATGAAGTTCTTCAAGAATAAATTAAAATCGTCAGCTTTACATAGGCATAAGACGTAGTGAAATCGTATATTTTAAGTACCCAATCATATATGAATAAATATGCAAATTTTTTCAACTTACCCTACAAATATAAATTAATCCTCAAAATTATCAATTAATTAATAATATTATAATTCATAATAATCCTCAAGGTATCAAAATGTTATAATTAATTAATTAAATAAATAATTATTTTTTATTTTAACATTATGATTCATATATGATGTGGTCTAAAACCGTCATACTATACAGAATATGCTTCATGAGGCCGCATTAGCAAACCGAACTATTGGTAAATGAACAAAAGCATATCTCAGTAAGTATTTTCCAGCATTTTAGCTCTTTCCAAATTTTCACACTATATACACCTACAACCGGTAGTAAACGAACATGAACAAACACAAAGGTAAAAAATTAAATTGTATTGAAAACAAAAAGAAAAACCATGACAAAAAGTTTTTATATCAGCAAACAAAGTTAGTATAGCAAAGTTAAATTAAAATTTCATGCTTAAGTTAAAAACTTCCTTTTTCAAAACAAGGAAATAAAATAATGCAAAAAAAAGAACACTTGAACGAAATAAATTTTTTATTGTAAAAATTTCTTCGTCAGTATATGACTCTGAATAATTTTTTATATCAACAAAATAACAAAAGTTGTCTTCCTGAAAAAAAAAGAATTAAATCAAATTTATTTTTTTTTTTATCAACACAAATTCAAAAATAAAACTTCCTATAAATTCAAAAACTCATAACAAAAAAAAAAAAACAAACTCATTCCAACAATTTATTTTGATGAAACTGTTTTCAATACTCATCAAAGACCAATTAATTAATTATCATTATTTAAATAGCAAATCAATGGTCATTATATTGCCAAAATATAAACGTGTTCCAAAATTAAAATCACAACTAACCACAGGGATTCATTATTTTGATGTCGTTGTTCTTTTTTGTTTGTTTTTTTTTTGTTTTTATATTCTAAATTAAATTACACTCACGTGCTTCTAATTAATTGTTAAAAATATTATTGTACCAATAAACTTGATAAGTTCTTTAGATATCATAAATAACAAAAAAAAAAAAAAAAAAAAACTCAAGAAAAGAATAATTCTAAGCAAGCAAGAAACACAGCAGCTTCACATCCGAATCACACCACAAAAACGAAAACTAGTCAAGAAGGGGAAAAAAAAAGATCGCAATTAATCAAGTTTTGTCTAGATATGGTAGACTTCGTAGATCGGTGACCGCAATATTTTTTTTTTGTCATTTTATTTTTTGCAAATATTTTTTCAGAACAAAAAGTTCTGAAAAAAACCCTCTGTTTTAATATCTTGTAGTAAAACTCATTATAAACACTACAGAGATCTATTAACTATAGCTCTTTAGATCTTTTTAATTATTAATCATATCGTATTAAGAATTTGAGGACAGGGTAATTTTGAATTTCTAGTAAAAATGTAATTATAAGATTTAACTGGAAAATAGTATTAATCGTGAATAAATATTAAATTAAATATTTAATGTGACGGAAGTAAAAAATTTCTTAACCTCCCCTATTTAAAGGTTCAAAATGAACATTATTCTCTTTTGGATATCCTATCCAATTAATTTTTTTTATTCTTTTCGTATTTCTAACTCTGATTAAGAAGTTTAGTGAAATGATTGTGATATTGAAATTTTTTTCGTTTCAACTAGTTTTAACTGAAATATAATTTTCTGTAAAAACCCGAAATATGTGATTTCCAAGCTTATATAATAATTTTGGGTTGTGTATTGATTGGAACATAAGTCTTCAAAAATATTTTATGGATACTGCATGCATATATATTTGCGTGTTTTCAATACTATTCCAATTATTGTAAATTAATTTATTCTTTATTTACATCAGTACCATTATTTAATTCAATCTCCACTTATATTGACTATCTAATTATATTTGAAAATCTTACATCAAATTTGTATGCAGAATTTATTATTGTAGAAAAATTTAATATTCTAAAAAGATTTATTAGTCTAGATAAATCTAATATTTGCTAAATATTTATTATTCTAGAAATACCTATCATTCTAAAATATTGTAAATCTAATACTCGTATAAGGTTCCCGAAGATAGAAGAATATGAAAATTAATTTTATATACTTTTATATTAACTCACCAGCCTTTATTGGGTTATTTATTTTTTTGTTTAGATTTCTGGTTATTTTTCTCTTTAAAACAAAAACAAATCCAATGTTGATAAGTGTTGCTAGAAATATAAAAATTAGGCAACCAATTAAAATATGGTCTTAACGATATTTTTTATACGGATTAGTAAATGTGTTCAAGAACGTTCAAGCCATTATAAAAAATTAGATTGATTAAATGATTAGAAATTAGATTGCGTTAGTTAATTGTCTCATTTTTCTAAATGTTGCAAGAGTTTTATAGATTAAAGATTTTGCAATGGTTTCCGAATAAACAAACATTACAAACTTAATGTTAAATTTTTGTTTCAAGATTAGAAATATTACAAAATTATTATAGTCGTTTTTTATATAAGTGGGCTTGGGCTGCTTACAAGAATCAGTATAGAATAGAAGAAAATATTCAAGTTTCCTTCATAAAACCTACATTCTCATGTACAATAATTTTTTTTTTTTAAATTTGTTAATTGGTGTTATGTACATAATATGTATATGTATGTATACACAATCTTGCTTATTATTAGCACTGATTAACTAATATACTTTTTTCGAAACAAAGTTAATCCTATAAGAAGTAGAAAATAAAATTGATGGTGGTCAATCCTGACATTCTACAAATTATAAGATAAATTAAACTTGCAGGAATATTGTTAATGGAAATTTGGAATATTTGTGGCTTAATAAATCATGAACGTTAAAAGAACCATGCCAGGCCTTTTAGGTTCTGTATTTTGGTCTCATTAACAACTAATAATAGTTTCGTATAGAAGCACACCAATTTAAAATCCAATAAGAAAATTCGTTTACAAACAAATTGTCTTTATTCCATTTCCTAAAAACTTCTACATAATAAGAGAGTTTTTGTTTCTTATGATAACTAAATTTAAAATTTATACTTTTATCAAAACTTCATAATTCCAATAGAAGTTATTTTCAATAATCCACATAAAAATCACTCTGTATCAAAATTTTCTATTTTTTCACAGGCTATGTTTACTCATTGGTTATACAATGTTATGCGCAATATTTTTTGTATTTGATTTTTGTTTTTGTTTTTTTAATTTTTTTTGTTAACTGCAAAAAAAACGCTATTTCAATTCTTCGTTTACTTCAAAGCGCCAAGTGAATATTATTAAAACGTACTTGAAAACTACATCAGTAGAAAGAGAAATAAAAAAAGTTAAACAAGCAAAAAATCACATATAGAAAAAAAAACAACAGTTTGGAGTGTGCTGAAATAGAAAAAAAATTATTTAACATTATATTATTCATTATTTTCTATGGACTCAATTATATTTCAATTTATTTATTTATTTTTTTATTTATTTTAAATTTAAATTCATTAAATTTTCTATTAATGTGTCGCTTATTCTCTGTTTACATACTTTGAGAATTTTCTGTTTACCTAATTTTTTCAATTAAACACTTTTGCTACCTATTTACTACCAAAAAAGTGTGTCTCTAGAGTTAAGTAATAAGATAATTTGAATTTTTGAGTACATATGTTTATTTGTTGTTAATAAGTGTTAAGTATAATAATGTATATATATATTTATATATATATATATTCCAAGGTTTAGGCACTAATATCGAATGTCAACAATTTTACAGTAACATCGAGAAAAAGTATTAAGATTACTGGTTGGATATTTAGTTTAGGTTCATACTCACAAATCGAATAAGTTCCAGAGATAAAATCTAACGGTATATATGTAACAAATTGAATAATTTTCTTGGGTTTGGTTGTGTTGTAATTAAAATTTACACTTAATTTGCATTCAAATAACTGTATATCTCGCGTCAATATTAGCTCAATTACTATATTATTCTGCCTTATTCAAGACTGAAATAAAATTTTTTTTGCATTTGTTTATTTTGCTAGAACAACAAAATGATGCAAGTCTTCAGTCCCAAAAAAAAAAATTGTATTGAATTAAAGTAAAAAACGTCGTGCTTTATTTACTCTAGATCAACAACAGTCTGATTTCTGATGTAGTTCGTAGTAGCTATATTGAAAACCGAATTATTCTTACTCGTCTTTATCATATTGTCTTTGATAAAATGTTGGGTCAATACTCATCAAGAATATAAATATACATCCGAAATTTAATTTACCAGAAAACAAATTTTATAAATAGTTTAAATACCAGTAAACAAGTTTTATATTTTGGTGGATTTACCAATATTATTCAATATTGTGTTTTGCTGTTTTTGGATTGAATCTCAAATCAATAAAATTAATCTTTTCTTTCTATATTTTAGATTTTGTTTAATTCGTTGCATCCCAATATTTCGAAACACTTTTGTGCAATGTATAGGAATTTATCTATATAAAACTGAATGTAAAGATTTAATATTCAATAATTAACAGAAAGTTTACAGATTACTAGCAGAAGATTAAAAAGTTATAAAAATTGTAAAAATAAAAATTATCCAAAGCTATAAAAACTTAAGATAAAAAATATAAGTGTAAATAATTTTTGGAATTTAACATTATTTAATTAAAGAGTACAGAAACCTGTCAAACACAATAAAAGTGGAAAGAACAGAAAGCCTTTGTAGAATAAGGATTCAAATTTCATAATTAATTTTTTTTAACTTAAATTTTGAAAAACCATTTCCGGTTTATGCTAATTTTTGTTTTATTTATTTATCATTTTGTTATTCTTGTCTTAATTACACAGAATATGTATTTAAGATAATGTTAATAGTTATTTTACGATCGTGAGAACCATTTTGAATTTAAATTAGTTCTATTTTGGGTAATAACTATCATAAACAGTTAATTTTAACTTATTGTTAACTTAAAGAGGTAAAGTTAAATTTTTTTTTTATTATTAATATCTTTTTTTTTATTACAGTTATTTTAATTTAGTGTGAATTAATTAATTTCAATTAAAATTTTAAATAGAATTTAATATTTTTTTTTTTTTTGGTATCAAAATCTTAGTACAAAATTTTTTATATACTAGAAATGTAATTTTCAAATAACCAAACCACTTTAGTGAAATTAAATAAAGTGATGAATTAACTAGTTTTATTATAATTTTGTTGTTTTTTTTTCGTAACTTGATTCATGACTATATTAGAGATTTTAATTTTAAATGGAACCAGTATATGTCCCTGGGATTGGTTTTAAATAAAGATAAGTTCAATAACACCGCGAATATTGCTTCAAATAATTTCATATACTTTTTAAAGTAAATTCCATTTTTGCATATATGTACTTATCGATTACTGGAAGTTTATGGATTTCTATAGTTTTTAATATCATACTAAAAATACGCAAAAAAGCTTGTGCTAAAGAAAATTGGAAAATTCTTTGTTTTAACTTTCGAGGAGATGGAATAAGATGGGTTTTGAACAGTATATCATTTTGTGTATATATATATCACTATATCTGATAAGTTTGTGACAGATCTATAATAATTAAAATGTAACAAAATAATAACAGTTATACAGTAATGATCCTGCAACCTCATCCGTCGGACGTACTGTGAAATAAATTTATTTGTTTCATAACAGAAAAAACAGTTAGTTATAATGCTAGTTTACCTGCTGTTATGATATGTTTTACCTTATTTGGGGTTAAAATAAAAATTTTATCTGAAAAAGTTGATCTCAGTCATAGAGTACCTACATAGTACATAGAGTCTGCAATTTACTTACTGAAAGAAAGAAATGTTGTAACATAAACGAAAACATCGATTAAATTGACAGATTATTGAAATTGATAAAAAAAACTATTTAATAGAGTGATAAAAATTGAATATGTTATTTGTTTTCTGACAGTAATTAGGAATCTTCGTAGCAGACCATGAACAATATTGGGCACGGCCGAACCACTATATTTAACAGAAGTAATTTTTTTGATTTTTCTAATATATTATCTAAACAATTTCGAAAGAGAATAATTATTTTTAATAATTTACTGTTTCAAACTCTAAACAGGAGGGGAATTTTCTAAAGTGTTATTCATAGAAAAAATTAATATTTAAAATTTTGACTGTGACAAAAAGGAAAAGCACAAATATTGCTGGAAATTTATGGTATTTTGTAAGGTGATTATTTACTAACTACATTAAGCAACATCTCAAAATGTATATTAAAATCCAAGCAACGTTATGGTTATAACAAAAAAAAAAGAAACAAAAACACAAATATTATGAATAATATTATGAAATCAAAATTGTGTAGAAAGCGAAAAATTATATTTTGTAAAGTGGTGACAGCAAATTTGTTGTCACTATTACAATTTAACAAAAATTGTCACTATTACAGTGACAAAAAGCTTAGAAAATGCCAGAAAAGTATATTTGTTATTATTTTTTAGGTGATAATGACCTCAGAATGCCACTACACCATATGGGGGTTTCTTTCATTACGTTAACAAATTCGATTACCTGTCCAAGTAATTACCAATTTACCACAAATGTTTTTACTATATGGCTTCATTATATTATACTGGATATGTAAATAAAGAAGAAGACCCTGCTTTAAACCTATATACTTTTTAATAATTTTCTATAATAGTACATAACGGAGGTCTATATCGCTTTTAATAATGTGATAGGTGAAACTAATGATGGTATTTAACTTTATTTAATAGATCATTATAGGTTATTAGTCAATCTAACGTAGATATCCAATTTTTCTTCGGGGATAATCTTCTATCTTTCGAAAAAAAAATTAAAAGATTGATATTTAGCTAATTTATTATATATATTTGAAAATTGTAAAGACTTTTGAACGAAAACTTTTATTTATAAATATCTTTATAGCGATTCCTACTTTCATTGAAAATTAACCCAATTTTTTGTCTTAATTTTAGTATAATAATTTACTTGACCTTGAAAATCATTCTAACAATACTTACCTACCGAAAACTAATTAAAATATTTTTTTACTGTTATTCAAAAATAAAAATCTATAACCTGAAATGTATACCTTTGAGCTGCAAAGTGCAAATTCACATTTAAATTTGTTTTTATATTAAATTATTATTATAAATTTATTACTTTTTAATTTAATAATATATACATATACATACATATACATATAAATATTTCCGATAATCGATTCAATTAAATTTTCAATATTATCGCTATAATAAAATTATTTTATAAATTAATTGAATATAATTATTTGACATTCTTTGCAATATTAAATGAATTTATGAAAATTTCAAATTAATTAATCAGTTTTTGCGGTAATATTTTTTTTTTTTTTTTTTTTTTTTTTTTTTCTCCTATTACTCCGCGTGGTAGCATAGGGCTTCGATAGTGAACCTCCATTCCTCTCTGTTGAGTACTACTTCCTTAATATCGTCCCAGGTATAATTGTTGACTGTTAATTCTTGATCGATTGTGCGTCTCCATGTGTTGTATGGTCTGCCGGGTCTCCTTTGTCCTTGTGGATTCCACTCTAGAGCTCTTCTTGCTATATCACTTTCTGATTTCCTTAGTGTATGACCTATCCATTTCCATTTTTTCCTATTTATCTGTCTGTTGATAGGTTCTTCTCCAGTTATCATCCATAAATCTTCGTTGCTAATTCTTGCCGGCCAGAATATTCTGCATATAATTCTCAAGCACTTGTTGATGAATACTTGTAGCTTCTGTTTGATTCTGACCGAAGTGAGCCATGTTTCACTGCCATATATTAATGTTGACTTAACACATGCTCTGAATATTGTTAGCTTTGTTGTTCTCGATATTTGGTTGCTCCGCCATATCTTCATTAGGCTCCCAAATGTTCTTCTTGCCTTATTTATACGGCTGTTGACATCTTCTGTTGCACCTCCTCTTGATGTTATAATGCACCCCAGGTAGTTGAATTCTTCTACGTATTCTATCTGTTGTCCACTCACTGTTATTGGCTCACTGTAACTATTGTTTGTCCTCATTGCTTTGGTTTTCTCGATATTTAATTCCAGTCCCGATTTCTTTGCTTCTTCCTGTAATCTGTTGACTTTGTTCTGTAGGTCCCTTTGATTTTTTGATATGAGGCATACATCATCTGCGTAATCTAAGTCTTCTAATTTTCCGAAGAGATCCCATTCTATTCCGTTTATTCCAGTGCAAACTTCTCTTAGAATGTCGTCTAGTATTGTGTTGAAGAGAAGTGGAGATAGTGGACATCCTTGTCTAACTCCTATATTGGTGTAGAATGGATCACTGATCTTACCTCTGTGTTGAACTGTTGTCTCTGCATCTTCATACATCGCTTTGATGATGTTGATGATTTTTTCAGGAACTCCTTTCTTTGTAAGTGTTCTCCATATTGCGCATCTCTTGACTGTGTCGAATGCTTTCTTAAAATCTATGAATAGTAGATATAGTGGGGCATTCCATTCCACTGATTGTTCAACTATGACCCGTAAAGTATTTGCCTGGTCTACACAGCTTCGGTTTGGTCTGAAACCTGCCTGCTCTTTCCGTAGTATTGGTTCTAGTACTTCTTCTAATCTTTTCTTTATAATAATTGCTATTATCTTATGAATAGTATTTAGAACCGTGATTCCTCTCCAGTTGCTGCAATTTGCCAAGTCTCCTTTCTTAGGTATCTTGACAATCATTCCTTTCTTCCATGATGGTGGTATATTCTCTTCTATCCATGCTTTCCTGATGTGGGGTTCAATTGTTTTTGCGAATAAGTCAGGGTCCAGTTTGGCTATTTCTGCTGGAATTCCATCTTCACCTGTTGCTTTGTTGTGCTTCAGGATATTGATTGTAGCTTTGATTTCTTCTATATTTGGAGCTTGAGTAGATATTGGCAGTCCCTCAGTTGGGTAGATATTTGCATTGTCTCTGTTTCTTATGTCTGCTTCATTATTTGTACTTTCTTCGTTGCTCAGTTCTTGGAAATGTTCTCTCCATCTCTTTAATTGATCCTCTAAGTTTGTGATGAGCGCACCATTTTTATCTTTAATTGGTTTGTTTTGTTGTTCCGACTGGTTAGTTAAGTTCTTGATTATGCGATGCAATTCTCTCAGGTTATGTTGCTGTGCTGCTTTTTCTGCTTCTCCGGCTAAATTTTGTAGAAATTTCCTTTTATCTCTTCTTGCTGCTCTTTTTACTGTTTTCGCTATTTCTTCATATTCTCTTCTTGATGCCATCCTGTTGTTTATCATTTTCTTCATTTCACCTCTTCTTTTAATCAAGGCCCATGTGTTATCGGTTATCCAGATTTTTCTTTGTGGTTGTGAAATTCCAAGATTTTGTTCGCTTGTTTGGTTGTAAATTTCCAGAATCTCTTCCCAAGTGTATTCTCTATTATTTCTAATATTTTCTCGTAACGCCGTAACTATGTCAGCTCTTACTTGCGGATTTTTTAAGTTGTTTATATTTATTTTCTTCTTTCTATATCTTCTGCCTCTTCCTTGTTGGCTTAGTTTCATTCTGAAGTCCCCAGTTAGTAATTCATGATCGCTGTGTATATCTGCTCCCCTTCTATTTCTCACATCTAACATTGATTGTTTCCACTTCTTGCTGATGCATATGTGATCTATCTGATTTCTTGAGATCCCGTTTGGTGTTGTCCATGTGTAATGTAGTGTTGCGGTAATATAGAATTATTTTAAGGAAATTTATTTAATAAAGAGAATTTAATTTATTTGTTTACATATTTATTTTTACAATACAACTGAAATTAAATTCAAATAAAAATAAATGCGTAATATTATTTAATAATTTTATTGTGAAAATATATATTTAATCAGAAAATCATCATTAATTCATAATTCATGTTTATTTCAAAGTTCAATGAATATCAACGATGATGATAATGAATTTCTGTGTAATGTTTAGAAAGTAGGTACTTAGTTATTTTGAAAATGCTTAAAATTAAAATGATTTCTTTTGTATTTTTTTTTATTTATTTTTTTATGATTTACTTATTTATAAAAAGTAATTAGATTTATACATATACAATATAACGTTAAATTGAAACTATGATTTCATATATCAAAATTACAGATAAGTTCATTAAATAAACGATGAACGTAAAGTTAAAATAATTAATAAAAGATCATTTAGTATGAAATACACATAACAGTAAAAATATTGTTTCTCTTTAAAAATAATATTGCTATTGTTCATGCGGTTAATGCGGATTTTGTATATTATTTATTATTTTCTATATTATGAGTAACGACAATGTTGTAATTAAAATTAAACAAACCATATTTTTTTTAATAATTATTTTATAGTATTCAGTTATTATAGCTCTCTTATTTAAATTTACTAAGCTATCTCATCTAAAGTTAGTAGCTGTGCTTTTTTTCACAAATCAGATTTAGGTTAGATGTATTTGGACTTAAAACAATATTTAAGGATTCAGTGCTAAAATTTCAAATTAAAACAGTAAAGCCAATTGAAATACAAGTTGGTACCGATATTGAGACTATAAGCGCATTTATGATAAAATATAATCACTTACTACAAAATCAAATTTAAATTCAAAACTAAGTGAATTTATCATAATATAAATTAATGTTTTAAAGAAATTTCCAATACTACAATTAAAATTTCTTTAATTTAACTTAATATAATAATCTCTACGGCATATATTCATTAATTTTAACCTCTGAACCTTACACAATCCTTTTTTAAAAATAATTTTTTTCCTGAATAATTTCTGTTTTACAATGTAAACCACCCACCCATACAATAGATTCAAATTAAATTTGATAGAAAATTAAATTCACAAACTTGACTACACACACACACACAGCCATTAGATTTATATCTAGTGATTTATATTCGTGTATAATTTTATGTTAATTAAGCGCTTTTTTTTCTTTTTTTTTTATTAAAAACATTATGACATATAGTCTATATAGAGATATAATAATAGTAATAATAACAATAATAATAATATTAATAAAATTCTAAATAGTTTTGTCTAAATCTATCGTATTAATTTAAATACATAAATGTATGTTTTATATATATGTATGTATATACATATTATGTAAGTGTATAATATTTAGATTTGAAAATCATATTCATAAATTGTAGTAATTTATTACTGATGATAAAAATCTTATATTTCAAAAAATAAAACTAACAAAAAAGTGTTTAAATAGAAAATTTCCCCTCAACAAGAATATAAGATTTATATGGAAGTTCAATGGTTCTACAAAAAAATACAAAATAAAAGTAAAAAAGCTAAACAATAATATTGGTGATATTTAAATTATATCTAAAGAAACTGCCTAGGATTTAAGCAACAACAACAATAATTTCAAATTAAGTTTGGAGCAAGCTCTACAAGGTTTGTTAATACCTGTAATGTCAGACATTTTCATAAATTTAGATTGCAATAATTAATAAAAAAAATCGCAATATGGCCGATGACATCGGAAATGTGTCCAAAAAATTTCAACAAATACAATGTACATACAAATACAATATTCGGGACATCGTAAATGTGTCGACAACGTCGCTAACATATTGACGTATGATCTTAAATGTCAAAAAAAAATTGTTTACATTGTCTCATGATCGGTAATTAATTTTCAAGACACGGGTTGTTAAATTATGTATCCGAAAATTTGTTGATACACAGTATAGTTTGGTACCTACAGTTATTTTGAGTTTTTTTTTATTAATCAAGCAATAAGTTTAAAAATTAAAGAAAAATTAGTATAAATTTTACTTCGTGTTTCAAAAATAATTTTTTTTTTTTTTTTTATTTTAATTTAATTTAATTATAATAGGAAATGGACTTACGAAAGAAAGATGCTTTTATTAACTATAAGGCTAAAGCACAAAAAAGAGTTTTCTTCAAAAAAAAAACAAAAAAAATTTTTTTTACGAAATTGTCCATATTAAATCTTTATATATAATCTTTCACAAATATATTCAAATATTTTAAAAATTTATCCACAAAATAGGTATTCACAAGAGTATAATATTATTGACATTTGATGCGACGTTTATTTCAAAGACAATATGTTTAGAGTGATCGCAATTGTAAACAAAGTACATTGTGTCGCCAACACAATATTGTCAGTTCAGAAAATTTGACATATTGTATTTGTATGTACATTGTATCGGTTGAAATTTATTGGATACATTTCCGATGTCTCGATTACTATATTGAATACATGGACCTCATGCTAGAAGTATTTCAAAACTATTCTCCAAGCATATAAAAATATATTCTACTGACATTTTGACCTTTGCGTCTCTCTTGAATCTATATACTTTAGGTGGCCAACCGCCCCGACCATGTAGGTCCTGGGTCTGGTTAATCAATGTCCGTCTCACCAAATACGGTTTGGTATGATTCTATACTCCATACTGGTTAAACGTTGAGCGGTTATATAAAGTTATACAAAGGAAAAATACCCATCCATGGTGACTTCATGACAAATTATACCATATGACCATGTGACAAATTATAAGACAAATTATGGTAAATTGGATGACTGAAGACATCTTAAGAGCGAGTAACATCAAATTATTACTATTGAAGAAATTATGAGAGTCTATACTCTATATTTTACTCTTTTTATTTATATAAAAATTTTGTGTTTTTGAATTTTTGTATCTCATACATGCTCATATGTGTATAGAATATTTATTGTAAACGTAGATAAGAATTTGATGTATATGAAAGAGAAAATAAATTTAAACAATTAAGTATGAGTTGGTATGAACGATATATAAATTATAACATAAAGTTAAAATAAATATTTTTATTTTCAAAACATGGTACAGATGATGACTGTTCTTGAGGTGGGCTTAAACCAAAAATTTAACTTAAATTTAATTAAATTAAAAGGAAAAATTAAGAAAGCGTTTTCCATAATTATATTATCAGTCCTTAAATTTTGTTAATAAAATCCTTCAATAGTATTTATTGATCAATTTTCAAGAAACTACAAATTACCAAACAAAAAATAGGAAAATCGATGTTGAGTTTGATAAAACTACCCGTCAGCTCAATTTTTATTTCGTTTATTATAACATTATAAGTGAGATCTTCATAAATATTTGAATTACGAATAAAAGATGTACCAATTTTGATTTGGTCTTTGTAGAATTCATGTTACATCAAGAATAATAATATACAAACGAAAACAGAAATCAAGCATACCTATAATTATTTTGAAAATAATAAAATTGTAAAAACAAAAAAACTGATAGAAACAATAGAAAATTGAAATCCAAAATATATTGTGACAGTTAAGTAATATACGGTTATTGATATCCAATATATTTTTGCAAAAGTTGAAGGAAAGATTCACCTTGACAGTGGCTAATAACTTTTAAACACCTTAAACAAGATAATAATTTAGACAAGAATATAAATGTCAAAATGTCATATAATTGAAAGTTGTTAGGTGTTTGGTATCATATGCCACTGATCTTTATCTTCTAACTTTTTTTTTGTCATTTTATTTCGTTTGTCGCGTTTATTTTTTGTTTTTCTTTTTTTTTTTTTAAATACAAATTGAATTAATTGGATTTTAATGTGACATTGTGGTGTTGAATTTTAATTTACGATATAAATAATATTGACAAATTCGATATTCATTTTATTCTATAATTTTGTTGCAATTTACCATGTATAGATTTTAAAATAAAATATATATTTGATATATATTTTTTAATTTACTTTGTAGAATCCGACGAATCCGAAGTATTGAAGGAAAACAAACAAAAATTATTTATTATTTGGAAGAAGTAACAATTTAATATTTTAGAATTAGTTGAAATAGTATGAAAAAAATATTATTGATGTGCACTTTATTTAGAAATTTTGAATTCCAAAAATTATAATACAGCATATTATTATAAAATACACAATGAAATACCAATTGAAATAAAAAAAACAAGAAGATCAGTTTATTTAGATATAAAATGAATATTACCGTTAGCAAATTTAAGATTTTTTAGAAATATATATTAAAATATGATTATATATATATACTAATATGATTTAATTCAATTTTACACTTATATAATTTTTAGGTTTTTATAATTTTCATTTTATATTCATATTTCATGTTTAGCTTTAGTTTTATATGTACATTGTTTCCTCTCTATACGTCGTAGTTAGAATTACATACTATATATTGCACTGAATTTTACACGTATTTAATTTTAATTGTAGCAACACTTTATAAAATAATTCGAGAAGGAAGAAAGGATCATACTTTAGTGTTGTAATTAGTATTTTTTTAAACATTATTCTAATTTATAATTCATTATTTTTTGACATCTCCACATGCAGTTAGTTCTTCTTGGTCTTCAACTTCTCTAATTATTCAGTTTAATTTTTTTATTTGAAATATTTGTTTGATAGATAATTTATTTTTTTTATTTATTGCAAGCTTGATTCAAACAAGTTAAAATAAATATTTATTTATTACAATTTAAGATAAATTTTATATAAAATTAAAAAATTAAGAAAAAAAATTGTTAACAAAACCAAAAACTTATTTTAATAATTATATTAATAAAAAAAAAATAAATAATAATAACAAGAACAAAAATTAATGATATAATATGTTACACATGTAGTTAAATTATAAAAATTACAATATTTAACAATTCAATTAAAAATTAATTATTAAAAAGAGAGAAAACAATTATAATTATAACATAAATTGAGCTACAATAACATAATAATGTAATCTATAAAAATATTCTTGGGCCAAGAGTATAGGTCTAAGACATGTATTCATTGAAGCAAATATTGATTAATGAGAGCACAGTGTACCGAAATTATAATGCTGGAGCGCTAACTGATATGGTTATTTTATTTGTCCCGTTAATAATGTAAGTTTAGTGGTACTTGACAACACAAAAATTTTAAGGGCTTCTGAAAGCTTCTGAAAGATGACTTTAACAAAAA
The DNA here is from genome assembly GCA_963942445.1 of Argyra leucocephala. Classification (NCBI taxonomy): domain Eukaryota; kingdom Metazoa; phylum Arthropoda; class Insecta; order Diptera; family Dolichopodidae; genus Argyra; species Argyra leucocephala. The sequence goes on along the minus strand of OZ012677.1, from coordinate 33,337,877 downwards.
AAATAAACAATAACGAGAGCTAATATTTACGCATAGTCATCTTGTATTTCTTATTTTTCTTTTTTTTTTGCATTTAGTTTTATTTATTATAGTTTGTTATAAAATCAACTAAATATATATTTCTAGGTAAGGAAGGGAAATCGTTTTTTTTAAATCAATGTTATAGAAACAAATTAGATATTATATAATATATCAACTGTAACTAATTAAACACATAAATTAGTAAATAATATTATAAAATGGACTAAAAAGGATGGTAATATGAAATTGTAGTATGTTCTATACAATTTACATATTCTAACTTTGAAGTTGTGCATTCTCTTAGCAACAAGAACTTGTTTGAACGATTCATATAACCAACCCTAGTATAGTAAGATTAATAGAAGACAAACGAGAGAAACAAATGTACTGGCCAAAAAAGTCCATTAAGCGAGAGAGGTACAATGATCAACGCTGACCACTATGATTATAATGATATGAATTATATTGTACGAAGTATTGAATGAAAAATGTAATAATGTAAACTAAATTAAACCAAATCAAACTAAATTGAATATTGTAATTGTGTAGTAAAATAATCGTCTTATGTACAATTTATACAAATTAAATAAATAAAATAAAATAATGAATTATGTGAAAATAAAATATGTAAAAACATTTTATTTTGGATCTCAAACGAATTCAGTTGTAAAATACAGAACAAGAGGCTTAAAAACTTTATAACAGAAAATAGAAATTGGTTAAATTTGATAAAACAAAAATCATTTTTCATCTCAATTAGAAAAAAAATTTATCAAGAAATAACCTATGCATAGCAAATTGTCCGCTTAGTATCTAAACCGTGAATTGAAAATGATCAATGTTCAAATTTTCAATTTCAAGGAAAACATCAAAATGTTCATGAAAAACTCCAAATTGCAAGAATTTTCGATTCAATCGAATTTTAAGTGAACTTACTTTTGCGAAACGATTATTTTTATCAAGCGCATTATTATCGCAAATGTGTATACCTATTTTGTTTTATCGCACAAAATTGTGCTAGTGCTGCGTAAAAGATATTTTTTCACAATTAAAGTTTCTAAATCAGGTTGATTGTTCCAATAATTTTCGTATTGTGAAACTGTAATTGTGAACCAGTAAATAGATGAATCTCGTCATTACTATACCATTACACATGTTTTCTCCAACATTGTGTTGGTTCAGTTGTATTTGAAACCAATAAATCGATTATTTTCTCGTCAACAAACAATTTGAATAATTCAACAATCGATTTTTTGACAAATTAAATCACTAACATTTTACATATTTAAAAAAATTTTTTTTTGTTTTATATTCACTTTTTACGGTGATAACCACCTTTTACAATGTCGTTTTTCCATATAAATGTCAACATTAAATATATAAAATGTATATATATTTTTATGTACTTTAAACCTTATATTATACGTTTTCAAACAATAATAAATGTTTTGAATAAACATTTGGGTGTTGTTTTGAATTCCTGCAAAAGTCTATTTTCCCATTTTCCGTAAAAACCCTTTAGAAGCACAAAAAAATTCGGAAAATTATATGAAAAAATTTTTATTTAATTTTTAACGAAAAATGGATTAAGGTGAACTACAAATTTATATTTATTATCTTGTCTTCCCTATAGATCAAAATATTATTATATTTAAAATTTTGGAATAACTATGGTGTTGATAGAACTCTGTTATCGGTATAGCTAAGTTCTAAAGCTTGTTTTACCACTTTAATATAATGATAGCAATTACAAAATTAATTCTGCGTTCAATCACTATTAACTGTAGCAATCTGTGATTCATTTTACCTCTCCAACAATATTGAATTATCAGTGATATCTGAAAATAGTTTATTATATAGACATTTTGTCTGTTGGAACATCCACTAATGTAATAATAATTGTATTCATTTATTTTTTTATTAATATATTTTGTTGACTCATACATATTTTTTAAAATAATTTATAACTAGTAATTTATTATTTTTTTTTTTAATTTTCATAAAACAAAGACAAAACATATTTTAGTCATCATTTAAGTAATCGGATTCATATATTAATTTCAAATAAAATAAGATCACATAAAGTTATCACTTCTCAAAATCTACAAGGTCTCTAATTTCATAAAGGTTTTTCAACTCAAAACAATTTAAAAAATATTTTTGAATTTTAATTTAAGAGCCCACCTTAAAATGACACTTAATATAACATTACATACGTATAGAAATCTATATATCTACATAATTTTTGTTTTAAATAAAAAATCTTTTTTAGAAAATTTCAATTTTTTTTTTTTTTCTAAATGTATTTAATATTAAAACTAAATAAACAATTAATTATAATAAAAATAATAATAATAATATTAATTTATATGTTAATTTTAAATATTGATAATGATCAAGAACAAAAAAAAAATATATATAATTCGCATCTGGTGTTGTTGCAGTATTAATTTTCTTTACTAAATAAAAGTTATTGTTTACTTCATTTTGAAGTCAAACACCGGTCACGCTGCTACCACACGACTCAAAATGTTTTACTAAAGAAAAAAAAAAAAAAAAAAAAACACGACTTAAGATTGAGATTAAATCAAACAAGATTATTATTGATTCTTAATTTGAGTATTTCTTTTCTATTACAAAATAAATTCAACTTTTGTCATTAAATTTAGTTTATTGTTATTATTATTATTATTATTATTATTATTAAATAAAGTTCTTTAAATAAATAAATACTTAGTTTTTAAAATAAAATAAAATTAAACTTGATTTAAAGAAAAAAAAATTAAAATGCTTTTTAGTAGTTGAAATTCTTGTTTATGCAAAAAATTTGAGTTGTGTTTTTGGTTGTTTAAGTTGATTTTAAAAAGTAAATTAAGTAAAAAAAGGACGTACGCAATGTACAGTGATTTTACGATGTTATAAGAAATCGAAATATTTCATTAAAAAATTTTCTTGTGATATACTTTTAGATTATACAAATATGTATTATGAAATTCATCATGCTTAATCGAAATTTTATTTTCTATTTTTTTTTTTTATTATTATATTTATATTCATTTTATTATATATATACAACATATTATATTATTATCATTAAATTATTCATTTATATTTTGATTAAAATATAATGCATATACATATTTGTTAATCAACTGAAATCATATACAGGGTGGTCCAGTTTAACCTGAAAATCATTTAGGGAATGATTTGTTGGAGTCTTTTACGAAAATTGTTTTAGACAGTTAATTTTTAAGCCAGGGCTACAAGGGGTTAAAAAAATTGGATTGGAAACAATAATGTCTAACAAATATCCATCGCAGCTCTGAAGATTTGCTATAACTGGAGCAAATCGTTCTTGACAACTTATTGATTAGAAATGGTTATCTTAATTAACTGTATTTATCGTTTTTGAGTAATTAAAATTTTGCTGTAAAAAACTAAAATTTTTATGAAAAACTAATACCTTGGAAAAGTTTACTGTTATTTTTTACTTTTCATTAATTATTTTGATGCATTTAACTATCCTCTGCATTTTGACCAAACATATTTTTTATGTCAGATTTCAGTTCTCACGTAAAACCATATCTAATTTTTAGTAAATTCAATAATTTAATTAATTTTTACTAATTTTGGCTAAAAAGTTGTTACAACCATAAGTTTATATTTTTTTTTATTTAATATAAGGTACGTAAGCATTAGTTACATGACAAAATTACATAACACAAAATTGAATATGGACAAAATTGCATTAGACAAAATTGCATAAGACAACTTTTTTTTTGTTTCAATCCGAAATTCACAACTATACTTTTACTAATTAGGTCTTATTTGAAAATAAATTTTTAATACTAATCTGTTTTACATTTCAGCATAGAACGAAGTGAGATAAGGTTGTTGAATGGATGTAAATCATAAAATAATTTCATACTCGTCGATTATAATTTTATAATTGTCGATAAGTTGATAAAAAATCGTACAGTATGATATTTAACTGGTTATTTACATATTCACTGACTTTTTTGTTGTTTATATTTTTTATTAATAAAGGATTATCGCAATAGGGATGATGCAATTTAAAAATTAAAAAAACGCATAAATTATTCAATGACACACAATTGTTTTTTATTTGAAAGGTTACATTATGCCATTATGTATATGAAAAATCACATCATTTAAATGACCACCATGGCTTCACCGTACGTACTGCATTCTGTCATCCGAATTTTTCATCACTTTCTCACATAAATTTTATTGTATTTCAACAATAGCACGTTTAATGTTTATTTTTAAATGTTCGATTGTTGTTAAATTATCATCAAAAACTTGTGACTTAACATATCGCCAAAGAAAGAAATCACAAGGTCTTAAATCAAACAACCTGGGAGGATAATTAATTGGACAATTTCTTGAGATAATTTCATCATCAAATTTTATTTTCAATAAATCGATTGTTAAAGTGGCTGTTTATTAAAACCACATATTCTGCATATTATTCTCAACAACAGCAGGAAAAAAAAATCATTTAACATTGTTTTGTATTGTTCTAAAGTAACTGTTACTCTTCGACCATTTTCTTCAAAGAACAATATGGACCAATCACTCCACCACCAGCATAAATTGCACACAAGACAGTGACTTAATGTGAATGTAATAGTGTTCGAACAGTTTCGTGTGGATTTTCAGCACTCCAAATTCTGCGATTATGATTGTTTACATAACCATTTAAACAAATATGAGCTTCATCAGTGAATAAAATTTTTCGATAAAAATATTCATCATTTTCAAGTTGCAACAATTTGACAATTTCTAAACGTTGTTCAAGCGTGTATTTTTTCATGATTAAATTACTCAACTTACTAAGCACAAATGACATAATAAATGTCAAAAAAATAATATGCAGTATTGTCAGTTTAACCATTTTAAATTGTATCATCATCATCACTATTGGAAAACCCTTTATTTTGTTAGAATTTAATATTATATAAAAAAATGGAATAAAATAAACCCACACAAACAAATTGATTTTAAAACAGGTATTTAAAGGAGGAAAATTTTTGAGAAAAGAAAATAGAATTTCAGCTGAGTAATTTGAAAATGAGAATACACACTCGTAAATTAGAGTTAAATGTTACCTATATTTTTTTTCTGTTTTGCTTAGACGTAGATTCTATTATTCAGTGAATAGAGATTTGCCATTTGAAAAACAAATTGTTTTTTTTAGTTAGATAGTTCGTTTATTTCCAAAATTTGTTAATACATAGATAATTTATAATGACCAGAGTCAATTTTTTTTTTGTTTAGAAATTTTGTGGTATAATGTGTAACAACAACATATTTTATCAATATGTCAAATTTTCAATAATTTAACTTTTGACTCTTTACATTAAAGTTCAACCAAATTATTTTCTTTTAGTTTTAATATTTTTCAATTTAATAATAATAAATAAGATAGATATGTTAAAATATAAATTTGAATAAAATTGAAACAAAAAAAAAACATTTTTACATTACAATAAAATATAAAGTAGTAATTTTAAATATATTAAAAATAAAATTTTTATAAAATTTTTATTTAATTTAATTTTTAATATGAAATGCGAGTTGTTTTGTATATACAAATATATACACTGCTACCATCCAAATTAATAAGAATTAGTGGTCTAATAAGAATTTGATTATATTGAATTGAATTACAAATCTAAATAAAATATCTAAGCTCCCTTGTCTATATTAGCCATCTCATTTGAAATATTATCGGTAGTATTTTTTTAACAAATTGGGCTTGGATTTGTATTTAAAACAGAACTTATGAAATCAGCAGTTAAACTGAGATCACTCTAATAATTTGAGTAACTATTACTATATTTCACATTACTGACACTATAAGCGTTTCTGCGATCAAATATAATACCTAACTAAAAGGCTAAATTCAAATTCAAATCATAGTAAATTTATCATCAAAGAAATGAAATATGATTTTCAGTTGTTGTGCTCAGATTATTCAAAATTCAAATCCAAATCAGATTTAGATTTGTGAAAAAAAAAACATTGCTTGCGTTATGTGAAAATTTTAAAAATAGTCCTATTCCTATTAATTTTGTGTAGTAATTTTCAAAAACCAATAATCAAATATAAAACTAGATATTATACGTATATTATGTAGGTATGCGATTGTTAATTATGCGATTATATCATTTTGCACGAGCCACAAATTATCATAATGTCCAACACGAGTATTACTCATAAAAAAAAATCTTTTATAGAATTAATTTAGGATCATTGACTAGATATAAATTTTTTAATTTTTTTTTTTTTTTTTTTTTGGGTTAAAGTAAGATTTGGAGTATCATACAAATGATTAGATTTATAACGTTTCATTTAATATCCTAGTTTGTGATTAAAATTTACTAAAACAAAATAAAATCAAAAAATTAGAATAAAAACAAAAGTTATTTTATAAAGTAATAACATAGAGTAACAAATGACTGTAACTAAGGAATAAATAAAATTTAATTGTGTAGAGATGGCAACGATATGACAAGACGTATCAAACGTATTTTTTTTTTGTTGTCTTTAATTTTAATTATATTTATATTATGTGGGTGTTTTAACAATTTAAAATGATTTGAATAATAAAGTAGTAATAGATATAGTAAATAATAAGTGTGACCAGTTATAATATTGTTAAAATTAAGTTAGAAACATAAAAAGATGTGTAAAAAAACGTTTATGGGTTACTTAAACAAATAATAAAATTTAGGTTAATGTAAAATTTCTAATATAAGAAAATAATTTTTTTTATTCGTGTTTAAATTGCGGCTTAACATAAATATTAAAGAGTAATAAAAATTGTTTATAGTTTTGTCGTTTCAATCTTTTTTTTTAATTTTTCAGACTGCGTAGACGATTTTGATTATACTGCAAGTAAATGATTTAGAACTGCAGTAACTGCAAATGTGTGTAAATGATTCAGAAATTGCATATTTGAAGTGGATATTCACAGTTCAGTAGATAATATTTAATGCAACCGTATCTGATAATGTCCAACAGTTGTTTTTTAGTTCCAGTAGTTTAGGTGGTGATGAGGTTCATTTATTGAAATATTTTTTCTTTCTCAATGCCAATACAAAGGCATGTACAAAAACTCAATAGGTACATTAAAAACTGCCAATTATGCAAAAAACATAGTATACAATTAACATTTTAAAATCAAAAACTTATGACTAATTTGTATAACTATAAAAAAATATAAAAAAACATTTTATTTTTGGATCATATTCAATGTTTTATAATAATGTAGTATGCAAAAATTCAAAGATGCCATAATTTATAACTTAAAAAGTTAGATAAATATAAATTGATACATGATTACAATTTAGTTAAAAGTCAGTTTAATTCACATATTTAAAAACAAAAAATACAAAAATTAATGATAGTAAAAACTGTTAATTTAATACTATCAAATGAAAAATGAATGTCAATTGAATTGGGGTAGGTTAAGGTTGTTTGTTATTGGCTTCTCTTGTTTGAAAATAACTGATATATTATTACCAATCAACCAATAAAATTATAACATGTTGTTTGAGAACATATTAGCTGAAATAATTTTTCAATAAACAAAAATTAACTCCCATTCGGAATTTCAATTCTATAAATTTGAATACTTATTATTTCTAAAGTTTCAAAGGACGTTCAGAAGGACTTTTAAATTAATAAAAACGGATTTGCACATATTTGTATACAATATATTATATATTTCAGCAGTACAAAATTTCCGACTTTATATCAATTTTTCATTAGGTTAACAGTTATAAACACACATATGGATGTAGAAATATTATATAAGAATGAAAATGCTGTTTGGATAATTTAAATCAGTACTATAAATTTAAATCTGATCATTCATCAGCAAACTATAAGGAGTTGTATTTAAATTTAATAAACACTATTATCATTTTTTCCAACAACATGATTGTTTGTGGGATAATCTAATTAATATGTGATTTTAAGAACAACCAAGACATTAAAAAAATATATTCGATTTACCATCACAAGATACAAAACTGTAGAACAAAAATGCTAAAAAACAAAAAAGATTAATATTTTAATATAGTAAAATCTATCTTTTTAGGAAATCTTATCTTCCTTTTAAGTATTTTCATATCTTTAACGACATACTTTATAATATAGCTTATACAAAATTAACTCAAACAAGCCATCTATTCGTTTTAATTAATTTCAATAATTCAAATAAATTATGATAGGATCATAAATAATTATTTAACAACGAATGACAAGAATATATGGCAATTTTTATAGAATTTTGACCTTATCTTTTACCGACTACATAATACAATATTTTGTTTTGAACTGCTTCAGAAGAAGGTGTTAAATTGATGACTTCACTTTAAATATATACACACCCATCTGTATTTTAAACTATAAAATTTTAAGTTTTTTTCTTTTTTAAATATATGTTTACTAAATTAGAATTTAGAAAATAAATTACATAAAATTAAATATATAAATATATATATGTATACGATATACACCATGGGAATATCACTAAATTGAGAATTATTATTCGCAATTAATAATAAATATAGTGAATCTCATAAATACTATAATGTAGATTAGTATATATTCAACAAATTTAATCCATAATAGAAAATAGAATAAAAATTCTTATAATAAATGTTAATTAAATATGGATAATAAATTTTTAATCTTGATTAAAATCACGTGGCTTCCATTTTTGGATTAATGGAGTTGAGCCCATGTTTTTTTTTTTATAAAATAAAAATATGTTCAAAATCGATTTTACAAAATTGATTATTTATTAATTACAATACATTTTTTTTTATCTTCTTCACTCCTTTTGTAGGGAACATATACGGCGTCCATAAAGCTTTGTCAACGATTTCTATCCCGAGATATCTTTATTTGCGCACATGCACAACCTCGCCCTTTATTTGCTCGAATACTTTTCTTTATATTTACAAAAAATTGTGATTATTTAAGTTTGTCAATTTTTTTATTTTGTTAGTAAATATTCAAATATTTTTTAAAGCTTGTAAAACAGTTGAATAACCTTGAAATTGGTTCAAAAATGAAAATTTTTAGGATATTTTCGAAAAAATTAAATTTCGTTATTTTTTCCACCCTGTGGAAGTTTTAAGACTCGCAAAATATTTGCTAACCTATACATTTTTTAGCTGATTCAGCTAGTATCCTGGAGAATGTGTGTTTAATCACCCGTGTTTTCTCCATCGTTTTGTCCATCGTTGTTTAGGTTTAGACCATAGAAATGTCTTTTGTTTTGTTCTTACCCTTCTAATAACTTACATATTATACATAACACTTTTATTTGGAAATACATCCAACTGATATGTATTACTTTCTTTAAGAGGCCTATATCACTGTCACACAATAGACCAAATTTGACACAGGCGTCGAATATTCTACCTTTTTTCGTCCATTCAATGTTTGATGATTTCCATATTTTTCTAGCGTTTAGCAAAAAGCAAGTCATATCAAAACTAAGCAATTATTTATTTTTTGGCTTATGCCGCCATTTCTTTATAATAATCTAATGCCATATTACGTACTATGATGTTTGTTATATACTATTATGTTGTGTTACTGGTATTTAAATATATAATCTTGGTTTTGTTCAATTTGATTTTGATTTAATTTTAATTGTAGTATCTTCATATTTTAATATGTACTAGCAAGGATACATGTCACAGCATAGTCCAAACTGCTGTGTGAGTGAGATACTAATTAATACCTATAGGAAATTCATTGTGATGATAGTAAATAATAAGTAACGAGTTTCATCTTTTGACATGATATGGGTACTAATACATTACTTCATTTGTTACTTACACTATATTACTCTATACTGGCTTTGATTTGGTCTTTCCAAAAATGTCTGATACAGTATATTCCAGAAAAAAATAATGTTGAAAAAACCTTTGAAAAATACACAATTATTGAGATGAAAATGTAAACTTCTCCAATCTCAAGAATACAAAAACCCATAATATACCCATAATATACCCATATAATCCTATATACCAATATATCTATATACTAATATAGCTATAATATACTCATAATATACAAAACAAAAAACAAAAAAAAAAACTAGAAAATTACATGTAAACATCGATTCACAATAATTATCAATAATATAACAAAATTAATTATTTTTTTTAATTTAAAAATCTAAAATATTAAAAAATGCGGAAAAAGCATATACCAAAATAAAATATAATTTAAAAAAAATGAATGAATCATAAATCTAACTTTTAACGTACTATACATATACATATAATAATTCACAAAGTTTACAAAAAAAAATTAATTTTAACTGACCATAAAAAAAATACAAAATAACTACCAAGTTTTTAATGAACTGCATTTTAAAAATGGAAAACATCAATTGATCAGATGCCTTACAGTAAAATTACTATATACATTCAACTACAACATCTTAAAAATGCATTTAAAATATTTCGAAAAGCTGCATTATAATTTTTTTATTGTTAATTTTCTATTAAAAAAAACTTCCTGGATTCTATATCTGTACACTTTAATAAATAAAAAAATAATAACAAACAAAAATATTCCACTTCGAAATGACAATTCAAATATCCTTCATAATATTATTACTGTTATTATCAATAATAAAATTTAATAATTTATAGAATGAATTTTCTAACTTATCTATACGAGACAGCGTACAAAATATAGACAAAATAGTCAATGAAAAATTACAATAATTAAATTGATCATTTAGTAGTTAGTCATGTCGTTTTATATGTATTGGAGTATTGGAACTGCAAGTATCAAAACGAAAAAAATGTCTTCATCATTGAAAAATTCCTCACTTCTTGTAGTAATTTCATTTGGGATACTTGTGTGGGAAAAAACTGATTTTATCGGGAATTTAAGACACGAAATAATAAAGTATGAATTAATAAAAAAATAGTTTTAAAAAAATTATGTGTTGCAAATAATTGATAAATTATAACAAAATTGTCTGATGTCCAATCATTTTCGATTGCTTGTATAAATACTGTAATGCTTTATGATATAATGCTTCTTTTGTCCTCTTCAGAAATGTTAATATAATTTATATATTTTATATTTTTAGTTTACGCCAAATAATGATACTGTTATCACCATAACTGTAAAATTGAGTATTCTTATAAAACATTAAAACTCATCGAATATGCATCAAATATTTACATATAAAAAAAAACTAATATTTTAAGTATTCTACCAAAGTAAATGACAATTAATAGGATAAAAAAAGGAATTAAAAACAAATTTTTTGAATGGAAAGTTATTAAAATATTCAATGGATTACATGATAAAATTAAGAGCTGATTTTATGCACATATTATATGTAAACTAGATTTGTATCCCGCCATAAGTGACTTATCGAGTTTTCATTTCAAATTTCAGAAAATTACGTATTTACTTACGAATGTATCATAACTTTATTTTTTTTTTATTACAGGTAACGCTTTTAATTAGTCTAATAATCTAAATCTTTATGGTCAGAATGGTCTGGAATAGTTAATTATATAGCATGACGGTGGTACTTTTTGGGTCTATAATATTTTTTTTACACTTATTTTTTTTACTTTTAATTATTTTTACTATTAAATGTGCTTCACTCTGGGTACTAAAATATATTTATCTTTTGTTAAAAAACCAGACAAAAACAATTTGTATATGTACTACAATTACAATCTGTATATGTATTGGATCGTTCTATCGAATTGACAGATATATGCAGAAAACTATATAAATAATTCTTACATGTTAATGGTTTTATGTTGTCAAAATAAAGGTATAAATTATTCCATAGTGTAAAAAAATAGATCAAAATATATTCGTCCAAACTTGGTGTTTGAAAAATTATACCGAAGCCTATTACAAAACAAGTTATATAAAATAAAACGAACAATTTTCAAACCATATCAAATTATAACATACAAATTTATATAACAATCTGACATTTGATTTATTATTAAATTATAGAAGGTTGTGAACATTGCATGAACTTCTAATGTGTCGAATTGCGATCGCATATGCTATTGAATAGCTATTAACGATTAATCATAAGATACAAATATTTTGTTAAACACAGCTAGTTATGTATAGTTTAAAAACCAAAAAAATAAGTTAAACTATTATTTAAAATTAACTTGTGTACTCCTTTTCAATTTAACAAAACAACAGTACTGATAATCAAATATAATAAATTGAAGATCTGTAATAAATACATATATACCATAACTAACTTTAAAACTCCTACTGTGATAAAAATTAGTTTTGTATAGTTTTGTAATTTAGAATCTATTTGAATTTTTTTTTTTTTAATTCATGAATATTTATATTTTATTGTCCAGCCGTTTCTTCAGCAATCCAGTAAACAGTATTTTATTATGCTTAAAAATTTGTTATACAATTATTGAGTTATACAAATTCTCCCTATGTCCCACTGATGTGCTTACAAGATAGTAATGATGATCATAAGGTATGTATTCAACAATGGGCAGTAATTGAGAAGAATGGAAGAAGTTATTTCACCAGGGATTCACTTTAAATTATATCTTTTAACTATTGCGGGTTCAGTACATGAAAAACAAATTATTATCATATGAATTATTTCCGAATTAGTAAAATTTAATAAAAGCAAAATAATAAATAATTTTAAAGATATTATTATAAATATGTTTAACAATAAATAAAGGGTAGGGTGCATGTAATTGTTAAAATTTATCAAAAAATAATTTTTCTTTATCAATGGAAGTTATCAATTTATCAAGGCCTCAACTTTTTTCCGATTCAAAATACATATAAAATCACTTCGACTAAAATTAATAATATGCCCTCTTGAAATGATCAAAACTAAGTGCCTTCGTTGCTTTGGAAAAAGCTTAAATTGGTATTGACATGTTCAATTCATACGAGGAAACGTTTGTGATTCCATTGTACCGTAATGGACCTCTTTGTCTCGGTTTACAGATTTGTGACAACCAGTATTGCCTATTAACTACATACTTACCTACCTAACTACCATTTTTATTTATAACATAAATATTGAAATGAAGCTGTATACATTCTAGATTTCTGAGTATGAAGGGGGTTGCCATAATTGGAATTATAATTTTTGCTCTTTCACAGATCGAAATAAACTCAAGATATATACATTATTAATACACATAATATGTACATGCATAACATCAATATTTTTACATGTTTATAAAATAATTTCAAAATTGAAAATTAGTTCTACATACTTACATATATAATTGACAATTTAATTAACGTTATAATATTTTTTTTTTATAGTTAAATTCATTTATTAGCATGTTTAACAAATAATTAATTTAATGTTAATTTCATGTAACATATCTGTAGGCATTAATTAATAATAGTAATTAAAAATAAAAAAAAAAAAATAAAATAAAAAATTAAAATATTTCTTTACACAGTTTTAATTAACTAGTAGATTAAAAAATATGAATTGTATATTATTGTTTTTATTTTTATTTTTAATGAATGAACATTAAAAATATTTATTTAAAAAAAAAAAATACAAAAAAAAAATTGTAAACATTTTTCAAATCTTTTAGCATCACCTACTAAAAAAAAATCATATAAAGATTTAATTAATTCTATTTTATCAAATTGATTTCTGTCCGAATACGAATTTATTTATTTTTGCATATTGCATTTTGAATTATTGTTTTAATATTAATAAATGGAACTTGATATTCAATTAGCCAAAATTTCCATACAACAAAATTGAAAATATATCCGTTTGTTAATGTCTAGTCATAATTCAATTATGATAATTTATGATAATTTACCATGATGAAGTCATCAGAAAATGTCATACAATTATTATCAAAATTACGAGAAGGGTTGTACCAATTTTGGTAACGAATATGTACATTGGTATTCCAGTTAATTAGAAAAATATCACTATATATGTAATTGAAGCATTATTTTGTGGTAGAGGAAGTAGAGTTTCCTATCATCCCTTTTGTTTGTTTATAATCAAAAAAGTTATTTAAGAATACTATACGCGTTAATTCTCATATATTAGTATAAAATTTTATAAGAAGTGCCGATTGATTAAATTCCTCAATTCTAACTGTATACATAATTATATAGTAATAGAAATTGACTAGAAAGATTTATTAAATCAATCTTCATATATTGAAACAAATTCATTAATAAAATACTTTTCATCATCATCATTATCCTGTAACCCTATTCAAAAGGCGTAGGACTTATATAACCATCCAAAGAGTACTCATATATCAAAAAATTCCAAAGAGTCAATCAATTGATAAGCTTTCATGAAGCATAGGCGCAAATGCCATGTGTGGATATTGAATCTAGCAAATATTAAATGTAGCAGCTGCAAATGGGCTTATTATGATAAATGAAACGTAACAACAAATATTAGGTCCCTAAGAGGTAGTCGCGATCAAATTAACACGCTGGGTGGCGCAGTAGGTAAAGCGTCTGCCTTTCAACCGAAAGGTTATAGGTTCGATTCCCGAAGAAGCAAAAAAAAAAAAAAAATTGCTTTATGGATTTTTCGACCTGGTCCAGTACCTTTTGTCATTGGGATATAATAAATGACAAAAAATAATTGAGAGTATAATCTGGTAACAAATTAAATAAAAATGAAACTATTCTATTTAAGAAGGCTTAGTTCCTGACAATAGCAGTAGTTTTCCACATTTAATGAGTTGATAAGTCAGTAATTTGTTAAATAAATACTCGAAATATTGTAGATTGTAGTGTAAAATTGCAGTACCGTACTTAATTAAGTACGAAAAGGTGATTCTACCTAAGTTACTGTAGAGTGTAAAAAAAAAAAAAAAATCATGGCGAATCTTCCCACAGTCTCAATGCAGTAAACCGCCCATAAAATTTGGGGGTGCGGCATATTTCATGTAGTAGTATCGAGTGTAATACCGAGATTTTACTACTCTAAAGAAAAGACGCGAAATTGCCGATGCCATCTTAATCACTGAAGTAGTTAAAGAAAATATTAACTCCTCTTATATTTCAAACTTAGCCCTGATTAATACTACTAATCGTTTCCGCTCTGCTAACCTATTTAATCTTACATTTCATCGAACCAATTATGAACCTATCCATATAGAATGATGATTATAGGCTATAATTTACAAATATAAGAACCGTATTGATTTCTCTCTTTCTAAAGACACCATAAAGAAGCTTTTATATTCCTTTTAGTTAATTCGCATTTCATCTCTCTATCTTCAATATTCTTATAGTTGCTAATTTTTTTTTAAAGTATACAAACTTTAACCGATAACTACCAGTTTTCAAATATATTGTTTATACTAGCATGCTTTTCAGCTTTTTAAAAGGGAAAGGAGCCGTTATTTTAAAAAGAAAAATAAAAAATGATTTTTTTTTATAAAAACTTGTTTTCCAGCGTTAGAGTAAAATTTTGGTATAACAGTGAAAATAGTCGAATATTTTCCTTTTAATTTTACTGATATGTTTATCATACAGATACGTGTATTTCGTCTACTACTTGCAGACTTCTTCAGTGTCTTGTACTCGAGTACAAAAGCATATTAGTAAAATTAAAAGGAAAATATTCGACTATTTTCACTGTTATAAAAAATGATTAACTAATCGAGGGTGCTCTATCTATTGGTGATATTTTCAACTTCAGGAAAGACCGTAAGAGGGTGTTTTAAGTTCAAAATTCGACGAAATTGGCCGAAATAGAGATTTTCAAATGGGGAGATGTAAATATACTTTTTTATGCAAATTCAGTTTCTACCACAAAAATTAAGAAACTTACATTAAATGATTTTTTTTTTGTTTTCCTCCATTCTTCATATATTTTCCTTTGGTAAACCAAAATTAATAATAATCATTTTTATAAATGAATTTGATTTTCATATTAGCATTTTTTTTATCTCAGCTTTGGTTTACAAAGTTTAAACTAAAAAAAAAGAAAAAAAAATTTACTCTACAAGAGTTTCTTATTTTTTGACGTCGAATCCGAATTGATATAAAAAAGTACCCTTCCCATTTGAAAATTTTGGTGATTTTTGATCTTGAAAACCTGATTTGCGGTACTTCCCGGAAGTTAAAAACATCAAGATATATTTTAAATGTAGTTATTGATGCACGACCCCACATTCATATAATTATTTCAATTTTTACATTTACCTTAACGAAACTTCTTCATAAATAACTGGCGCAGACGATGACATTTTCACTACCTTCCGCTACTAAGCTTCAAGTAACAAGTGAGACTAAATTATGTAATATTAACAACTCTTGATTATTAGTTTGTGCCAAACACCAATTTTTATGTTGACCGTGGATAATGGCTCATTGTATAATAATCATTTTTCCGGTAATTATTTTATACTATGCAAACATGGAACAAAATAATAAGAACAAAAATTTTAACTAGTTTTGCTTAGATATGTACCAATTATGTACCAAAAATTGGACAATTTTGGATATGGTTAAAAATTCGATAAATTCAAAAAAAAAAAAAGTGTTGTTCATGTTAGGTAAAAGCTAAAACATGACTGATAGAGCTTCCGGAGTAAGGTAGAGAGGTCCCCAAGATCCAAAACGTTATTATTAGTTTGAAAACATAAAAATTGGCGTACGGTACAAAATAATAATCAAGCGACAATATTGGGATGAGAAAAGTGTTTCGTTCGTTGATTACGTAAAAATCAAGATAGGGTCAAAAGACATAGGTGTACGATTTTGGAACATAAATTGAAATTCGATAAAAATAAATTTTCTTTTCAGGAGCATTGTTTTTCAATTTATTTTTTTTAACTACTAATAGTGGGTTCTCACAGAAAACATTGATTCAATAAAAATATTAATAACTAGTTGTATTAAAAATAGAAATCCATTTTTTTTTTTTTATTATATTTTAATAGTTATTTTATTTCTTTATGGTTACATTGTTATTAAAATTAAAAATATTTTTTTTATTGTTGTTTTTGTTTTGTTGAGTAGAAATCTATTAAAAATCTATTAAAATTATATTTTGATTTATTCTAATAAAATTAAAAAGTGACACATTTTATTACTAAAAAAAAAAAAAATTTTTAATTTAAATATTCAAAAATTTAATTTGGTTTTTTTTTTTTTGGTAATAAAATTCGGCAAAATCATGTCTTTTTCAAATTTTATTCTCAAATTATTTTAATACAGCTACTTTTAGACAAGGTAATCAAAATTTTGTTTGTTATTTTATTAAAATAATTACGATTATAAATTTAAAATAAGTTGTCTTTGTGAATGTGAACCTGTTCATTTTTGGCGTATGCCCTATAATTTAAGGCAAAAAAAATTATTTCTATATAATATCTATGTTATGTTATTGAATTTAATTTAATAATACTATGATACATGTCATAACATAATATTAATGTTCCGAATATACTCACAATACCTATCTACCAAACATATTTCGATTTATAAAATTTTAAAGTGATTAATTGTAAATGAGTTTGTCTCAACTTTTACATTTTAAATATCGATTGAATTTTACTATGACTATAATTGATATTGTTTTTTAATTCTAGAATTATTTTCGTATTCAACTCATTATATCCCATAGTTAACATGAACATTTTTATTTATTTTTAATATTTTAAAATTATGTTTATTTAATTTCAGAACAAGTAAATTTCTATTGTTACTTGTTTTTTTATTTAATTGGCGCTCAGTTGGAAATCATTCGCATATTATTTATTTTTATTAACTAATTTACAATATAACAAAGGCAACAAATAATAATCCTTGATGAAATTATAATGATGAGAACTAATTTAGAGGTTTTCTATTATGACACGAGGACTTAAATTATACAGAAACTCGATTAAATTGACAAAACTAATTTAAATATACTTATTTCACAAAAATGAAAATTATCAGGACCAATCAGCATATAACAAAATTATTATTTTTTCCAGATTTAATCTTCCGAATTTATTATAATCAATTTGTGTTGCCTAAGTAACAATGGAAAAAATATGAACATCAGTGTAGAACTAGAAACAGATATTAATGTTCCGAAATATATTAATAAATTATTAATATAATTATTTTTATTCAATAAATGTACACAGTACACATTTTCAAGTGCACAATATAATAAAATAATGTAAGTTGTAAAGTACACATTCACTTATCAGTTTTTAAATTAAAATGATGTTTCTATTTTTTTTTTGATTTTCATCGATTTTGATTCTTTAGTATTACAGACACATTATCATTTTTAATAGTATACGTCGTTATCAGGTTACCAAAAAAAAAATTACGACTAAACTGATGATAATCTATTAAAATTGAAAATATTTTATTGAAAAAAATTTTTTTTTTTTTTATTTACAAAAAAAAATTATTTGACAGCGGAGGGATTCGAACCCTCGCCTCCGAAGAGACTGGTGCCTAAAACCAGCGCCTTAGACCACTCGGCCACGCTGCCTTTAAAAAAATAATTACAAATTAAAAATTTTTATTTTGAAATGAAATTTACAAAATTGTTAATTTTTTTAATTAAAATAAATAGTTTTTGTGTACAATTACTGCGCAATTAACTTTAATAATAACAAAATTAATTTTTTCGGATTAGAATTTACGTTTCTTTTGATGAATCATACTATAAAGCTAGGTCTTATAAATAAATCTGGATTTTCTTTTAAAAAAGATCTTAGATTTTTTGTTATTTATTTTTGATTTACTGTTTTAGTGGTCGTTGGGCGGACAAAAAAAATTAATATACTATTTCAAAGGTATATAAAGTGATATAATTAAGAACTTGTATATTTTCTATGTATTAAATTAATTTACAATACATTTATTATAATGTAATATAAAATTAATCCAATATAGTTGTCATTATTTTACTTGACATAACCTAAAAATAAATAAATAAAATACCTACTATAATATTTATATAGACTGCATACAATAACAATCCAATATCATTCCTTTAATATAAAATTTAAATAGCAGTTGTCTAATTATACTTTCTTTCGTATCTCTTAAAATTTTGCGATTGTTTGATGGAATTGCTTGTAGAATTCTATTGATTGTTCCTGCTTAATTGCATGGTGTTTGGGCAGGGTCGACTTTTAAGATGCTGAAGAAAACGATGCCTGTAAAGTTTAGTAATTAAATGTGCTGCGATGAGTAAAGTTTATTACTACATCGACCAAGCACTATGCATCACACTACATACAATGTGTTCTGGAGTTTCTAAATATTATAACATTCATAATATTTCGTAATAGCAATCTGTATAAACTTACATTATCTACTTTTTTTTAAATGTTTAAATATCTGTAAAGACAGGCGTGGGCCGGCCATTCTAAAATATTGATATAAGAATATGAATGTCTCGTCAAGACTTGCTCCACTTGGCAATCACATCCCGCTACAGGCATAACTAAGATGGAACTGTTTTTACTTAAATAAGAAAGAAAAAAATATCAATGACTCCAAAAAGCGTGCTAGATTCGTAGAAAACTAATATATGCCATATCCTTACACTATAAAACTGACAAAAAGATTTAATGAAAATAGATAAATTTCTCTTTTTCTCATCAGATTAAATTTAGTGTCAGTATCAGCTTGGATTATTCATCAGATTGAAATTTAATTTTAAACTCATGTAAATTATACCTTGAAGTAACCAATTATTCTAGATTAAAATAATCACTTTTACATCTTTGGTTAGATTTTTTGTTTCTTCTATTTTGCTTTTGTAACTACATTTGCGAATTATAATTATTTTTCAACAAACAAAACAAAATGAGTTAAAACATAATAAGAGTACAAATTCTAATAACATTCGGCACAAACGATTTAACTCAATTATACTATGATCATCATCAATGTTGTCTTTTGATATTTTCAAGTTTATCAACAAAAATAATAATAATAAAAATTTCATTTCCATCAGAGTTTTAGGTAATTAGAACGAAATTATTATTCCCAATACTCAATTCCATTATCTTTGCAACATAAAAAAACAACTGTGACACTTTTATAACTTTCGTTTTTCAATTCCTTTCATAAAACCCGAATAAGTGCGTCATTTAAACCCTCTTTCTCTCTAAAAATACATACTAAAAAATAATATCATTAGCTAGGTGGGTATGCTAAATTCAAATCGATTGCCATTTATTTTATTTTATTTTGTTTTTGATTTTGATTTTGATTTTGATTTTTATTTTTATTTATTATTCTTGATTTAATTTATGAAACAACCAATCAATCTTTATTTATAAGAACCACCTTCACATTTTAATAAAAATATCAAATAACATGAATTTGCTAAATGATTTCCAATAAAAAAAAATTAATAGATTAAAAAATAATTTCATAAAAAAAAATAAAATCTAAAATTTCAAAATATTTATATTCAAAATTTTGTGATCTGATATGTCAAATCTGTTTATGTAATTTTTCAGCAAGTTTTCCAAGGACACAAACCAATTCAACATTAAAATTCAGGGTTTTCCAACTTATTTTGAATTCCTTAAGCAAGTAATGAAGATTTATATTTGAATTTAAGGTGGTAGTTATACGTTCTAATTTGTTCTACGGAACCAATGATGAGACATCAGTTGGTACACCACAAAAATATTTTAACCCAACTTATTTATTACCATGCACTTTTGGATTGAAAATCTCTCAGAACATTCAGAATAAGCAGACTTCGATGATCGTATGCCCAAGATCTTTGTCCTTTGTACATCTTTGTCTTTTTCACTTCTTCTATTTTTTCTTTCGTTGCCTGTACTCCCAAAATTTGGAACAAAGTGAATTAAACTTTGATTATTGTGCTGTCAATTTTAGGATGCTTCTAATTAAGAAAAAAAACTTTATTCGCTAGTGCAATCCTCATTTTTATTAAGTATATTCAAGCTTTCGAATATACATTTAATCAACATTTTTATATTGTGCTTGCCAGCTTGCATCCAATTGTTCATCATACAGGTTTGAAATAAATGCTTTTATCACCAACTTCCGTGTTTTTTGTCTCCTTTTTCAGTTTCAGATATAGCTATTCCGCTCTTATTACAAATCGACTTGTGATATTAAAATCGATCCAAATACTTGGCTTAACATCATAAAATAATATTAGCTTCTGATGGTCGACTAATCTTATTCGATCGAGCCGATTGATGCTTCAACAGTTAAGTTAACGTTATAAATTGCTTAAAACCTTATTTTATTTTTAATTATTGGTTATTTGTATTAGTTTTGACTTTGACTTGGTTTGTTGAATCTTTAATAAATTTTTCAATCATTCTACATAGCCTAGCTGGAACCAAATTTGGTTCAATTTATCATTTCTAATATAGTAGTTATATGCCTGCTTAAAATCAATATCGATGTAATGACTTTACATGACTCTTTCCGTAGTTTTTTGATTTGAAAAAACTGGTCAAATGTTAAACTGTTTCTCAGCTTGACATTCCTAAAATATTTTTTCCAATTTTTGTTTAACTGTCACAAACTATTGCATAAGTTTTTCTATTTACGTGTTATTCGAAGGACCTTATTGTGATGACTTTATATTATTTGGTAGGATTTCAGTACAATATATCCAATATAATATGATTTCAATTTCGAGAACTATTTTACTTCTTTAACTGCATATTAACCATCTCAATTATCGTTCAAACATCTACAATAAATAGAACTATATAAATAACTAGCAGAAGTCAAAAAATAAGCAGCATCATTGAACCAACAAAGCATAAAAAGGAGATGGAAGAAGTTAAGCACATATGTAAAATACATTCAAAACTGTTCAAATATAGGGCAATCCACACAGCTATTTACGGTGATATTCCAATAACATTTAAGGGCAAGAATAATAGGTATTACCAATTTCCAGTTGGCAGTTGTTAAACATATAATCGAAGAACATCATAAAATTGATAAACAAAATTTATCATCAATAATGGTGACATATCAAATAAGCAAACTAGACACATATGAAAATTTAGAAATTTCAAGGAAACAAGTAGATAACAGATTGAATAATTCTTTAGAGCATGGCTCATCGCTATTTAAATTAAAAAAATAATTCGCAAAAGTACAGATAAAATAGGTGAGTGTTAGGGATTAGGATATAAAATGGAAAAAATGTAACTAAGATAATTAATTATTCAAAAGAGAAACTGACAAAGGGAATAAGTTCCTTCCGAAATATCAATATTTGCAATCAAAGATTAAAATTTTTGTTTCACTGGCAACAATCAAATTATTCAATGTTAAAAAAATTCAAAACGCATTTTGATGCAATTTTCCTGCTTTACAAATACCAAAACACCAACGTAAAAAACTTACACCTGTGGTCATGTTATGATGCTAAATAAGTATTTTACTGTACTGTTCAATTGAGCAAATTCAAATTGGCATAAACTAGAAAAAAAACTCTTAAACAATTTTTGATAAAAACACAGTAATTGAATAAAGTCAATGTTGAAAATCTCTGTAAATTCAAAAACATATTTTTTTAAATCTTAACTCCTCTTCTATTCCAAAGACCACAACATCTTTGTTTTAAATATTTCAAAATTTGAAATAAATAACGAAATTATTATTATTTTAAATTTAATATTTTGATTCGAAATGTCCCATAAAAAAGTCGTTAAATATTTTTACGATTATAGGAAACAAAAAAAAAAAAAAATAACGAAATAAAAATATTACTCACATATTTAGAATATAATATTAATAAAATATGTATACTATATTGAGAAATGAATTAGAAATCAATAAAGTCTTTATAATGTCTATAATAAAGGTAAAAAAATATTATGGGGAGAGAGAATATTAAAATATAAAAAAAAAAATTTGCATTCCAAAAATATTAAGACAATAAAAAAATCATTAAAGACAATAAAAAAAATTGTAATTTAGTTGACAAAATCTGGTTGAATTTAAAATGATTAAATAATAACTCTTGTGTAGGAGGCGCGGGTATTTTAAAAGAATTCTAATCAATTCTAACCAAAATTATGAATTTCAGGGTTATCATTGGTTACAACAACTGCAATATTAGAATTTAGATATTATAATTTCTTTTCGAAATATTTGAAATTCTTATGATAGTCAGATTTTATTCTACATTTTGTTTTCAAAATCCAGGGGATTGTTGTGAAGCTATATATTAGTCTTATCCAGCTAGCATAGACTCTTCTAGACGATGTCGGGACAAAATTTCATTATAATTTGATATTTTGTCATGTTACCTTGCTAGATATACCCTTAGTGTGAAGCACTCTAGCAGTGTTGGGTGACCTAAATTGATGCCTGAATGCTGGATTAAACGTTAATAAATTTAAAGTAAAAAAAATTGAAGTTAAAATAATTTTTAATGTACCGAAATTATGAATCTTACAAATATAATGATATTAAAATTTTGCTGCTAATTTTGAAGTAGTAGCTCTATATATATGTAAAAAATGTGAATAAAAAATTTTTAGCTCTGTTTTATTCTATTGTATGGAATAATGACAGTAGCTAATTAAGTTTTTATATTCCTTAATTTGTATTAGAACAAATACCTTGTCATTAAATTCATGTTTGAATATCAAAAAGGAGGTTAACTTTTATAATCTATATTGATCTAAATATAGAATCTGACCTGCACCTGCAGTATATTGTGTCATGATTATATAATTTCATTACCAATCAGAAGATTCCCAGTTCAAATCTTGGTCATGATATGGGCTTTGTAAACATTTTCAAACATTTTTTTATTCCGTGAAATTAGTTACGAATACAAACACTAAAACAAAATGGAATTATGCTCTTATATAACGAAGTTAGCCTGAAATATATGTAATTTTCTACTCCACAAAATTAATTGATGTACCAAAAATTAAATATAAGAAAATATTTTGTATGTTGCAGTTAGAATGGCGAGATATTCTATTGCTAAAATCTTATCTTAGCCAAACAATCAGTAATTTACAATCTTGACAACCCTTACAAATGACCAACATTACAAAAAATAGAAATTAAACTATTAACAAATTGTGATTCCAGTAATAAGTTCATGATTTAACATACAAAAGAGTTTTTATGTACCATAACCATGTTAAAACAATATTTCGCTGGTGTCAAATTAATCGCGACATGAATTTCAGTATACCTTTATTTTCAACTATTATAATAAGAACCTATACTTACTTATTAATATTTCATAACATGACATTAACACCTTTATTCTCAATTTTCTCGTAATGCAATTACACCTTAAAAATCTACGACAGATGTTTTCATTTGTAGAGTATTCGTAGTAAGTTCAATATTATTCATTTTGGATATGTATAAAGAGCAAGAAGTAATTATTATACGTTTTATTTAAATAATAAAAGAAATAATTTTTGTTTATATACTTTGAAATTTTTTAAAGGGTAAAGATCGCAACAAGCCAAATTCAATTTTTTATGCCAAATGTAACGACTAGGAAGGAAAAGGAAAGTTAAGAAGCGACAAGATTAAAAAGGAAGGAGGAATAAAGGTGCTAAAGTGCATCTTGAATTTATGTATAGGTCATTAATATAGAATAGGTCGTGAGCGTGTCATATGCCTATATTTCATTTATACATGTAGTATCATTTACCGGTTTTTTCATTTGCCTGAATTTTATTTAACTGTGTATGTTGGATACTAAATATGACAAATGTAATGAATATATGTGCGAGATTCTAAGTTAAGAACGATTTTAGAGTTGGATTCAAAATCAAAGCTCTACCCCTTTTACGGAATATTTATATAGATTATTTTTATGCGTAGCCGCTGTTGGATACAAACCAAATGATTGAATTCGAAAACACTAAATGAATCGTAGCCAACGCATAAATTGTATACATATAAATACAGGCAAATAACATACAGAAAAATGAAATCCAAGCCAATTACATACGGGCAAATGCAGTACAGGCATGTGATATATAGTGACCCGAATATATCATGTTTGGGGAAGATAGTTTTTCTAATAAAAATTTTCAATAAACTTTCAATAAATTACAATGAAATTTCAATTTTAATTTCAATTTAAAGCAGATTGTTCAAACAAAAATCTCAAATTTAAATTGCCTTCTTAAAATTAATGCCTGTTCTGATTTTGGTGATACAAAAGATTTCTTTTATTGAAAAGTTATTAAATTTTTTTTTTAAATTAGGTATTCTTAAAAAGGTAATGAACGTTATTTATAATACCTATAAAAAAAAATATATATACATATATATATTATGTAGATAAAATAGTTGTATAAGCAACTTGCAAAAAACTTAATTATGTGTGAAACTGTGAAAATTATTTTATTTTTATGCAATCGAATTATGAATATAGAAAGGGAGAAGAGAGGTCTTTAACATTAATCTAAACTGTTTATATTATTTTTATAATATTACCATTTGTCATTTTGGTAAAATTTATTCTAATTTGAGAACGAATGGTAAATAAATGGGGTGGGATTATGCCAGATGTTTAACTATTGAGCTTCATACTTAAAGCGGTTCTAAAAACTATTTCATTTATAGCACTATACTTATATCTTACTACTACATATATTTTAGCCTAAAATTCATTTTACTGCGTCTAACTCGTGAACTTTCCATACTTGTAGTTTATCTAACTGATGTACATAACACTGAAAAATGAAGAAAAATTAAATTTGCGGAAAATATATAATTAGTTACATTACGAAAAGGACACCAAGCAGACACTGAATATCTGACTGTACTCAAGAAATTTTTTACAGTGGTTTTTTGGTATTCGATGACTTATAGAAAACAGAATTTAAATTTTTTTACACTCATATTATAACCAATCCCTGGATTATCACATTAGAAGCGGATTGTTACATAAAATATAATAAAGTCGAAAAATTTTAAAATTTTGATTTACATGACATTAGAAAATGTATTTCAAATGTATTCTATTTAAATTAGATTTTTCAGTAAAGATAAAACAATTAACTGTGGAACATAAAAGTGAAGAAAAACAACGAAAGCGAAAAAAATCTACAAATTGATTCTTTTTCAAGACAGTTTTTATATCAAAATTGTATTAACCGACTTTAATGGTACAGCAAAAATAATATTCGAATCCAAACCCGAAATTATAATATGTCGGAGCAGACCAAACCTTCGTTAGAGAGACAAATTTTCGGCAGATATTTTACAGTTTAGTATCTTCAACTGGAAAGAAAAGCCGCCCGAGACCGACAAAATTTGGAGGACATTGATGAGTCAGACACAGAGCCTACATGATCTGTTGGCCACCTAAGTAAGTAAGTAAGGGTTATGTCCCAACTTCCTGCTAACTCTCAATAGAGTAGATTGTAGGAAGATAGTGGTCATACTTACTGGTCATAACCACATGAATAAACACATGTGTAAATTAGCACTAAGTGACGAATCCAACCTGCAAACAGTGTCTGGAAGAGGAAGAAACCTCCACACATGTTGTAGGAGAGTGCCTAGCTCTTTCAAGACTGAGACTCAGGTTGTTAAAAACCCACTATATAACCTCATAAAGCTTCTGCAAGATAGAACCCTCAAACCTATTGGCCTTTATCACAAAGATCGACCTTCGTGAAAGATTAAAAAAAAAAAATGGTTATGTCACCTGACTAATAACCAAATGTCTTAGATTTGAATTTCAAAAAAGTAAGACTTCAAAAGAAATTATTAGTTTATTAATAATTACACTTATTGTGATTATTAGTTTATTTTAAGATTATATGCACTCAGTTAGACTATATTTTTCATATCGTCTTAGTAAGTACGAAAACTAACATGCGCGATCTATAAATTTGGTTGATTAAATAAGCTTAGCTAGGGGGTACAACGGGCCGCAAGGCCTAAGTGCGTAGGGGATTATACAGTCAGTTGATGATTTTTATCTCCACCCTATTAACCTATCAAATTAGCTTGCATTTGAAGAAAATATAATTTGAAAATTGCAGCTGCAATTAAGGTCCCATTTAGCATTTTAAAATAATATCTCAAGCTTTCTACTTTCTCTTCAAGAACTGAAATATATAAAAATGGTAGATTTAAAAACTCTCATTCGATTAGTCTGTACATGCGCTCATACAGCTTTATTTTTTAAGAACCCCAGTCTTATAGGACTTGAGATTGTAACTTTAAATTTCTGGTAATAATATTAAGTTAAGAAGCAGTAATGCATTATTAGAATTTGAGATTTGTTCGGCTTCGGTTGTTGTATCTAATGTGTTAATTTAATTTGTTACATCTTAAATGATTGCAAGTTTTCTTTATTAACAGTATTATTTTCAAATTACCCTGAGTAGACCCTTTAAATTTATTCGACAAGTGTTTTGTTCACAAAAATATTTGTTCATAATTGTCACTACTGATTTTTAATATGATATCTACTTTTATGACTATGTATAGTTATACACGTTTCTATTCCTATATATAAAAAATAAATGTAGAATATTGTGTGATGTACGAGTATTGTTATATAGTTGTTCCTTTCGGTCTTATATATCTCTAAAGTTTTAAGAATATATACTACATAGCTCTGCTTAGTACTAAAAGAAAGAATTTCCAACTTAATAATCACTTCATAGCCGTCTTTAATAATTGTTTTCTGTTATTGTCTTTGTTACGTAAATCTATGCCAATCTTAGTCAAAATAAATAAGGTACAACACCATTTACTTTGTGCCATTAAATTTTTTGAAACATTTATGATATTTTACCTTTAAATAATTTTAATCTTAGTTAAAAATTTAATATCTCATCAACTTTTTACTAAAATCAATTTACAAATTAGACAGTGAATAATGTGATGGCTGACTCATCAAGTAAAAGTTTACATTTATCTTATTCTAAATTAAAATAAATTATATAAATTTTTTTTATTGTGATGTATGAATTTAACAAAAAAAAAAAATACATTATTTAAATATAAAAAAATAATTTATTGATACCACAATCAAACTAGACTTCAATCATTCATTTTTAATCCTTTATTTTATTAAGAGTTCTATGAATCATTTACATTTATGCTAATTTTTTTTTTTCAAAAATTCTGAGTAATTTAATTTTTCTATCACAATACAACTTCTCAAACAATAGCCTTAAATATACCATGAATAATATAAGTGACGGACCCCCCAAGAAGATGAAAATATTTTAAATTTATTTGATCTGATTGACAATACCCATTGTTAATATCTTGATTCAATTCAAAAGTATTTAACGTAAATCTGTAAATTTTTTAAGCCTTTAATAGTTTCAAAAACCAGAAAGCTAAACTTAAAAAATTTCCTGTGATAACCGAAAGTAAAAAAAAAAAAAAAAAAAAACTAATAGGCGACATAAAGTCTTATATTTTATGTCTGCAGATTATATTCACGTATGTTGAATATGAATGATTCACAATACAAAATTAATCATTCTTAATATACACACGAGTAACATGAGTGAATATAATTTTATATTAAAATTATCAGAGTTGTCAATTTATACTTTTGGAAGTTGTCAGCTTATAATTTTTTTCTTATCCTAGTTCTAGAAATTTTTAATCATTGGACAGAATATACAACACATACATACAAAACAGATCAACAGCAAGTAAAAAAAAGACTGATGTTATAGAAAAAAAAAACAAAATTTTGTATCACAGCCCCATGCAGTTTATGTTAATTTACAAAAATTAATTGAGTACTTTACAAGTGTTAAAGATTCAAATAAATAATTTAGAGGGCTTAAACTATCAATTTTTTTTTTAAATTTTTAAATTTGTTTGTCATTATGTTATAAAATTTACAAACAATATTTACCCAACACAGCATAGGTTTATGGTGTGTAGGTGTATTTATATGCATAGGTGTGTTTATATGCATATAACACTCATAATATAAATTTGTTTTGTATTCTAATGGCCCATCTTTGGAACTCTCTGATGTACAAATTAGTTTATTTATCAATTTAAAATTTATTCCTAATTATTGTCATTATAAAAATATACGAATAAATTTCTATATGGGGTCAGAATTTCAGAAGTTTTAATAATTTCAATACACTAGATTTGAAATTTGTTTCTGTTCAGACACTGTAAGTTATAAATACACTTAAAATCTAAAGCAATAACAAATTGTTCGCGTATACTTCTTAAATAATAGAAATTTTATATGAAGTAAGACAAAGCTAAGAATAGTCACGGTTATACTTATAGAGCATCATTTGGTAAAACAATATGCAAAAACCTTTAAAGCTTCTTAATCAAAAACGTGTCGGATTGGCAAAATATAGAAAAACTGTTGGAATGATTTATGCAACTAGGATGATTTAATTTAATTTAATTTTCTTATTTTAACTGCCCATATAAATGTGCAGTCAAAATTGAGGACCATTTTTCAGGTAGGATGTGGGCCATCTCTCTATATTACATCACTTATTTAATACTAATAGAAATAAAAAATTAAATATGATTTCAATCTAAATCTAGTCAAATATAAATCTCATCTAAATACTAATACATCCTTATCTACTAAATTTTTAGTTGTTATTTGGGATTTTTCCCTTTTATAATTTACTTTATTTATTTATTTTGTTTTTATTTTTATTTTTACTTTTTAATCGGAAGAAGGCATTATGGAATCTTCTCTTCATTTTAATTATTTATCAATTTTATTCTATAAATTCTAAATGTAAAATCTAAATTTCGTTCCATATGCCGTGGGTTGTAAATAGGTTTTTAATCATCTGTATATGCCTTTTTCGTTAGTTAATTTCTGTGGTCATTTGATTGTTACGTATGTATTGGCGGCAGTCCAGTAGTGTATATTGTATTGTTAAGTTTTCTTTCCAATATGTACACGTTCATCTAGGTGTTCCATTCAACAGGTACCGATGGGTAGCTTTCTTACAGTCCAACCGGATCCTGGTGAGTGTTAACCCTTAGTTATCTTGTTCAAGTCGCTGGTATTGTTTTTGTTTTGGCATGTGTAATCGTCTAAATGAGTTTGTTTGGTCCTATGTTTCTTGTTCAACTAGGATAATCTGATGAGATTTAAGCTGAACTATAAGTATAGCCACTATATATTTGAATAACTTGGAGATAGATATATTATTTAAGATTCGTACGTACCTATATAGGTCTTGGTCGTAGAACCTATAGCAAATCAGTTGTTATTGTAAATGATTCGAACACCGATAGCTTCTGAGTAGTGATGCAGATCGGGTAGTAAAAAATGTATGTGTTATAGTTGTGTTATACTAACAAGAAGTTCTATATAACTGATAAATCTTCGTTACGATCATTTGAAATGCAAGTAAGTAAATGAATACAATCAGCAATATCAAAATATATAAAACTTTCAGAAGACCCATCTATATAACCTAACTGGCATACTTTAAAGCAGACAATTGATAAGTCAAAAAATCATTGAAGCAAATTTATTTAAAATTTCTTATAGATTTTGTTTGAAGTGATGAAATTAGAAATGTATGCAATATCCAAGGCAATATCGGAGAAGTAATAAGATGGATAAGAAGCAGAAAAAGATGTTAAGACGATATGACTATCTACAGACTGATAACATAGACTGTTATACTCTTTTAAACTAATCAACCAATCTAGCATTCAATATTACCTATATGTATACTATCTGCTTTCCACCAACCTAGTCTGTAATAATTTTCGGCATTTATTTTTATGATTTGAATCATAACTTTTCTCTTCACTGCATTATTGTCTGATGTAATTTCTATTAAAATTATTCTAATTTTATTTTCCAATATAAGCAGAATATAGCCGTATTAAAGCTTTAAAGCTGGATTTCCACATGTGCCGATTTACCGTCATATCAACGGTTGATTTTAATTCGTTATTTAGCTATCAAAATCGACCATATGATGGTAAATCGGCGCATGTGGAAATCCTCGATTAATGGTATTGACCATAAAATTTCCATTATTAACGATTTATTAATAATACTGTTAATAAATACCTAACACCAAATTTTTTTTGTTTTTACAAATATCGATACTTTAGAAGCAATATACCCATATGACTAATTCAAATCTATTTCATATTAATAATATCATCTATAGCTCAAAATAGCTGGTAACTCCAAATAAAATTTATTTTTGTATTTAATGTATTTTTAATTGATAATTAAAATGCCACGCGAATAAAATTAATATTTTCTTTTGTTTTATTTATTTTTTTAAATTTTAAAATCTTTTTCTAAATCTTTTTTAATTATCTACTAATTTATTGCTAATTAGAAATATTTTATTAACAAAACACAAAAAAAAATTGTAATAAATTATTTTTATTAAAAAAAATATTACGCCCGAGCAGGGACTTGAACCCTGGACCCTTGGATTAAAAGTCCAATGCTCTACCGACTGAGCTACCCGGGCTGATACGACTATCGTCATTTATTTCAGTGCCAAAATAAAATAATACATAATGAAAATTTTAAACCTAAATTATATGTATGTACTGTTGTATTTTGGAACAAAAAATTATGTGCGGTATCAACAGATAATAATTTACCAAAAACAAAAAATAAGCAACAAACAATAAAAACACAAAACAGCAATAATAAGAGTATTGTACAAAGTTTTTGTTAAAGGTAGCAAAAAATTAAACAAAAAGGCTTCATCAAATCCCATTCCAGTAATGCTAAAAATAATATTGTTTACATCATTTATTTTATGTGAATTTAGTTTCCCGCCAAAAATGTTATCTACTAGCTATGTCTCATAAGCAGTAAAAATTTGTTTATTGTTTTTTTGTTTGTTTGTTGGTATATTAAAATAGATCAGAATGAAAAGATTTTTTGACGTGATGTAATTTTTGAGTTTTGACCTATTTTAAATTATTTTCTTCTATCTCTATCTACAACAAAATATTTTTTACCTTGACATTAAGAAATTTTGGCATTACTGAAAGTATATTTGGGTATTAAGATTCGTAATTATATGGTTTATGATTTGAGAAAAATTGTTCGTTTCAATTATTTTTACAATACGTCATCAAAAACGCTTTTATTTGGTTTTTTTTATTGAATTACTTGGGAAATTTTTTATCAGTTTATTCACGAGGAGAGATTGAAAGGTTTGTAAGACTGAAGTATATTTTGTTTTTATTGTTCAAAGGTTGGTGGGAGTCGTCAGAAAGACATGATGACCTTTTTATAACCATATTCTTCAGCTATTGCGATCTAGTTCAGACTAATTTTGTTCTTGCTTTAATTTTATTTTTTAATATAGATTACGTTCAACGAAGTCCATTTTACCATTTCTTTGATATAATCTTAATTACTTTTATTCTTAAGGTTTTACTGCTTTGAGTGGTCTGGATATATTTGAATTGTCCCAAAAGCTAGTATTTGATGATATTAAAATTTCTTTTCATATGTTTCTAAATTACGGATTTATTTCTAAAACATTACTTAATTAACTAAATCCAGATATCTGAGAGTTCTTTTTGCTATTATTTTGCTTATATTATCTTCAGTTAGAAATTAAAGTGTGTAGGTAGGTACGTTCTATCTATTATTTAAAAGTTTGATGAAAAATCAGATAATTTTTAAACAGTCATTTTGTATATGGTACAGACTACATATCAGACTATCATTAAAAATTTTATTTTGTATTTTATTTTTCCTTCAGAGTTCTTTAATCTGCAATAAATTAGATAAATCAAGGTTTCAGTATGATTATATTTAAAAGAGATACATAACAGGATTGTGTATAATGATCGTTCATGCAGACATCGGACATTTCGAATAATTATTGAACAATTTTAAGACTGGTCCTTTCGGTCGATTAGATTACACCAAAAATGTATGTTTACATAGTCACAAACGAAGGTATGTATATGTGCCAAAATTAGTAAGACACTGAAAAAAGTGAGTGCATAAAGTCAATATAGCTAAAACAAAAATCATGCACACAACCTAAACTTTGCAACTTGCAACCTTTCATGAGGGCCGCATCGTTTCAACAGATACTTGCTTTTAGAATTCTCTCGAAACTATGGAAACTTTCCTCGCGTAAGACTCTACTCGTTGAAGCAATTCGAGCTTTTTTCAAAGGATGTCTTTATTTTAGTGTCTTTAAGGTCACCCAGCGAATTCAGAAAGAAGGCTCCTAGATGGGTTAGTCTTTTACGTTAAAGACCAGGGCAGGAACAGATTATGTGTTGGATAGTTTCATCGTTTGAGCGGAGTCTAAGTTTTCTGATATGTTTACCAATAAGACAATAAACTCTAATCATCCCTATACCATAGTGCTCATTTCACACCTTTTCAGAATTAGTATAGATTAAGGGAGCGCTTCAGGTTCAGCATAAGCTATATTTGCTTGGTGATTTTGCAATCTGGTCTACCTGACCATTTGAAATTTGAAGCTTTAGGTGCACCCAGATTGCTCCTTTCCAGAAGGATTTCTAAGGTAGTATCCAACTTGATCCGCATTGCGGTTACTCGGAATATCACTGTGTCCTGGCACCCATCGTATACATATGTTGAACCGATCCACCAGTTCGTCCAGAGACCTGGGACAAGCCAAAACGGTTTTTGAGTTGATGATTACCGACTCCAGTGCTTTAATTGAAGTCTAACTGTCTGTGAGTAATACAGATATTTCTAACAGATAATACGCTGGATCTCAGCCAGTCTGAGGCTTGCTTTATTGCCATCACCTCCGCCTGAAACGCACTGCATTGTTTTGGTAGGCTGAAGGATAGATTTATATTTAGGTTTTGCGAGTAGACTTCACTCCCCACTCTGTCATGCTGTTTTGTGCGTAAAGATGTACGTGCTCTTCAGTCAGAACCGTGCTACTCTTCCAGCTTTCCCAGAACGTAATATCGGTCTAGTAGGATCTCTGAAAGAATTAGTATCCTGTAAGAGTCAAATCTGGTTTTCTGGAATAAATTTTTTGTATATTATAAAAGATATTATAAAAATGTTAGAAATACAAATTGTATAAATACAAATATATAATTTAAAAACTGAGATCTCGTTATCTATCGGCGGCACAATACTATTACCAGCAAATATCAGCAGCATTCGATTGCGGATTGTTCCGTCAAACGTTCCAATACATTATCAGGTTTGCACGGTAACTACTCCCTATTTATACACTTGAATCCTCTAATTTAATTGGTTTGAACGATTTTGATAAGAACTTTGTTTCAGCATGTGCAGTCATAATAACAACTTACTTACCTATTCTTACCAAATGTTGAAAAAATTTATTTTCTAATAATCTATCCCGAATTATTAAATATTATGGCACTATCTTAATTATAATTCCTTAGTAAAAGTACTATGCAATTTTTGTAAAGGTACTTAAAAATTCTTTCTTTTTCAAATTAGACATTGTTCTTTGCATTCTTCTGCCCTTTTAAATAAATTCTTTTTAAAGAGGGCTAATAAAATAAAATTCATTATCTATATTATATAAAAATAAATCTCATCTGGAAATTTGAACATATGTTCATGGGGGATTTTATTTTCATCTTTTAGATTCTATTATTATGAGTAAATCATCCGTCAATAAATCAAATTCAGTTTTATTTCTTTTAATTTCTTTCTTTTGAAAAAAATCTGTTGCAAGAAAACAATAAAATTACAGTACATACAGGTCGGTCTCAATACATTTTGATATATCTTTCTCTCTCTCTCTCTCCTTCTCTAATCATCCATCTTTTATCCAATATTTTTATATTCTATTATAAAAAAAAAAAAAAAAAATAAGATAAATTTTCAGAAGAAAATTAAAATTTTGGTTCGATAATTCCTCTGGACATTATTGAATCATGAAAATTAATATCCTGAAAAATAACCTTAAAGAAGAACAAAACGAAAACAAAACGAAACGAAAACAACTAGAACAGAAATTAATATTGTATTTTTATTTTTTTTAATTTATCGAAAATCTTTTTAAGGAAGTTCTCAACTTAACTCACAAAATTGATTTCCTCATACTTATGAAACAAATTCCGTATGATGTACTTATAATCGTAAACTGTAATATGTACACAGTGCTCATCAAAATTATTTGTACTTTTTTAATATGTATTTTGTCGGAAAAATTTAAAATTGAGTAAAAATTTCGATACTATGGAAATGGCAATTTCAATTGATTTTTAATTTACTTATGAAATATTTGGATACACGTGGATATATTAAAAACACTAATTAATTACTTAAATGTATTTATGTATTATGAATTAACTGTCAGTCATCATTTTATTATGTTTATCTCTTATAATGCTTCTTTACAAAGTCCTGCCTTTTAAAATCTGCGCTACAAAATCTTGTACTTGTAATTGAACATAAAACGTTTTACCGAAGATACCTAAAAAGGGACAGATCTTTTAAAAACAAATTTGTTTGTTTTTATTTTTTACTAAAACCTTGTCGTCTACCTGCCTTCTACAAAAATAGTAATATACCGTTTTTTCACAACCAAAATAAGCCACACAAAAAATTAAAATTATTAAAAGCGAGATTTTGAAATTTTGAAACAACAAAAGTATGATGAAACAAGGTTTTGATAAAACTCAATTTCGTACCCGATCTTATTGTGAAATTGTAATTTGCCCCAGATCTCTCCTTATCTTTCACCAAATATATCTCTCCATTTTTCTCCTATACAAAACATATTGACAACCTATGAAAAATAAACAAAGGGTTTTTCGTCATTAGATCTTGCGCGTATTTTAAAAAAATACAATAAGTTATTTTGCGCTCTGTGGTTATATGGGGTCAAAACCCTACCCGTTTTTATAAATCTAATCCAATATATTATTAAAAATGTCAATTTTGGGAAAAACGCATGAATTTTTTGTTAAACCATTTTATCAAAAACTAAGCAGTAAATCAGCCTTGTTAATAGCTAATTAGTCAATTATTCGAATTCCTAATTGGTTCGCATTTATGGTTCTGCATTTATTTATTCGTTCATTGTACGCTTAACACAAAATCATGGTAATTAAAATTAAAACTATACAAATTAATATAGAACGTTGTCTGGCTTATGTCATGGGATAGTGTCTATTTCGATTTTTTTTTTATTGAGCTTCAAACTCAATTCCAACTGTCCCGAAAATTTTACAACTTTTTATTCAAATACTACTAATGTCTTCAATAACCTATTATACAAATAATTTCAAAAATCAGTGTACTTTTCTATATTTATTATTATGCATTCATTCATTTACCACATATCGTAAAGTAATTATGTCGTTATTATATTAAATATTAGGGTACTAACAAAAGCGACTTAATATATTATTTTCTTTTTATTTCTTTTTTTTTTTATATAATTATTATTTTTTTTGTTTTTTGAAAATTTATTGAACCATTAAAAAAGGTCTAAACTTTATGATATTTTAATTAATTTTAATAAATATTTTCCAGTCAAAGTGTTTTATTTTTAATGGGATTCCGAATTATTATTATTATATTAATATAAAATATTTTATATAAGAGCACTCCTTGTTCACCACACTTAATGGTAAGTTTTTATAAAAACTCAACACAACAAAATTTATTGTTTTCAAATACACAATAAAGTGTGGATTTAATGAAATTTTTAATAATAAATAAATGGTATTGATCTGATTTTTATGCTCTAAAATTAAAAATTTTTAATTCAATAAAATTAAATAAAAATTTACGATATTACATTTCAAAATACTACCATTAAGATTAAACAGATTATAAGAAAGTTAATGAAGAATTTAATAAGAACATCTTATTGCAGTTCATTCAGATCATAATGCTACAAAGAATGATTCAGGTTCAGATCATAATATTACAAAGAATGATAGATTTTATTTCTGGTGTTGATAATTCAATATTAGGTAAAAGATTTAACAAAACTAAAATTAACCTCTTTAACCACAAAAAATTAAAAATGTTGATGACAACTTCATTATTACTAATTTCACAAATGGTGACAGTGACCAACATTAACACTTGAGTTTTTGTTGTTTTTTATTTTTAGTCATTTGACGCCAAAATATGATTAAATAATTTCTATATACCAACAACTTACTAGTTTCTTAAGTTGATTGACCAAAAACATAAAAATAAAGTTTTAAGTGTAATTTAAATATAATGTCCTGCCAATATCAATTTTTTTTTTTTTTCAAGTTAAATTTTATTATTATATATCTTTTGGTTGACTCAACTGAAAATGAAACCACAAAAAGGGTTATTTTTAGAATTATTATAGTAAAAATAAAAAATTAAAAAAAAATTAATGTTTTTCGATTACAAGTTTTATTTTAATTTTATTTTTTATTTTGAATAACAACAATGGCCATGTCCTTTAAAAATAAACTTAGTTTAATTTTATCTTTTTAATTTTATAAAATTCTACTGAAAAAGGAGTGCCAATATATTTCGCTTACATATTGGATTATTGATTGCAGTAATTTTCAGTAATTCTAAGGTCAAATACATTTTAATCTTAGACAGAAATAGAGATTTATAAAACAATACCCTGTGACACAAGTTTATTTCTGTACATATTAATATTAATTCTAAATTTATATATGAATTAATTAATCGGAAATAATTCTTTGTCGCACTTCAAAATGTAAATGTAATCTTAAATTAATGAACTGTAATATTAACAAAAAAAAAAAAAACAAAACAACAATAAAATCAATTTAAATTTATTAGCCATGATTTAATTATAATTTTAAAACTGCAACCACTTCAAAAATAACATAATTTTAAATCTGGTCATTAACATTATTCTTAATGTAGATAATTTTTCGATTTCCAATACTAAAAATGATATTGTACATAAATAAATATTGAACTTTCATTTTTTTTTTCCAATAATCTTTTTAAAAAACTGTAATAAAAATAAAAACAAAATAAAATTTCCGTATTTCCGGTGATTAATTTTTTAAAAAAATACCAAATTTGAACACCTGAAAAACCATTGATGGTGTTTAAAGGAGAAAATTATGTGTTCGTAATAAGAAAAAAAGTTGAACAAACTTTCAACAAAATTTATTTGACTTGATTTGAATTAATAAATAACAGATTTAATAAATTTATTATAAAATTAAAATAAAAATCAATAATTATTAATATAAACCTTTAAAAATAAGTGTGTTTTGTATTAATTGACTTTTAAAGGTAATAAAAATTATATGAAGTGTGTAAATTTCAATAAAAAAAAAAACAATTTAGATGGCTTGAAAGTTTTTTTTTTTTAATACGAATACATATAAATTTACAATATTTAAAGCTTATTAGTATATATTAATATGTAACGGAAATTGATTCTGTCTTAAAATTTATTTATATTTTAATCTCTAATATCATTACGTTTGTCGAAACGATCACACTAATTAATGAACTTGTGTTATGTGTTACCAGGGATATTTTTATCAACTTATTTTTATTTATTATTTTACTTTATTCACCTCTTTTATAATACATTATATATTTAGATAACTATTCTGGTGTTAGTCATCACTAAATTTTGATTTTTTAGTCAAGGTTGTTTTTCTGTCTACCAACTTTTATTTTCGTGTATTAATTTGAGTTTCAATGATTTCAATTTTTTCCCCCCTTCTTCTTTTTGTATTTATATAGGCTTGTAAACATATAGAAAATCTAAAGATACCTCCAATGTTGAAGTAATATTTCTGGTTGGCGTCTACATTTTGCTCTGTAGTCACAAGTTTATCTTAGCTCCAATTTTATCCCTTATTGTTAATCCACTGGACCACATCAACAATATTGCACTCCTACCTGTTGTGGTTGTTCAGGACACTATATTTTTCTATATTTATTAGAAATTTTATTTTTGTAGTTCTTAACTCGTAAATGCTTAAGAATGCACCTCTCTTCTCTGAACAAATTTTTGTTTGATACAATTTTTCTCAATCATCTCTGAGGCTTTGTCAGATTATTCCCGAAACAATGTCTATAAATTGGTACCTAAACTGTTTTCAATTCGAATAGTTGTAAAATCTTGGGTTCCTTTATGTCTACACCCTTAGTATAACATGATCTTTCAGAACAACTCAAGCTTATGTTGTCTGTATATATGCCTGTTAAAATTATAGATAACAAAAACGTCGCTGATGGGCTTTATTTATCCAGAATTACTGTTCAGAATTATTCAGAATTACTGCTGGCCTTATTTACATAGAGTTGTATTTTAAAAAAAAACATCAGATTATTTTTTACAAAATTGCCAGAAATACCAGAAATATTAAGGGGATTTTTTTAAATAAAAACTGTTTGTTGATTTTCAATTGAAATAATATATTTTTATTTTATTTATTATAGTTTTTCTCTTCTTAAAATTTACAATTAAACTTAAATACATTTTTTTTTTTTTTAATTTATTGTATGTATATATAATATATTTATATAATATTTATAATATATATTATATTATATTATTTTATTATATTCTGACAGTTAATTTTTTTTTTTACAGCTTTTTTCTTTTTATATATATACGTACCTATTATATAGCAATTTTTTTTTGTTTGTGTTCCCTACAAATTGTTTTTGTATCTAAATGCAAATTGTAACACAACTTAATTATTTCTAAATTAAAAAAAAAATATATTAATAAATAAATAAATGTACAAATTGCAATATTATTTTATTTTTATTTTTAATTAATTATTTTGTGAACAATTAAACAAGGCTCGATTATACATATTTCAATAATATTCAATATTAAGCATAATATTTAACATTTTCTAGTTTATTTTTATTTTCTTTAATTTTTTTTTTTGCATTATTTTGTTGTGCAAAACTAAGTAGAATTGAGAAAAGAATATATCAACTGATAAATTAAAAATCGCTTATTAAATAATTGCATAGCTATAAATGAATATAATTATTCATTCAATACACACGTACATACATTTGTATAAATGTTAGTGTAATATTATTTATAATGAATGTATATATATATATATTATTTATTATTAAAATTATTATATTTTATTAATAAATAATTGTCATACCATCTATCGAACTAACTTAAATGATATAATCAAATTGACTGATTTTGATCAAATATGCTATAATTTTAAACACATAATTTGACATTTTATTGATTATGTAATATTTTAATTGTTATTGCAATTAGTGTTATAACTGGTTGATACAAATTTAAATATAAAATATTGAGAATAGTTATATTCTGTTTTATGTTGATCATAGATATATAATGTTGACAGTTAATTCATTTGGTTGTTTTTTTTTTCAATTTTCTTAATATTTTGGTCCACACTCGATATTTAAAGAACCAAAGAATGAAATTGACTTATACCATAGATTAATTAACACTATTTATATATTGCTAATTAATCTATGCTTATACTTGTATGTAAGTAATTCCTTTCCTTTTAAATTAAATAAATGGACAAATTTTTAATATTATTTAAGAAGGAGGTATATAAGAGGTATATAACAAAAGTTATATGGTAAGCTTCCACAATTGAAAAGCCACCTAATAAAATAATTTTATAAACTAATTTTCAAAACAAAGCCGATTAGTTCTTGGCTGGTTAGTAATTTTTATTAGAACCAACCATTAATATATAAATTTAAAAAAAATTTTCAAAATAATTTACATTTTTATTAAATAATTTTCATGCGATTTAAATAAATCAAATTCATTCCAACTCAGATATTGTCTTACAATTTGATGATAATTTTTATTTTAATATTACAACCCTTTAAATTAGAATAAAAACTATTAAAGAACATTTTGTTTTATTTAATTTAATTATGTATTATATTATATATAAATTTTTTTTTCGTTTCTTTTTTTTGTTCTTTAATTTCTTTTGTTAATTTCAGTTTTTTCAATCCTTTGATGTTTCCTAATAATTGTTATCCTTAGTCAATCAATATTTATTTTTTTCATTTGTAAATTGTATTATTGAATTATTGTAATTTATTAAATATATAATTTAAATTATTCAAAAATAGTATGACAATTATTTATATACAATTTTTAATAGTTAATTTTTGTATTTTTTGTTTTTTGTTTGTTTTTAAAAAAATAATTGTAATAAAAAATTATTTATTTACTGTTATTTTATATTGTTTTTTAATATTATTTTTTCAATGTATACTTTATTTGTTTACAATAAATTTATTTTATTGTTTTTCTGTTGTTAATAATATTATATGTTATATTATGTTAAATATATAATTTATGTATATAAATTTTAATTGTATTAAATTTAGAACATCTAATATCTCCTAGAATTGTATTA
This sequence comes from Argyra leucocephala, assembly GCA_963942445.1. Lineage (NCBI taxonomy): Eukaryota > Metazoa > Arthropoda > Insecta > Diptera > Dolichopodidae > Argyra > Argyra leucocephala. Next base: position 33,296,462 of record OZ012677.1, on the reverse strand, counting down.
TTTTTTGTTTTACTTCATTTTTAATATTACTTTTAAAAGAATTGTTAAGCGTATATTTTTGTTTTTGTTAATTTATATAATATCTATATATTTTTTTTTATTTTTATTTTTTCTTGTTTTTATTTATTTACTTATAGGTATAAATTTTTTAAAACACAAAGCAGTTCTTTTGGAAACTCATCTTTCATATTATATTGAAATTGTTTTTCTTTTACATATGTATAATATTATTTTTAGATGTATTTATATAGATATATAAAAAAAAATTTGGAGAACACTTTACATATTATATACATATACCTATATGTATACACTTTTATAATAATTACTGTTATTAAATTTAATTAATACATTGATCCGTAATTCAATATTTTTTCATCATTATTTACTAAAATATAATTTATGATTTTTATTATTCTTGGATTATTAGGTATCTTAAAATGTCAAAATATAAATTGAAAGAAAAATTTAAATTAACATCAGAAGATAAAGAAAATAAATTAAAATATTCCGTAGTTTTTGTTTCATTTTTTTGTTTTCATTTGTTTATTTGAATTGAATAATAATTTTTAAAATTTATTTAAAATTGGGTATTTTAAATGAGCCAATCCCATCATTATTATAAAATACTGGTCACAATATTTTATACAGTCTAGTCGACTATAATATGATTTTTGACAGTTCATGCAAAGTTGAAATTACATATACATATTATTTTGTTTTAAAAGTGTCTTTGTCCGACTATTAAACCCGTAATCCAAAAATTAAAATTAAAATTTTGTAAACACATTTTAGTTGTTTCATTCTGTGGAATTTTATGATTCATTTGTTTTTTTTGTTTTGTTAAATTACAATTAATAAATTTTCAGATTAATTTTTAGATTAATTCAAAACTCACCTAATAAGGATAGAAAATTATATGAAATTCGATTTAATATACATTATACTTAAAAATATTTAAAAATTTAAAAGAATATGAATACCAACAATGCCATAAGTTTTATGTGCTTAATTAAGCTGATGAAAAGCAAACTAAATTAAAAATGACCTAATGTCAAAATTTAATATTAAAAATTTTTATCTAAAATTAAAAAAGATAATTTTTATTCTTTAATAGTTAATCCGTTTGTTCAAAAGACTAAATAATTGTGTTGTTTAGTCTTTGGTTTGATTCATTTTGATTCAAACTCCAACAAACATTTATTTGGATACTATTTTTTAATTTAAAATATTTCGAAATGTAAGTCCTGCACAAAATCTTTGATCAAGTAAAAATCAACGAAGAAACAGGGATATATATAATCTTTTACAATAAGTTCGACCTAGCTTAATAAATAATGATAAAATAAATGTGAATTGTTATTTTCCGAAACTATCATGGCTTTCCGTTACGTTATTGAAGTAAATTTGGTAAATATATGGTAGGTAAAAAAAAATGATTACCAAAACTAACACACTTAGACCATAGAGGTGCTAAAGTTTTCACATAGAAAGCAAACCTATTGTCAATAATCAAAAACAAAAAGGGCCAAAAACCGAAATAGAATTTTTTATTTTGAAAGAAGAAGAATAGTCAAAAAGATAAGAAAAATAAGTGTAAAAGTGTAATAGTATACAATTACTACGATAGAAATTTAGAAAACAAAAAATAGATTCTAATAAAGGCTAATTTTATATTAGCACAACATGCGAATTATTCTATTGAATTAAACAAAAATCATAATATTAACATCAAAGTTCAGCGAATATCTGAAAATTAAATGTAAAATAAAATTTAAAGTTAAATTCTATAGTGTCCAACAGAAACAGTATATAGATACATACACCACAAACTACCCGATTTCGATTTCAAATAAAAAATTAATGATAAAACCATACATTCTGAATGTATTTCAACTGATTAATTACTAAATGAAATATTTGCTTTTTTTTTGTGTACTCATTCTTTTTTCAAATGTACTCTCAATTAAATTGTTTTTCTTTTTATTCATAGATATGCCGCCAGTGAATGTCGGAGATAATGAATTATAAAATTAAATTGATTGTGAAAGGTTAAATGACGAATTAAAACGAATTCACTTTTGACCAATCGAATATTATAAATTTATGTTTTTATATTTGTTTCTTTTGCTGCTGACAACGCGATTAATTAATGAATATTCTTTTTTTCTTTATAATTTGTAACCCTCATTAAAATTAAATAAAATAATTTTTTTCAATAATTTAAAATTGCTTTCAATTACAAATTTAATGAAATATCAATTATATTTAAGGAATTTATTTATAACATAATAAAATTGTTAAATAAATAAATAATATAAATTAATGTAGTATGTGTATATGTAATCGTAATGGTTAGTATGTATTGCATTTAGTTATAATAAAAAATAAGGATGGTAAAAGGCTAATAGTGCAGTGCTGTCTTTGTTTAACATTATTTTTGATTGGCGAAATATAGGCCTACATTTTCCTTCTTTTTTTCCACTTACACGAACGAAATACGATTGAATAATAATAGCAAAGCAACAAACAGTGTTTAAAAAATAATCTTAACTATATCATTGACTGAAGAAATTGAAACTTTATTAAAATAATCAATTGATGGTCCGGTGATCAAACGCCTGTGGAAGCGTTTGGGCTTTTATTTAAGTCTCGCTTAGTATATAGAAAAATTGAGATTTAAAACCTAAAATGAGAGGTTTTTCCTATTTTCCTCTCACAATCTCAATATTAAACAAAAAATCGTAAAACTTAGACAAAAATGAATTAAATTTTCAGTTGTGTTTGTGTAGATTAATTAGTATAAGATCTGATCTCTGTGAAATTAAATGTATACTTATATTTTATAAATGTGAATATTTGAGTAAATAAATGAATTGAATTGCAAAAAGCTAAAAGAATGAAGAAATATGAATAAACGATATACAAATATGTTATTCTTGATAAATAGATCGATATTTACGGGAAAGCAATTTTACAGAATTTTAATTACACACATTTTAGTTTCTTGTAATTAATAAACAATTTTCTTAAATTATTAAACTCATGCGATTTGACTTCTGCATTATGTATTTATAATTATGCATTTTGAAATTATATTTATTTGATTTTATTTGACTTATAATTTCGATTTAAAAATATTGTTCCAGAGAATAGGATAGGTAGGTTAGGTAGGTAAAACGGACCATTCCAAGACAAATATCAGAATAAAACTTATATTAAATAAAAAGGTGAGTTTTGAAATTTAATATATAAAAAAATTAAAATTTATTTTTTTTAGAAACTACTTATGTAGAATTAACCGATTATTTTGATCTTACATATTTAATTTTATTAACAAAAAAGCAATTGTACAAAGATAAATATGTAAATATGCATAGTGGTGCATCATTTTTTTGTATTTTTTTTTTACAGGACTTTTATTTTCTCCAATTGCAAAAAAAAAAAAAATATACAAAAAACCAATAAATCAAGGTTTTGTTTTTATTTCTATATGTATACATGTACATAGGTATTTGTAAATTTAAGCGTTTCATTAAAAATTAGTGATATGGATAAAAAATCTGTACATATACATATTATATTTTTTTACATATATGTATATAAATTTATAGATTTATATTTATATACCTAATAGATATAATATGCAAATATATAAAGGTACAAATTGTTACAATGTATATAAATTTATGATTTTGGTATATATATATATATATATATATCATTTAGGTAATAATCTCTAGAATATCATTATCATCATCAAAGCTCAGTATAAAATTTAATATATTTATTAATAAATATGTAATAAATACTATATATACATACTAATGTATGTTTATATATTGCATTTAATTTTAATTAAATTTTTTTCTTGTTTTTCAATTTTATTCCAATACAATTTGAAAATTACAAATACTTATTTAAAATAAAAAAAAAAATTTTGTTTAATGCCATTTTAATATAGAAAACTTAAAGAATAAAAAATAATTTATTATTATCTATACACTATTACAAATATTTTTATTTTATAAAAATTTAATATTTATTATTAAATTTATTTCAATTTAATAATTAATATTATTTATATTATATTAAAATTATTATTATTATTTATTTCATTTTTTTTTCTTTTCAATTCAATATACAATTTATTGTTTTTTTATTTATTATATAATTTATTAAATTTATTTAAATTTTTCTATGATTTTTCAATTTAAAAAAAAAAAAATATTTTAAAAGGTTTTAAACATGTGTCACATCAAATAAATGATAAACAGTAATGATTATGTAGTTATTGGATGGACGTATTAAGCTGTAAGTTAAAAATATGTTAGTTTTCTATCCGTTTAATACGCCAAAACGTTTTTAATTTGACCATCATTGACTGTGTTACTTATATGAAAATTTTAGAACCAATTTTGATTCTATATGTTTTTTTATGTAGCTACCAATATTTTTTAAGTATTTATTTTAATAAATTTTGTTTACATTTTAACTTGTTTGGAACATCATTAAATCATGATTGTACAAAAATCAAAAAATACGATAAAAATTACGATATAATACAAAAGCAAGAGGTTGTGAACGTGAATTCAACAAAATTTAAGTTTGATTTATATTAGCTGGAAAAAGTGAACTGGTAGTTTTGCTAATGTTGATAATATCTGTTGTTTAGTTTAAAAAAACAATGACAGCCATGGTCTTTCTTCACTGTAACAATTCTTATACAAATGTAGGCGAACCCATATCGAACCCATTACAACTTAAAGTACATTTTCTCATGTCTGGTATCTTCTATTACGATTCTTTTCCTGCTAAAATTTTATTTAAATAGAAGAAATAGAATAAAATATACACTGCAAGAAAGAAGCATATCTCTTTTTAAGATAATTACTACGTCACCACATTACAATACCATTATTTGTTTCATGCCGCACATGTTTAATGTATTTATTTTTAATTTTTTTTTTTTTTTATTATATTTACTATTTATTTATTTATTTTTATTTTTATAAAATTAAGTGTTATTATCGGATGTCATAGCGAAAATCAATTATTAACTCATTTTTTGGTTTTTATTTTATTTTTATTTTAATACAAAATATTTTAATTGTTTAAATAATTTTTAAATAGAAAAATTCGAGAAGCTTATTATTAAAAAAAAAAATTTATTATTATTTATAAAAAATTTTATATTAAAATTAATTAATAAAAATAAAAATGAATCTTAACAATTTTGTTTCGATTCGAAACATAGATAATAAAATTGTAAGACAATATTTTAGATTAAAAAATGTAAAGTTAATTAGTAAAGTCAAATTATTAGAAATTTATATTATAAAACCAAATATTTTTTATATCACCATATTACCAAGTCTTAATACGCTGAGAGATTATCTTTGAGATTGACAATAAAAAAAAAATATTTTATTTAAAAATTCATTAAATCTTCAACATAAAGTATTTTTATAAAATCAATATGACAAAGGAATGTTAATTTTCTGTAAACGTTATTATTCTTTCTTTCTTTAAAACATTAACTGTTTTGTATTTGATTTTGATAACAGTAAAGTAATTTATTACCACATACCTTCGTATTACTATTGATTAAGAATATTATATTATATATTAGATAAACATTTTAGAATTAAAAATGTGTTTGAACCAAATTCACGGTTCTTTTTAAAATTTTCTGGGTTCTATTGAATGTATTAATGAGTCTCTCAATTTATAAAATTTAATATTTTGAATTTATTATTTATGTCCTTTTAATCAATCGTATTACTATTATGATATTTAAAAGTTGTGCACTGTAGCAATTTGTTAAAGATTTTCAATAATAAATTATAGAATATAAATTTTCAATCTATATCTGACTTTATTATAAATTTTTTCATATTTTATTTAACATTTTTTACTATTTAATGAATTTAATGAATAAAACTAAACAACACATTTTTTTTGTTTATGTTATGTTTTGTTATTTTTTTAACAGTAAATTAGGTAGAATAACCTTTTCATGCTTATTCAAAAATATGTTACTGCAATACTACAATATTTTACGACAATGATTTTTGACCATTTATTTATCAAATTAATGGCTTATCAACTCATTAAATGTGGAAAACCATACTGCTATTGCCAGGATTTAACCCTTCTTAAATAGAATAGCAATCATTTTATTTAAGTTGCTACCAGATTATATACTCTCAATCATTTATTTTATCCCAATGACAAATGGATAAACATAAACTAAAATTTGAATATTCCCTATACTCTAATAAGTTTTTGAATCTTACAAAGCAATGAGAATATTAAGAGAATATTGAAAATTTCTATTTCAATTACACAAACTAAAAAAAGAAAAATATTTATTAAAGTAAAACTAATACCATAAAAGGTGGAAAATAATATTGTTGGTAGATATTTGGGCATGTAGAGTTAGTTATAAGATAAATGAAACTATAATCACTATAACATTGTTATTGGAAAGATGCGATATTTGAAGTTTAAATCATGTTAAGCATAACCATTTTATAACTAGCGTGGATTTTAATAAATTGTATACTCATTAATTATTTTTTTTCAATTTCGTCATTGTAGGTATTGTATATGTCTAATTGTTTATAAGTTGAATTACAAGACAAATAAAGCATGCATGAATAAATCAGAATGCAAATGGATGGTACTCTCTAACAGATAAACTAAATCTCGATTAATTAAAATACTAAACAGAAAGTGCTTGGGTGAGTTCTGTTTCTTAGATTATTAATGCTGAAAATATCAAACTATAAGATAATATTAAAAATAATTAAAAATATTTATAAAAATTATTAATAAGAGGATCTAAATTTGTATATATGAACAGAGCCTTCCATTTGTATTACAAAAATAAACCCTCATATTTTTAATAATTATTATAAAAAAAACACAAAAATAATAATAATAATAATAATATTTATAATTGATTAGACTTCTTTTTATTAAAATATTAATATTATATTTTAATTATAATATTTTATAAATTTAATTAAAAAAAAAGTCAAATTTTCTTTTAAGATTTATTTTGTTTTTAAGTCATACACACTGATAGTTATTCGGTATTTTTTCAATCATACCACGCTCAATATGATAGTATGTGTGCTTGTTGCATCCAAAATTTGCAAAAAATATATAATAATTTTAAATTTTAATTAATAATAATAATTTTAAAAAAAATAAAGAATCATATGAAAATAAAACCTAAGAACTCACATTTATAGTTTACACGCGTTGACGTTCTTCAATTTTTAAATCTTTATCATTAAAATACTAATATCATTAATAAGAGTATTAACTTTAATTGAAAATTATAAATTGACTCTGATTGTGTATAGCATTTTTCGTTTAAAACGTAGTCAAATATGTTCTGGCAATCCTTTTTTATCGGTGAATGAATTAGTTATAAAAATTAACTGTAACCAGAGTAAAATTGTTTATATTAATTTAAATTCGCTATAAATAATTTAGAAATTACTATATACGACTATACTCAATTATAACTAACATCTCAGCATATACATGTATATACAACTTGGTGTTAGTGATAAATTTAATTTTGTATCTATGTCAAATAAATTTTCCTGGTAAAATTCGACTTTATTTTAGATATGTATGTGATAATTAAAACAAAAATGTTCTTGAATTATTTAAAATTCTAAATTTTGTTTTTTTAAAACCTAAAATTTTTATTTCATAATTTAATTTTTATATTAAAAATTTCACTATAAATATTATTTTTATATAATATATAAAATTGGGGATATCCTTCATGATTGTTGATGAGCCAAATATTTTGTTTTATTTATCTTTTCTTTTTTTTTTATTTAAGTATAACAATTTTCATTATTACTTTTTTTTTTGTTTTTTTTTTGATTTTCTGAATTAAAAATTTAAAAAAAATTAATATTGTTAAAAAGTTTTCTATATCAAATTGTATTAAAATTATATTATTAAATATATAGTTAATATTGTAATATTATTAATTAAAATTATTTAAAATATTTTTATGTTTTGTTTTCTTTCTAATAAATTCTAATTTATTCATTATATTATTATCTAAATATGATTGTATATATATATATATATATATACTAATATATATATTTTTTCTTTTTCAAATATATAATTTTATTTTTCTTATATATTTTGTTTTAATTAATTTTTGTATTTTATTTTAAGTAAATAATATTCTAAAAAATTTTTTTATTTCATTTTTGTTTTTTTTTTTGTTTTTTTTTTTTTATATTGTTTTTTTGGAAAAGATTAATTTTTGTTTATAATATTGTTGTTGCTCTAAATATGGAATTAGTTTATTTTTCTTTTTTTTATTAACATTTAAAAATAATACATGCATTTTCAAGCGCTTTTATTGAATTTTTTATTTCATTTTTGTAATATTTATAATATTTTATAATTTTGTTAATATTTAAATTTAAATTTATTTCTTGTTTCAATATAAATTTTCTAAAATATTTTTATTATAGCTATATATATATGTATATTTTAATTTGTAATACTTTATACGAATTTATTTAATATAGATAATCTTATTTATAATATATATTTTGGTAATATATTATTTAAAATATCTCTTATATATCCATATGTATATATATATTTTATATATATATATATATATCTATTTATAATAAGTACAAATAAATTAATAAATAAATAATTTTAAAAATTAGATTAATTAGAATTTATATATAATTAAATTATGTATGTATATTTATACATATTTGTATATATTATGTAATTAAAATATCCCATTAAACTGGGTATCATAAAATTTAGAAATAATCCTATTTTTAATAAAATTCAATTTTTTATTTTCCTTCTTGTTTTTTTTTCTTTGTTATACGTTTATTATTCTTCATGTTTTTAATTAGTTTTGGTTAAAATATTTATTTTGTAATTGTTTGTTCAATTTCTAAAGCATTTTGTTTTCTTTTTGTTTTAGTTATTTTTTGCTTTATAATATATGTATATTTTTTTTTAAAATAAAGACTTTTACAAAAAGTCAATTTATTGGTAGTAAAAATGCGTGAAAATATTAATAAAATTAAATTTGTAAACCTATATACATATACATATAATATATTATTATGTATCATATATGTATATATATATATTTTCCTTTTTAATATCTTATATAATAATCATGTATAATAAATATATATTGAAACTCTCAGAACCAGCTGGAGTATATAATGATTATATTCTTAATATTAAATAGATTTATTTATTATATAATTTTATAAGTAATAATTTATCAAAAATTATTCTTGTGCTTTTCAATTTTCAAATGTATAAAAAAAAAAAAACAAAAAATAAAATATAAACATTTTATTTTTATTTGTAATGTCATTATTATTATTTTTTAAATTCATTCTAATGTCAATTTTAAAGTTAACTTTCTAAATATGAACAATTAACATCAATATCCTATAATATTTAATATATATAATATGTATGTATATACATTATAATATTATATATTTAAACTTATATTTTATATTTTATACTACTTTGTTTCATCACATAGAATTAGAAATTTTTATTATACATATAATATTAAATATTGTTAGTGTTTTTTTTTCTTTTATTTTAACATTTTATAATGTATAGTTTTGTGTTAATGAATAGGTATATGAATTTTGATTGAATATTTTATAATATGAAAAAAATTCAAAATTTAAATTATTGAAACTTATTTTAGTCTCTTAGATTAGATCAAAATCTATTAAGACTCAGATATTTGTGATAGAACAACATTCGATATTGTTAATGTGTAGTTCGCAACCTCATCAATGCATACCAAACCTACATATTATATAAATCAATGCAAGCTAATTAAATTTATTACAAATCTATACAAAATTGCTTTATGCATATTCATACTGAGATATACAATCAGGATCAGCTACAGATGACCAAGAATCATAAATACCATAATTTAATAATGAATTGGAGAAATTTAAATTATTACATTATTTTATATATATTTTATGTTATATTATTAAATCATTTTAAATTATTAGATTTGACCTGCAAATGACTTTTCTGGATATCAATTGACTGTATAGAATTAAAATTGTACTATAGAAACGTTGTTTTTTCAATATTCGATACTGTATTAAGTTTAATAAATATTGATGTAATTATAATGATAAAGAATTCAAAAACAATATCAGATATTGAAATATTATTATCATTATTATCACTATCAACTTTATGTATGATTAAAATTATGACCATTTGCGGTCAATTTTCAATTTTGTTTGTAAGCCTGGATAAAATTTCATACAAATTTTGACATTGTTGATATCGATTAATTTGAATTTAATACATTTATTAAATTTTGAAAACAATAATTTAATAAATTTATTCTAATTTTTTTTAAGATTATTAATTATTATCCAGAATTAATACCTGTCGTGCAGTGAATATTAGAATAGAATGGTGGGGAAATTTGTTTGATAGCTATGTAAACATTTTTAATTTCTTGAATTTTTCTTTACATACAAACAAGTTCAATGTTTCAAAAACATGAACCATGAATATAAAATAAAATCCAGATTAATCTCCACTGGTCCACTATTAAATAAATAAATAAATAAATTAAATAAAGTTTAAATTGAAAAAACATTGCTATTTTTATTAAGATTGATTTTTGATAATTTTTTTTGCTCATACTCCAAGATTTTACTAAATTTATACCACATAAGAAAACTATATTGGTGTAACACTAATTTTTGGTATTAGCAAATAGAAAGAGATGTACCAGTATCTGAAATAGAAATATATGTATGGGATAGTTACTTCCAATGTATTCTAACTCGTTAAGATTATGTAGATCTTGAAGCTAAACATTTATTATTACAAAATTTTATATAAGAATGTTAAAAAATTCAAATAAAATATCAATTTTCAGATGAATTTAGTCTAATTTCAAGTTTTACAATTGGTTCGACTATTTTTTGATTTATAATCAATAATATAGGTGTACTGGCAATGTAAGAATCAAAATTCAATGGATTATCGATCTTATAACACATACACAAAATCGAATATTGTTATTTATATTGAAAATATTGTAACTAAATAATATTTTAAACTTGTAGAAAAATATATAATATGAATGAATGTATGTATAATATTTTAAATGTTTAAAAAACTTATGAAACTATTTTTTTTTTTCATTTCATTCATTCATAAGATAATTCTAAAATTATTTTATTTAATATAATAACTTTGTCATTTCTTTTGTTTTTTTTTTTTCATTTTGTATTTTATTTTGTATGAGTATTGAATGAGATGAAAAAGGCCATTAGAATTGCATTAAGTGTGCATGCATACAATAACTTTCTAATTGTCACATTTTTATATGTATTTTTCATATATTTTGTGTATTTTAATTTTATCAAATTTTATGTAATTTTTTTTTTTTGTTTTCATTTTTAAAATTCACAATATTTAATTAATTTGATTCTTGTATTTATTTATTTTTTTTTTGTAATTTTAATTAATTTCTTCAGTAAATTTATTATATGATTCTAACATATATACACAATATTATTTATTTTTTATTATGTTTAATAATAAGTATATTATTTATTGAACATTTAAGGTTACAATTCGAAATTGATTTGCTAATTAACAAAACAAAATTTTTTTTTCAATATCTTTTTTTTTCTTCCTTAAGAGTTGATCTCCATATATTATTTCTTTTGAATTAATAGAATTGAAGTTTTTTTTTAAACATGCTATATAAATTAAAATGTTCAAATTAAAGTTAAAAATATTATATAATTTTTAATTAATGGAATAAAATATTCATTAAAATAATGTAAATTATACTTAATATAAAGAAATTGAAAAATAAAATTATATAATTTTATAATATATTTAATATTTTGCAACATTATAATATGTAAGTGATTGATTGGGATGAGAAACAATAATTTAAGATAAATATATAATTACTTTGAATCTTGTGACCCTTATTGGAACATAAAGCCTAATTTTACATACTTTTATGTTAATTTTATTTGGTTAGTGATATTTCTGTTTAGATATTTTTTTCCCATTTACAAATATATCCAATGATAAAAGTTGCTAGAAATATAAAAGTTAGCCAATCAATTAAAAAATGTGCTTAACGATGTTAACAGCATTTTTGTACTAATTTGTAAATCAGTTCAAGCCAATATAAAAAATTTATTTAGATTGCGTTAGTTCTAATCTCTCGTTTTTTTCAATGTTTCATGTGTATAGAATAAAGATTTTTCAATGATTTTTAAATAAACAAACATTACAAACTTTATTATTAAATTTTTGTTTCCAGATACAAAAATTACAACATTTAGTTGCTGATTCAATACAATATTTTTTTTGTAAGTCGGCTTCTTACAAGAGAACCAGGAATTTAATTTTATGTAATAATTGTAGGCAGGAATTTAATTTGATGTAATCATATAATTGTAGACAGGATATATAATTACCATAATGATGTAATAATCGTATTCGGATTTAGTTAAACAAATAGTCAATATATGTTAGCACTTATTACTTTGCACAAATGTATATTATAAACTTTGTTCTCTTCGACTGCTTGGGGCTGGTAATAACAAGTTTTAGCTAGTTGTGAAATTATATTTTTATTAACTTAGACGATATCTCTATAAGATTTCTATTTCAGATGGGTATACCTCTAACATGATGATTAATTTTTACATATATTTATTACGGATACCACCTCGATTTTAGATGATGTAACGGGTCAGTTGTGATATTAGATAAAGTTATGGCAGCAACAAATACCTATCATAAACTTTTATTCAACTTAATGAATTTTATTTATTATTTCATTCACCTACTGGTTTTGAACTGCAATTTTTTTTTCAAAATTTTAATAAATATTTAAATATAATTTGTGAATACCTACAAAAATACACTACCGAACGTAAAAGGGTCATGAACACGTAAAATTAAATAAATAAAAAAATAATACGTTTGTGGAAAATTGACTAAAATTATAATTATTAATATAATAACTTTTAATATATTTTTTTTGACATAATCAAATTTGGAAATCAACCTTTAACTTTAAAATGTAAATTATTATTAATAAAAACGGTTATTTATTTTTATTTTTTGACATTATTGTTGTCAAATTATTATGTTGAATATCAGAATATTATAAATGTATAAAAGTTAAATTCTAAGATTAGATTTGTATCAAAATTTTTTTTTACTAGTGAAAATTACCAGTTTTTTTATTTATATCAAATTTTCGATAAATTCGAAATGAAAGATTTTTTTTTTATTATATATTTTTTGCTTAATATAAAGAATTTCAATCATTATATTTGTTTTTTTTTTTATTTCGAAACCAGAAATAATAAATTTTTATAAAATTTTTCTTTTTTTTTATAGTATTTTTCAAAAGCTATTTATTTTCTTTGAATTTTTATTGTATTCATAAATTGTTTTTAATTGTTAAATTCCTGAGAGTACTGCACATTTTTTTTTTCTATATTAAATATGAGTTTTAAGTAATTGAGTAGGTAGGTAAAGGTAATTGTGTAGGGAAAATATCATAAGCGTTAAAATATTAAATAATAAATAATTATAAGAATTTAAGAAATCAGAAAATGAGCTTTAAAAATGAAATTAATTAGGTTTAGAGTTTTAAAAAACATGTTGCTAAAACAACAAAAACTCAGAAATTTACTTTGAAACACTTAATCTTCAGTCAGAGAACAGTTTTTGAAATTAAATATAAGTTTGTGTCAAAAAAAAGTTTGACAATTTGAAAAATAGCTCGAAACTGAAAATGAGATTAAAACCATACAAGTCGATCTGAAAAAGTATTTGTGATAATCGTTTTTTACATTTTTTAAAAACGTACAATCTACCAATTTACAAATTTAATTTTTTAGTAAAATAAAATAAACAAATTTAAATTGGTAGTGTAGTATCAAATTTTAATAAAACTATACATTGACATTTGAATGATACATTTATCAGTCTATACACTAATTCCCTTTTTCGCTTTAAAAAGTTTGACAATAACTAAAGTTAAAGCGGAAAGTTTTTCTAATAAAAGTGAAAGCGTAGAATTCAATATTACTAAATAATCGTAAAATGGTGTGTACACCATATACCCCATTTCATTACATGGTTTATAATTTACAAAATTTTCCAATTAAATAAATAAATAAATATATATTTTTCTTAGGAAATAGGAAAAGACAAAATTCAGATAAGACTAATTTAGTCATTTTTATAAATACTATCAAATAATATTTGATCTCTGCTCTATTTGCTCTTACATCATACTATATTATATTATGTAGTATTATTATCTTTTAAAGTCTGATATTTACCACTAATAATTGTCTTTTATAGTACTCTAGGAATAGGAATATAATATTGTCTTCCATAAAATAGAACAATTATTGTCTTTTACTTAAATACATTAAAAATTCGAATCTAAATTTTGAATATTAATTCCAAATATAAATATTTAATTTTAATAGATTTTCATTACTAAAAAAAAGTTAAAATAAATTAAAATTCATAACCTTTTATTTTCGAAAGGGAATCAGAATATTTCAGTAAAGACCAATTGGTTATAGTTACCGTTAAACTAAGTTAAAAAATTAAATAAGAATTTTAAAAACAAAAATCAATTAAGTAAACTTCCAAGCAGGTATTAAAAAGAAAAAAACACAAAAAAGGACAATAAAATAAAACAAAAAAAGTAATAATAAAATATATATTAAATAATAAAATTTATATTTATTTGAAAACAAAAATATATAAAATTTACATAAATAATTGTGTATAATATTGTAACAGATCTTATGTTAATGTTGAACATTCAGTTTATTGTTTTGTTATTTACTTATTAACAATCGATATACGTATGTCAAAATAAAATTTTATTAAATTTTTTTTTTCTTTTAAAATTTTATTAAATTTTAATTTCTGTATCATTGTCCAACTTTAAAAACAGAAAACACAAGCTCGAGTTTTTAGAAATTATAACATTTTCCATTAATTAGTTTAAAATTGAAACTATCAAAATAGATACCTATAATTAAATTTTTGACATATAGATACAATCTAATTTTAAAATATATCTAGACACATTAGACACAATAGATATCAGACATGTGCGAAATTCAAAATATCCATAATCTTCAAAATAAGGTCTTGCGAATTCAGTGTTTAAAATAATGTATTGCTTTACTAATGCATTACTTAAAGTAGTATATCATTAGAAATAATGTAAAAAAAATTAATTACGATTACCATTATTTGTACTACTAAAAAAAATAATTACTATTAAAATACTGCATTATTGTATTGAATTTCTTTTGAATTACGTATCATTCAATTCATTATTTTACATTACTTTCATTATTTTACATTAATTTAAACATTACTTTAAACATTACTTTAGATTACTTCAAACAATCTTTCATAAATTTACATTATGTGGTAATACTATTATATAATAGTAATACTTCTGATTAATTAGTTTCACATTTTAGTATTATTAACGTTTAATGTATATAATATTAAATCAATATTAACCAAATTAATGTGAAGTAATGAGAGTAATAGTAAAAAACATTTACTTTAGTAAAAAATTATTCAATTATATTATCCATTATTTTAATGGTAATACATTTTCAATTCATTTCAATTTTAATATTAATTTCATATTTTTTCAATAAAAACGTAATGAAAAATCAAATTAGTCAATCTGCTATAGAAAAATAAATGCATGCTTTCAAATATTACAAAATCAGAATCTCCATTATTACTGATTTGAATTTTTGTATTCAATATAAATCGAGAGCTGTATTATGAAGACGCATATTTTTATTAACATTAAAATTATGAAATTATAAATTAATAATTGATTTCCTTATAAAAAAAAGTATTTATTGCATGCAATAATTTTTGTATCATTATACATTCATACACATACGTATATCAAAAGTTTTAATTTCAAATTTTACATCAAAATTAATTATTTTTCGTTTTTGTAATTTCACAACTCGCCTCTAACAAATGTTTGCATTTAAGCTACTTAGGTGTATGTGTGTGTTGTTTCTATGTCGAATTTCTTCACAATAATTCTCTGTTAATATAATAAATCCTGTACAATAATAACTTTTATATTTAACAATAATTAATTATTATTATTGTTATTTATTTTTGTTTATTTTTTTTTTTTTGAAATATTGTTAAAAATATATATATTTTTTTTTTTTTTGGTTTGGTTTGTCTACAATAAATTTTGTATCTAAATTTTTAAATTTAATAATTTTATTTTTTTTTAAATCATCTCTTAAAATTTTATTTTGCATTATTTTTGTATTTTAATTTCTCTTAAATTATATATATTTATATTTTATATATATATTCATATTTTTACCATTATTTATATGTATAATTTATAAATGTATATGTATAAAGATGCCATAAGAACAAGTTGCAGAGGGTAGGTATTTTTTATTTTTCTCACTTAAATTAATTTATTTATTTATTTATTTTAATATTTAATATATTCATTACGAATTAAGTTAATTAAATTATTAACTTTAATAACTATATATTTTTTAATATAATTAATACAAATTTTTATTATTTAATACTTTTGTGTTTTGTTTGTTTTTTAGTTATTTTAATTTTTAATTTATTAAAATTTTCTTACTTATTAAATATTTATAACTACTTTGTGCTAGCTATTTTTTTGTTTTTTTTTTTATTTATAAGATATATATATATAGACTTATATATATATATATATATATAGACTTATATATATATATATATATATATATATATATATATATATATAAATAATTTTAACAAAATTCATTTGATTACTATAATAATTGATATTTGATTATAATATAAACTATAATATTTACTACATACGTTTAGGCTAAATCGTTCACAACATACAAATGGAAATAAGGACATTTAAAAATTAAAATTAATACACAAAAAAAATGTAAAATTAGAAATTTAATTTTTTTTTTTGATTTTTATATTTTTTTTTTCTTATGTATTAATAATTATTTTCTTACTTATCAAATATATTTTTCTTATCTATTTAAAATTTCTTAAAATTAATCGACTAATTGACTTCATGAACATTACACTGAGAAAATTTTAATTTATTTTTTAATGCACGTATTAAATTTATTTCGGTGTTAATAATCGGAGGCCTTTGTTTTTAAATTTAATACAAATCATAAATATACTTTTTTTTTAATTAAATTTAAACTGAAATTATTTTATTAGAATAGAAAAATTAAAAAAAAAAATAAAATAAAAACGGACGGAATTTTTAAGTTAGAATTTAGGATTTAAATTTTAAACAAAATACCATTTTAAGAAATATTAAACTTATTTAGATATTATTAAAAAATTGTAATATTATTTAATATCAATTGAAAATAAAATGTTTTCGTGTTTTTTCAGACATTCCCAAATTGTCTGAAAAAACATACATACATACTTACATATTTATATTAATTAGATTTTAAAATTTGTTTTTTTTTTTTTTACTGACAATATGGTATAAACTTCGATAAAATAACCCTTTCATTATACTAAATACATTAATATTACTGCAATTTATTATATTAAATGGAACAAGTAATGGTTTTCAAGTATTTAATTATTTATGAACTTTTTGGTCCATCATTAAATAAAAAAAAATACAACTATTATATGGAGCTATGACTTATATTTTTAAATTATGGTTCCACTTTATTTGAATTAAAAACCCCCTTTATTTAAATATAATCACCATATCAAACTTTGCAAAATATTGGAAGAAATAAAAATGTAATTAAATAATATTGACCATTATTTTTGAGTTATAGGAGTTGTACAACGATGCGACTATATTTTAAGGTCAAAATAATTGTCAAAATAATCAAAAAATGCAAAAAGTGCAAATTAAAAATTGTTGGAAAATCTAAAATAATTGTCAGTGAAATTCAATAACTAGTATTTTGTATTAACTTTAAAGTAAATAAAATAATACTGCTAATGATACTTAATTGTTGGATATAACCTATACTCTAAACTGTCTAAACTAATTAAATTAAAATTATAATACTAATAATGGTTAAATAAGGAGCTAATACGAAATAATCCAATTAAAAATGTTGACTAACTTTGTTACCCTTCATTTTATTAATAAACGAAGGTATCCTACAACAAAATACAGGCTAAATGTAAAACAAAACTAAACTGACCCCAAATAACATATTTGAAATTTAGATAATTTATTTATTTATTTTAACAGTTGATCCTACAGATAAATCTGTAGGCCAACTTTATAGGCCCTTTTCCCTTTCGAAATGTGGGCCTTCTTATTAAATTATATTAATTATTTGGTATAATATATTTTTGTATATTATATATTTATATTATTTTTTTATTAGTTATATTATATCTTTTTTATTAATTATTAAATTATATTTGAACCGATGTGGTTGTATTGAAAATTACATTTTCCAGTAATTTTCACCTCTCGGCTTTCACGGGGTTTGAACCCGTGCTCTGTCGGTCGTTACATTACTACACTCGAGTGCTTTACCACTCGGCTAGCGAGACCACTGAAATTTAGATAAGCAGTGGCAATTTAAAAAAAACTATATGGATAGCGTCAGAGTCAGCATATACATAATTATTTAATTGTGAATATTCAAGTCCACTTGTCTCTCTATTGTACTAATATGATTACGAAAACTAGAACGTTGCAAATATACCACTCTGTCAAGAATAGAAATATTTATTTGTCAACAAATGCCTTGAAGCATCTTAGAAAATACATTGGTCGAACACAATAAATAATATAGAACTATGCCATAGAACCAAACTAGAATGATGAGAAAAATAATACATCTGATCTGGTGAAAACATTTCTTGAGTGCAATAGACAAATACCTTAAGAAGCTCAAAAGATCGGCAAACTAGCTGAAGATGATGTCTCAAAACAGAATTAGATAAAGGCTTCTAATTGAAAACATATATGTATACTCCGTCACAGAGTAAGAACCAAAATCATGACAAAGAGTTATTTTAAAGTAATTTCAATTGGAAAATTCTAATTTAGAAATATTAAAGTATATTAATTTTATTTTCAATATAATTTTATATTAAATTACAATCATTAACTATAATACTAAAAACTGGTTTAAAAATAATAATGAAATTTATCATATTAAAAGAGTTATTTGTTCATCTGAAACTCATCAGTAAGTTATGTAGTGTTATTCTAACTATACAACTCTTGATTTTTAATTCTGATAATAACTTATATGAAGATGTTGTAAACAACATCTGTGAGTTATAAAAACCAATCAAACAATGCATTAATCAGAAATGTTTATTTTAATTAGATAAAATCAATGTTAGCTAATTTATTTATGTATTAACTGTTCATAACTGTTTATAAAATATTACAACCGTAAAATCAAAATGAATTTAATTAAATGAAAAAATTTTATTCAATATTATCGAAAAATGAAAATTAATTTAATTAATGAATATTAATGAAAAAAATATAAATTAATTTTTCTCAGTATAATTCTTATTAACTCACGCTAAATTTATTTTTAATATTAATTTAAATTTAATTTTTTAATATAAAAAAAAAAAAAAAACAAAGTTTAAAACAAAATTTAATTCAGCTTTTTTCTCAAAAATTTACATAATCTTAATTTTAAGAAAACTGTTACTTATATTTTACTGTAGTACAGTATTATTGTTATTACTCTTTAATATATAGATATTATTTTAATTAAATATAAATAATCTTATTATTTCTCTTAAAACATATATTTTTTTTTATTTTTTTGTTTATTTGTTTATCTCAAAAAATTTCTAATGTTGGAGAATACATTTCTGTTTTTTTTTTTTTTGTTTCATTTTTTTATTTATTTTCTATTTAATATATTTATTTATTGATATTTTTGTTATTTGATTTGTAATTTTGTATAATTATTAATTTTTTTTATTTTAATTTCAAATATTTTAAATAAAAGGAAAAATAAATTTCGGATTTTGTTCATATTTTTGAAAATTTAATTATAAATTATTATTTTGTGATTTACATTATCTTTTGTCCTTCAATTTTTTAGTAATAATTTTCGAAAAATTAATTTAATTTTTATAAATTCTATAATCTTTCTGTAAACTTGATTTTTATATTAAGTTTTTTAATTTTTTGTTTTAAAGTCTTTATAATTGCAACAACAAAAATATAATTATATTAGGTGTAGATTATTGAATTAGTTCAAGTTTTCGAAATTTCGAAAATAATATTCAATAAAATCCAAAACACTTTTACAAATTTTTATATGAAATTTGGAGTTCATAGTATTGTAAAAATACAATATATATTTTGTTAAGAGTAATTTTAGGTCCATTTGAACCAATCAATGTCAAAATTAAATTTAAATTTGATTAAGTTTTTAACTTTTTGTATATTTTTCGAAAATTTTCATCATTTTCTCACTCTGGGCTATAAAATTATTAAATATTTGGTTTAAATTTATTCGAAATAATATTCTAATAAAATTTTCAGGTTCTGAAATTTTCTGGTTTTCAGGTTTTTGTGTAAACTAGACCAAAATTTTGTTTTTGTTTTTGGAAATATTTAATGAGAAATATTAAATGAGTTCTTAAAACAAATATGTACTTTACATTGATACCGGCGCACCAAATCATCGAGTTAACTGAAGTAAATTGTTTTTGTTTAATCTTGAGAAATATAAGGATTTAATATTCTTCGAATAGAAATCGTCACTAACTAAAATAAAAACTATAAAATTAAAGTATTAAAAATGTATTAAAATTAAATTTTATACCCTCATTACAGCTCAGACAGAAATATTTGCTAGCTCCGAAGAACTGCATTTGATTACGTAGATTAAAAATTGAACCAAAAGCTGTCGTATATTTTCAATTGAATTTAATTAATTTATGTCAAATTTTAGTATGGGAGACTGATGTAAATGAATGATGAGGCAAAGGGGTGTGCACTAATTACACACGTTGTTTAACTTCAGCTTATAGTATTTTTTTGTAAAGCGAAATAAATCGAAGTATTTACTTGACATATATAAATACTTGACATATTTTTTAAACATAGAATACCAAATGAATAATTGTTACTGAATGAAAGCAAAGGTACTAATGGTTTAATAATATAGGTATAACTATAGAAATATAAACATAATATTTTATTCTAAATTTTTGAAGCTATCTTATAATATAGAGATTTTGTTTGATTTTTATAACTCACATATTGGTTTTATTGTAATTTTTATAAAATTTTTGACACAATTGACATTCAAATTTGTCTGTCTATGTAATATCAACTCTACTTCTACAATAACAATTGCTAAGTTAAGTAGTGTTGTAAATGAAGGATTATTTCTTTAATTAATATATTAGAATTGATTGTTGGTTTTTGAAGTTTTGAAGTTTAAGAAAAATTATGTAGTTTAAAGTTAAAAAAAATTATAATGGTGGGAAAACTATATGAATAATTATTTTTAATAAGCCCAATATCAATGTAATTACTATATTATTTTAATTTAGTTTTATAAAATATATTTTTTTTTTGTTTTAAGATTTAATTTGATAATTTTCAATAATTTTTGTTTTAAAAATTTTTAATTAAAAAAAAAAAAAACAAAAAAATAATATAATATTGAAATAATGCAGTAGTAATACAACAGTAGTGTGTGTTTTGATTTTGTTTTAATAATTAGGTCTTCTGGAAATACTTGATATATTATGTCAATTAAATTTACAAATTTATTTAATATTTTATTTTTATATTAATTAATTAATTCAATTAAATATAGTATATAATTAATTTTAATTAATTTTCTTTTTAAAATCTTTTTTTTAAATTTTTCACTTTATTAATTATTAATTTTACTGTGAGGTTATAAAAAATATTGTTTTTTTTTATCTTTTAAAATTTTGATATGTATATATATATATATATATATATATATATATATATATATATATATTTATTTATTTATAATTAACGCACTTATATTAATGCTCTAAAAAATATGATATATTTATTAATTTTATTTTTCTCTGTTATTTTATTGATTTCATTTTTTGTATATTTTTATAAAAAAATGGGAAGTTAAAATATTTGAATTTGTTTTTTTTTTTTTTGTTGTATATTATATAAATGTTTATTTGTTATTGATATTGATATTGTAATATTATTATTAATTATATTTTTTGTTTGTTTTGTTTTTGGTTGCTATTTAAATTCTGTATTTTTTAAGAATAATTTTTATATCTATGTTATATATTTAAAATAAAATTATTGATTTCTATTGAATTAATTTTGAAACGTTTCTACTTTTTTTTTATTTAAATTAAAATGCTTTCTTTACACTGCTGTATCTTCCCATATTGTTAATCTCCTTTCTTTGAAATTTTATTTATATCTTATTTATATTTTGCTCTATATTGAAATTATTATTAATAATTAATTATTAATTGATTTATTATTTATTATGCAATATTTATATTTTATTTAAATAAAATGATAGCTATTAAATTGATCATTAATAAAACTATTGAATTTGGTATAGGTCTGGTTGATGATGATACTCTTTTTTCTAGATCGTTGCACATAACTGGTTCTAAAAGTATAGTAATTGAAAAAACAAAAAAAAAGTAATTTTGTATTAATTGTTTTTTTTTTTAATAATTTACAATTAAATTAGATAATTTAAAATATATTAAAGAAAAAAAATAATTGTGTATATTACAAGGAATTCGATAAATGCATAAAGTATATGCGTATACTTACCGTTTACCATATATTTGTATAATCAGAATCAGAAATTACTTATATTGGTGAATAATGATAAACAGGACAAATTATTTAAATTATTCACTAATGATTATACATAATCAATTATTTTATTTTGGTGAATTTAATAAATGTATATAACTCTATTAAAATAACGATTATTTATTTGCCAAATAAAAATGTATTTTTATTTACTTAATCAAAAATAAAGATTTTAATAATTTTTACAACCCGCAATTTTATATAATTTTTGCAAATAAAGGAAAGGAGATTCAATACAATTTTTGTATTCGCTAATTAAATAGTCAACGAAACAAATCGGGTTCCTCGTGTTATAGATCCAAGACATGACAACTAGCATTTTATGTTGACATTATTATATGTTCAAAAACGCTTATTTATAGTTTTCTTTTTACTTTTTTTTAATAAAAATTTCACAAAATTTATCTTATTTACACACTTGAACGTTTTAGTGTGGCTTTCGGATCTATGCGCGCCACCATTTTATTTTATTCCCATTTTGAAAAACGCTTTTTTTTCAATTTCGATAATCGACTTTATTTCTTGATTTCCAAATTAGTACCTACTTAAAAATAATTTTAATTTTTTTTTAAAAAAATTGTGAAAACGTAGCTTATAACTTTAGTTTAAGAATTTTGCTTATTTGATAAAAAATCACTTTTAAATTTTTGTATCTAATAATTTTATTTGAAATTGTTACTTTGAAATGTGTAATCTGAGTAGTTAAGAATAAAAAAGAATGACAAATTTAAAAATATAATTCCCGTGTCGCAATTTTTGTCATTATATATATAAATAAATCATTATCATGCTAATTGAGTATGAGAATAGCCATATTTAGTTTTTCCTTAAATTCCCAAGTTAATTTAAATTGTAAATATAAAATGATTTTGTAAATTAATAATTTTGAATTTATTAAATTCACCAACAGATAATGAGAGCTATGCATATTTACCGAATATTATTTGTTATATTTGCATATTAGATATATTTATATATTAATATTAATAAAATTATATTATATATTACATTATAATAATACATACAATCATACAATTTATCGAATTCCCCGTAACATATACATTCACTTACAAAATATTTTTTTAAAATTTAATGAAATAAATTTAAAATATATTTTTAAAAAAAAAATTTTTTTATTATAGAAAATATTATTCTGATTTATTTAATGAATAGTGCAATGCTTTTTGGTATGCAATATGTGTTAAGCTATACTAATTTAAATCTAATAAATAATTATACGTAAGTTAAAAATAAATAAAATAACATACAATTAAATAATTGAAATTAATGATTTACAACATCTAATATTTATAATATTTACAAGCAATAAACATTTTTTTCAACATAATAAAAACTGCTTTAATCATCTACAACTGTGCTCTCAATTTCTGCTTCTACGCTACTCTTATAACGATAAATCCCAAATTTGTCAAACTGATTTAAACTACATTATTTATTAATTAATAATATGGTTTTTTGTTTTATTTTACTTAAAACACTTATTATATTTTTTCAGTTTTCATACAACTTGAGGAGTATGTTGTACTTGTTATGCCGTAGCAATATTAATAATTATATGAGATTCAGTAAAAATTTTATTTTATTAAAGAAACTTGTGGTCAAGGGAGTTGCAAGAATTTTTTAAAAATTGCATACATTTTCATGTCTATTTTCATTTTACGTAAAAGATTTGAAATTTTTGATAATTTTCTTCTTAACGCACTCGTGTAATGAAACCAACAACCATTTACTTCAACACCTGGAAATACGGATTGAATTGCATTTCTCAGATCTTTCTCAAAATCTAACCGAAAAGAGGATGGACGAAATTGAAATATGTTCTATTTGATGAACTGTAACATGTGCGTATGAGCTCCCTAATGTGATTTGCTTTTGAATAATATGTAGATGAATGGATAAACTGGATAAACCTGTTAAGAAAATAATTAAAAAATAGGAGTGCAAAAAATATGCGATGTGTGTGTAAAGAAAGATGGAAATCGCGAGTAATACGTGTGTCACTTTAAATGTATTACACGGCATTAATGGGTCAAAGTGAGACAAAACTGCTATGAGAATTTTGATTCACTTTAGTGGGAAATTAATCCCAATAGGACTTATGACATACCGCCTCCATTTGGCTGTACTTAATTTTCACTTTTTTTTTAAATTGAATTTGCTCTCGCTTCATAAATAGTAATTAATTAACATTATTAATATAATAGCTAATATAAAAACATTATAGCGCATATAATATTTACTGTATAGTTGCTACAATTAATTATTATAATTTAACAATTGATTAATTTGATAATTTTTGATATTATACATATAGTTATGGTATATTACAATAGTTCAACTTAAATACAACTTAAAAATTAAAAAAAAAAAACACATAAACTATTCTGTGAGACACAAATTTTTTTTTATTTGAAAGATTACATTATGCCATTATGTATGGAAAATTACATCATGCAAATGACCACCACAACTCCTCCGTACGTCCTGTCAATCCGTACGTCCCGCATTCTGTCAACCCAATTTTTCATTACTTTCTCACATAAATTTGGCTGATGTATTTCAACAATAGTACATTTAATGTTGATTCGTAATTGCTAAACTATTGTTGGATTATCAGCATAAACTTGTGACTTCACATATCCTGAAAGAAAGAAATCACATCGTGTTAAATCACATGATCTAGGGGGATAATTAATTGGACCATTTCTTGAGATAGTTTCCTCACTAAACTTTGTTTTCAATAAATCTATTGTTAAGGTAGTTGTGTGGCAGGGCACACCGTCTTGTTTAAACCAAATATCCTACAAATAATTCACAACAACAGAAGAAAAAACAATTCATTTATCATTGTTATTTATCGTACTACAGTGATTGTTACTCTTCGACCAATTTCTTCATATAGAAATATGGACCAATCACTCCACCAGTATGAATTGCACACCAGACAATAACTTTATCTGGATGTAATGGTGTCTGAACAGTTTCGTGTTGATTTTCAGCAAACCAAATTCTGTAATTATTTTTGTTTACATAACCATTTAAATAAAAAATAAGCTTCATCAGTGAATAAAATTTTTCGGTAAAAATGTTCATCGTTTTTATCAATCAATTTCTAAACGCTCAAGCGTGATCTTTCCATCATTAAATGGTATAATCTACTGTACACAAGTGACATAAAAAATGTCAAACAATTAATACGCAGAATTGCCAGTTTAACCATTTTAAATTGTATCATTACTATTGGAAAACACTTTACAGCTACTTTTAATGTTGATTGGAAGGTTTTATAAATGCAGAACAGTTACATGATAAGATCAAAATATGTTTATCAATGTATCTGAAGATTTAATAAAACATACCATAATATTCAATTATAATAAAATCTCTATTTAAGATTTTGAAAGTTGTACTCACTCAGAATATTACAATATTATGAGTAAAAATAAATATTAAAATTAAGGCAATTAAAGTTTCAAACTAAAAATTAAAACAATAAAAAAAAATTATCTTAAACAAGAATTAAAATCTTAGTTCTTGATCTTCTATGATTTTTTATTACTATCATAAAAACACCCCTTAAAAACTATTTTTAAATTAAAAATTACAATGACCTCATTGAATCTGAAAAACATTTAATATTCATTTCTCTTTAATGAAAAAACATCAGTGACCTCTTTTGTATGAAATTAAAATTTAATAGAAATTTTCTGACCAATTTGTTAATTTTTTTATTTTTACTTTTTTTTTTCCTAATTTAATATGTAATTCATTATATTCTTAATTTATTCCAGAAATTAAAAATAAAAACAGTAGAATTAATATCATAAAAGTTAATTTTTTTTTTGTTTTTTTTTTTTTGCTTTTATATATTTTATATCATCATCATTGAAATTGGAGACATACTGTCTAAGAAATACAAAGTTAAAATTCAATCTATACAAATGTTTTTACAAAATTTAAATATGGCTTTGGTAATAATTTTAATTTGGTATATTATAAATATATAATATTATAGTTTTATTTGGGGTAATCCTATTAAAATCTTTATATGGCAATTTTTCACAAAAACTTAATTTAGATTTATAAAAAAAAAATTTTTTTTGTAATATACCTACCTACCAATGGATGACACAAAAACTAATCTATCACAAAAAAGTAAATTTATATTTTCCTAAGTAGAAACACTCTGTTTATGGTGATTATTGTTAAAAATGTTATGCAAAATTTAAATTTGAAATATTATGATTCAACAGAAATTGGTTTACAAAAATATATTTGTGAACTTTTTGAAATGCTTTACAATAAATTTGTTTGTAGGAATAAGTGCATGACTAAGTTGCCATATCTAAACAAAAATTTTAAATTATAATCATTTAATCATTAGAAATTGGTTTACAAAACTAACTTTTCCAAATGCACTTCACCACAAAGTAGATTGATATGTATGAATGGATTAAGCAGAGGCAGTCATGGCTGCTAAATTGACATACGATTATATTCACTTGAATCGTGACACACGATAATATTCGGTAAGGTTGTATTCTATTTGTGTTAGAAAAAATTAAGTATAGTAGTCTTTTTAAACTATCCACACTTTTGGAAATTACAATTGTATCATGTGTGTACCATAACATTTTGATTTTACTTTTATTTGTTCTAGAAATGTGACTTATCTCTTTTAATCTCTCTGATTTGTGACTCTTTTAACGTGATTCTTTTAATCTTTTTTTGATATGTTAAACAAGTAGCCAACTAGTGTAATCCAAAGCTTTAGGTTAAATAGTGAAAAATTGAATGATTCACGTTGATGCAACTAGATATGGCAGTTACCATATTCCTCAGATTAATATATTTGCTTTGATTGATGATGGTCTTTGTGTTTTCAACATAAAAATGCCCACTTGGCTACAGACGTTGTTACCGAAACGATTCAGTTAGTTATCAAATTTTTTTGATGCCTAACTCGTGAAAAAGTGGAAAAAATCGTCCATGTTGAGATTCAACGATGTCTGTAGGAAAGCTATTTAAAAAAAGGTGGCGCATTTAGAAATTTCAAGACCAATCAGTCTGAATAATTAAGGAAAAATTACAAGATCGTCAGGAATAAATGTAAAAAAGTCATTAATCAGCAGAAGTTTTTAAATACTCAAAGGTTGAGACAAGATAAGAGATTCGGATGAAAAGGCAAATTTATTTGCTAAATTGTTTTCTGCTAATTTCACACTTCCCCCAACGACTCAAAATCCACCTTCAGCTCCTATAAGGAACTCCATCTTCGGAAGGTACTTTATAATCTGAATATCAGAAAGTCTACCGGTCTCGATGGCACCCCTGCTTTGGTTCTATGACAAATAGCCTTCGCTATTTCGAAATCATTGCGCAATTTATTCCATTTATATTTTTTTATTGTACAGGGAGTATACCCAACACAAGGGAAAATTGCGCATGTTAATCCGATTCCCAAAAAAGAGATCTCTCCAAATACAGGCCTATAGCTATAATATCGATCCTCTCCAAAATGATGGAGATGCTAAAAAACAAAAAGCTGACCAAATATCAGGACAGCCAAGGTACTGTACAACACAAACTACCCACCAGTCCACTAATAATCTGAAGCTACATCTATTGCTGTATCAACCAAAAGAGGCATCATGGCCAGTTCCCTCAGCCATGATTTGGTCGCAGTAGCTAATTGGGGATTAAAACACAGAGTCAGGTTCAACACTTCTATGATTCACAGCTATACAACCTCCAGAAAAGTTTCCATTTTTCATCCAACTCTTTTGTTACAGGAAGATAAAATTCAGCGGTTTGAAAGCTTCATTATATTTGATATGTACTCAAATCGAAAATTGATCTGGGACGATCATATATTTAATGTAGCACCGAAATGTTTAGTTTTTGTGTGGTTCTGTGACCTCTTGGTCACAGAATGGAGTAATGTTCCAAATGGAGTACAGTTCTCACATATGGGCTGGCACTTTTACTATTGCTAAAACAGTTAGATAAAGTCCAAAGACTTATTCTTCTAATCAATGACTCAAATGTCACGGCTCATCTTGCTTCTCTTGGATATCGTCGTATAGTTGGAGCTCTCTCATTTTTTTACAGATATCTCGTAGGCATCGGTACATGCTCAGTGGAAATTAAATATATATTACCTCCACTTAAGCGCTAATTACTACAGAGGGCAAAAGACAAGTTGTGGAAATTCGTTTATAACTTCGTTATCCCGAATTTGAAACCAAATCCATCTCATGTATTCCCAAAACATGATAAATTCTATATTTATGACCTAAATAAATTCAAGACGAACATTAAGACCGTCTTTCGTAATTATCCTCTTTCTCTTCCACCTTCTTCCTTTCCCACCCTAGCCAAACGTACCAATCGATATAAAAGGTCTACACATAGTTTTTTAGCTATATATAAAAAAAAAATATTAAAAAATTTATATAAAATTTTGACATAACAGCATTCATTGGGATTGCCCTCTTATCTATATACAACAAAAAAAAAAGGTTTATTCATCAACTCTACTTAATTAAAAATTTTACAATAAAACTAATTTGGAAATAATTAACATAATATATTAACATTTTTATTTGTTTGTTTTTTTCTACGAAAACATTTCCAGAAACTCTATAGTCATAATTAGAGAGTGAGTTTGTTTTCTTGACCATATTCTCAGCGACTTATATAATTATCCTGTTTTTGTTTTCTGTTCTTTTAAGATTCAATTAGTAACCCATTGTAAATTTATTTTTTTCAAGTAATGTTTTGGCTTTTATTACCATTTAAGGTTCATCTTCATTATTATAAGTTTGCTTTAAAAATTTTATCTTTTTTTTGTTTTTATTTTAACGATCAAAATATAATAATTTACATTGTTCTATTGAACTTTTGAGATTCTTATCATAAAGACGATGCAAATCAGATAAAAAACCAAATATCATAATCCATTTCAGACTTTAGAGAATAAAATAATATTGTCAATATTGCGATAGTGCATTAATTAAAATTTTATTAAGCCTTTAATTTGTAAGGGGTGGATATGCAAATGTAAATATATAAATTATAATTTTTTGTTTTAAATTCAACAACTCTCTAAAATTAGAGTCTGATGAAATATAAAAATTAATTTAATAAAAAATAAAAAAAAAACATGAACATTTTTAACCATTACATTGTTTCTATGGATTAGTCAAACCTTTTATTTACATGAAATATTTTTACAAAATGGTATTTTAATCAAAATCAAATAGCAAAGTTTCAATAAAATATGTATGTTTATTTCACGAATATTTGAATAGGCTAAAAGTAAAATAAAGTTTTGAAAATGAGCTACAAGCCAATTTAAACACACCACGAACAACTATTGTTAATTTTCCAGTTCAAGGCGCATTAAATTCATAGACGATACCGAATTAAAGGTCCAATCCAAGATATAAATTTCCAACAAAACGTAGAAGTATATCTACTCATCCAAGATATTTTAAGGTATACGAATAATATTTGGATAAATGAAGACAAATTAAATGCTAATATCTCAATTTTGAACTATGGTCAAATTCAACAAAACCAAGAAAATACATATTTTCACTTTTTAAGGTTTTTTACAAATAAAAATTGAATCAGAATTAATTACATCTTATGCTATATTTGCATTTATCTAATTAATTATGATTATGTCCCTAATTATAATATAAACATAATTTAAGTGTAATTTTTTTTATATAAACTAACTAATACTTTTTATAATATCAAGAATCAGTTTTTATAAAAACTTGTTTTCCAGCGTTAGAGTAAAATTTTGGTATAACAGTGAAAGTATTCGACTATTTTCACTGTTATATCAAGAATCAAATAAATATGCAATCAAATAAAGGCTAGTGTCAAATCCACAAATATACATAACCTTAAATCTGAGAGCTTTATCTCTTATAGGTATTTTATAAATATAAATAAATGTTACCATACTTTAAAATCTCAACTTTAATTTTAATTTTTCAATTTTAGATTCGCTATGTGACTGGGGGTTAATGACAGAACACATGAAAACGAAAATGTTGGATAGGGAACAGTTGGAAAAAATATCAACTTTAGAACAAATAATTATGATTTATTAAATTTTTGATAACTTAGGCAATTTCAAGTCTTTTATCCTAATAGCTTACAGCATCAGACTTTTGTAACTAGCATTACTCAATTTCACTATTAGTGCGCATTAAATTATAATTAATAATTAATTTGTTTTTACTTACTCCAACATTATGGGAATAACCTTAACTGCTTTTTACGTATAGCTTTGACCAGGCCATAACAGAGGATGGGCCATGAGAGCCATTTGGCTCAGGCCCCGAGTTGTGAAAGGGCCTCCATTGATTTCCTAATTTGGTCACAGTAGGTGTGCGGAAAAATTAAGTTGAAATATTAATTTGAGTTTAACAATAAATTTATTTTAACCAATGATTTATAAAATATATCAGAAGATTATGCATTGATACAAAAATTATAGAAAAAATTCACACGCACGCAAATAACGAACTTTAGTCAATTTTTCAATATTTGGATACATTTGAATACATTTGGATACATTTTGACAACAATATGGGTTGAAATATTAACGTTATTGCAACAAACCAATTTAATTATTGAAGCAAGTGTTGAAGCAGTGCAACACTTGAAATGGAAAATATTAACAATCTTATTGCAAGGATGAAAATAAAACGTGAAGAGTTGGACAGATTACTCTTCAGTTCAAAAGAGATTGCCGTACTCTCCTAGATGTCAACTGATTTTCCACTAACTCGTCATATTACGTCACAATTTGCTGCTGAAGAACATTATAGAATTAATGTTTTTATATACATTTTAATTCGGTTATTTCAGGCTTGACACGTCGCTTTGAGTCTTTACGCAAAATTTGCCAGACTTTTGGACTCCCTTGGACTTTTCAAACTTTATCAGACAGGAAATAAAATCGAGAGCAAAAAATATGCACTTAAAATATCCAAAGGAAATTTCAAATGAAATATGTGGTGAAATGATATTTTTAAAAAAATATTTTTGAAGTAAACTTTGATATAGAATCATCTCAATCTCCAGCGAAGTTGCTGCTAAACATTTTAGAAAAAAACTAATTGGATTGTTTCCCAATATATCAATCCAACATATATGTTACCAACAGCTTTAAGAATATTTTTAAGTCTATCCGCCTTGCTTGAGCTTGAACCCAGTTTCAGTGTGTTGAAAAGCGTTAAAAATTTTAACAGATCTGTTATCAATCAAATGTATATCAATTTTACATATAAATTCAGACATTGCACGAAATATTGACTTTTCGATTATTATAAAAGTGTTTGCTAACACTAAAGCTCGAAAAGCTTATTTGTAATTATTTATTTCATTTTGTTTAAATAAATTAAAAATAATTAAAGAACTATGTAAATTTGTCTTTTTACACAAGCAAGAGGCCTCATATTCTAGAGGCTTTGACATTCTAACTACAACATACAATACATTTTTCTTTTGAACTTTTCGTATATCATCTGATTAAAATGTATGAAAACTACATGTATAACGATTGCACTGCTCCTTCATAATGGCATAACTCCACTTTAGTGATAACAAACAAATTGATCGCAGACAAATTGAAAAAGTTGTTTTCAATATACTAACTTGAGTACATTTTGAACCCCGAACATAACCACTTCATCATATAATGAGCTTTAGTTAGCGAGCTCTTTTTGAGATAAATAAATGAAATTGAAATATCGGTGTCCAATGAACTAATTTAATTGAAATATGCCTATATTGGAAATAATTAAAAAAATAAAGAAAAATATGCCTAATTTAATTGAAATAATTAAAAAAAATTAAATCAAATAGACACGTCCATATGAAATTGAGCCCTCAACTTGCTGGTTAACAATAATATACTTTATGATGAAGAATGAAGAATACCATATAAAATGGTACCAACGAGATCGATATTAATACAAAATGTTAAAAAGGGTTAATTTTTCTAAATATAGAATTTTTCAAAAACAAATTTCCAGTCGTATTTTAGTAATCGAAAACATTGTAAATTTAATAAAATGTAGGCGGTAAAGTGTTCCACAACAAAAAAACAAACGTCTCCATAACTCAACAATAAATAATTAAGGATTATCATAATTATTTTGTTTTTTTCGAATTTTTAGTCACCAAATTTAAAAAATTTGTAAAATATTTTATTAATTTAACATCCTCAGGAATTAAATAATTTTAGGAAGGAAGGAAATAAATGAAATGTCGATAGACTAATAAACTTCAATTTACCTACACATATATACGTAGTAAGATACTAAAAATTTCATATTGTCTTTGTTTCAAAAGTTTGATACTCTTATTTTGTTTTCGTGATTTGTAAATTAAATTTAAAAACTCATTTATTCTAAAAATATCTACACTATAATGAAATTAAATTTAGTAAATGAGTTTTGATTCATATAAAAAAAAAACAAAAAAACAAACAGTAATCAAATTAATTAGCAACAAAACTTTGAAAATTAAAATATAATTTCGAAAATCAATTCATTTTGAATTAAATCAATAAAAATGACAGAAAATTATAAAGATTATATTTCTTAAATTATTTTATTATTATTTTAATTGTTACTTTTAATTTTATCATGACAATGATTAAATTAATGGAGATCAGTTCTAAAAATAAATATTTAAAAATTATTCAAAATACAAAAAATCATAAAAGTAATGACAATAAGAACAAAACAAAAACCGCGAAACTTGGCATCAAGATTTTGATATTGACATCTCCAAATTATTTTTGAGGATCACTTTCATTGAGTTTCTTTTTTGGGAAACTTGAGCAGATTGATCATATTATACTAACGTAATTTAATAAAACCCTGACACAAACAAATAAAGTCAGAATAATGGGGGTACCAGGGCATTGTGGCATACCGAGAAATGAAGTGGCAGATTATGTAGGAAGAAAAGCATCGGATACGCCTTCAGTAGGATCAAGTCCGTTCTGTGGGATCCCCCTGAGCACAGCTAAGATGCAATTAAAAGTTTGGGGGAAGCAAAAAACTGAAGATTTTTTGGCCAACGTTCTTGGAAATCGTTAAACAAAAATGCTCATGCTTAAACGCTGGTTTAAGAAAACCAAAGTTAAATAGGAAATAGGTAACATATCCTGGTAGGCATAATATCAGTTTATATTTTATTTATTTATTTTATTTATTCATTTTATTTCGTACATATACATGAGACGGTAAGTCTCTATAGGAGTATATAAAGTATAATGTGTAGCAAATTCATAATTCTTAAATTAACTTAAATTAAATTAAATTAAATTAAACCTTAACCTAAAGAAATTAACAATAATGAAAATAATTTATAAAGAAAAGAAATTAATAAAAGAAAATTTAAAAAGAAAATTTAAAAAAAGAAAGAAAGAAAATCTCTCCTCCAAACAAAACTATCTTTCAGACGTCTCACACCTAACAAGCATTATTCTACAAAATTTTTATTCTTCTTAATTAATGACTACACTTTTTCCTTAAAATATACCCAACAAAGCTCAAGGAATTTAGAAATAGAGAACTCACACCTGACTACGCTCGGCAAAGAATTCCACAATCCGACAGTCCTTACAAAAAAGGATAGATGTCTTAATCTACCAGAGTGTCTAGGAATAGTTAAATTTGCACTTCTTAATGATCGTCCAGGGGTTATTTTCTTAAGAAGATATACCGGCGTATTTTTAGATAGGATTTTTTTCATAAAACAGATGTACTTATAATTTAGATAGTTTTCGAAAGTACAGTCAAGCAAAACTTTAGAAACATCACTGATGCTATCGAATCTACGACGGTTAGTTACAAATCGAGTGCAAGCATTGAAAATAACCTTGAGCCTGGAAAACTCGCCCAAACTCATCCCAGCATAAACTACTTCACAATAAGTGAAATGTGGAAAGATTAAAGACATAACTAATTTCTTTTTTACCCACTCGTTAATATTGAAAGAGAACTTCCAGAGTTTTCGTAACTTACAAAAAACATTTCTAGAAATAAAGTTAATGTGATCATTCCAGGTTAGAGTCTTATTGAATACAACACCCAAGTTTTTAGCTTTACTTACAAATTTTACCACAGAATTATTTAATTTGATATTAGGGTGATTAGTTGTATCAATATTACGAACATAAATTAACATAACCTGGGATTTTGACGGATTTAATCGAAGACCATTGTTTAGAGACCAGAAAGCAACAGCATCAAGATCATCATTCAATTTAGCAATAGAGCGGTTAATATCAGCTATAGGACCACTGATGTAGAGTTGAGCATCGTCTGCATACAACCGGCAATGAGATTCAGACAAACAACGGGGTAAGTCATTAATAAATAGACTAAAGAGTAAGGGACCCAATATGGATCCTTGGGGTACCCCACATTCAACAGGTAGATAATTAGACTTAATACCATTTAGAAACACAAATTGACTTCTATTATCTAAGTAACTTTGAATGAGAGTAGTAGCAGAAGATTCAAAATTAAAAGCTGCGCTAAGTTTTAAACATAATAAGTTATGATTAACACAATCAAAAGCTTTAGTGAAATCAAGAAGAAGCAATAATACAGCATGTTTCTTATCGATTTCACAGTAAATGTTATCTGTTAATTCTAGGAGTGCTGAGAAATGTTATCTGTTAATTCGAGGAGTGCCTAATAAAGAACCATATTTATAAAATGGGTCTAACCTAAAATAACTTATGTAGAATATGTGAAATAGAGGAAGAATCTATTGAATATCTGCTCCCCGAATAAGCATCTGCTCTATGATGCTCAGCGTTCCCGATTAATGGGAGCTGTCCAGCATACCATTAAAGAATATCCTGAGTGTGATCACAAAATCAAGGTATAATTTCTCAGCGAGACTATGTAAAAACACGGGTAATCACAATAAGCCCATTTCCGGCTGCGGTGATATAAAGGAGAGATTCCCTTCCGAAATTACACAATCTATCTATCTAACATAATTTAATCAAATGCTTCAACAACCCTTACTCATCTGAAAATTTTAACTTAGATCTGATATAAAAATATATTAAATTCGAAATACAAAAGTTTGAGCTAAAAAGTAAAAACAATCGTAATTGTAAATTTTTAGCATAGCCTTTTAGAAAAGTCTATTAGAAATTTGTATATTTATGTTAATTAACTTTGATAGAATGGTTTCTCACAAAAAAATCTACATTGATTGTACTGTAGATTGGTGATTTAAAAATTACTAAACCTTAATACTAAACAAATTGAATCCACATCCCCTCACACCACCATCAATGAGTATTTTCATATTTATATAATTCATATTCACAAATAACTTACAATAATTAAATTAAATTCAGATAGCCATAAATTGATGGCTTAATAGGGTGAGCTACATTTCATAGCCGTTTTATTCATTTAGCATATACCACTTAATTACCACTGCACGTAATGACCACTGTTAAACTACAACACCCTTACGAACGATCGGGTGCCAACCGCGGTGTAGTAGGAAGGGTTGAAATAAGTGTATTGAATATTATTGCATATTTATAGGCAGGCATTTCTTGTATGAAATTATGATTTAAATACCTCAGAAAATTCTAAGAGGTCAATTGTCATGCGGAAAATTTCATGTAGTGGTGTATAGCACCGAGATAACAGAATCG
Organism: Argyra leucocephala; assembly: GCA_963942445.1. Classification (NCBI taxonomy): domain Eukaryota; kingdom Metazoa; phylum Arthropoda; class Insecta; order Diptera; family Dolichopodidae; genus Argyra; species Argyra leucocephala. The sequence goes on along the minus strand of OZ012677.1, from coordinate 33,259,719 downwards.
GATATATTTTTTTTCAGTCCTATGTTTTTGACGTTGCAGAATAATTATTATAATCAGTTGATGAATTCTAACATTATACAATTTATTGTACTACTCTCTGATACGTTCGTAGAACATTCAGATGTTCAAGATACTTCCCATTTCGTTATTGAATTTCGTTATTTTCGGAATGAATCTATATATAAAATATTTATTGTAGATATAAAAGATCACATACCTTGACATCGTAAATGTCACAACATAAAGTTGAATGTAACGTCCACATGATCTTAAATGTCTACAAAAGCTCACAAAAGCTTGAGACATTGACTCCATGATCACAATTGTTGTTGACGATGTCTCCGCGACCGTTTTTTAAGCTTACATACATTTTTAAAAACTCAATATTGTACAGTATTGAGCTTTCTGTTCATTTTGCTTGTTCAATTAGAACACAATGTCTAAGAAAGCTTCCTTGTACAATGTTGCCAGCTTATTTTACGGATTACATGTTTGTACATTACATCAGGGTTAAGTTTTTTTTTCTTTCTTTGTAGTATTTATTCAATGATTACTTAAAACTAGGATTATAATAAAAAATTTAAATTATAAAAATATGTAATTTTAAGACCTAACTAAAACGCTGGTAGAATAATTTTATATGAAATCATATGGTTATAGCTTAATCATATATATATAATCATATAGCTATAATTTAAAATTCTCAGGTAAATTCAATAATCACAAAAAATAAATTTGTTTTTAAGCTTAATATATATATATATATACACATTTTAGGCATATACTTTTTTTTTTTTTTTGTTAACACATTCACGATGTTGTACCGATAATTACAATGGATCCAACAATCAATGATATTTAATTTTAGATCATCACACAATGTCAGTTACTAGTTTAATATGAAGTAGTTTTTATTTTTTTATTTTTTATATTAATTCTTTCGATCTGAGTAATATTTTTTGTCATTAAGAGCTCTTTATTAATTGACTGATGTCATTCTCCATATGTATTAAAATCATATTTATTATATACAACTGTTTACAGTATTAATATTTCTATACCAATAATAATTATGAGAACCGTAAGCAAATATCACTACAATCTAACAAATTAACATTAACTAAAATTTGAGGCACGAGTAAATTTCTTGAAAAAACAAAAAAAGAGCATATTAAATAATATATTTGATTTTCCTATGAAATTTTTAAAGGCCAAAATAATATGTCTAAACGATATTCTAATGAAATTAATAATGACAGTTAATTTGTCAATTGTACTATCATTTTAAAATACGTATGTATAGTATGTATTTATAAAAATGCGTCACATTATTGTTAATATTATTATTATTACTATTATTTTTTTGACAGCGGTTTTTTCTTCGAAAATAAAAATTCTGAAGTAATTTGTCAAATATGTCAGATTAAGTTACATATAGAAGACAAAATGTTTGGAAAGTCAACATATTAATTTATCTAAATTATTCATTTTTAAATTATTCAGAAAAATGTTAGGGGGTTTTTTTTTATTATAGATATTTAAAATTCTCAGGTAAATTCAATAATCACAAAAAATAAATTTGTTTTTAAGCTTATCAGACAAAATGACTCCAATATACCGAAAATGGAACATTGAACGAATACCATATAGGTACAATATTATAGAAATTAAATTAAACGTTAAATTAAAAAAACAGAATCTCATAATTATAATATGGAAATTTAAGATTAGCTGTAAATGAATCATTTAATAAGGTTACTATCCTCAATTAATTATAGAAAATGTTTATACCTCTTAAATAATAAAATATTGTTTTTGTTTCTATATGGTTTTTTCAATAAGAAAATATTTTAGGTAATATATCAATTTTCTAACTTAAACAATCAGGGAACAATTATTTAGTTAAAACAATGAAGTTAATTTAAATTAATATAACACTAAACTTACTATTTTATTTTTTTACTTACTATTTAATTGTAAAAAATTTTATTATCTTAATTAAAATTTTCATTTCACGTTTTGGCTTTTAAAAGAACACACTAACCGTTCACTAACCGTTGAGAAAAGTCGAAAACTGTATAGTTTTTGATTAGAAATATTTTGTTTACATTATTTTATTTCATTCATTCATTCATTCATTTATTTACTCAAATGAGCTCCATTGCTCGTACAGAGTGTTTTTAGCTTTTTACAATTTTACTTATAATTATAACTAGTTAAGTTTTAATTCAGTGCAATCTTAATTCTAAATTTTAATATTCAAATTTGATTTTTTATATAATATTAAGTTATATTATATATATTAAGTTATATAATATTTTTTATATAATATTAAGTTTTATATATAATATTGAGTATTATTACTATTATTTAATTGATGAAAATAATCATTAACTTAACTTTTGAATTTAGATATTTGAGCAGTTTCTTTGATCGCAACTGGTAATTCATTATACGTTTTGTATGCTGTATTGTATATTGTGTCATGTTTGTTAAATATTTTGGTTGAAGATGTTACCCTCATTTGAGCTGCATTTCTAGTTGAGTATGTATAAACTTCTTTATTCATCATCGGCTTAATATTTGTATTAATATTCTTAGTAAGTATGAGATGTATTTGTGTGGCTTGATTGCATTTTATAACATGTTTCAATTGTAATATTTTGTGCTTTCTATGAATTTCCTGTGTTGAAGTTTGTCTTTTATATCCAAACAAGTTCTTTATCGCTTTATTCTGCAGTTTCTGTAATGTGTTTAAATTTTTATTCACAGTGTTTTCCCATATTTGAATCCCCTACATAATTGCACTATGAAATAAGCTGTAATAAATTGATCTCTTATTTTTTAGTGTTACTCTCTTATTTATTAGTTTGAATAGTCCTGCAATTTTTCTTCCTTTTTTTATTAGTTCTTTTATATGCTGTTCCCACGTTAAGTTAATATTCCCAAATATTTGTAACTGTTCAAGGGATCCAACTTACATTTGTTATAGTAAATATTTAAGGCATCACCTGTCTTCTTTTAAATAACATATATTTTGTTTTAGCTGTATTTATTGTCAGCTTATGTCGCTCCATCCATTGGTGAACTTCACTTCACTCACATCATTAGCGAACATAAGTGGCTTACCATTCAGTTTTGTGCATAATAAGCCATTTATGTAACAAGAAAATAGCATAGGTCCGAGTGAACTTCCCTGTATTACATCATATTCAACTTTTACAACTTCACTTTTCAAGCCATCACATTCTGTGTACCGCATTCTTTCCGATAAGTAACTTTTGAACCAGTTGTATTCCGTCCCTTTTACTCCGAGTTCATATAATATTCTTAATTCACTACAATCTTATGCATGCTATTTTTCCGTACAAATACATTTAGTGGTTCAACAATCAATTCTTAAGCCAACGATATACACGATAAGTTTATTCTCCATACGATAGTTTGCAGTAAAGATTACAGTGGGACAAATAATTTGGGCATTTAATGGACCAACGATTGTTATTGGTATTTCTCATGGGGTGGTATTATGCAATCAAATTTTAATGAAGCTTTCAAAAACTTTAGTAACATTAAGTTTATTACAAAAAAAGCAAACTGAACTATAACACACTTTTGGAATGGCTAGGATTTAACGAGGTACAAAATAGCAAAATACTAGGTTAAAAACTAGAAATGCTTAGTAAAAAAATAATGAGCTAAGTAAAATACATTCAGTAAAATTTATTGAACGCGCAGTAGAAAATGACTATTTGTACAGTAAAAAAAGATTTTTTTGCACAGTAAAATAGTTTTAGTTTTTCCAATATAAATAAAATAAACGCAAAGTAAATGTTGATAATAATGGACTTTCATATTTTGGAAAAGAGGAAATATCGAATACATTTTAGTAGGTTCTACTTTTTTTTTCCACGCCACAAATAAATTTCGTTTAATATATTGTATTTCTTCGGCAAATATCGTTTAATATATTGTATTTATTTTGATTAAACCTTCTGGAATTTTAGAAACACCTGACAAATTTGTGCTAATACTTCTACAAAAAAAAAATGGGATATATCCTTTTTCCAGAAGTGTTACAAAACGGCTAAAGATTTTTGTTACAACTTCTGGAGAAAACGAAAGCGAAATTGTAGAAAATCGTTCTAAAATTGTGTTAAATTTTCTGAAAAAAGGGGATACCCTTTACGAGCTATATTGATTTAAGTAACATTATGTCACAAACTTTCAAAAGTAATTTTGAAGCATTTTTAAGTCGCTGCAAAATCAATTAAGATAACTAACCATAACTTAACATACTAACTTTCATTTAAATTTACTGTGTTGCAAATTTTTTTACTATTAATCCTTGTCAGAAAGTAATTTTTGTGTTTTTATTGTTTTACTGTAAATTTAATTTATTTACTGTGAATTTAAATTTATTTAATAATAGGGTGGATTTTTGTGTATTGCGTTTAAAATTTTACTGAGCAAAAAGGTGTGTTTACTGATTTGAGTTAAAATTATTAACTGTGCAAAGTTTTTATTTGACTGAATTTTAATTAGTGTTTTTAATTTTTTACTGTACGATTAATTTTCAGCGTTATGGAATTAATCTTAAACTAACAGACTGAAATAATATTAGGTCACAAATGTGTGACGAGTGTTTACCAGAAATGTCATAAAAACTATAAATTAATCGAAATCCTTTCATTATAATAAATAAATTAGAGCTTGTTCAGCAATAAATAAATACAATTTAAATTTTAAAATTGATTTAATTTTAAATTCTATTTTCAATATATATATATATATATATATATATATCTATAAATTAATAATATTAACTCTGATTAACCAAAAATAAATAAGCCAAATACAATTTAAATTCATCATTCTTTTTGTTTTTTAACACACTGTTATACAATAAAAAAAAGAACAACCACTAGAAAACTTCAATTTAAATTTTTATAAATATTTATTATTATCTAGAGCTGATACAAATATACTCGTGTATATCAGTTAATCATGATTAAATACTAATTTATTGATTTCACTTAAAATTTTTTTGCTACAATTTATTTTTGATTTAAGTTGTTTATTTTATTGCAACTGGTATACTATTTATAATTAGAACAACAAAATATAAAAGAAAAACAAAAAACAAAAAACTTAAACGAATCGAAAAGTTATAATAATATAATGTAATTAGATGAGAAAACGAGCGAAAAAACAAGAAACAAGTTAACAAACATAACTTTAACCACACACACCAATCATTATTATTGATCTAAATTGACTAAAATAAACAACAATTCTTGACATTTAGTGTATATTTACATATGTCAAATGTGACATAAATGTGAATACAACAAATACATTTGTATCAAAAAGAAGTATAATACACAGTGAAAGAAATCCAACTGTAGGCACGTAATATTAGGTGAATTCGGAAATGCAACATTGCAAATCATGATGCGGTATCAATATTGTATATCAGTACAAAATTCATGATGCAATTCGGCAATGGTGCTTTGTGCTGCTGATGCAATTAATACATTTTAAAACTATCAGAATTTGACAGTGATGTTTTGAAAATTTAATTAAAATCAAAAAAATATTATTTAATATCGCTTTGAACGTAATTTTGGAAAATTGTGAACAATCAGAATATGATGATATACAGTATCTAAGTAATTCAATCACTAGAATATAAAAATTTGTTAAGAAAGCAAAAAAAAGGTATAGTACTTTGTTATAAAATTAATGAAAATAAAATTAAGTAGTATAACAAAAAATAATTTAAAATCATTACCACTTTCACAGATTGTGTATTTCAATCAAGAGAAATCATATAAATTTTAAATGTCAAACAGCTGTTTATAATAATAGCAAAGAAAGCATCAACAAATTCTATGATGCGAAGTTTGCTCAAGTTTGCGCATCACAAACAGTAATGTTGCAAAAAAAACGTGATGCTTTCAGCAAAACTTTAATGTCTTAAAATGTTTTAAAGTTTTAAAAAACCCAAATTTTGCTGAAATTCGCAGAAATCGAGGTTTTTTAATGGGAAGAGGTTTTTTTTATGCAAATTCGGATTCTATTTTAGAATTGATCTGACATTATTGAAATTCACTTAAATAAAAATGTGAGTCAAGAAGATCGCATGAAACCTTTACCAAGGTACTTATTGTTTTCCAAATTTCTTAACGCTCAGTTTCGAAATATAAATTTTTGATTGCAAGTTGTTTTTTTTTTTTTTATTTTGTCCACTTCCTTTGAGAACATGCAACAACGAGGTACACTTAATATGTTATAGCTCATGTAATGTCTTGAAATTAATAATTTTTCACAAATTAGTTGATTATAATTTACTATTACTATTTGCATCTTAATTTGTATATTAATACTACTTATTATCATACACGTCATTTGGATTTAATGTTTTTTAATACACTTTTATCACCTATGGCCTAGACTATAAAAATAATAGAGATATTAATTAGTTAATTTATATGGATTAATTAGAATCGATTGGTTTCAAAATGATTAATATAAACATCTGAATTTCATAACTATATTGAATTTTTAAAATATATCTAATTGTCACATTTTCTTTCGTTCGGCCAAACATTGTAAAAGTGATTTTTTACTTTGTTGTTTTTTTCTTTTAACAATATAGATTGTATAAGATTTTTATTATTTAACTCTTTTATGACAATTTTTTTATTTTTTTTGGATGGGCGTCTTCTTTATTCCCAATGTTTATTACATCAGAATTAATATTACCGAATCCGGTTTTGTTAGATCGAAATGAATGTTGGGCTATAATTCTAGTAATCATAATAAAAAAAAAATTTTAATAAAATTTGGCAAACTCATCCTTAAAAATTTGTATTAATTATCTGTGGTAGTAATATATAGCCGCTTCAGTCGAAATTAAAAACTTCTCAGTGTGACAATTCAATGAACAAATTGGGAGGGCCTGAAAAGTTCTGTGAGTGTTATATTTATTTTTGTAGAACTTAAAGTTTTAAGGATATACTTAAGGATAGGTTGAATAATATTCATTAATTAAAAATTAAGAAAAAAAAAACAAAAATAAGTTACTTTAATAAGAACACAATGAAATTATAAGCGCTTATTCATTTTGAGGTAAAAAAATCACAAAGTAGATTTGAATACAATCGGTCAACATCAATTTTAGAAAAGTGGTATAGCAGAACAAAATTTAATATAACCGCTAAACTTAATATAAGCTGTTATATTTTTTTATAAATTATATCGCATTTTGTTGGTATAAGTTGGTGTAAGTTATTATATCATGTGCAATATAAAGTCTAGCTAATTTAGGCGAATATATTAATGCGATTTTCTCGACTTTGTCTAAAATAATTTTTAACTTATAGTCTTCGACTTTTTTAATTTACAAAAACCTCGGGATTTGTGCAAAATAGATTGTAGTATACAATGGTAACAATATCTAATTATTCGCTTATGTCGACTTAAACGGTTATATATTATTGCCGCAGTTATATACGTACAATCTACTCTATTGCAAAAAAGGTGATCCACCTTTAATCTTATCACCACTATAAAAAATCTTCTACTGAGCGTTTATGGGGAAAATGAGAAATCATTAAGCTAGTACTGAAACAGATTAAAAATACAAGCAATGTAATTTTATTTTTTGTAATAGAGTAGTACATATCATAGATAGATATTCTGTCCCTTTCTATCACTAATTTTATGAGTTATAAACAAAAATATAGATTAAGCTATATTAATTTCTTTTACTGTATCTATATTATATACCTACCATATAATTTAATTAATTTATTACTTTTATGTTAAGCACATTTTCTTAATAATCTGCAAAGGTAATAAATTTAAAAGGCAAATTATTATTATTATTATTATTATTATTTTTTTTTTTCGAAAAAAGTTGAACCCATTTCAAAACATTTTCATTATTCTAATTTAATGTCTTGATTTTATTTTAAAACACCTGTTCTTTTGTTATCAAACATTACAAACATCTCAGATTAGATTTCATAAAAATAAGAAAAAGGAAAAAAAATAAAAAAAAAACAAATTATATATTTTCAAAATATAGCACTTAAAATCTCTTAATATCTTCAATACTTTTAAATCTCTTAGACCCATCAATTAAGGTTATGGATGATTATTAAAAAAAAAAAAAAAAACAAATTGTTGTTTTTTTTTTTAATAAAATTGACCCGATCAGACTAGATGGTGTCAGCAGTTTATTTAATTAAATAATATCAAAATATAAATATTGAAAAAAAAAAGAAAACAAAAAATAGAAAAATATCAAAAAAAAAAAAAAAATCATTAATAAACTGTGAGAAACTTGAAAAGTTTTTCTAAAAACACGAATTTATTAGTTCAGGTCAGGAAAGTAACGCGCCTTAATGTCTGCCTCTGTTTTGAAACTCTTTAAAAAATTGGAAAATAATAATAATAATAAAATAAAATTCACAACACACATACACTTATTTCTTATGCAAAATACAAAATAAATTGAAGAGATCGTCACAAATTGAACAATCTCATTCGAATTATATTTTTTTGAACAGGCATAAGACCCGTTAATTTTTTTCACGTAATTTTTTTTTGTTTATTTTTTCTGTTTTTTATAAATATTTATAAAAAGGTAATTTTGAAGTTCAATCAACATACATATTCACCTCACATATATATAAAATAAGAATCATAGGTATATATAGATAGTGTGAGAATATGAAAAACGAAATTTAATATCGTAATTTTTGATATACATAGGTACACACAAGTCTAGTTTATAATTTAAATAAAAATAAGAAAAACAAAAAATTGTCACATTAAATAAATTAAAGAAGAAAAAAAACTTTTTTTTTTTTTTATTTTGCATTAGTAGTTGTAAATCTCGTTTTATTAATTTATTTTGTTTCATTTTTTTTATTTTTCTCTATTTCTCAGCAACGCGTGGCAACAAAATTCAATAAAAAAAAAATAATATAAAAAAAAGAAAAACTAAAAAAAGAGATGAAATATAAAATTTTGAATTTATGATAAAAACCATATTATTTATCCTACACACAATGTTATACACAAAGTTATATGTTACAATACAACAGATTTCAAATTTGTCAATATGGATAAGATACAATTTAAGCAAAAAAAAAAAAAACATTTTTATTAGAATTATTTAATTCGATTCATAAGTTAGGAGTGGGGTGATCGTTAATACAATATTTTATGGATAAGGTCCTTTTGAAGATCATTTTTTGTATTATTATATTCCTACATACAATCATCTTAATTGCTACACTTAATTCTAAGGTTGTTTGCAGACCTGTCGCACTTGCAATTGCAATTCGCACTTGCACTTACTAATTTATCGCACCATTTTTAGTACCAAACTTTTATCTGAATTTAAATATTTATGACAGTACTCTATTTTTAAGAATAAAATCAGTGCTACCTTAATGCATTTTTTTTTTTTTTTATGTCAAATTTATTTTTAAAGTAGCATCAGAAAAGTACTTTTTTTTACCATTATTTAGCAATGTTTATAAATTTATGACTAAAGTAATATTAGATAAATTTTAAATTTTATACATACATAATATGTATGTCATTTGTGTTATTACAAATATTATTGTTGTTTTAAAATTAATTATAAAAACTTAAACATAATAAGTAAATAATAATAATTATTATGGTGCCTATTATGTATTTCGATAACGATTTCGATTTGATCGAACGAAATGTCAAAATGCAAAATTGTCATTATGTATTTCGATATCGTTCAGAGATTGTCGAAAATTTATCAATGTAAAGTTTTATCACGAAAGAAACATCGAAAGAGCGATTTTGTACAAATTATTTTAGTTTTGAATTGAACCGGTAAAATAAAAGAGTGACACTTGGACACTTGGTGTTTTGTTTTGTATTTATGATATTTTTTAGAATAAAAATAAATTTAAAAGTTAAAATGGAAGTAGATTTTTTACTTTATTCTTCACAATTATATTTTATTGAAATTAAATTTTAATGGGAATGAAAGGCCTAGGAAGTTAAAAATAAACTGCAATATGAAAGTTAATGTAAATAAATTATTTCAGTATATTTCAGTATTTCTATTGACTTTTTTCTTCTAGTGTGTAATGGAATTTGATATATTTTGGACAAGAATAAACTGCAAATACGTATAGAACTTCATTCAGCACAACAGAGAAAATTAGCTCTGCCAGTCCGACATGAAAATCATTTCCTACGCTGCAAATCATTTCGTTGGTACAAACCGCACAGAATATTAATACACTGGCCAATTTAATTGTATTTGGAATCGAAGTGTTACTTATTATTGGCCTATTTGAATTTTTGCCCTAATTTTTCTAATAAATCACTAAACGTATTGACAGGAGTCTTGATAATGTCTTAAAAGGACGAAACATGTCGGCTCAAATTTTTCTTTTTTTTTTATTTGTATTTAAATATTAAATTAAAATAAAATATATAAGAAAATCTGTATATATTTTCTTAATCAGTGAAATATTAACAAGTGTTTTATTTTATTTATTAAAATAATTTTATTAATTTATACAAGATTTAACAAAAACTCAAAAGATAAATTAAAGAGCTTATTCGCAAAGCATTTGGGTTGTTCATCCTGTATTACTGTCAATTGAATAAAATATTTAATATTAAATAAAAAATTAATTTAGTTTTAACAACATACAGATTTATTAAATTACAAGCAGTTTACTTACTTCCTCAGAAGTATTTGCAGCTTTTTTGACTCAATATAAAACTTAATAAGCATTCAAGACTCTACTAATAATTGTCCAGATATGTTATGTACGTTATGGTGCACGGATTATATAAAACATATCTTCTGCGATAGTGGTGTTGACTACGTGAACTAAACTCAGGTGTTTGGAAGATCATTTTTTGAATTTTTTATATTCAAAAACATCTATTTTAGGTGTCTATATATTTATCATGGCTATTTTGGTGTCAGTTTATGTTATACGTCATCGCTATCACATAATGTTGTAGCAGCGATAGATTTTTGTTTCAGAATTGAATCTCTCACCCACTTTTCAGCTAACATCAATACTTATTCAGACATCAAACAAAGGAGTAATAGTATAATCAGTTTTTTTTGGCTAAATATTTTTTTCGGTAATAAATATCTATACCCGTAAATTTCTAAGGAAAATTGTAGTGTAATACTCGTAGATTAAATTTTTTCTACATAAATTTTTAATTGAAATTTTCGAAAAAATTTGTTGTTATCACAATCCTAGAGAATTTGAATTACACACGCTTAAAACAATTTAATTAATTTATAACCGTTAACACTTTAAGCACACCAGACCTACTATAGAAGTTGAATACAAAAAAAAAGTTCTAAAAACCCTTATTTCTCTTCCCGGTCCAGATCTTAGCTTTTCCATTTTAATTTTACTCTTAACTGTTTTATCGTAACTGTTTATCTTAACTGTTTTATCTAAGCATAAGCTCAAAAAATGACTTTTAATTTTTTTACTAAACCACTGACATAAAGATTTTCAATTACAATATCCTTCTTTTTCCTTGTACACGAATCCTCAAAATTATTTGTGTGAAAAAAAGTATTATTAAATTGTCCTTTTTAAAATTCGAATTCAAAAAACTAAATTAAATCTTAACTAGAAACGAATATCAATTCTTAAGATAGGTCAAAACAATGTAATTAGCATAATGTTCAACAGTTTTAATAGACTTCTTTTTGTTTTTTTTTTTTTGTTTTTTTGCTAATTAATATTCAGTTCTTTTTCTTAAGAAATTGAAATTCTCTTCTAAATCTCTAATAAATTCGGATTTGGAAATTATCACATGAGATTAAGCTAAAAAAAAAATAATAATAATCAAATCTTAAATCTAGTTTTTGTAATGGGTTTTATCGTTTTTTTTTTTTGTTCTAGTAAAGTGGTTTAAATATTCAAATGAACTTTTTAAGCAAGTGATCAACTGATCTGTTTTTTAAAATTAAAATTAATTTTGTTTTTTTTTGTTTATTTAAATTTTTGATTTTTGCTTTAAAGCAAAGCAAGAAGATCAAAATACTATTAAGAGGTTAAATTTAATTGTTGAAAATAATTTTCAATATTAGAATTCAGATTCATATGAATTGGAACTAATAAATCTTATCTTGATTTTTTGGGTGGCACAGACTGTTACTGTTACGTTCACTGTTTTTATTTGTTTTTTCTTAATCCACGTTTGAACTGTCAAAAAATTTTTTTTTTAAATTTTTTCTTGTTCATTACAAAAACAAAAATTTAGAGAATAAATGGAGAAAATTAATAATGTTATATTTTGTGTCATTAAAATTATTTAGTTTTGTGAATAAATTTTCAATATAATCTACATTACAATACAATTTATTTACTTTACAATAAAAAATTTTGTCTTCCATGATAATGGAATTAATACCGTAGCTGCTTGCGCATAGTATTGTTATAACTTTATTTAAATTTTGATATCAATTATTATATATGTATGAATTAATCTAAGTTTAGCTTTATTTATTTGAGGGTGACTTCGCTTTCATAATAACATAGTTTCATTTTTATTTAGTTTTAGTCATTACGAAATTGTGTTTCCAACTATTTTTTAGAGAAATATTTTTTTTTACCACATCCATGCTAGAAGATGGGGTTCGAAGCTATTTAGTAGATTTCATGTTAGTAGATAATATGAGCACGCTGGATGGCGCAGCAGGTAGAGAGCCTGCCTCTCAATCGGAAAGTTCCAGGTTCGACTCCCAACGCACGTAAAAAAAGTTTTCCGGATTTTTCGATCTGGAATTATATAAAAGAAAAAAAAACACCATTATCCCATGATCATGTAAAATTACATTTCAACTGATATGGGGACGAATGAATCAAAATTCACATTGCATGTCTGGGAAACAAATTGATTCACAAGTGCGTCGACAAATTTAATATAAAAAAACTCATACGGAAATCTTTAAGTACTATCGAAATTATCAATTAAATAACTTTAATTCATCTTCTTTTTGAGATTTCAGATTCGGCATTTTTTTCGCTACGGAGGTGGTCCTAATATGTCAGGGCCGGCATGTAGGCTTTTAACAATTTATACCCTCCTCCACCACTCACCTTAGTCGACCCTTTTGATAAAGGCCAATAGGTTTGAGGGTTTTATCATATAGAAGTTTTCTGAGGTTATGTAATGCGTTTCCAACAGCCTGAGTCTCAGCCTTGAAAGAGCTTAAAACATAGAGGTTTCTTCCTCTTCCAGGTAGTGTCTAAAGGTTAGGCCTTCACTTAATGCTAGTCTACATACGTGTTTATTCATGTGGTTATGACCAGTAAATATGCCCACTATCTTCCTACAATCTGCTCTATTAGTTCATTCAAAATTTATTAAACAAAATTATTTTTAAGAATTATTTCGTTCATCATAACACTATTAGAACTCATCAGTAGGTTTTTATAGTGTTAGACTACCTGTACAACTCCTATTTTCATTTTGATTGATTTTATATAACTTATTAGAAGATGTCAATAGTACATCTGTGAGTTATAAAAATCGACCTGAAATGTACCATTGTCATCTTCTAAATTAAGAAAAATTATTTTTAATGTATTTTTTTGTTTTTACATAATTTCAGATAGGCAAGCTACTTTAAAAGCTCGTTGACTTCTCAAATTTTCGTCTGTAGCTGTTACAACCTGTTACAAGCTGTTACAACCCTATTGCATGTTTTTGGATATCTACTGTTTCATATTCAAGTTATACTTCAAGTTTTTAATTAGTTCCTATATTTTTTTTTTGTTTTTATTTTGTTTTTACAATTTGTTAGCTTAAAAGTTAGATATTTTGCAATTGGCACGGATTCTAAGAAAAAACAGGATTATGAAAAAGAAAATGTTTTCAATTTGTTTTTTGTAAAATAAATTCAGGGTGGAAATGAATTTGCAAACATGTATAAAGTAGGTAGGTAGGTTATGTGGCTGCCGACAGTACGCCGACACACTTAGACCGGTAAGGTGCATTGTGATACTACGGGAACTTTCCTCGAGTAAAACTCTACTCGTTGAACCAATTTGAGCTTTTAACGAAGCGGTGGAGATTTTCGATCTTAGTGCTTTCAATTTCAACCAGCGAGTCCAAAAAGAAGGCTTTTCCTTTTATGATAAAAACTAGTGTAAGAACAGAGTAGGTGTTGGACAGTTTCTTCCTTCGCCTATTCTCTACACGTTCTGCAAAAGTCATTTGAGGGCAGTCTCAGTCTTCTGGCATGTTTCCAATTAGACAATGACCCGTAATGACCACTACCATATAGTGCTAATGTCACACCTTTTTAGAGTTAGTAGGTTAAGGGATCGCTTCAAGTTTAGGATAAGCCAGATTTGCATGGTGATGTTGCAGTCTGGTCTAAATGACCATCTGAAGTTTGAAGCTTTTATTGCATCTTTTTAAAGTTAATAAAAAATATCTGGTGCTTTATCAAAAATTCCATCTCCAAAAATAATATTTTTATTTAATTCCTTAACCATCAGGTATTATTTCCAATTGCCTAAATTCTTTCAAGATCATCACCATTACTACAGAGAAGCTTTGATTTTATTAAATTTTGACATAAAGATAAATAACAAGTGTTCCCGTTTAAAATTTCATTTTCCCGTTTCATTTCAGTTGTATATTCTGTTTTTTTATGGATCTGTTTTTTCCGGTCACCTTTCCAGTAATTTAAGATTTTCAATTTCATTTTCTTTCGGCTAACCTACAACGATTTTTTATTTCACTTTCTTACTTGCACCCCTGTTTTCAAACTATGCTGCAGTCACCTTAAACAAATTTGTTTTAAAGCCTTTTCTAGGAGAAATGCATATGGTAATGTGATGATAACTGGCACGTAGTGTAAACACTGGACATGATCGCGCTTGCTTATCGATTGAACAAATTTCTAATATATGTACATTAAAATTCTAAACTATCAAAAGAAGCTTATTAGAACAAAATTCATACTTATCACTCTTAGTATGGCTCACTAACATGATTACTAATCTTAAAATATGCAACATAAATCATACAAAGAAATTAAATTTTAGCTATTATTTTTTTTTTTTTTTTTAATTTTTAAAATTAATATTTTGACAGAAATGACTTCTATTCAAATTTAAATTTCTATGAAATAATAATAATTCTTTACAGAATTCTTTTGTTTTTCATTTAAGAAAAAGAACAAAAAAACTCAATCTAAAATTCTAGATTAGTAATTTAATATTGAAAAGCAAAAAAAAACATAAACAAAAAAATTAATATTTATATCCTTGATTTTACGCAATCCTGATTTCCCATCAATCGATTATATTTAAAATTTATTATCTTTCCTCAATTATCATTACTATCGTTAGCATCATCATCATTATATCATTATTATAGAATTATATTACCTTATAGTACATAATATTCAAAAGCCAGAAAAAAACAAAAAAAAAGTAAATAAATAAATAAATAAACAATATTTAATATTTTATTGTGGAATCATGTTAATCTTATTAATAATATACCATATATGATTAGTTTATTCATTCACATTATGCCAACCACCTTTTGTTTCCATCTGAGATCATGTGGTCATCATAACAATTTCTTGTCAATCGTGTTAATTTTTTGATTTGAATCTTTGTTTCACATTTTGTATATTATATACATTATATACCTACAATCCTATAATTTTATATACATTCTAACCGAAATTAATTCATTCATTCATTTTGCACATGTTATACGTCCAGAATTTATGGCTGAAATAATATATTATTAATATATACCTATATAATATATACATATATATTTAAAATATATTGTACCCATGTACATAATATAAGGTATAATGGAATTGTAGACAGTTGGTCGTCATAATCAAAAATGTTTGATTGAAGATTTGATTTTTTGCTATTTTTTGTCTCTTGTCTAATTTGAATATAAAATTTATTTTCGAGATCTTTTCCTTTTTTTTCTTTTTGGGCAAAGTTTGTGAGTTTTTAAGACATTGTGAATAAATTATAATTTATATTTTTTTTCAACATGT
This sequence comes from Argyra leucocephala, assembly GCA_963942445.1. Lineage (NCBI taxonomy): Eukaryota > Metazoa > Arthropoda > Insecta > Diptera > Dolichopodidae > Argyra > Argyra leucocephala. The sequence continues at coordinate 33,243,617 of OZ012677.1, read as the reverse complement.
TTTTAGTTGCGTCCAACAACAACCGCAAAAAAAAAAAAATACAACATCCAAAAACATAATATAAAAAGACTTTATAATTTACGATGAAATTTAAATAAAAACGAATTTATTTATTTCTTTATTTTTTGCTTTTTTTTGTATTTTTTTCGAAAATTAATTTTTTTTTATATAAATTGTTTTATTTTATAGAATTTAACAAAAATTGATAATACTTAATTAATAAAAATAATAGTAATGAAAGAATTTTATTAAAAAAAAAAGAAAATAGTAATGGTAATAAAATGATTCACTTGAGATAGAAAGATTGAAATTCCCATAGAGTAAATGTGACATGATTCATTGAATTATTTTGAGACAAGATCGTCAGTTTAGGGAGCGTCTCGACGAAACATAAAGTAAGACACCAAAACTGTTTGCAAATGTTAAAAAAAAGTCAGACATTTTTTTTGCTGGGCAAATTATGTCAAGACACTTCATCGAAAAAAAAACAGTGCAAAAGAAAAGACGTTAACATTTTATACATAATCGGAAAATGAATAGAAAACAAAAAAACCGCAATTCTCGCGTTAAATGCATTAAGAGAATTACACAAAATTGAGGAAAAAAAAAAGAATGTCACCACAATTTTGGGTAAATCCATTTTTGGAAAAAAGGAATCTTCATAATATTGAAGTTCATCTTTTAAAAGATATATCGTGGGAAAGGTCAGGAAACTTTAAAAATATTTGCCGAATGACGATTGATAAATTTGAATATATTCTAGCATTGGTAAATTAAACTATAAATATAATATAATATATTCACGAGATAAAAATTAAATTTAATTCCAAAGGCATTCATGTTGTCTATACATATTTATTAGTTCAATAATATCGTCTTTTATTAATTTATCACTCATATTGTTTATTTAAAAATTTAATTTAATTACAAAATTATTAAATTAACAAAACAAAAATCAACAAAAATCTATAAAAAAAATCAATTTTTAACACTACTTATTCACTTTTTTTATTTATCTTTTACATTTAAACGAAATATCAATCTCCGCAGAACAATAATTTACAGTAACAGTCACAAATAGTTATTAAAAAATACCTAAATATGTATGTTATTTTAAACTGACATTTAAAACGTCAAAAAAGTGTCTTAACATTTGTAAAAAAATTTTTCATGATTCACAAAGATACTATAAATAAAATATTATAGCTATAATGGAACTGCAGGAATATTCGGATACAGAAATTCTTCTAAGAAGACATTTTAATATTATTCCACAAGCAGGTAAAAGTCCAATTTGAGGGATTGTTATTGATAAAGGCCATACCAAACCTTGAGTTATAGTGACATAAAAAAAGTAAGAAGAATCAGTTACAATTTGAAAAATCTAATGTCTTCCAGCTATACTAAAGAACAGTCTTATAACGACAATGGATTTGAGTTATGCCAAACCCTGAGCTTCAATGTGAGCGTTCCGTACAAAAAAAAAAAAGTGAATGAAAAAATTGTGAAAACATGAAAATGGTCTATCAAATGTTATTGATTACTATATGATTATAGTGATTCGTAGCATTCGAATTAAAAACGACCTAAAAACCTTGTCATCAAATCAAAATTTGTATCAAAAGTATGTTAAAGGGGTAAGTAAAATTTCTACGGTATAGTGATAGAAAAACAATTGGCTCTAAAAGTATATACTTTTTAATACCACTACACTCTAATAATTTATTAGTAGTTATAAGTTTGGGTCTTCCAGATATGTAAGCTTTGAGGTTGGTTCTAGAAACAGCTTCGTAGAATTGAAAATTAATTTTACTGCTATAGATGACTAACACAAGTTTGAAAACTTTGATTATTTCTCCAATTTATATATTTTAGCCCTACTATAATGCTTTAAATGTTATCCTACATTTCTTTCCTCGAAATTTGTACAAACAATTTTAGTTCAATACAAACTTAGGGATCATGGCTTTGAAAATTTCCAGATAGAACTGAACAATAGAAAGACACGTTGCAATCCTACGCATTCTTTACAATCCCCATAAAATCGTGCTGCGAAACAGAAACACTTGAACACTTCCTTTGCAGCTGCCCAACATTAGTTAGAGATAGATTCCTGGATCTAAGTGAATCCTTTTTCAATATAGAACAATATAGAGGTTATTGCGAAAAGTAAAATTTATAATCTAGTTGATTTTATAAATTGCACATAATGGCTCTAGTACTTTCGGATAATAACATATGCATCACTCGAGTCCTGGCATTGAAAAGACAATACTAAGTTTTAATTGATTTGTCAGAAGCAAAAAGAGTGGTAATTTTTACCTGCTATCTACTTACTAAATACGGATATAAGTTGGTCAACCACAAAGAAAGTGTTGACGAGTGTCTTCGAATCTTAACAATTTTTTTGTTCTTGACAATAATTTAGGTAGAATTATCTTTTTGTGCTTGATTAAGTACGATACTACAAGTTTTTTTTAATACATATTTTACAACAATATTTATCAAGTATTCATTTATCAAATTTCTGGCTTATCAACTCATTAAATGTGGAAAACTAGTACTGTTATCTGAACTAAGCTGATTTCTTAAATATCGCAATTTTATTTTTATTTAAAATGTTAGCAGATTATACTCCCAGCTATTTTTTGTCATTTATTTTATCACAGTGACAAAGGTTACTGGACCAGGTCTAAAAATCTAGAAAGGTTGAGTTTTAGCTTCTAAACATTTTAAGTGTGATAATATTGTGTTCGCTCTAAAAAAAAGAGATAGTTTAATTGAATTTTTACATAAGGAAAAAAAGAAATCCTGGAAAGGATTTCCATAATTTCTATTTGGGACTATTGATCTATATTCTATTGAGATATTATTGAAACACACTGATACGTCGTCGAAATCATCTGTTGATAAAAAAACATTTTCGTTTTATGTACATTCACGAAAAAAAATTGTTAAAAAAGTGTTGAAGGGATAAAAAAAAAAACTATCTCTGATATCGATAGATAGATAGGGAAAATGGAAACAATGGGGACTATCCAGCATACCATTGAAGAATATCATTAGTGTGATTACAAAATCAGTTAACCTTAAGAACGTAGAGACTAATTAACAAACACGGGTGTTCACAATAAGCTCATTTACGCCTGCGGCTGTGATATAGAGGACAGATTCCCTCCCGAAATTCACCACAATCTATCTATTAAAGATATAATTCATCGAAGTATAATATCCCAAACTAGTGTAAAAAATATCTCCAATTTTCGTGAAAATATCCCAGCAAATGATGTTTACGGTTCTTGTCGTACACATATTGAGCTCTCATATAAATGAATGTCATTTTATGTTATCTCTCTTTACAGATCCAACAAAATATTATCACACTTAAAATAATTAGAACCTAAAACCCATCCTTAAAGCATTTTTTTTGCTTCACTTAGGGCCTTTCTGTTGAAAAGTAGTCGCTGTACCTACTGCGCCAACCATCATATAAATTGTTAAGAGTACAAGTGTATTTTATAACGTCTTAAGACACACTAGCATTTTCTTTGTTCAAGATTTTTTTTCAATTCTATTTTCTAAATTTATTTTTTTATTAAAAAATAATAAATTTTACTTAGATAAAGCTTATACAAAAAAAAAAAAAAAAAAACAAGAAAAAAAACAAAGTTAATTTTATGTTAAATTTTGCTAATAATTTTCTCCTTCAATAAAATTCAAAAGAAAAAATGGCGATAAGATCAATACAAAATTTATTATCTGCATCTTAATTATGATATAGATTTTCCAAATGATAATTTTAAAAATAATAAATTTTAATTTTTTGTTTTTTGTTGTTTCCTTCCTAAACATAATTAATTCTATTTAAAAATTAATTTTATTTGACAAATTAAAACCGCAAATTATGAGATGTAAATTGAATACAATTAACCTATATCTCATCAATAAACTTTTTCTTTTCATTAAAAGTTTAAAAAAAAAAATTGTCATTAGTTTTTTTTGACAAAATTGTATTTTATTTTTTTTTTGTTTGTAAAATAATTAGTCATTTAATAATGAATTAATTAACATAAATTAATATATTAAAATTTATTAAAAGAAATATTAATTATCATATTCTCTTAATTGAAACTAATTTCATTTCTATTGTTACAATAGGTCGTTCTCTTGTAATGCTAATTAGATGATTAGATTTATTTATAATTGTGTTTGTATTTACATAATGTATTAAATTAATTGTTTATTGATGATATAATATAACGGGGACAATTTGGAATTAAAACTGATGATGATTGAAATTTTTTTTTAAATGATATTCGAATGCTAATAAGTAAATTGCATTAATGTCAGCAGTTCGAGTAAAGCCACCAACAAAAAGTATTAAATAATATTTTTATTCTACTCTCATCATTTCCATTATAATTGTAGGCTGAAATTTTATGATTTAATTATTTGCAAAAGGGGTGAAAAGATCTTTCACATTCTTTCAAAAGACATTAAAGAATAATTTAAAATTAATTACTCCAGATATTTGTTAATAAATGTCTGTAAATTCTCCGAATATACTGGGCAGAGAAAATTTTCAACAAGGAACTGTGGGCACGAACAAGAATTGAAGAAATCAAAAAAGTGATTAAATGTAGAAAATGGTCACACGTTTGGCGGAACTACAGGAGACTTTGCAAAAGTAGCTCTTGAGTGGAATCCGCAGGGTCAAAGAAAGCGTAATCGTCCAAAAACAATTTTTGCGCCGAACAGAAATAAATGAAGCAAGCATATGTGAAAAAATTTGGAGTGAAATCAAGTCGCTTGCCCAAAACCGAGTTCGGTGGAGAAAGCTTGCTGACACCCACGAGAAGCGATAGGATCAATGATGATGATTATCAATTATAAATAACACCAGCACAGAACATCTAAGGTTGAAAGAAGAACAAATAGAATTTGTAAACAACTTCTACTGATTGGAAAATATCATGGCAACTAGTGGTGGGGCCCAAAAAGACGTTTAAAAACAGATTAAAGAAAGCAAAAGCAACTTTTGGAAGATTGCAACTGGAAATGGAGGAACAGCCAAAAATTCAGAGCAATTAAGCTAAGAATATTCCGGTCTTGTGTAAGATCGATCAATCCTGACATACCACTACAAGAGTGAAACTTAAAATCCAATAAAAATAAAAATCCTCAAGCAGAATTTACATTAATAAATGTCTATGGAGTATATTTCTTCCTGAATAAATGTCAGTCTTCATTAATAAATGTCCAAGGAAAATATGCCCAATACTAATCTGGCCAAACACAATAAGCAACAAGGACCTCTGGATACTAACCGGCGTAGAATCCATATCGAATCAGAAGAAGGAAAAAGTAAATGAATAGACCATACACTTTCGCCTGAATGAGCTTAGAATGGAACGCACAAGGTACAAGAAAATTCGGTCGTCCAAAGAAAACCTGGCGGAGGACTATAAAACAAGAACTAGAAAAAAATTATCAACATAATGTGGGAACAAGTGAAAACAGCAGCTAGTAATCGAGAACGATTTAATGCCCTATAATGCTTCCAAAAAGAGTAAGGAAAAAATATAAAAAAATTAATACAGAAATCAAATTGAAATGTGGAACCAGTACATAAAATATATACCTAAACAATCTCCAGTCAAAAAGTGGTTAACTGATATCTTATATATACTAATATTGTTTTTGTCTGAAGCCTTTTATAATAACAAAAATAATAATTACAAAACAGTTCATTATGAATGAAAGAATGAGAATCGGGAAAATAAATAAACTTTTTTTTTATATGTATTCAGTAGGTGTATATATAGGTAGCAGTAAGATGTAGTGAGAAAATAATATTAATGCATTATGATGAGATATGTATCATATTTACTTAACATTGATTTACTTTACAGATATCTTAAAGACTTTGAAATTTAATTTAGAAATGTAAAAATATTTTGGATTAGATTAAATAATTCGAAAGTTATTTCTTTCTTAAACTGAAAATTTATACAATATGCTATGAAGGTTGTAAATGAATTTTGTAATTGTTTGTAAAACAATTTTTTGGCATTTTGTAATTTTGTATTTGTTTTTACTCTGTATATATATATTTTATTTGCTATTCTGTAATTAAATTTTATCTTCAATATATTAGTTAGCTTTTTAATAGCTCTCTGAGTCAAAAATAAAATAAATAAATCTGTATGATAAGCATAATATTGAATAAAATTAAAAGGAAAATATTTAACTCTAAATTTTACTCTAAGTCTAAAGAATAGTTTGATGAAGCTAATTATATTGCCCAATTGGTAGGAATTCAGAAAAGCAATATAATTCAGTAATGATAAAATTCAGCTTTTGTATACCAGATATGATACCAGAATGTAACATTTAGAGGTATCACTGTCGAATTATGCTACTTTTACATCTACCGTTATAGGAGTATCATCATCTGACATGTTACCCATACATATTTAGTCCAATCATAATTGTAAATAAGTTTTTTAGCATGTATTAATAAGCTATAGTAATGTATATATTCAAGCAGTTGTAAAATATACATAATAGGACAAGAAGACAAGGAGCTCTTTCTCTCTCTCTCTCTATTTCAGACCGTAGAAGATTTGTGTTTAATTTATTCCCTCTACACATAACTATATATTAATATTTTTTTATACATTTATATTAATACAAAAATTGTTTATAAAATTTTAAATATTACAATCTTTATGATAAAGCCTGAAATTAAATTTTGAAAAAAATATATATAAATAAACCATGGAAGCACTTTATAACTTAAAAGCCATGCTGTTGAGAACTGCAAATGTCTCAGTGAATAAAAAAATAATAATATTAGGATAAATTAAAGCAAGATGATAAAATATCATAAATTGGCCTTGTCATATATTTACATCACACATTTAAATACACGTAATAAAATAAATATGTAGGAGTATTATGATTAAAATGGATGTTTACAATTTTTTTCTGGAAAAATATAAATTATGGAATTATTTTACTTAGTTTTACATCAAAATAAGTCTAGATTAAAAGAAACATTATATCTGGACTAACAAATTATAACTGCTTTTGTCAACATAAAAAAAAATCAAGATAAAATAACATATTCAAAATTATCTTGTTTGCTTCTATATTCGACAACTATTAGTTAAATTTTTATATGGGTAAATAATCGCTTATGTCAATATGACCTAAAATTATTTTTATCATAATCGCTTATTTATCGATTTTACTCGAAACATCAAATTCAGACAAAAGCGGTTATTACTTGTTGCCACAGATATAATGCTCAATAAAACTACAACAATCCTCATGAACAAATTAATTTTTCAAGTCACATAAAATACATATTCAAATGATCTGAGATCTAATATCTTAAGACCCAAGTACAATTTTGAATGATACCAGCTCAATGTTATATTTAATATTTATATGTATATTTCAATTTTCCATCGGTGAGAAAATTCGTAAGATTGATAACATTGAACAACGATACCAAATCATAAACAAGAGATTGAAATTTATATTATTGATATAATTCTGCTCTTGTTGGCAGATTTTTCAGACAAATAATTTTCGGACGGAATAAAAATAAGCCAATTCAACATTATACAAATACTATCGCAAAAATATATGACAAGGCTAGGAAATTGAAAATTTAATAGAATTTGAATAAGAAGAAATTATTTTTTTAAAATACCTTTAATACTTTATAATATATATACTTACTAAAATAGAAGAGAAAAGTACAATTAGTGAAAAACATTGCATATATAGATAGAAATATTTACACACAGATAATACATATTGATTATGTATGTACGTATATATATTTAAAGGGATAGGCACACACTAAAACTTAAATAATTGTGTGGTAGTTGCATTGGTGTAAAAAATCCTTTAGTTAAAACAAACTCTGTTAAAAAAACAAAGAAACAAAAAAAAAATTAAAATAAAATAAATATTTAAAGAAAATAAATATTATCAATGATAATTTACGTAATTTGCATAAGATAACTGTTGTATGAGTATACTACTTTAGAAATTAATTATTTTAATTTCTTTAATTTGGAGTCAATCAAGTTATATAAGAACGTAAATTCTATTATGGTATCGTAGAATTATTTTCAAACCACAAAAATGACAATGGTTCAATGAAATATATAGCAATCTCTAATCTCTATCACCGTTTGTAAGATTAAATTAGAATTAAATTTAAAATTAAAATAAGCATCATTTGAGACGGAAATATGTTTAGCCAGCCCAAGTGATGTCGACAATACTGATTGTCTAAACTAAACAAAAAATTATTATATTATATGAAATATGAAACAGAAGGGAAATCAAATACACATGGTATCAATCACGGTGGTACTAAGTGTGCTCTAGGATTATCATTGCCAAATAGAGAGAAAATTTTGTTGTAAATAATGAAAATTTAGTTAATTTTTTGGAATTTTAAGAATAATATGTATATACGCTAATCTCATTGAATTACTTACTTATCAAAAACAATTTTTTACAATCTTATAAAAATATGATTTGTAGAAAATATTTCTTCCATCAATTCTTAAATATCTATATTGAAACAGTTATTAAGTATATTAAAAATTCAACTAAGAAATTACCACTTTACAATCTGTAATTACGAAGTTGATCAATGTATTATTATAATTTAAATATGACATAAAATCAACCCAATCCAACTAAAATCGATTTACACATATATTACAATTAAATACAATTCTTAGAGATTCATAATTCATATAATATACTGAAACACAGAAGACGTGTATAATAGCTTAAGCCGATATCTAAAATATTCTAAGTATTTCATTGGAAATAAAATAAGATTAAGCCAAGGAGATGAGCTTGCTCCCAATACTGTTCAACCTAGCACTTGAAGCTATTTAGAAACTATTAGGAAGCTATCATTAAATAGAAATTCATCATATATTTAAAGCTTACATAATTAGTTTAATTGCTTAGAAAGTCTAGAATATAGGTTGCAATCTACCAATGAGCAAGCACAATATTAAACCAGGAACAATGGTAAGTAAAAATGAAACATTAACTCAGGCAACCGAAAAAAGGTAAATAAATTCGAAAAAAATTTTTAAGCTTCCTATTTCTGTAAGTAACGGCTTGATTGAGCATTTCGAACTAAATCACGAACTGTGTCAAATATTTGTAGAGCCATTGAAAGAATAAAATATGGAAGCTTATAATTCAAAAAAAAATATCAAGGTCATATTAAGTTGAAAAGAGAAAATAACAAGTAGAAAAAAGGTTCAATGAAACGTTGAATAAAATTAAAAACTAGGATCAAGGTAATTGAACAACATTTAAACGCACAAAAGTATTCAAACATGGAGATAGCTACGAATTAATTATTATATAAAATCGAAATTAATCATGTAAGCAAATCATTAAAAAAATAAATCAGACAACAAAAAAAAAACTAGAATTGTTATACAATAATGATTCAAATTCTACACCACAATGTTCTTTGGCTTATAATTTATATAATAAAAAAAAAATTAACCCCTTCATTTCTAAAGTTCCGAAAATTAAAATTTTATTTTTACACTGCTTATTTTATGCATGTATATCACCATTTCAAAGACTTATAAATTAAACAAATCAAATGTCCTAATTTAAAATTTTTAAATTGCTATATTCAAGGTGATCCAATAAATTTGATTGATCGAATGTATACATTAGTATGATTCAAACTAAAATTCTATTCATTTGAATTCATCTAGTTATTTATGTTTTTGTTTATTCTTTATTAAAAATAACTAGTTTTAATTTTATATTTTTAAATAATTTTAAAAATAGAAAATAAACAAGAGGATTGATTATAAAATCATTTAAGTATATTTTATTTATATTCTAAAAATAACTAAAAACAAGTAAATTGAAATTTTATAGATATACATTTTTTTTTAGGTTAAGGTTAATTACTATGCTTTATTTATACAATATTTAATTTAGTTTTAACCTTGACTTGTTTTTTATTTATTTAAATATTATTATTAAAAATTTACATTAAAACAATAATATCTGATTAAAAAACAATTTCAAATTTTAGTTTTTAATGAAAATTTTGTAACAACATGATTTTGGGAGTAAAAAAAATTTAATATTGTAATTACCTTCAGTTAGAATTACATATTATTAAAACTCTTCCTTGATTTAATATCAAAAAAAAAAAATTGGTATAAATAAATTATTATTACTTTTTCCGCTTTTAATAAAATAATAAATTTACCGTAAATATTTAATTATATAATTAAGTAATATTTACATTCTTTAAAGGTCAATTTTAAATTAACTAAACCAGAATGAAACTTTTAATTTGGAATTACTAAAATTTTATGTGTTAACAAAATTAGAATAATTAATACGGCCCTTTTTTAACCCTTTGACAGAACAATGAAATATTTGATAATTTTTGTATTTATTAATATTTTTACTATTTAGTTCGACATACCATAACTTTTCCAAAACTACAATTATTTCATAAAATTTTGTAATATCAGAAACTAAAGAATATCTACGTGAATACATTTTATGATGTAAGTACATGGTGTAAAGGTATGGTGTTGTTAATATATAAATAGAACCGTACGCAATCTTAAGGTGATATTACGAAGTTTTTTTTGCCTCCTTTACTTCATTTGTATTGTCAAAGTAATCGTAAAATAAAAATGACAGTTTACTCAAATCGTGTTTTTGTATTAAATCTGAACGCTCGGACCTTATCAGCTCTGTTCAGAGCGTGCTCATTTGAGTCAGCTATGATTTATGCTCTCAACTAAAAAACGGAAACGCCTAAAGTAAGAAAAGGAAACAAAGTATGAAATTCTGACGTTTAACCATTTTTTCCCAAGTATTTATTCTCTCTATCTCTCTAATTTCATCGGTGAATGTTAATATGAATGGAGTACAGCTTTTATATATACGAATTTAGCTTTCTATAAACACATAATTATTTTGAAGTTTTTAGTTTTTGAAAAGTAAACCAAATTTATATTTTTTCTATTAAAATTACTGAATTTATTTTAGTAAGAACTAAAAAGTGACATTGGTACCAAATTTTAAGTCAGAATTAAAAACCGTAACTTACAACTAATCTGCTACTAATTTAATGTCGGAATTAAGGAATTGTCATTGGTACTGGCCTCAATAAAAAAAAATTTCTTTACTCAACATTAAAATTTTAATTTTTATTTGAATTTTTAAAAACATACAAATTTATTATCATAATCCACATTAGGGTTAAATTAATAATAATTTATTATTTTATAATCAACCAATGACAACAACACTATTAATTTAAATTTAACTAAATGTTAATTTTATTCATAAGCCCTATTATTTTACCCTCCTAGTAACTTTTAGAATTATTTTAGAAATTAAAATTTCCAAACTCCATTAATTACTGAATAATATTATTAATTTAAATTATTAAATTATGTATTTAATTATTCTTTTTAATATCTAATTTAAATTATCACATCATTTCGAATCATTTTAAAATTGAATTTATTCATAGAAGCGCCATCATAATCACTTAGTAATAAAAAAAAATAAAATAAAATCAAATAGGTAGTAACAAAAAAATCGTTTTTTCAACTTTAAATTTTCAAAAAAAAAAAATAAATAAATAAATAAATTTATTTTCACTTTCAATTCAAAAATTATGTCACAGTAAAATAAAATGATTAATAAAAGTAATTCTGAAAGAATTGGATAAGTGCAGTTAAATGGTTTGATAAATCCTTTCAAAACCGAAACAATAATCGTTGTTAGGCGATTTAAAAAATTCATTCATAGAATAAGGAACGAGTTTCAATTTAATTTTTTTGTTTTTGTTTTACATTTTGTATTGTTTAAAAATTTCATCATCTTTACTCTAAAACTAATAATCGTTATAACCATATAACAATAACGAATATATACATATATATCTTGTCGCATAAATGAATTTTGCCAACCTAAATTTTTAACCGGGTTTTATTTTATTATTCTTTTTTTTTAATATTTTTGTTACCATTCTAATGCTCTAAAGCCTATTCTTTGTAATGATTATATTTTATTATGTTGATATATTTTAATTTATTTCTTTCTTTTAACATTATTAAATAAAACAAGAAACTGGAACTAAAACTTGTTAAAAATAAAAAATAAAAATAATATTAAGTGAAAACAACCAGAACATTTTATAAGGTTTTTCAACTTTAGAATGCGCGCGTGTAAGTCTGAATTTTTCTATTTGATAATACCACTTATCAAAATTAGGCTAACCATACGTCTTCAATTCTGTGAAATATAGTATAATAAAATATATTGATTGATGTGCAGAATCCTGCACGTATTTTAACTTTTTTAGATTATTATGATGTACTTTGACATAAGCTTTAACAGTATATTTGTCAAATTACATGCGCAAAATTGAGAAAATTGCTATGTAACACTATTTGCATCGTTGTATGCAGCGAAGAGATTCATCCAGTTAGTTACCTATAAGCTCATATGTTTTGAATAAATTTTACTGAGCTGTATGCAGAATCCTGCTTATTTAACATTGCACACAAAATTTTCCATATTTATATTCACAGGTATCAGGTAATTCTTAATATTATCATATATTTGTATTGTATGCTAAATTCTCAACCCAAGTTCTGTAATATTTTTTGTGTCTAATGAGTTTACTATTTTGCATACATATTTATGTAAAAAGTAATTCAATTAAATTAAAATCTCTTGGTTGTATTATAACTCTAACATCTATTGCCAACAAATTCAATCATTGTAAATTTAAAATAATCCATCTCTAATAGTTCATCTCTAATATCCAAGTGCTTAACAAAAATTTGGCCAGAGAAGTTAAAATCTATAAAGGATACATAAATACAGTATTTTTAACATAAGTCGTAAACTGAGATCGAATAACAGAAAAAATTGCATGTTCAAGTTATAGTTCGAAGGGCCGTGGGTGTAGAAAAAAAATTAGACATAAAATTGCAAAAATAATATGCATAGAACAATAAATTAATTTGTTGCCAATTTCCAGGACAGGCGATCCAAAAAGAAATAGAAAAAAGTGGAACCTTCCATTTAAAAGATGACGCAAATTAGGCATTATTAATAAACAGGACTATCGAATGATTAAAATAAGATGAAGAAGCATTTAAAACAATTATTTAATTTACACAAGTAATATTGTCATTCTTCAGGATATACAAACCGAACCCAAGCGGTTTATTTTTTTTTTTTCTTTATAACGTTTTTTTTCTTAAATTGTGCTGAAATTCTAATAGTTAAACCAATACTGTTTTATTTTTGTATACCGAAAATCCAGGACCAATTAGTGAAACAAAAATATATGCAATACAAATATAGGTACTGATTTGATAATTCTAAAAGGTCGTGAGTGTATACGTAATACATGGTCGTAAGTGCATACTGTACTCTAGGTTCTAGGTTTAATTCAGCTTTACATATCGAATTTTCAGATATAATAAAGAGGAGTTCTGTTCTATATAATCTGCTTGTTATGCTTATTATGATCATATATACTTAATGACTTCTTTTTGTGACAAGCAATATATTGGCTGTTTGTTGCAAGTCTAGTTTTCGTTCCGTTTTAATTTTGCAATGCTGATGTCCAGAATTAATATCATTTGTTTGTCAAGAAGACAAACACAGGACACACACAGACAAATTCTTGTTGGGAATTTTAAAATCGATTTTCTAGTCATTGCAATTACCAACAAACGATCTTCTTTCATTCTGTTCACACTTAGTGTGTTCAATAGTATTTTATTCATTTAAATAGATCTTAGGTGAAAATCAATAACAATTTAAAACTGGCTCCAAATACTTAAAATTAAGGAATAATTAAGTGCATTATACTACAACAATTGGGAAACAGTTGGGAACAATTGGGAACAAAATAATTTTTTGTATATTATATGTTCTATTTTTCGTTTCTTTTTTTTTAATCTTATCTTCAAATTTGGTCGCTCTAATATCCAAATATATAATATTATAAATGTTCTTTATTATTCTTTTTTTTTTTTAAAATAATTCATTCATATTTGGAAAATAATCAGATTAAAAACAAATTAATAATAAAATATCAAAAAGAAATCAATATCCATACTAAATACACGTGATATCAATCAAAACGAGACGCATATCATTAATAAAGTGTTGGGAAATTTTGAAAACAAGTTTTATTTAGAATAATTTTAAAACATTTTCGTTTACCATAAAACTTTTTTATTTCATTTTAATTATTTTTAATATTTTGTCATTTTCTTTATATTTATTGAAAAATTTTGTCTTCCGATTCGAATTTAAAATATAAAAATTATATTTTGTAACATAATTTGAAAATTATTTTAATTTAATAATTTAATATATAAATATAAGTACGCTGTATTTAATTTATTTAAATTAAATAAAATTTAAGTGGGAAATAAGTTGATATAAACCTGGATTTGATTAATTTTGTTTTTGTATTTTTTTTTTTTAATATTTGAATTTTAATTTATAATAATTTTAAAATTTTATAGTACAAGTTTTGCTACGTGGTCACGGCATTGTCGTCGTATTTTTTTTCGTTAATACAAAATAGATTTTTGAATATATTATTCAGCTATAGTTCTAATATCATAAAGTCGTAACTTTTAAGTATATTTGTCAAATGAATAAAAAAATTGATATATTTATAGATCATGCAAAAATTCATATATTTAAAAACTAATTTATTACCCTAATTTTGATTTTGATTTACATTTTATTGCCATATCCGAAAATATTATCCGTTATCCAAAATTATTAATAATTGCGTATATTTTTTACTACGATTTTGATTTCAATTTAAATTTTTGATTATTTATTATTATTACTATTATTTGTGGTATTGAATAATTAATAAATACATTATAATTTATATAATAAATACATAAATTATTAATTTAATAATAAAAAAAAGAATAATACAATAAGACGGAAAGCTTTAAAAAATTTAATTTTTCATATTGTATTTATTTACCGTTATTTTATTTTTTTTTGAAGGTAGTTTTAGAAATGTTTCATTATTAATTTAAGTTTGATTATATTTTGTTTTAATTATTAGTATAATTAGATATAATTAGAGATTTAATTAAATAATAGAAATTTTAAACCAAAATTAAGCCTTCAGAAATAGTCTAGGGAGAAATTGATCAATTATAATGACCAGTGTGTCTCATTCAAATCATTTGGCTTTTATTTTGCTTTTGCTTTGATTTTGGTTTATGCTTTTTTGTACATTTCAGAACATATAAACTTGCTACAGTGTGAACACTTATTTTCAATAACTGAATGATATCTCATTTACAATACGATACCATATTGAGCTCGGATAACGTGTTATAGAAATTGGCTTTCTTTCACACTCATTCAGTTTGAGTAGTTTTCATTTGATGATTATTCTATCTACACTGCGATACAAAATCGAACAAGAATAACATGAAAATGAAAGAAAATGGGTTTTACATTAAATTTGAGTAATTTTGATTTGACAGTTAAGGTAATATGATGAATATACCTAGATGGAATTCAAAATGCTATTTTATGTTTTTATATTTTAAGTTATTAAAAAAATAAATTAATTTCAAATATATTTTCTTTTATAACACACTTTTCCTTTTACTTCGATTTCTAATTAAAAAAAAAACAACAGGTTTCTTACATTTTTAATACAACTACACTCATTTATACTAAACACTAACATAAACATTAAGGGTATTCACGATTAAGTGTAGAAGTGTAGTAGGTGTAGATTTACAATTATTTTTTTGTAGAACGATTTCATGAACCCTTCTACTTTTGATGTTATACTCGATGTAGAATTGTGACAGCGGCTTGTTTACACATGAATTAAATTTATAATTATGAGAGTAATTGAGAAACAACTTTCTTTCTTTCACCTGTAACTACATTGATATATAAAAGTTTTAGAATTGCAATACACTTCTACACCTCCTAGTACAAGACCTGAATACCCTTATTGTCTTATATTTTTCTTCTTTTAAAACATTGAACAGAACGTTCAATTTTGTTTTCCTTCAATTTTCTAACCTAATTTTGCTAATTTTATTTGTAAATGCTTTTTAATTTTTATTTATAAATGCAAAGTTCAATCGCCACTTATCGTTCGGACAACTGATTGAACCTAAATATTCATTAAAATACTAGGCTAAGAAATCTGAATTAATTTGTTATATAATTTTGAAAATTTTGTATGTAAGTCAGCTTAAGTTGTTAATGAAATGAAGAATTATTATTATTATGCTTAAAAATCCTTATAAAAATTTAACTACAAAGGTATACACATTTTTTTGTATGTTGTAGTCTTTTACATTAATTAAATAATTAAACCCATTACGCACTTATATAAAAGAGTAATGAAATTAAAAAAACATTTAAAACTCTTAAAACTTCAATAAAAAAATTTCGGCTCTTCTGAGGGAGATGTTGTACCCGCGTAGGAGCTAATGACTATATCCTAATGGTGCCCAGTGTTCTTAGCTTTCCAAAAATATATATCTTTAATGGTGCATCTTATCCTTTAAGGACGAAAATGATATTTGAATGTATCGTTGTTGTTTTGATGTTTTTGTACTTTGTTATATCTGTTGATCTATTAGATATATATATAGATTTCAGCAAGATAACGACCTCGAGCATATTTTAACATTTATTTGATTATAATTGGTGCTGCGGTTATGGAGATATTGTCTATCTATTATTGTATCTATTATGTAGTTCAAAGTAGAAAATTAAAAACAAAAAAAAAACAATTTTTATTTTCTTTCTTTAAAAACCAAATATCTCAAGATATTACCATGAAAAACATACCCTCCCCCCCTATATTTATATAATGTTGGAAAAGCCTCTTTTTCTATTGCTCATACATTATATATATTATTTCAGTTCGATCACTCTCAAATTAATCACTATTTGATGGTGGAAATTTGTATCAAATAAGTGTTTTGTACATGCATTATAATTAAATATGATTTTCTCTTCATACTTCAATTATACTATATTCTTTAGTTTTGTTTGAACTTATATAGTGTACTTGTAAACTTTTTACTTCAATATTATGCTTTTCATACGTTTTTTATTTGTTATTTATTTTTTCTTCACATTTTTTACATTGTTTACGATCTTTTTAATTTTTTTTTTTTTTTTCAAATTATTTTGTCTAATCTTAATGTGTAATTACTTTTGATTTTAGTACCCCGCTAAAACATTTATATTTATATATTTTTTTTTCATTTATGTTTGTTTCATTCAACACGTGTTCTTTTGAATACTCATTTTCTTACATATATAAAGTTTTGTTATTTTTACTAAATTATTTCTTATTGAATTTTATATTATTATTTGTTCCTATTTATTATTCTAATAAACTATACTATAGTTTTCTTTTTTTTTCTTTTTACTTTTGTTAGTTTTATTGAATTTATTATATTAGTTTATTAGATTTAAGATTCTTTATGTTTTGTTATTATTCAATTTTAATTTTATTTAGTTTGTAAAAAATTTTATATTTAAGAAAATAAATTAGTTCTAAATCTTAAAAAGGTTCTACGTGGTACAATATCTCTCTCAGAATCCCCAAAACTGCCCATCAATATGGCATTGTTATCTGTCTTTTATAATAGGGTTGTGAAATTTTTTGCTGTAATCAAACCAATCGAAATAGTTTTCAGTGACATCTCTTTAGTCAGTGTGTATTTTCCCGGAAAACATATTATACTCAACAGCTTCATTTATATACAAAATTTTTAGTCATAACACATTGTATAACAGGTTAACGCTGATAACATAAGAGCCTTATGTGAATAGAATATCAGCTTCACAGACATACAGTCTAGTACTCACGTAACATTAAAATAAAACGCAAAAATGTCTGCAAAACCTGCTAATGTCTGCAGAACCTGATTTTTTCCAGAAACACTCTAAACACTTATGTTTTCTTAATTATTTGATGATTTATTCTTTATGATTCGGATTTTTATAATTCTACATTATTTTAAATATGTTAAATTGTTGTCAACATATTTAAAACCAATTAAAATTCAATACAATATTATATTAATTTATTATAATTTTATTATTAAATCATAAAAATAATATAGATTACTATCGGCAACAAGATATAAATGCACGTGTCTTAAAGTAAACATACATATTTCAATTTATAGGCGCGATAAAATCAAAACTATTAATTCTTTATTACTGACATTTAAGAACAAAATTATTTATTTTATTTTTATTTTTATATTTTTCTATTTCAGAATTTCAAAAAAAAAAACAGAAAATACACATTTTTTTATATTTTAATATTTATGATCAATAAGTGTGCAGAATTTTAAAGAACAAAAAATATGTAGACGTTTAGGTGCCAAAAACAAACATGAACAAACAAAACAAAAATAATCAAAAAATAACGAAAAAAGTTTTATAAAAAGGTGAGGTCGGACAAGAGTAAATTATCATATTAATAGTAGTAGTATATAGGTAGTGTGTTTAAGTAGTAATAAGTCAATCAGAACAGAATTTTTTTTTTTATTTTATTTATTTTTTGTTTTTATAAATTTAAAATTAATTAATTAATTTTAAGAAATTATTTTATTTCTTAATAAATGTACCGAAAAAAAAAAACATCTGAATAGAATTATTACCAAACATTATTTAATTAATTAAATTTGGGAAGATTAATGATACTAAAGGAAAAATTTTATTATAGGTTCTGAATTTCTGATACAGTTTGCGAAAATTAGTTAGAACCACTTTTTTTTATTTCAAAACTATTTTGTTTAGTGATTACCATTGTATGTTTAAAATACTTAGTTTCTATTCTCGTAGATTCAGAACTTAACTTTATATTAAAAACAATTTGGGTATGATAGAAATGTGCCGTTATAGTTTTTAATTCATTGAAAAATATTTTTATTTCTTAAATAAGTGTAGATAGACTTACATAATATGGATTGACACGATATAATAATATGTTAAGAGCAAAAAAAAAAAAAATATGAAAAACACAAAATTGTTGAATAAACTTAAATTTATACTGTCTTCCTTAATTTTAACAGTTTGTCGTAAACTTTCAATTTTCAAAATTTTATTTGCCAAAATTCAAATATTTAAAAAAAAAAATTATTTCATCCAATGTTAGCGGATTTTATCAACAAGTGCTGCCGCCTTCAAATAATAGTAATTTTAACCATCCCAAAAACTTTTTTTACTTAATTTAAATATAGTCAATACTCCTGTAAACTTTCTCCTTTCTAATTATTTAGTCTAATTTAAAGAAATTCGGTAAATTGAATTGAAGTTCAGTCTTACTGAAATATACAATTAATACGATGAAATCATCAAGTAAATATTTCCTATTATTTTCTGTACAAGTCATTCCCTACATTTGCATGTTTCAAAAACTCCTCTTGTTTGTTCATTATTTTGTCCAACTCAAGTTATGATTTGCTACTTCTGGTCTTTCTTGATTCTGTTTCTTTTCTGGGGATTCTTCATGATATTTCATATATATGCCTTTACTTTAAGTAATGTTGTTGAAAAGCTAAATTAGTATATAATTAAACCTAATTGTTTAGACGATTCAAAACCTGTTATGTTGATGTTTTATTGTTATTTAGGTTTTTAATTTATGTTATCAATCTCTTAAATATCAATTTTAAAAAATACAATATTTTAGGATTTTATCACCAGCTTCAAGAATAATTCAAAAGGATATGATTTACTAAATGTTGAAAGCCACTGATTTAAATATAATAATTTTAAATGTTTATTTAATTATTTACTTATATTCATGTACATATATTATATATACTTACTCTTTTAAAATTTCATTTAAAATATTTTTCTTAATCAATTCATCATGCAATTTTATTTTCTTTTATTAATTAAATTAAGGTGCAATTAGAAATATATAATATGTATATTATATTATGTATATTATAATATACATGTGTTAGTGCAAGAAAAAAAAAAAAAAAAATAGTTAGAAGAAATCAAAAATAAAACAAAACAACAATGTGCATTTTTTTTTTATTGTGCATTTTAATAAGGATTATTATATAATAATAATTATAATAATAGTATATAATATATATATTATGTAATTATATATAAATATATAGATTATATAAATATATATAATTATGTATATATTTACAAAAATAGTGCAATTTTTTTTCTTTTTAATATTATAATATTGTATTTACTTAAATTTATTAGTGCATTACATAACATTTTTAATATTGTACAATTATATTAATTTAATTCATTAATTTATATTTTTATTTGTGTTTATTTATTATTATTATTGATTTTGATTTAATTTTGATTAGTCCGAAATACAATAATTTTGATATTAATATCCTCATATATATATATATATATATATTATTAACAATGCGATTCAGAAATCTTCTTTTTAAAAATATTTTTTTAACTATTCAAAAAATTGTAAATAATTTGATTTTTTTTTAAATTGTATGTAAAAAAATAAAATTAGTATTTTTAATCATAATATAATTATTTTTGGTAATATATTTTGTAAATAGAAGATTTTCGAACATCACTACTAACAATTAAATATTGAAATTGTAATACATACAAAAGTTAAAATGCATATATTTTTAAATTTAAATATTCTTATAAAAAATTTTAATAATCATTGAGAAGATCTAATAGAATATAGATAATACATTTTTGTAATACAACCTGTCTCAATTACTAAATACTGCATGTTTAAGTCTTACCCGTGATTTCGAATTTAAAAAAACTGAAATGTTTTGCATTTTTTAATATTTTTCAAATCATATCAGTTTTTTCAATATAAAAGTATAAACTCTTTTTCGATACACCTATGAATATATTGTTTATCTCTTAGTTTCAGTCATTTTTAATCAACTTTTCAATTAAAATAAATAATTAAAAATCTGTTTTTGATATACTCAAAATGTATGAGTTGAATATTCCAATTTCGTAACAATAACAAGT
Organism: Argyra leucocephala; assembly: GCA_963942445.1. Lineage (NCBI taxonomy): Eukaryota > Metazoa > Arthropoda > Insecta > Diptera > Dolichopodidae > Argyra > Argyra leucocephala. Next base: position 33,222,494 of record OZ012677.1, on the reverse strand, counting down.
ATAGGTATACACTAACCATTTGTCATGATTTAATTTACAGAATTGTACTGTACAAGTTATAATATAATACTATTTTTCAAATACAGATAAGAGCAATGTCCTTCATTTTCTAATTTTGTATATAAAAATCGTATTTTCTTTACATCTTTGTAAAATTTCATGATCTTCAATTTAAAATGTAACACAAAAAGTTGACGAAGAGTTTTGCAAAAATAGAGAAACAACAAAGAAGAATGGAAAGTAAAAAAAATGGATTGAAATTTTTGGTAATTTTAAGTTAAAGATGATTGATTGCACATAAAAATATAGCAATAATTGTTAATTTTTGTCCATAATTCAAATGGTATAGCAAAAACAACTTTTTCAATGATGAATAATATTTTGACAGCAATCACAATTAAAATTAAATATACATTAAGATCTTTATTAATTACCAAATATGACTTTACAATTCTAAATACAAATGTTTATAATTTAAAGTTTAAAATTGTTTAAAATTAAGCAATATGGTTTCATGTCCTGTATTTTCCTTATACTTATTTGACGTAAAACTAAAGTGACCATTTTCAGTTACTTATAACAGGATATATACTTTTTTGTTTTTTGTAAATTGGGGAATTCTATGTAATCGCGACCTCTTAAGATCTATTGCACTTTCCCATTTATCTCAGAATTGCAGGTCTACGTCCCTGATAAACGCTATTATTGCTTTGATATCAATTTCAGAAACAGCCGATAACAATATATTAGTAAATTTTCTTTTTTTTAACTTTGTTTGGGACCCTGTAGATCTTTTTTTCAATATATTTATTAGTGGCAAAACTATCTACGACTAATGAAAATGAATATACGGTACCTGTACCCCAAATAAGCATTTAAAGATGGATTTAAGCTTAGCAATATTATCGGGTATGATATTTATTTTTATTGTCACGTAAGAGTGAGATAAAATGATTTTAATTTTTATACAAATTCAATTTTTATGACAAGGATATATTAATTATCAAAAATATTTATGCCCTACATGGAGAAATATTTACGATATTTTGACTTTATACTTCGATAAAACGAACTTTTAAAAACGTTAAAAAAATTTTTTATATTAACAGCACTTTCCTAATTTTACTTTCTTAAAGATCTACCGTTTTCAATATTTTCTTTATGAACCGCAATATATTATTGTAGAAGATTTTTTACAGTGTTTCCGTGTAAAAATTAAATTCACAAATTTAAATTTAGGAAAATTGGTTTTGCAAACCATATATTTTATGTTAATAATTATGCTATCTTCCACTTTAGTGGGAATAAAAATTATGATTCCCAATCAATGTTCCCTCTAAGCTGCGCACGAATTTTTTTTGAATTGCGCATTAGAAATTTGATTGTTAATATTTCAATATGTAAAAAAAAGTCCCAAGAAATTTTTTTTAAATAAAAAATTCAAAAATTCAAATAAATAATTATTTAGTTGCAAATAGGCAACTGGGATGTGCAAATTGTTATAGATTTATTAAATCAGTTCTAGAACAAAAGCTGGTAAAGATAACATCAACATTTTAATAGATAATGTTGTTCTTGCCATTAAAATGAATGTTTCAAGGAACTCAGTCCAAGAAATAAACAATCATTTTGGAAAATATGTTAAGATTCCAGTTGAATAACGTGGTTGAATCCGTTGAGTGTATCAACCACGTTATCCAACAAGAAATATTAAATGAAATAAGAATGACACCATTCCATTGCTTCCTTCCATTGCAATTGCATGAAAACACTGATATTTACTTTCACAAAATGTTAATACTGCTTCAATTTTAATTGCAAAACTGTTTTTGCTGGTATAAAACAATAGCTTAGCATTGTCTGCCACATAGAGAGGATTTGAGAATCGATGATACCTGGAAGGGTATACCTCTTATTTCCCAGCTGTAGAAGATTTCCCAAGTATATACCATGTTCCATTGTTCATCTATTAAAAAACATAATTTTGAAGAAATGTCAAGTCTAATGGATTGCGAAGTTTTGATGTCTTAATAGAATATCGCAAAGAAAATTTTGATAGTTCCAATTCAGTTGATGCAACCGCAAAATATTGCTTAATAGTTTTAGAAAATAATGTAAATCGTATAACATTGATTGCATTAAATAATGTTTTTACCGAATTAACAAAATTATCAAAATATTTACAAAATAGTGTTTTGGCACCTATGGAGGCGGATCAATATTCTAAATCGATGATCACAAAATTAAGAAGTCGGTATCTTGGTGATATAATTTATTGGAATGAAGATGTGAAAAAAATTCTTGAAGATGAAGGTAATAATAATATGAAAATGTTATCTGGGATAATTTTATTTGTTGAAAAGTTAGGCTAACATTTGTATAAAAGATTTCCTGATGCTGATATGGACCTTTAGATTGCTTTAAACAAAACGTTATTGTCAGCACATCTGATTTAAATTATGGCAATGCAAACTTAAAAACATTAATTTTAAAATATAGAAATCTCATCCCAAACATGGATAATAAAACAATAATGGACGAGTATAAAGATTTAAAATATTTATTTACGGAAAAATTCAAAAACAATAGTCGTAATTTCAATGATCTACTTCAATTGGTTCTTCGTGAAGATAATTTTCAAAATATAAGAATTTTGTTTGATATCTGTGGAATCTTTCAAGCGTCGAGTGCTGATTGTGAAAGAGGATTTAGCCTGATGAATTTGATTAAAACAAAATTTAAAAATAGGTTGGAGGTAAATAATTTGGTTATAACTTAATAAGAATAAAGTCACACTTAATGGCGGAAAATATTATTAACTTGAATTAAGTATACCATTACTGGAAGAAAATCAAAGATAGGAGAGAAAAAAATAATATAATATGTAATTACTAAAAAAAATTCAAAAACAATAAAAAACTGCAATCAAAAACTTTATTTTTTTAATAAAATATTTAATTTACCAAATTTTTGTTTAATTTTTTGAACATTTTGAACATTTTTCTTTTGCTCAGCTAAATAAAAAATTAGAGGGAACGTTGATTCCCAATAATATTATTAATCTTAAATCCACTTCAGAGATAGAATTTCAATACTGGATATAAATTCTCCAATCGAATACATAAGCAATTTCATATGAAGAGCTGAATAAACCCGACTATGTCTATATAATCTATTAGGTCAATGATATTAAGTTTTAATAATATAATTAATATTTTTATATATCTTTGTATATATATATTATTTACAATATTTGTGTATAAATGATTATGCATTAAAATTTCAATAAGAATTTTGCCCACAAACTCCAAATAATTTTAATCAAGTTAAGCAAATCAATGGTGTGCTGCTGCACAGGTTATTAGAATAAAAAAACACTTATACTAAAAATTAATGATATGTACATATACCAATTTGAATTAATCCAATTTTAATTTGATATAAATCCAATTTACTTCATTGTTACATAATAATACGCTTCAAAATACAAAATGAATTAAATATATTTCCTGTAATTTATTAATTATTGATTACACTTATAGTTATCGTTTGAAATTGATATGTTATTTATATTATACTCATATAATATTTATTTTTGTGCAGTTATTTTTTGTGCTAAAAAATTTGAAGCTTTGAATAGTGTTAAACATATTAAAAATAGAAATTAAACATAGATTTTATGAAACATCAAAATTCTGTGATGCAATATGAATTTTTAAAAAGAATATGTCTTAGAAAATCCCAAAATTTTGAAATGAGTTTTAGAATTATAAAATGAGTCTTTGAATAAATATATCGAATAAGGATATTAATAAAAAGCTTACAGTTTTTATTAAACTGCTTCATTAAAAGAAATATTATATACTGAAAAATAAAAATTAAAAGAAAATTAATAAAATAAGCCTCCGGTTAATATAAAGTAGATAATAAGATTCAAAAACATTAAAAATATTTTTGAATAAAAAAAATTCATCAATATCTTAAAAATAAAATTTCATCCGAATCTCAGATTTAAATTTAAAAATAAAATTTCATAATAGTTATATCTACCTATTTTTTTTTTTTTTTTTAATATTAAAACATTGATTGCTTAACTGATAAGTGAATTTGAATTTTAAAATTAAATATGTCTTCATGTTTATATTTATTTTTTATTTTGATAACATGTACAAGCTTCTGTCTCTTCAATTTAAAAAAGAAAAATAATAATAAAAATAAACAAATAAAAAGAAAATTTAATTTTCATTCAATTATAATTTATGTATGTGTTCAAATTATTTTATTATATAATTAAATAGATATCTAATTAAAATTTACCTTATTTATATTAATAATATAAATTTTCTAAAAGGATATTAATATCATATTATATCCTATAATATTAAATATATATCTTGTATAAACAGTGATCAAAAAAAGTTTTAGCACAAAAATCGATTATAGATATTTTAAATTTGTGAAAAAGTTACAACTGAATTTATCTGACATTGTCAGTCTGAAGCATATCACATTTATTAGGATACTTCTGTTCTACAACTGATACCTACATTTTAAAAAAAATTGTAATGTTATTCTAGTATGTAATATTTTCGAAAACAATGCTAAAAGATACACAAAATTATTTTTTTTTAAATCCAGAAATTATCAGAAATATCGGGAAAATTCTGGAAAATTAGATATTTTCATTTTAGTACGTAACTTATTTTTTTCTCATCGCTTCTTATTTTTGTACGAAATTGTTGCTCTATAATGAAACCTTATTAACTTTGAGACAAAAACTTTGCCGTACACCCAGAACTAATTCGTATGCTTTAGAAGGATGATACGCTTGCGATAGCACTATCCGACTACTACTTGCCAAGATATAATTTTGAGAAACCATTCAATATCATCATGTCAAGCAGAGAGACGTGAGAAACCAGCACACTTTCTTTCGATAAAGGAGCATTAGTATGTTATACTTACTACGAAAATGAATGGAGTAGAATCGGGAGTATATGGAAAAAGACGCATAGCCCATATTTACTGAAAATTCTAGATTCTAGAAACACAGTTTCTTCAGGCTGAAATACATGCTATTGAACTTTGTGTGCCAGAAAATTTAAGAATAAATTACAAAAAAAGTAAAATCTACATTATCCTGGGCGGTAAAGCAACCATACTAGCTATTAATTCATATACTATTACATGTATGGGTCTATTAAGAAATACTGTTAGAAACTAATCTAAATTTGAGATACAATTACTAAGCTCAGAATCTGAATCTAGTAGATCTCGTTAATTGTTAATGAAACAAACTCATTTTTCAAATGGGTTTCTCTCGCCATTTATTCTCTTGATAAAGTAGAAAAATTAAGAAATTTATTTTCATCTAAAATTGAAAAATTACGTTTCTAACTTATTGTTTATATAACAAAAAGCTAACAGGTTTTGTTAAAGAAAAATCAATAATAGACGCAATCCAAGCTTTAAGAATTTTCACAGAGATGTTTAGGAAAAACAAAATTTCTTTTCGTATGTTTTTTCCACATCTGATAAAAGATTTCAATCTGCTTCCAAAAGTCAAAAGATTACAATTATTGCATCATCATAAGTTTCGAAGTAAAACAGTAGCATGATCTGTGAAAAATCCAAAGTAAAAATTGGAGTCCATTATTCAATCAGCCTTTAGATACCATTTATAACACTTTCGGACTACCTATACCAAATAATATTCACAGTTCAGTACCATGCACAACCATATATTCGGATGATATTACACTTGTAGCATTATCACTAGAAAGCTGCAATCAACAATCATCTTTTTGGGAAAATAAATTAAAAAATAATGACTCTAATAAAACTAATATTTAATTTGTTTAAATATCTTCATTTGAATACTCAATTAAATGAGAAAATTAAAAAAAAAAATATACCAAAATCGTTTTAATGCGCAATGAATGTAGTGACGTGCATTTAAAAAGAGTGATTATGATAAAGAATATATCACGTGCTAAATCCTGAGTTTCCAAAAAAACATCACAAAACGCAATTCCATTGAAAATAAAAAAAATCATAGCCGATGGCTTTGATAGATTGTGTTCTTATTGATTATTAATTTACTAGGGGCCCCTGTTGAGTAATTATATTTCAAGTTGAAGTCAAATTTAAAGTTTAAAAAAAAACAGTAATTTACGTACTGACATAGACTTCGCACGATATAGCAGAAGCCACTCGTGTTTAATAAAAAGTTTTGTGGTTAGTAAGTTTTATTTAGGACACATAAATGCACGTCCCTCATATACTGCTTCATTTCCGATATATTTCCTATAGTAAGTGGCATTTAGTGATAAAATTACTAAAAATAAAAAGTTTTGTCATTAAAGAGGTATGTATATATATACCTACATAATACATAATTTTAATAAAAACTATATTATTACTACAAATAACCAAAATTTAGAATCAGTTAGTTAAAAAGATAAAAATGAAGAATTCAAGTGATTTGTTTTTTTGTTGTTTTTATATTTTTTATTTTAGATGAATTTGTTTTTTTGTTTTTTTTTTGGCATATGTACATAGATTTGCAAGTCCATATGTAAATTTTAATAACTGATTTGTTTGCTTTTGTTTATTATTTTCATAAGATCTCACATATGCATAAAGTATTTGCTGAATAATAAAACCATATGAGTACAAATCATATGCGCATTTTTGTTTTATATACAATCTTATATATTATATCAGAAGTTCATTAAGGAGTAGGAGAATCGAAATAAAATAAAAAGGTGTCTACTGCGCAGGACCTTAAATGCTTGTCAATTATAATTATAGAATTTAATCAATAATAAAAAGACGAAAATTATGCAACGGTCTAGTCCTGTCCTACCTGTCAAAAACGTTAAAAATAGTTAGCCCAGAAAAATTAAACGAAAAAAAGACTTTTAATATGAAAAGACATCGTCAAGAAGACACTCAACATCCCTGTTGCTAACAGACAACATAACTGATCACGGTAAAAAGACAAATGAGAGAGTTGAATTTAAGTGAGATGACAATGTGAAGAAAGGTGTGCATATTTTCTAGATGTTTTATAGATTTTGTGCTCAAAAATAAGGTATCATATTTTCATTTTTACATTGACCCAAAATCTATTAATAAATTTTTTTTCTATTTTTTAATTTTTTTTATATTATCTAATTTGTTTTCATCATTAAATGCAAAAGAGCGCTTAATTTTCAAAGTATCTATGTGCAAATAAACCATTGTAATTTGCTTTTTATAAGACATTTTCCAATAACTTTTTTTTATTAATTTTGTTGCACAAAAACTTTTTTTTGTCACTGTATTTTTTTATATTATATAAATTTTGATTATTTTCTACTATCATCATAAAATTGTGTTATTGATTAATTTGTTTATCTTTTTTTTTTGTGATTGCTTTAAAAAACAGGTACATACATCAACTACGATATTAATTTTATAATAAGTATATTATATTATATATCATACACATTCTTATGTTATACATATATATATAAATATATATACGTACTTATATATATTAATGTATATATATATACATATATATCTATATTTATTATATAAATATATATAAAAAATAAAATATAATATGTTATATGCAAAATGCACTGCAATTCATTTTAATAGAAAAACCAATATTTTTTGCTTTTAAGTTCCCGCAACTTAACACGGATATGTTTAATTAAATAAATATTGGAATATTGAAAACAGTGTAGCTTCAAGGCCTTAATTTAAAAATATCCTACAAAATAATTTAATTGTGATCGGGAAAAACAAATGAAAATTTTAACCGTTCTATAACAGTGGGCAAAAGCGTATGAAGCTACCTCATTTTAATATCTAATACTATATTTTACTAGAAATATACAAATTCAATACGGTATAATATTTATTGAATAAAAGTCGAATTTCCTTTCAATAATCTTTTAATTCTACTTTGCAAATATAGATATTTCGAAATTATGCGCAATCACTGATGAAGGAAGTAAATTGCTTTTGAAATATCAACATTTGCAAAATAAAATTAAATAATTAATGAATGGAAATTCAACTTTTACTCCATAAATTTAATATATCACTAAAAACAAATCTAATTATCAAAAATAACGGTATAATATGTTTAAAACTATTATGTCACCACAGAACTGCATTAGTAGTACACGATGTAAGTCATTCAAAACCATCAATCAATTAATAAAATATTCATTTCTATATTCAAATTAATTGCAGTGTTTATTTCTTCAAGTATGCATATATCTAAATACATATATATATAGATATATATGTATACATATAGTGAAATATTTTTTTTTAATTTCTATTTCCAAATAAACTTTAAGTTTTTCAATTTACTGATAATTTGCTATTTTACTTTCTGTTTATATAAATATAGGTCAAAAATACAAATATGACATATATATATATATATATAAATAAATATATATATATATACATGTAGATAGAATAATTGTTTTAGTGCAATAGAAGTTAAATGGTGCAAAATTTTAAACTTCATTAGTGCGTTCATATTTCTTTGTGCAGTTTTTACGTTTACCTGCCCAATTTCTTAGTCTTGGTAAATAATCATTCCAGAATGCACATGCAGTTGCCATTGGTCCACGTCCAACTTTATCTTCTTTTCTTTTATTTGTATGATCATCAGCATTAAATATATAATATATTTGATTATCTTGTCTATATAATGGCCAATGATCATCATCAATACCAGGTTTTCTATAATATTAATTAAAAGAAAAGAAAATATATATTTTTATTTAATTTTACTTTATAAATATTATTTCTATTTAATTATAATATTAATATCTTTTCAGCTTAACTAACATGCTTAGTTCGTTTATTTTATATTCTAATTTTTTTATTACAGAATCCTCTAATTCTAAAACTTAACTAAATTAAAGTTAATGTAGGCTGAAATTGGTGAGCTTAAAAATAATTGGTTAGGGGTACAGATATCTTGTTTGTTTTTAATAATGAAAGGACACTTGAAAACCCTAGACTTTGGAAATATTATCTGAAACGTAATGTGGCATTAATAAAAAAAGACTATACATAATAATAATTTTTGTCTATCGCTCGTATCTGTAATTCAGAACGGTAGTAAGTCTATATTGTTTTTATAATTAATTTTTTTTTTGTAATTTTATATGTAATTCTAAAAATATAGCTACGAATCCGAGCACTTTGCACTAGTTTAAGCACTTTGAATATGTAAAATTTACTTTGATTTTAACTTTGAATTCTGAACACACTTATATATATTGTATTTGGAAGTGTATTTCATTTATAAATAAATACACATGAGAACCAAAATAAGTAGAATTTTACTCAGACAATAAATTCAACTGCTCAATGTCATGATATACAACATTTTTAATAAAATAATAATCAATAATAAATATTACGTTAATAATATGTTTGGGGCTTAAAAGAATTTAAAAATGACAATACCTATTGAACTTATTGTCATAGCTTATAGCGATACTACAATATTTATTATTGCATGTGTTTCTCAGTGTCAGTCTAATAACATAATATAATATTATTCTCCTTTCTAATAACCACTATATTATTCACCTAAAACAAAGGTTTTGCAAATAGTAACGGTAAATAACTCAAAAAACCGTTAAGATGAATTTTTTTTAAGATGTAAAATAATCAGAAACCGTTAAGATGAATTTCAATGTACCAGAAACTATTTTTCTTTATTTTATTAGAGGCAAACAAAAAAAATGTTTTTATTTTTTAAAATGGTTATTGTCTTTACTAAGTATGGTGAATTTATTTTGAAAATATCATGAATTCGTGGTGAATATTTTTTAAAATAATCTTTTGATACAGAATCAAAAGCTTTTTAAAGTATTTTTAAAAATTTTATAAAAAATTTTAAATTTTATAAATGAAGGATGATTTTGTAAAGCTTTTTTTTATCATTTGTTATTCTTCTCAACAAAATTTCACTTTTTATTTACTTTTTATATTAAATTTAGTTTTTATATTCTGTCATCGAAAATTTATTTATTATAAGCTATGTATGTATGAATGATTTTTTTTTATATAGAAAATATATAGATATTTACATTTTTTTTTTATTATTATTATAAATATATGTATGTACGAAAAAAATTAATTTTTGTTTACCCAGTTCTGGCAAATTCACTAACAGCCAATACCATACGTTTGCTTAGATCTCGTTCACGTTGAATATATTGCAATGATTGATTTAAAGGTTGTCCAAAAATGTATTCAATTTCATCACCATGTAAAACACCCATCCATTCACCCCACAAAGAAGTACTGGTTCTCTGTAAATGAAAAAATAAAATAAAAATAAAAACAAGACGTAAATAAAAAATTTATAAAAATGGAAAAATTTGGGAAAATTTTAATAAAGAAAAAAAATTGCTTTGAATTCTCCTCGTATGCGATTGGAATTAAAATTGATTTTAATTTTTATTTTTTAATTTTTCCTTTTTTATTTTTAAGATTAAGATTTTTTGATCTTTAAATTGTTAGAATGAAATTGTGAAAAACGAAAAGGCTGTTGTAATTCAATAAATCGATTCAGTTCAACTTGAAAAAAATACACAAAATTTGAAATGTGGATATGAAAATCTGTGATTTAATTTATAAGTAGATTGTTTTATTTAATTTTATCATAAAAATTTTAATTACTATTCAAAAATATATATTTTTTTTAAAATATGGAGAAAGTGGTCAATTTATTCTAAATAAGTATTTTAGGAAAATGTGCTCTTGTCACTGTTGTTTGTTGAAGTTAATTTGATATAGATTGATGTTTATGATTAGTTTTCTATTTCGTTGTGGTTGTGATTCTTTTTTGTTTATTAATGTTGTATATATTTATCTTAATTAATTAATTTATTAAAACGATATTATATGCGAAATGATTGATATTCGATAGCTCCATATACCAAGTTGAATGACGTAGTAAGTAGAACACCTGCCTTTCAACCGTACAAAGTCACAAAAGGTTCCAAGTTCGATTCCGTCGAAGCAAAAAAAAAAATGCTTTATGAGCTTTTCAACCTGTTCCAGTATACTTTGTCATCGGGATAAAATAAGTGACAAACAATAATTAAGAGTATAATACTTAACTAACTGGCAATATCTTAAATAAAGTTGAACAACGAAATATTTAAGAAGGCTTAGTTGTAGTAGTTTTCCACAACAATAGTTGATAAGCCAGAAATTTGATAAATAAATACTTAAGCACATTTAATTTAATTTAAGCACAAAAATTAATTATTTCTAACTTCACAATTTTGACCACTCCGCTTCATTCAAATGTTACAAACTAATCTTATCACTTGGCTCGTTCATCTTGATTGTTCTCTCTTATATGATTAAGAACAAATTTTGTTTTTAACCTGTTGGATTATTTGGATGTCTTACAAAAGGGTTAGAGGTTAGCTAAGTACAGAGTAGGCTTTATTTAAAATAACAAGACATATTGATTTTTTTCAGCCTTTTTTTTACAATATATTATACATATAAGAAAGTAGTATATATAAGCATACACTAATAATTATGAATGTACAAAAAATAAATTATTAAGCAATTAGAGTTAACATAAACGTTCAAAATTAATTTAAATGTTAATTGTAGCTAGTTCCATTAAAGCCGTTTTTCTTCAACTTTTTATTGGCTAGTTTTAAGTTTGTATATTAAAGGCACATAATAAAAGTTTAATTAAAAAAAACACAAAAGGGTTAGTTTAATGGATCAGTTTATCAGCTCCACATCTTCAACATTTTTGAAATTATAATCTGTGTTAATTTTTCAAACAATGCTTAAGATTGTTTAAGTTCTCTACGCTTCTAATTTAACGTTAAATTGATTATATTTAATATTATAGTTATTAATATGTAATTTTAAGGCACCTTAATAAACCTTAAGACACCTTTGGGGCATATTTGATCTTATTACAATCATGGCTACTTTGTACATAATAAATACCAATAATGAGATATATCACATTACCAAAAATACATACCCAAACAGATTTACTATACGTTATGTATATACAAACATAAATAATTTAATTACACACATACTACTACAATATAAAAAAAATGAACTCCTAAAAACCAACAGGTTAAATAGATTGAGGTTATATTATCATTTTCCTCATATTTTATTGCTTTGAATCATAATTCAATGTACACTTATTTATTAGAATTTTTTGTTATTTTCCTTTTCTCCATGAGACATTCAACAAGTGCTTTACAAGTGAAATGAAAATAAATACAATTTAAGAAAAATAGAGAATATGTATGTATGTACATAAAATAGCACAACATAGGAAAGAGTAATAAAATAGTTTAGGGAATTCATAATTTAACACTTTAGCATTTAACTACGATTATACGTTCAATAAAAATATTACATAGAAATGTTGAAAAAATTAAATACCAAACAAAAAACAAAAATCTCTGTCCTCATCAGAATATATTACAACGACAACAAATTAAATATTTTGATACATACTAAATCAAAAAATAATTATAATTTAATATACTATGGGCTAGCATCGCTATACCAAAAATCAAATATTAAAATATAAAAAAAAATATATTAAAACGTCGTTTTCTGAAGATTTTAAACAATACATTTGTAGACGAATACACAGCTTGGATGATTAGGAAAATTAAAATATTGCTAGGATCACTAGTTAATGAATTTATTAATATTGCCTTGAACTGTTGTAAATTATATGTGGGAATATATTTGTATTGTGGATGTTATAATAAAACACTTAGTGCCTCTTTTGTTCTTAATGCGCTGTTCATGATGCACAATTTTATTGAAAATGTATGCCCTTTGAAAGTTTTACAGATATTTAGCGTGCCCTGGTGAGAAAAATACGTTTTGCAGGAACAAAAAAAAACCATATATCTAACGGTATTTTTGACAATGCTATAGACATATGGTCATCCTATATCATTTTCTGGTTTAACTGTTCTGGTTCAATTCACCTCTGAACACGTACACCTCCGAATATTAATCTGAAGTAATCTCTATTTTTTTTAGTCGAAAATATTGGCCAAATTATGGTTGAGCGTGCTAACCATTATGTTACGTTTAGGGTCAGTAATTGGTAGTGTAGATATAATTATACTGGGAGAGAATATTTAATTTATTAAAGTCAGATAAATTCAAAAATTAAATCAAAGTAGCAAAATATATCCCTCATTTTCATTGTTTTTTTTTACATTACCAAAAAAATGGAATAAATCCTAGCTGGTCGCAAAGATAGATATCCTAGTTGTTTTTAGTTTGTTTTTTGCCTACGCAAACGGTATTTTAATAAATTATTTATTTGAAAAATAAAATACTCGTAAATCTAAAAATATTGCGAGTCTACAACTGATAGGATACCTGGAATAATGAGAAATGAAGGAGTGAAAACAGTAAAATTAGGCTTGAACGGTAGTATTTATTAAATTTTTACCGCTAAATATAGTTTTTTTTTCTTTGTCTTTACTTACGAACCAAATTTTTCCGCATTTTTAAGTATCTCAAGAAGCATAAAATTAAACTAAGAGTTGTTGACGTAATCGAACACTCCTATTGATGAAATAACATCCTAAAGAAAATCTCCTTCTACATGGTGGATATTTTGGCACATATTTTTAACAAGAGTGTCTTACTGAGTCAATTTCCTAAAAAGCTAAAAATTGTTGAAGTTATTCCCTTATTCAAGAAAGACGATAGACTGGATGTTAACAATTATAGGCCTATATCTATCCTATCCTCTTTCTTGAAGATCTTTGAAAGAGCAATGAAAAGAAGATTTTTATATTTTCTCAACAAAATCAATTTCTTCAGTGAAAATCAATTTGGCTTCTTCAAAGTCAAGTCAACAGAGAGTGCGTTAAATAAGGGTAAAGTATCATCAGCATTATTTGTTGATATAACTAAAGCTTTTGATCTTATGGATCATCATATTTTATTAAATAAACTATATAATGCTGGTTTTAGAGGTTTGATTTATAAATGGCTTAGGTTTTATTTGGCTGGTAGAAGACGAAATGAGAAATTTTATGGTGCCTTACTAAATCTATCCTTGGCGTTTCTCAGGGTTCTGCACTTCGACATATCATCTTCTGAATTTGTATTAATTCGCTGTTTTTGCAACATTTGAGAAGGACGGTAAGCGCATTTGCAGATGACACTGCGTTTATATATACTTGTAAGAACAATTTAGAGATAGCTGCATGCATAAACTATGATCTGGATTTAATTAGACATTGGTTTAATAAACATAAATTAGTAATAAGCTGCAAAACTAAGCATATGAATTTTGGTATCTATATTCCTTCTTGTGATAACTTTGATATTTATTATCATGCTCCCAATTGCACCAAATTTCCAATAGACACTATAATAACTGTTTTGGTGGTAATATCCAATGTGATAATAACTGCTTTTTAGTTGAATGTAAAAAATCGTTTAAATATCTTGGCTTATGGGTTGACTCCAGATTGAATTGGAATGATCACGCTTGCTATTTGAAAAATTATCTCCGGAATATTCTTAGGCAGCTTTATCATCTAAGTCTATACTGTTCGGGAAAAATTTTCTGCTCAGTTTATTATGCACCTTTTTATTCAAAAATAATATAAAATCAGAGAAGAAGTACTACATTCTATGCTCCATTCATTTTTCTGTACATTCAGTAATTAGTTCTGCTTATGTATAACAACGTTCGAATTTCGATTAAATTAAACCGAATCAAATCAAATCAATTTTTCAATATTTTTGTTAAATATTTTCTACCTCATGTTTTGATCTAATATTAAACTAAAATTGCCATGTTTGTTTTTTTTTTTGATAAAGGATAAAAGTTTTTTGTTGTTACTCATTTTTTAGATGTATATATAAATATAAATACACGTAAGTATATAGATATACTTTCCACGGAATATCAGCAAAGCTAAAGTGTATATTTCTAATATTTAAATTTATTGTTTTTTTTTTGTAGTATAATTCAGAGGTACATACCAAAAATTTTGAAACCTTTTTTTTCGTGTTATATTTTAACTACGTTTTTATATTTTGAATTAGAAAATTAGAGTAAATGATGAGTGAATTTTTATGTTTCAATGTCAGACATCTTATCCGTATCATTATTTTGAAAATTATTTATCCTGATTTATTTCGATATTAAATTCAAAACCAAAAACAAAAAAATATTTTGTAATTATTGTATTTTAAATAAAAGTTTAAAATAACATTTAAAAATAAAATAATAATACAAATTCAGTTAGAAACTGTTTTGTTTTTGTATGAAAATAAAGAAAAGGAAATATTTTAAAGAAAAAGAAAATCTTTAAGAAATTCTGACTGAGATTGCATACTTTTAGGGTGAAATATTAAATTTAACATATTTAAGGTAACAAACCCTGTTATTCTTATAGCTTTTTCTCATTTTTGATAATTATTTAAAGTTTTATCATTTCATCATCTTTTTTAAGCTTCCTCCCTACTAATTGAATTCTAAAATCGATAGATATGTAACTTCCTAATTAATAAGGGGTAATTAAGGCTTTCACAGCGAAAAAAATGTAAAAACAAATTATATTGGATCAACGTGGGAAATAGGTTGAAAAGAAAAGGTATATTAGAAGACTTAATGTTTTTTTTTTTTAAATTCATAATAGTTTAAAAGCACTTCATTAAAACGTGGACTTCTTCTTTTGCATTGTTGTAAATAAGTCTATTATAATTCGCTCAGTTCTTTTAAATTTTTTTGAATACATAGCCTTAACTTGAATTTGAATTGAACAAAAACATGGAAGGATATCCTAGTGTTTATTTGTATTAGTTTTCAATTTTCTTATACGTAAACTACAAATATTATCTGGAACTAATTGGCCTTGAATAACATAGGTCTAATTTATTTAAGTTGTTATCAAATTAGAGGCACAAACAACTCTATAATATATCACTATTTTAGGAATAATGAAATAAGGAAAAAAAAACTTAAATAAAACATTCATGTTCTGGACTGTACAAACGTATCTAACTACCATATATTAAATGATATAGCAACTATAACATGCCAGTTGGGAACGAAATAGTAACTTAACCTATACATCAAAAAATATATATGAAACTAATATATTTTAAAATTTTAATCAAAACTAACATTTCTCTCTCTCTCCGGCTGCTTTTCTAATACTGCAAGTTATTTGTTACACATTTATTAAAAACTGTTAACTATTCTCTTGCATTGTGCTTATCTTACCATACATACAAATTTTCATATTTTTCACAATATTCAACCAAGACAATATTTTTCTTTCGATACCAAAGTACATTACAACTTTGATTATCTCGTAAAAAGTTAATTGTAATTTTCATTCCCACCATATTCAAATCAAATTATTTTAAAGCATTTAATGGTGAAAAGTAGTACTATTTCTGTGTTTCACTCTTTCGTGTGTACATTCTTTAATCTTTACATTAGAAATTCGATTTATTCAGATAATTTTTAATACAAATTTCGAATACTACTAACTTATTCATCTGTAAACATTGCCAATAACTAAATACTATGTATATAACATTCGTTTAATGTGGATTCATTTCACACAAACCGATTGCATGAGCATTCAATGAAACGCATGATAAAATTTACTAAAACGTTTTCAAAACATGTATTTTGGTGGGATGAATAAAACCCATATTTTGTATTTCCAATGATTTCCAATTCAATATTCTATACCTTTTTTACAGTTCTATGGCTTATTATAAAAGTAAAACAAAATTATCCTTCTAAGAAAATAATCAATACAACAATCAATGTGGTAATAATTTTTTTATTTATAACATTCAAAAAGAAAAACCAATAAAAAATAACAATTTTAGGGAAATAAAAGTTAATTTATATCTCAACTGCTTCTTATCCTTCACATCATCGCAGTTTTCAAAAAGGAAGGAAAAAGAATGAATATAAAAAAAAAACAAAAACAAACTGATTACCTACACTCGTAATGATTATTAGAAATCCTTCTCAAAATTCGTAATTTGAATTTTTTATCTGTCATTTGTGCTCAATAAATATCCTTCCTTATATGAATTTTAATCCATATTACTCTTCTTATCAGCTTAAAATAAATTCTTCCGCATAATATAGACCCTCGATTTACAACCTTGATGGAATTTAAACGAATTTATCAGTTTGAAATCAAACGAACCTTTTCATTTTACAATCTGAGAACTTTAACATAATTTCATTTTAGTAGGACTCATCAATGAAATACCAACTTTTACAATCTGAAAAACATATCAGCTACTTTTTTACTAACTACAGAAATTAAAGATAAAGAGAGGTAGAAATGGTGAAGATGATGAGCGAAATAAACGAATTATTTCCTATTAGTAAGATATGAGTTGACCAATTTTATATAGTTGGAAAGAAATCAGGTTTTATATACCATTTACAGAACTATATGATATGAGGCAAAATATTAGCAATGCTTTAGTAAAATCGAAGTAAGTTACATCGGTCTAGAAAAGTACTTATATGTTAATTATTAAAGATGTATTTCGTTAACTAAACACTACTGGAACTCATCAGTAAATGTTGTAGTGTTAGACTACCTATTTAATTCTGATTGATTCTATAGCTTATATCAAGGTCCTGTAAACAATATCTGTATGTTATAAAAACCAATTGAAATATTTCAACCTAAAACCAAACTTTCAACAAAGTAAAATAAATAAATTTAAAATTTCTTCTTTTTTACTAATTAAGTTGCTCATTATTGATTTTATAAGATTGAGGAGGTTAAAAGTTGTTGCAGTGATTACAAAATTTCATCAAACACCATCAATTGAAAGATTTAGGAATAACAGAAAGTTGTGAATTTGGCCAATTAATTAACTAATATATTTTTTTGTACATCTCTTATGAACATTTACAAAAATATTTTTTCGAGATAGAGCAGAATATCCAAATAGCATTAACATAATATTAATAAAATAAAAAAAACTTAAATTATATTTCATTAAATCATCATCAGTATAACAAACTGAAATGTAACAAGATATTCAGAAAAATTCATGAAAAATACCTCTAACAATTTTTATTTTATTATTTTGAAATATTTCAACTAGATCCGATAAAATAGATTATAATATTGTTTCAAACAATTCCTCATCTCTCTCTTAAAGTAATCCGACAATGTTAATTTATAGAACCATGATAAAACAAAATGAATTGAATAAATCATATCTGATTTTCATGTTATCATGTTTACTGGACATCCTTGTGAACACATTTTCCAAATAAAATATGTACACAATCAAAAGGGAAACATAATTATTGTAATATCCTTACAAAATTATCTTCAAATTTGTTTACACTCTTAATTTTTTTTTTTGTTTTTGCTTTTCTTATATTGTTTTTATTATAAATTTAATTTTCTTTGTTTTGAAATGTAGAAGGCTAAATAGAATCCTGCTGGGGTAGTAAGAAATTATTTGTATAACAGTTATATACAATTTTTCTCTTGTAATCTTTTAGTTCCTGTTTTCGCTTTTCATAAGGGAAAAACAAAAACCAAATTCATTGCATAAATAGGTCTCAAAACATTTTTCATGTTTTCTCATTCATTTTAACCGTAAAAAAAAGCAGAAAAATAAAAATAATGAAAATAAAATATAAAAGTTATAAGAGAAAGTTAAAAAAAAAAGTGAATTTGTATAATTATTATTATACAGTGTGTGATAAAATAACGTGGGTGAAGTTTTTAATAATAGGCTTAAGTGAACACTGAACACATTAAAGAAATCACCAATAGAGTGTATCCTATATTTTGTAGACTCTGGCAACTGGCATACGTGACTATATTTTATAGAATATTATATAGACTCTAAGATGAAGTAAGTTAAAAACCCTCAGGTATATTTCACCAATTTAAATTAATATATTGAAGATTGACACTGATAAAATAAATTTTTATTTTACCACATTTCTGTTATAGTTTACTCTTCAATGAACGTCATTTAAAATGCTTAACATAATATTTAATACATGTTGTAAATGTTCGTTACTTCGTTGTAAATGTTCAATAGTACTTTATATCTGTTATTTCTAAATGTTTGCTCAACTGTACATTTACAAAATAACCTTCGCTTTTAATATTTTTCTTTTCTGCACAAATTTATTACCTCTGCATTTGCCTGTACTTATATAACAACATTTATTTTGGTATAGATCCTTCAAAGCTATAAATATAATAATTTCCCGTCATAATAGCAGAATACGTCATATATCCTACTTTGTCAAAATTGCATGCCAATGGAATTCATTTTCTTCCTGATAACGTGAAAAAGGCTCAAACACAGTAAATTTTGTAAAATTTGTCTTGAATATATTAAGTATGAATATAGGTAAATTCGGAAATGCAACATTGCCAATCATGGTGCGGTATCACTATCAGCTCAGGCTAAGGTCTTAATCATTCAATGAAACAATGACACAATATATCATAATTTTCTTAAGCAACAAATATTATTTCACATTTTCAAAAAAAAATTTTCTTTATATAATTGCTAATTTTAATTTGTCTTTTTATTGTACAACTTCATAGTACATAACTATATGTATATAAATTTTTTTTTGAATAAAGAATAAAGAAAAAAAAATCATAGTTTGGTCTTATTAGTTTGACTACAACAGTTCGACGTCTACTATCACATTAGTTTGATTTGTTCTGAAAATTTATTTAAAAAAATTTAAACTTGAAATACACATAACCTTTTTATAAAAACAAGTATATAATATACAAAAAATAAGAAATACGATTAGCTACTTACGATATTTAAATTTTTATCATGAGTAAATTTGTGTTTTAAACTTTAAATTTTAAATATGGCACTAAAATATTATTTTGCACTAAAAAAGTTTAGTGAGTCAGTTTATTTACCCATTATTTACCTCATGTGTAAAATTGGTTACTTCACACAGCATAATGGTACACTATTAATGTAGTTTAAAAACTTTAAGCCAAAGCCTTAAACATTTGCAAACACATAACCTAACTAATGCAATACAATATGACGTGTTAATGAAAATATTCTCATCCAACTTCTTTGACATTTAATAAACGACGCAACAAAATACTAAAATATTTCTCTCTCTTTGCCTTGAATAAAAATTAAAAAAAAAAAACCTTTTCGTATTTCTATTAACATTTATTGTCTTTTATTTACTTTTATTCATCTGCTTTTAGTACTCACTATAGAAATATTAAATATTTATATATTTATGAAAAATCTGTTCTAAATATCGAAATATTTTCATTACATGCCGGCATGTTTTGAATCCGTGCAAAATTTTCTTTTTCAGTTTTTGTTGTTGTGAGAAATTTTCAAGGGGATATAAAAAAAAATTTACAAATGTAATTTGTGAAAAATGTATTATTAGTAAATTCATAATTATATTAAATTATATTTATTTAAAAAAAAACACAAACTTCTTTTTTTTAATAATATTTTATAATTTGTTTATAAAAAAAAAAAAAAAAAAAAAACTAAAAAAACATGGAAAAACTTTTAGCAGATACGTTTATACAGAAATCAGTTTCGAAAAAAAGTAAATTTCAATTTTAAAGTTATTTTCGTTGTTAATTGTTAATAATTTTTGTGTTTTTTTGTTTGTATGTATAAATATTTTTTATTAAAAAGTTACATTACAAATTTTTAAATGAATTTATTAAGTAAATATAAAAAACATATAAAACTGACTAAACAATTAATGATAAAATTTTTTTTATCAAAAAAACAATTGTGATCTTTTTAAAGATATATAACTCTTGAATTCACAATAGTACTCTTTAAAATGAATTAATTTAATAGTGTTAAAGAAAAATTATTTTAATAAGTTTTTGTAACTATATGAAAAATTGAAGCTAAATTGTAAAAATATGGATGACTTATGTTCTGGTTCACAGAACATATTGATTGGACCGACATATCGTGTAGGCTAATATTAGATTTTTTTTTCTCCAAAAATTAGTAACCTGCTAGTTTTTCTTGGTCTTCCAACGTAACGTGTGTCCTAAGAATTCAATTCAGAATTTTTTTTTCAAAGTATATTCGACCCAACACGACATTTTAACCCAACAATTTTGAAAGCAAATTCTTATTTTACACAATATATCTTCACAGATAATAAAATATAGGTTTAGAAACTTTGAACTGAAAAAATTGCTCTATTTATACCATATTTATACTGCAAACTTACCAGCAAAATCTGAGACAACTGTCGCTAGATTTGGTAATGATACGACCATAATTGAATCTCAAGTTAAAACAGTGTATACTTTTGAGATCTGACAAACGTAATAATACGTAATAAAATTCAAAAATGATTATAAAAGTCGAGTAGAGAATGAGGGTGAATGGTAAAATTTTTAATGAATAATAATAATAAACAGGGTGATAAAATTGATATATCTCCCTTGTTCGATTGTGTGCTAAATAACGAATCAAAGCGAAGTTAAAATGTATGTGGGCATGAAATTTGATAGAAGAATTATATGAAACAATCATCTCCACATTAGTAAAAGAAAGTAACTAAACTTGAAGCTAGGTAAATTTTACTGGCTGATTGTATACAATTCTATGGCACTATAATACTAAATTTATAAAACTCCAACTATAGGAACTAATCAGCAATTCTAATATTGAAATAATATTGAAATTATTTATAAAGAATTATAGCAGATTCACCATGAATCGTTAATAATAATATTTACCATCGAAACAAACAAGGGAAAACTAGAAAGGAGGAAATCAGAAGTGCCAAGCTGCAAATATAATTTATTTAC
This sequence comes from Argyra leucocephala, assembly GCA_963942445.1. Taxonomy (NCBI): domain Eukaryota; kingdom Metazoa; phylum Arthropoda; class Insecta; order Diptera; family Dolichopodidae; genus Argyra; species Argyra leucocephala. Next base: position 33,200,586 of record OZ012677.1, on the reverse strand, counting down.
AACATTCTACAGTTACCCAACACCATATATTAACAACAAAATTGATAAAGGTCCGGTATAATACGATGGAGTATAATTAAATCGTCATAGATGAATACTTCTTTTATAAGACATATTGTATAGCTTTATTGATCATCTGGGATTCTGTACAATGACAGATATAGGATGGTTTTTAGCAAATCTTTCTATATTAGCTATTGTTGTGATTTTATGCCTTATTTCGTACAGTCTATTATGCATAATAATATAGTAAAGGAGCTTAGTGCTATATTCACAAGAAAATTACGATATAATAATGAGAGGCAATAGACGCGCCACAGCATCAACTGACTTATTTATAGTTTCATCACTAAACTAAATTTTTCTTCAATTTGACCCCATATATAAAACTTGAAGAAGTGTAATTTTTTAAACGTATATCAATCAATTCTTTTGCAAATTATTATTAATAAAATATAGTACTTCCAATTTAAGTAACACATAAAATCCTTTCTTACCAATTCGGATTCCGGTACAAACATTTTACAAATGAATAAGACATTTAATATTCGATAGTAATGGTTTACCTTTGATAGGACAAAGTACTACTGCTGCCTTTTTAAACGAAAATCAATCGATAAAGTATAGAGCCTAAGACTATTATGCAAAATTAATAACGAAAAAAAATTGACTATAGTTGCAATTCTTATAACAGTATCAATAACAAAAAGCTATATATTAATTACAGAATGAAACGATTTGTTAAGATGCATTGATCTACATTGATATACATTTAATGTATTATATTGTACATAATGGACAAAATTGAAAAAAAAAAGAAAACATATTTGTAAGCTGAAATGCATTACGCAATTCTGCAGTATCACATTAAAAGACATCAAAACACATTAATAATAATGATCAAAACTGAGAATGAAAATCTTTAAACAACTTATTACACCTCGAGCATCAAAAAATGTAAATACATACATATACATATATATATGCACATATAAGTATGGGGAAAAAATTTTTGTATCAAAATTATTAATTATTCATAATTTTAGTTACTAACATTTTTTTTCATCTCGGCAATATTTAAAAATTCGGAAATTTGATGTCACCATCATCAATGACAAAAGAAACACAAAGAAATAAACATAATATGTATATTATTGCCCTTGAGTGTTCATGTCACTGTAAAAAAAAAAAGAAATTATTCAAGGATAAACGAATACATGTTGTAACGGATAGAAAAGGGTGATTTTTATAGAGTGGTATAATTTTAAATGGAAATAAAACACATTTAAATTAAGTTTGAATCCCAATTCATCAAAGTATAAACCAATCAAAGAGTTTTATATGGCATATATTGTTTAAAAATAAATCACAGCCCTTATAAATCAGATTCAATTAGTCCAATTTTGTCCAATACGACCAATTTTTTAAACAATTTAGTCGTAGTTTTTGAAAAAAAACTAGTTATGTTGGTTTCAAATAGATCTATTTTAATGGTATTAAATTACATGATCTTGAAGGCCAGTTTACTGAACTATTTTGAAAATAGTACTGTCCAGAAATTTGTCTTTATATGAATAATTTTTTTTGGTCACTGTATGACACGAAGTAATATTTTGTTGAAACTAAAATTATTTCAAATCGATCTCAAGCAAATTTGGAATCAAATAATCATTTGAACCTGTAATAATAACTATACAAACAGTAATATTCGCTACGATTCTATTTTTAAAAAATGAAGGATCAATGCTGCCACCAACGTGTAAAATAAATTAAAAAAAATTTTTGTGATCAACGAATAAATTTCTGAGATGAGCGATACCATATATAGATACCATCATAGAGTAATCATATAAGTAGAGTATTCACGTAGAACAAAATTTGCTAGTCACTTTTTCAAATATCAAAATTCTGTGTTCACTCAAAATAATATGACTCAATTTTTAAATGCTTATAAGTTAAGCGCAATATATTTTGTACTCATAAATAAAAAAAAATTGTGTACCTACTAACTATGAACATATTTATTTGTTATTATGCTGCCAACAGTGTAAACGGTATAAAAGTTGTATGTATAGGTACTCAAAAATGTATATATGTGAATGGCATGTTAGACTATATACCTACTTCTTTATTTCCCTGCTCGCATTTCTACTTTACTTATGTGATAAAAATTAAAAATTACACAATGTGTGTATAAAAAACTATACATGCATTGAAAGTCCTTTCAATAGACCACAAATAATATTACAAATCAAAGTATTGAATTTTTTTTTAGAATTTGAAAGAATCAAGATTATTGTTGCATTTGTTGTTATTTTGCTTTAAAATTTGAAGAATTAATATTTTTATTTGAACTTGGTCAATGTGATTTATGAAATTTGTTATTTCAAACTTTATAGAAAATAGGTACATAAAGGTAAAGGTACAAAATTAATGTTGGTTTTGTAAAATTAAAAATAATTCAAATTGACTTCTATTGAAAAGTATACTGAAAAGTAGGTACCTACATGTATTCTTAAATTTTCAGCAATCTTGATTTTGTTAATTTTGTCTGTTTCTTACCGTAGATAACAATATGAATAGTATATGAATACATAATATAATTATGAATACAAACAAACAAACAAGCTATCAAAATTAAAAAAGTAAGTAAAAAAAGTAAAACTGGACATTTTATTCTTTATATGGATTGTTGGCTGTTTTTATTTCTTCAAAAATGATTTCATCTGAAATAGAAATATGATTTTTAACCAAGTTCTGAGAAAAGAAAACAAAACGGTATTCCATACAAAGTTCACGATTTGTAATGCATAACTGATAAATTTTATCCTTTTATCAGTATTATTTTTCGAATTTTTTCTAGATTATGTGGTTCTCATTGACCTATTATTGTATGTATACAATTTCATTCATTATTTTTGCGATTAATTGTGTTTTTTGTGTTCATTTTTCTATAAATATTTTTTATATTGAATTAGATATGCAAATATATGGAGAACACATATACGATATACACTCTTCATATAAAGCAAAAGTACATACTCTTCAAATTATCAAACAATGCCTCTATACTCCTAGTTTAGTCACTGGAAGAGCAAAACTTTATACACAAAACTAAAACAAAATTTAACACGAAATCGTAAATCGACAAAATTCCGGAAAGATCATTCTGTGAATAGGCTAGAAGTACACAGGCATTGTATTAAATATTCTTCTCAATAAATAAAAAATTTTGAGTAAAAATAATTGAGTTTTGAAAATTATATTTGGTGTTTTGGTGTATTGAGTTAAATTGGGACGGCATTTTTGTGTTTTGAGTAAAAATGGGACAGGATTTTTAGAAGAAAATGATTAACAAATATTGTTCTACGTAAATACTCTACTTATATGATTACTCTATGATACCATATAGATATACCATAAACATACCATAAATTTCATTAGTAATCTGTAAAACATTAAGTTTAGAAACAAATTTTCACAATTGGTAAATATTTTTGCAATTAACCTTACTAAACAAAAATGTGAAAGCAAATGTCATTCATTTTCATCATCTGTCAAATAGCACATTTAGAGGCATATCGAAAATTCTATCAGTCTAAAACAAAACAAAAAAACACCCTTTAAAAGACTTATTTATGAAATTACTCGGTATATTTCTCTGTAAAAAGTAACAAAAAAAACAAAAACACAAACACAAAATTCAAATTTGTGAGTATAGAGATGAGTAATGTACTTTCATACTGTTTTCCTATTCTTTCTTTTTTTCACTTGTTTTATTATTTATATTTTTATCACTTTATATAAAATTTAAAATTTATTTCTTTTCTTTTGTTTTAATAAAAGAAGAAGAAAAAATAATACTAAAGTGATAATAAAAAAAAAAATTTTTCTTGTTAGAAAAGAAGCCCATAAATTTTCTTGCTAAAATAAAAATAAATAAGCCAAAAAAAAAACACAAAAATCAATAAATAATTTATCTTTTTTCTACTTCATATTAAGCAACATAGATGTCGCGCTTTCGTTTTCTTTATTTTATTATACTTTGCAATTCAATCCCAATAGGGCATAACTGCTAAAGTCAATTTTTGCAATTACATATTCACAAGGAAACGGATTAATTTAGTGCATGCTTTACATTGCATACTTTCCCATTTTGGTTTCCACAACTGTCAGAATGAGAAAATTTTATATTTACAGTTTGCTTTTTATTAAACTGTTTACACAGGTTTGTAATAAAAACTCACTGCAAAATCGAAATCGCTCGAAACATTTCGAAAACGAAAAATGAGATTTCAAATTTCTTTGAAAGTTTGTACAAATAAAAATGTGCACAGTAAAAAAGTTGACGCTTGTGGAGTCCAACACCTAATTTATAGTTTTCTATATCTCTATTAAAACTTTAATAGAGAATAATCACCAAATTGAACTTTTTGCTCTATGAGTTTTGTGTAAAAAGTTTCATTTTTTATTTTTTCATTTTTTCTCTCTCACTTGGTAGAACAACAAAAAAGAGGAACTCTAATAGTGCTTCTACGAAATTTCAAACAATCCAAAACTATGTAATATGTACCAAACTAACAATTAAAGTCTATTAAATCCTTATGTTAAGCTAAACCTACCAAACACTTTGAAATACAAACCACCCCATGTGTTCGTAGATGTTCTAGAATATTTTTCAGAAACCATTTTTTTTTCAATTTGGTTTATAAATTAAACTTTATTGAAATAAATTTTTCACCTAAAGCTTATTTTGTTGATACATGTTTTGGTAGAATATACCAATTGTATATGAACGTTTCCTTAATAAGGAATAATTTTTTTGATAAATAAATTGGATATTACATCCATTTTATTTATTGAAAAATAAAAATGGAAAACTCTTACTAAGTGAAAAACTAATTCATTAATTTCTAAATCATATAAAAAGGGAATATCAGGTCTGCTTCCGCTCCTCACTTTCTCTTTCCTTTCTTGCCTCATCTGGAGCACTCCAAGGGAGCCATTTGGATTTTCTTTATTGTTGCAACCAATGATTCCTCACAATTTATTGTATCAGCTAAGTTAAATTGTTTAGCTAATGACTCCAAAATTAGCAACACGATTATGTCTATTGATGATAACCTACTTCAAAATTATCTTAACAGTTTTGCCGAATAGTGCCCCACCAACAACTTCGAATTAAATGTCTCTAAATGTTTCAAGCTTTAGTAGAAAGCTTCTATTACTGAATTTGATTACCATCTTGGGAATCAGACTTCAAACTGTTCTAAATTAACTCGTGATCTTTATTCTGGATCACCCAATCACATTTTAATTCCATTATTAATAAAGCTAACTATATGCCAGGATCTACAATGCGCTGAGCCAAAGAGTTTACAGAACCGTACATTACAAAACATTTATACATAACACATATTAAGCCGCCACTTGAATATACCCCGCAAGTTTGGTCTCCATATCGCAATGTTGATATTTCACGTATTGAAGCAGTTCAGCATAAATATTTACACTTTGCACTACATGCTTTATCATGATCTGATCTTTCCAATTTACTTCTTTCGAAGACAGGTTTCTTTTTACAGACCTGAAATCTCTCTAACAACAGCCAAAGAAGATCTGCCAAACTATTGCTGGGAATATCTCGAGAGCAGCTTATAAAAAACGTAAAATAAGCTTAAAATTAAAGCTGTATAATCGATAAATATAGTTATTGTAATTGATATTTGGTTTTGTTAACTACAGCATGTTAGCTATTTATTTTTATGTCTTACTAACATTAGTTACTAACGTTGATGGATACTAATACACTGGATAATGATCTCACCGCTTAGCAACATCATGCAAGCTTTCGGCTATAAAAGACATCTGATTTGCTTGCTCTAAGCAATATCTGACAGTATATAGAAAAGTTTAGACGATATTACACTTATAAACAATTCAAGTTTTAGCAAGTGGTAATTTCATTTGGTTTTTATAACTCACATATTAGTTTCTATGAAATCTATATATGAGTTTACAGACTTTTCAAACTCAAACTAGGATTTGTCTAGGTAGTATAACACTATTATATCTACAGATAAATTCCAGTATTGTTGGTGAACAAAAAACTCCCTTAATTTTAATTTTACACTTTTTCTTTTGAACCTGGACACCGTCGGATGATTTTGTACGTCGGATATTATAAATTAATTTAATTAAATTATACCCATAAGATATAATAAAATTAAGGCACAATAAATAAATAAATAATAATAACATATTTCTAAATCCAATTCTAAAAATTTTAAAAACATTGTTTGTAAACTTTAATTATGCCATTAAAATGAATTTATAAATTATTGATTTAATATTTAATTAAATTCACATTAATAATGTATTTAAAATTAAATCCAAATGCCTTGCGTGTTTTTAGTTATGTGAACCTGTTTAAAAAAAATATTTCACTAAAATAATTTAACAGATATAAAGAAATAAATTTATCTGTTGCCAACTATTCGCTTATAATTTTCAGATTATCACATTTTAGCAATAAATTGAAATGGAAAATTTATAAAATTAAAAATTAACAACAAAAACAATTTCCATGGAAATAATTTTCTTTTTTTTTAACATTTTCATTTTTTTAATATGTATTTTCCAAAAAAAATTAATTGGTGATAACCTTTCTATTTGAGACATTTAAATTGGATTATTTCAAGAAAGATTTTCTCAATTTTTAATAATTATTTTTTTTTTTTTTATTATTACTGCAATATTCAGAAATAATTATTTAAAAGTGGAAATTTCTGTAAGAGATAAAAGGAGAAAAATCCAAACCAAAATCAATTTAAAATAACTGAAATAATTTAATATTTTTATTAAGTATTAATTTCTAAAAAAAATTTTTTTTTATCTTTATATAACTTTGCTTTATCTTTTCAAGCTGGTACAGGTAAGAAGAAAGATGAACTGGAAGAAAACTGATTTTGTTCCAAGGACTTTAATGAATATTTTATAATAATAATTTTTTGTAAAAATAATTTCTTTTCAAATTACCTTTTTTAAAATATTCTAAGAATTTGTATACAAATATTTTTGATGTAGGGCCAAAAAAAATCTCCAATTATAGAAGAAATCAAAGCAAAATTGCAAACGAAATAAAGATAGGTATCTACATACATATACATTTAATATTTCTAATAAAAAATTAAAAAAAAAAAATACCAAAAATAATTTTTCTTAACTTCTTCTAAATGAATTTAATAAAAGTTTAAATATTAAAATATATATATATATATTTATTCTATATGCAGATTGAAAAGGTAATTCGAATAAATTTAAATAAAAATTTAATAGAAAATAATCTTATTAATAACTATATACAAGGTTATATATTATAATTTATTCCAAATTGAAAAACTTGTCAACACTAAAATTAAGCAATCCTCATGCAAATAGGATCGATAAAGAATTTGGAAATAGTTGAAGCCGATTCAGTCAATGCGGATTTTTATTTGAATTTTTATTTGATCGATTCAAAAACTGAACAAAAAACCTTTTAGAGATATTATGAAATGTTTCAGTACTGCCTAATAATTGATATTTCGATTTAAAATCGAAAAACATCAATCCATAGCTTTTGTTTAGTTATAAATAAAAAATAAAATTGAATACACCGATTATATTGGTATTAACTTTTAGTTGTGTAAAACCAATCAAAGTGAAATTAGTTTTTTTTTTACTCTGAAAAGGATATACAGGTTGGTACGGTTCAAATTAAAAATTGCTTGAAGGGTTATTTTATCGCAGTATTTTAGAAAGAAAAAAATTGTTTCAGATACAGAGAGAAGTCTATTTTTAAATTTAAAATAATATTTAATAAATATTATTTTCTACATCTTCGAATACATACAAACGTTCTTCAGAATTCACTTAAACGTTATGAATTCAATTTGTTCTTGAGTTCTATTTTAAAATTGATGTACTTAACTATCGGTATAAACTAAAAAAAACATTAATGCTATTTCAACATTTTGTATATGCACATACAACACATACAGCACATTCAACAGGAACTTTAATAAAAAAATTTTAGTTAAATTTTAAAAATTCGAATAAAATGAATTCTGAACTGAATTCTGAAAATTATATTCCGATCAAAAACAAAAAATTATTAGAAGAGTACCATATACGTAATGGAGTAAATTTATATTTAAAACTAATACCAATCAGCATCCTAAAACTGTATTTACAATATCCATTTTAACAAATAAAAACTATTCAAATTTTACTCTTCAAAATTTTCTAATATTAAATCATTTTTTTTTTTCTAGATAACCTCTTACAAGTTCCTCCTTAATACTATAATATTAATATTTAATGAAAAATGATTGATGAGACGCGATATACTCCTTAAAAACGAGAACAACAAAAAAAAAAAACTAATTTTTTTTGTCAACATTCAGTCACTAAAGTTAAAAAATATAATATAGTATAGATATATTAAATAATGTTATAAGACCAATCAACTTCCCTCCACACCTTCATTATAGAAAATAAAACTACAAACAAAATTACGAATATTATATGAAAAAAAGTTACTCTCCATTCCCCACAATTCAGCATGCATAGCATTGAAATTTTTTTATTACTAGAATTTTGATATATATATACATAACTAATCTATTATTTACATATATTTTATGTACAATCACTTCAAAAATTATTTAAACAATTATTTAAATAATAAATTTAAATTATGTTCAAGCAATTTTATCAAGCAATGATTTCTAACATAGACTAAACTTAAATTAAAATGTCACACAAAATCTTTATTTAATCCTTAACAGTAAAATAGTCAAACACAAGTAAATAATTGTATAGAGCAACAAAATTTTTATAATTATACGAAAAAGTTGAGTGAAAGCTCAAAAACCTCAACAGATTTGGAAATCAGACCTACAATTACATTACAAGTTTTGTAAAGTTATATAATAGGTCTGCTGAGCAATTATGTAATATGTGAGTTATACCCTATACATAAATTACTGTTTGTAGATTTAGTAGCTATCAATATATATCTACATCGTTTTTTTCTTCTTAAACGCTAGAATCTAAGCAGTTAGATGAAATAAATATAAGAGTACGCAAAATCTTGTACAGCAAAGAACGTTATAGAAATTCATAGAGTGCACATTACAAACTACCAAAATTTTAAACTTTAATTCCATTATTAAATTCTACTAAGAAATGATAAATAATTAATTATATTTTTTTCAGTATCTGAATAATTATGAAATGGACTGTATAAACATTTATGTACATAGTTTAATTTACAATGACATAGAATTTTATAATGTCAGCTGTTTTTATTGATTTTTCATTTGAATATCGTAATATCTAAAATGAAAAAAAAAAATATTCAAATTAAAAGGACATTCCGAATTTGTTATTAATTATTGTAATTGTTATTGTTTTTATTTTTGTTTTGCATAAAAACGAAAACTTATTTTTTAACTAAAGCACAAATAAAATGGAACTTAGTTCATCTCCCTAAAATTTCACTAAGCAAATATCAAATATATATCAACTGAATTATTATAAAATGGAAAACTATAAAATAATTCGCCTTCATTTCATTTTAGTGAATTGTATACCAAATTAATTACAAAGAATAATTGCGAAAACTTTTTTCAACATCCATCCTATAAGTGGGATTTTAATCCCGGTCGGTATATTCTGATGAGTAATAGACTCATGACATAACCATATTGCGCCATATTGGTCGGCAATTATTTTTTTTTTCTTCTTACTCCTCTTAGTAACATTGGGGTTCAACTTGACATTTCCATCGTACTCCATTGCTTAACTGTGGTATCATCATTTCTGTTTCTGTTTCCAAGGCAATATCTAATTTCATTTTAATCAGCTTATACTTCTATAAGTATGGGATTGGCCTACTGTAAAAGACCACTTTGATAATGTTATCTGCGCCTACGTAGTAAGACGACGTCATATTTCTGCAAGATATGGCTACGATTTTATCTATCCTAAATTTTAAGATGCCTGACGTTAATATGTTTACTGGGTACGTCATGGCACTTTTTTTGTCAAATGTTGTTGACATCAGTGTTGCGTAATTATTATTATATTATTGGTTATTGTGTTGTATGAAATATAGGAATATTGATGTGGGTATTTTTTTTTTAATAATGTGTTTTTTTTTTGTTATTTTTAGTTATAAGGTATTGACTATAAATTTTATATTGATCATATATTTTATATATGTATTATCTTGATATTTTTTTTGTTATATTTATACCCCTCCCCCTATGGGAAACGAACCCGTGACTACCACATCATAATTGAAATACATTTCTGTGCTCCAACCGATTAGGCCACGAATTGAATCGGCTATCAAATGCAGTCAAAATTAGATGAAATAAAAAGTTAGCATATTAGACAAAATAGAACACTAGGGAAAGGAATGAACTTCCAGAATCAAATTAATATATCGTCAAAATCCTGGTTTTAAAGTAAAAACTATTAACATATGTATATTCAACTAGCTTATACAACACGTACAATGAACACGTATTTTTAAATATATTTGAATCAATGTAAATTTTTAATAAATTTCTAACTGATTGTATTTATTTTATATTAAAAGAAAGAAAAAACTATTGTCAAACAATTGAATTTTTATATTATTAATAAATTATAAGACCAGACAGCTTCGGCTACGGTCATAAAACTCTTATGTACAATGTATGTCAAAATTACAACTTTAAAATTGTTTTGCAATTATATTGAATTAATTTGTAACTATTTTTAAATTATTAAAATTGTAAGTGAACACAGATAAATAAAGAACAAAAAAAAAAACATAAGGGAATCAGGGAATTCGATATTAAGTTTAAAAGGGGGCTGTAGCCACAGAAACCCGTCGCTGTCCCGACACTATAGACTCATAGCAATCCCCTTTACCACATCTGAATACGAACGGGATCTTTATCTATTCTCCAAGCCAACCAGGATAATTTAGGAATGTAACGAATCTGTGGATATCCTAAAAAGAAAACTTTGAGATATCTAAAAAAAATCAAGCAAATTAATGATATCCTATTGTTAGGTTCGCCAACAATTTTTTTTCAAATATTTCCGTTATTAAAACAAGAAAAAAAATTTTTTTTTGCATAGTAATTTTTTTCATCCATTTTTTATATATTTTATGGATTTTTGACGATTTGACATAAAAAAAAAAAAAAAATGAAGTTTTGTAGGTAGGTATATTGTAATATAATTTGATCCATGATTGCATGTTAACTTTGACGAATTTCTTATATATATAGGGAACTTGTAATTGACATTGAAGTATTTGAGTTGTTTTTTTATTCTCAAACTTTGATTATTTTTTACACTCTACATTTATCAAATATTTAAGTATTCTGACTGTTGCTAACCAAATTCAATAATTCATTTTAAAACAAAAATATTAATTATTTAATACACAAATACAGGGTCTGCCACTATCAATATTACAATAACTTAAAGAACTGACGATATGGTTATCGTAATGTCGTTCTGACGCTAACAATTTACTCCTTATAAATATATGCAATAAGTCATACTTATATACATTATCTAATTTTTAAGAAATATTGACAATTCATACGATTAAAAAAACATTAGTAACCAAAATAAGAAAATAAAACAAAAAAAAGGTTGAATCGAATTTCTCAAATAAGAGTGCTTCACCAATCCAATCCAATCCAATCCATACCAATCCTAGGCAATTTATCAGATAAAAGTGTTATAAATTTATATGAAATGCAAATGCGTTATAAACTAAATTTACTAGCTTCTTGTTTTTCAAAAATTTATTTTTTAAATCAAAGCTCTATACACTAAATCCCAAAATATCTTTGCATCAAAAATAATTAAGCTAACATACATATATGTATATAATATCGATTTGTTTCTATTTATTCTAGAATTGTATTATGGCGGATTCATACTAGTGCTAAATAAAAGACTGACTGTTTTGTTCATTCAAAACTACTGAACTCATCCGTAGGTATGGGGAGTATTTAACCTACCTAGCCAACTCCTAGCTTAAATTTTAATAGTTTCACAATTCTTATATGTATAGATTACAAGAAACCAATATAAAAATAATTTTAATAAGTATTTGGTCTACAAATCTATTAGCCAGTTGCCTACAAATTTCAAAATGTTCAAAAAAAATTTCTTTCAAAAATTAATCCCAAAAATTAAAAACAAAGGGATTATACCACATCATGATTTCGGTTTTCAGACAAAGAGCAAAGCACCATTGAACATGTACATAAAATCGCAGCAGAAATCAGACGATAAGAGAAAAAAAAATACTACTCTGTCGTATTCCTAGACGTTGCACAGACTTTTAACAAATTTTACCAAACTACCATAACTTTCAAAGTTAAAATTCAATTCCCACATAGCCAAAAAAAAACATTAAAATAAAGCTTATTTACAAGTTAATACTGTATTTAATATTTATTTATAATCTTTCCGAAAACAGCCAATGGCTTATACTACTTTTGCAAACGATACAGCAATATTGAGCATTCACAAATATCCAAGCATTGCAGTATAGTTGCGCATTTAAGACGAATAGAAAATTGGTTAGAAAAATGGAAAATTAAAGTGAACTAAAATTACAGTTTAGACATCACATTCACATTGACACATGTTCACGTGTGTTCCTTAGTAAAAAAGAAACATCCCAATGCAAAGAAGCGAATTAGTTGTGATATTCTCGATAGCATATTAACTTGGAAGAAGCACATAGAGCTACAATAAACTTTATCAAAAACTAAAATTGATCTCTCTGTATTAACTCATTTCGCACAAATCATCGTTTAGCCTGTAATTGAAATTCCTCATCGAATAAAATGATATACAAAAAAACAAATATAGTCTTGCGGATGTGACAAATTTGGAAAAATATGCCCAAATGTAATCTTGAGATGATTCAAAGATTCTAATCTAAAACAATGGGAATGAAAAGTGTTGTAAATATAACCTATGATAGTAGAAGTGATTGAAATAGAAAAAAGAAATTACGGACAAAAAATAGCAGACCATCCCAAATAGTTAAAAGCTAAAAAATATTCAATTTAATTAAATCAATTCATAATGTACTGACCACTGGGGCAGACCTACTTTAATTAAAAATTAATTTGAATTTGAATTAGTTATTGTATTATTATACTAGGTTTGTAACTTTTTCTTTCCTTCATTAGAGTTTTTCATTTCAAATTTTAAAAAATACGTATTTGCTTACTAATTTATCAAACCTTTTTTTTTATTAGAATGCTTTTAGTTCATACCCGCAATCGACTGAAATAGTTAATTTCATTTCATGACGGTGGTACTTTTTATGTCCGCCACACAAAAAAAAAAAAACAAATTCATCTGAAATTAAAAATATAAAAACAACAAAAAAAAATCAGTTGAATTGTACATATGACTGGCAAATTCATCTTTATATAGTAAAGTTGTAGTTTCTATATTTATAATTGACAAGCATTTAGGAACCTGCGCAGTTCACTTTATTTCGATTCTTCTTAATGAACTCTTAATATGTAAATAAATTGTAAATACGACCGAAATGCGCATACGGGCCAAAAAAATTTCGATTTGGTTTTATAATATTCAAACTTTTGATAAAATATAACCATTTTGTGTCATTCAACATCTTATTATTTTCATACATAACTAAAGGAACTTTATTCTATTAATTTTTTTAAGTAACTGTCTCAAATTATTGTTTTCTATATTTTGGTCATTTGTAGTAATCATATAGTTTTGATTAAAAATATGTAAATATGATGTATATACCTCTTTAATTACAAAAATATTTTTTTTTAGTGATTTTATCCATTAAATGCCACTTACTATAGGAATATGTCGAAACGAAACAGTATATGAGGAAGCAGTATTTATGTTTCCTAAATAAAACTTACTAACCTCTAATTTTTTATGAAAACATGAGTGGTTTCTACTATAATGTGAGAAGTGTATGTCAGTACGTAAATTGTTGTTCTGTTAAAAACTTTAAATTTGGCTTCAACTAAAATTATAGTTTCTCAGCAGGGGCCCCTAGTATATAAAATAATAGATTTGACTTTTTGACAAAAGTTTATTTTACAAACAAACTTTCGTAGTTAAACTTGCTATTAAATACCAAATAAAATTTTCAATATCTCTCCCTGCTACAAAACCCGCAAATATTTGAAAGAAAAACTTTGAAAAATTGTATACGAAAGTATATCTAGTAAAAGCTATAATTTATTGGATATAATATTGGATATAAAATATTGAGAAAAGTAAATTACTATTAAAATTCTATGATCAAAAATAATTCAGAAAATGTGGAAAACTAAAATAGTAGAAACAGAAATGGAAAATGTAATCATAAAATTTCAAAAATTCAATTTCTGCCTTAGCATTACTTGCTAATGATCTCCAGACACCTTGTACTGCACATTGTATACCATTTTGTCAAAGAAGATTTATTAAAACAAAACAAAAAAATTATAAAAAATAGCAAGGTGAAACTGTGAGTATGAGATTTAAATATATTTTCCTTTATATATTGTATATAATTTATATTATATACTCTAACTCATACATAAATGTATATTATGTAAATAAAACAAATATTTTTTTTAAAGTATTGAAATATTAATATTAATTTACATAAACATATACATACAAATTGGTTGACTCTGAGGAATTATAAATGTTATATACACAAAATAAAACTATAAAATAAAGAGAAGAAAAGCAAAAACAAACTAAATTATCGTTTTTTTTATAATTAAGGTGACGGGATATTTTATAATCAAATCTTTTGCATACACCACCCTTGTCCTTTAAGCATTGAAATTATAAGAAATAGAAAATAAAAACAGAAGGGCTAGCAAAACTGTTAAAACACACATAGTGAACTAAAAGTCATGTATTAGAAATCTGGGAATTACTGGGAAGGTCAAAAGAATTTGAAACGTTTATGGGAAGTCTAATCTTAACAATTGAAGACTTTTATGAGTTTAATTTTTTTTTTACTGTATACAATCGTAAACAGATAAAATATAATAAAAGTATACTTTCTGTCAAGAACGCTAAAACATGTTTCATCACAGGACGTGGTCCTTTCAACAATCTGATTCAAAGATTGGCAAATCCAACAAAAACAGCTGCTGATACTGATTAAATTAAAGGGAAATCCACCTAACGTCTTCTATTCGAATGCAATGCAATAGCTCGTAAAAAATACAAACATTTCCAGGTAAACAGATCGCCTGATACAAAACTTTACATTACTGCATATTTACTGCATTATTTACATACAATTTTAAATAATCAAACGAAAAAGTACAATATAAATGAAATGGTGGCGTCTATATATAATTCCTCACCGGTAAAAAAATAATTTAATTTCTACAAGCTATTTTAAAGCAACTTCGAAAACGATCTTATAACCAATCCTTCTGTTAGAGGAGTCCCTAACAAAATCCCCGAAAATATAGGAAACAAAAATTCAAATGAAATAAATAAAAGTTATGCCTTTATCCCCCCTAAAATAACTTAAAGCGACCACTTCTGATAAAAATTTATTATTATTTGAATTGAAGGTCTCATCTACTCAATGAGACCAAAAAAATGTAAGATAATAATTGAAAAATATCGGATGGAAAACCATTTATAAAAATTGATACTTATTTTTAAATTCGTTTATAGTCTATTCAATTCTCCTTCGTCATACCAGCTCTTGTTTAATATACATTTAAATAGAGCCAAAATAAATTACTTTTATAATTTTACTATGTTTTCTCTTTTCTTTTTTATAATATCATATTTTTATTTCTACTTCTATTTCCACTTGTTGTTTACTATGATGTATATTTAACATTTAATTTAAAAAAATTTAACTAATAATAATCACTCTGTATGAGCTAACGCTCTTTTTGAGAATAAAACAAATAAATAAATAAATAAATAAATAAAATAATCTTCTATCAGAAACTAGCCGGAGTATATCCAATTCAAAGCCATTTTTCTTGTCTATTGGAAATTGTTTGAGGCCAGCAAATATTTAGGGTACGCCGGATTCATCTATTATCTATATATTACCACATGGATGGCTTTACAGGGCGATGATGATGATGAAACCATCTACTGATGTGTGCTTGATATTGGCTAAAATTTTACATGTTTTACAGCCACACAATTGGACTGATTTAACATTTAACTACAAGTTTTATTTTAGTGCGCAGTCCAAGTTGATAATGTTAGTATACATAAGTTAAATTTATGGAATCAATCATCAGTCAAACAGTTATTACAGTTAGTCAACAATTTCATTTTTGAATGTTTAAAATTATTTCAATAAAATAATCATAGATTGTTTAAAAAAAATACACGAGCTATAGCATTCGAATATTATTATATACATAGATACATATGTATATATATTTCAACTATGTATATCCTATAAATACAAAAATAATATACGATGTGAAGTGAACAGTAACACAAAAATAATTGTGGAAATTGTTTTTTTTTTTTGTTTTTTCTTTTTTTTATATGGGTTTTAAGCAATTACAAAGTTCAACTGTTATTGTTAAATATTAAATATAAATTGTAATAGTATTAATATATTATTACAGAAACCTTGACATAAAAAATTGTGAATTCAAATTATAATGTTTAAGTATTTCAAATTAATTATATAATTAAAAATTAATTATAATGTATTCAATATTATTGTAGGGTTAATAGTTCAAATGTTCTCTGTACAATTTAGTATTTTAATAAAATATAATTTTCATTTGGATGAAAAGATTAATGTGTCGCAAATGACTAATTTGAAAATTTTCAAAAATTC
Source organism: Argyra leucocephala (assembly GCA_963942445.1). NCBI lineage: Eukaryota > Metazoa > Arthropoda > Insecta > Diptera > Dolichopodidae > Argyra > Argyra leucocephala. Next base: position 33,183,668 of record OZ012677.1, on the reverse strand, counting down.
ATTTATTAATACAAAGTTCAACTCTAACTATACATAAATCAAAATTACTGACCAGACAGATAAAGCTTATAAAAAGTTTATAACACTAGCGATGTTTATGTATATTTGTAAAGCAGCGACGGTAAAAAAAATCAGATGAAAGCAAATTGAGAATATTTTAAAGAAAAGACCCAAAAATGATGAGTTCAGTATAAGAAGTAATATCAAATTGAACAGTGTGGTAAAAAAAACAATAATATTTTTTGTTTCGGTTAGGTGTAATGCCTGCCGATGGGCAGAGCATCTAGCAAGATTATTAGAACACAAAGTAAAATACTCAATATGGTGCTCTATAACACAAGTCTAAAAGGACCAGCAAAGTAAAGATGATTTCGAACACAATGTGCATTTCAGAAATTCTCTAGTACGATTTAGATTTGTACGGGTTAGTCTCCAAATCCACGAAAAAACAAAATCCATAATGATTTTTGGCAAAAAAAATATTCATAAAAAACCATTGTGTATATCTATTCCACTTTATTATGTACGGTACTGCAAGTTTTACCTCAATGTTTTATGGCTCATCAATGGGAGCGTATCGAAATTTTGCCAATAAAAATCTCTTGCTTTTATAAATCTCATTTATATCATCACATATTTCCAGGTAGAAATGGAAAAAATACAATAATTATTGTGGGGATCATGACGTTATATTGAAAAGGTTTAGTGGGACTTTGAAAGTTGTAGCCCTCTTCATATTTATCGAGAATATTTACCTAAATAATTTTTGTACGTAGCCGCTGTTGGATATAAAACACTAATGGAGGTTATCTTCTTTTTCCAGGATTGATTTTGCCACAATTTTGTGAATTTTGAATTTATGGATTTTTTAGTGGATTTTTATTTCTTGATTTCGGTTTGTGGATTTGTTCACAATTTGTACAATTGCACAAAATTAGCAGAATTGGAAAATTATTGTGTACAAATCAAAATTCACACCAAACGCTAAGGCTAAAAAAAAGAAATGCAATACATTGACTCAAATAGAAAACTCTAAATCATATACGATTTAATCCAACCCTCTATGCTTTCAAATGGATTGGAAAAAGAACAATTTCTGTCAATATAAGAAGGAAAAAAAACAAATAAGAAATTTGTTCTAAATATATTTAGAAAAAAATTTTTTTTTTATCCTTTCTTGGGCTAAAACAATTCTCTCAGGTCTGATGGACTACTGCAAAATAAAGTTTAAATCATCCCGTACCGGTAACATACACACTCAATTATGTATATATAAAATCAAATTTTTAACTTGTCAATATTATTAAATTTACATATACATATTCAAACATTAATATTTATATATTATATAAATATATAATATACATATATAAATATGTATATACGAAAATTATTGGAAAACGTTTTTCGTTTTTGTTAACAAAATTAAATATTCAACCTTGACCTACTATCATTATTTTTCATTGTTATTCTCTATTTTGAATATTGAATATTTTTCTTCATCAAAATTTACTAAAAATTCTGAACAATGAATTGAGATGGAAAGTTACCTCAAACTTGAATTGTTCAGAACTAATATGTATTTAAAACTAATTCCTTTAAACATAACAAAATCATTTGTAATTATAATGCCATACAAGATTTGCAAAATTAAAGCCAATAACTTCAATCAACGATTCATTATAACTGAAGAAACCAACTATTAATTCAAATCCCTATTCAATCGAATTTAGTTCGTGATTCTTTAACAAAGTCAATTTCTACAAAAAAAAAATCAAATTTCGAACTTCGCTAGTTCTAACCATATATTTTCACATGTCGTAATCCCTTCAACGCCTAAGAAATTTATACCGTCTAATGGTCACGTAAAAAAAAAACAAACGAATTTGAAGCTATGAAAACCCCATTATAGAAAATCAAGTGAAACAAAATTTCCGAATAAACAGATAAAAAAAATCGAAAAAATATGATCTAGAAAATGGCTAGCACAACACTAGGTCGTCAAAATTTGGATTCTTATTTCAAATGAACAGTCCCCAAGACTGACAGTAAATCTAACTTTAAAAAAAATCGGATAAGGGAAGTTAAAGAAATAAGTCGAAATTTAATCTCTGCCAAGAAATCTCTGGGGTATGATGAAATCTTAGGGAAAATGGTGAAAGAACTTCCTCATGTAAGCCTAAAATTAATCAAGTATATATCTCCGATGCTAAATTGAGATTAATCTACTTTACGAAACCCTGAAAAATAGGTCAGACTGTAATGATAGCGAAACCGGGTAAGGTACCGAAGAAGCAAGTTCCTATAAGCCTAGCAGTCTCACAGCTCTGATGTCAAAAATAATTGAAAAATAATAGCCAGCACATTTTGAATAAGGTGATTGGCGATTGAAATATACTACCTGATCACCAGTTTGGCTTTCGCCACAAGCATGAAACAACCGAGCAAATTCATAAGGTAGTTAATCAGATAAAACAATTCATTTGATAATAAAAAGTATTGCTTCGCAGCTCTGGACATTAATCAAGCCTTCGCCAAAGTTTGGCATGATGGACTTCTGCACAAACTAAAAAAACTTCTCCCTCACCAGCACCATTAACTTTTGTCATCATATTTGTCAAGTAAAAAATTCTTTGTTACGTACAATGGTGAGCAAACTACACTAAAACAAATTGAATTTAGTATTCATCAGGGAAGCGTCCTAGGAGCCTTGTTATACCTCATTTTCATATAAGACCTTCCAACATCATCGAGCGTTCTAACTGCTACTGTAGAATATTCATATCGCCTAGAGATTCATCCATATTCATTTACGACTCAACTGATTAATAACGAAGCATCAAGCGACGGTAGATTGAAACGTCTCAGACCACTAAATTTAAAAACCAAATTCACTTGAGTTTCCAGAGATAACCAAAATTTAATTTAGGCTAAGAGTCCCTGAACTTTTTCCTCGGAAACATGTCAATTACTCTCAAATATTGTACTTAATATCTTTGTTTATGGCTCAGATAGTTGTACAGAATAAAAATAAAAATGTGGTATAAATGTCAATTGAAGTGTCAATTCGACGAGTCAAAAAAAGAACTAGCATATTTTTACTTGCTTTTTCAATTTTAAAAAATATTACACAATATTATATTAATTAGAAATACCTAGGAGACTGTTGAAAAAAAAAAACTAATATACAATTAACTAAAAGGAAAGAGAGAAAAAAAAACAAAATACTTAATTAGGACATAAATTTTTCTAATAAAGTTAAAAAAAAACAAAAATTTGTATGATAAATTTAAATTTATAAATTTCAAAATAAAATCAAAATTAATCCTATTTAAAACATTATATCGGTAGAAACAAAAAAAAAATAAAAATACAAAAACAAAAAATAACAAATATAAAATTTCTTTTTGTTTTTTTTTATATTATTTTTTCAATGCTTAAGAAGTAAAATCAAGGACTTCTTAAATAATCAAGGTTTGGTTGTATACTTGATATCTTTATGTATATTAAATATTCATTCATTTTTTTTTCCTCAACAAAAACAATACAAATACAAAATTTACATTATCCGATTTGTATAGGCATATTAAACTCTTTAAAAATTTCAAATGTCTAAATTTCATTTTTAACTGAATACAAAGAAATAAAAACCAAAACACAAATATTTCAAAGGAAGTTATAAAAAAAAATATCTTCCCTCAACATTGTGATTCTATTATGAAATTAAACTCCAAAAATTTAGTGTAATTTTGAATTCATTTAATTTAATAGGTAAAATTGAATAAATTGAAATAAATCGTGAATAATAGGACATCAAAAACAGAACAATCTTTAGTCAAGGTGTATTTTTAATCAAAGAGTAAAGGACAATACAGGACAGAAATACTAAACAGTTACAGGATCCAATTCGAATATCGCAAGTGTAATTGACGTTGGTGCGATCAGATCAACGATAGACACTCATTTGTAAAGTCAGATCAAACTAAAATTACTAATTTGGAGCTATTTTATTCACAAGAAATTATTATTATAAACAAAACAGTGTGACTATATGGTATTCGCCTCTGAGATTTCAGCAGGCAAACGAATAGTAACATTATTCAAAGATTTTCAAATAAATTGTTTTATTTTTTTTTTATTCTTGACAGTAACTTAGATAGAGCCACCTTTTCGTGCTTAATTAAGTACGGTACTGCAAGTTTATACTCAAATATCTACAACGTTATTCGAGCATTTATTTATCAAATTACTGGCTTATCAACTAATTAAGGTGCCTATTATGTATTTCGATCGACTTTCATCGAATCGTTCATCGTTATCGTTAGAGTTATTCGATTGTAATCGTTAATTCCATTATGTATTTCGATGAAAATTTGATCGAAAGTGTTTTAAAATGGTGCCATTGTAAAATTCTACGATGAAAATGACATATTATATTTGATTCTTTGACTGTCAAATTCAAATTATTATACGAAAAAAAAAAGAAAACAATAGTGTTATAACTATTTGAAATTTTTAAGTTGAAGTTAAAAGTATTTAAATAAAATAAAACTGATTAAATTAAAAGATTTTATAAATAAAATTATTTCAGCAGGGTTAAATTTTTCAGTTTCTGATAGTGCTGAAAAACGCTATCAAATTGCAGAGTTAAAAACAAGCCAACATATAGTCGGGATTATTTCAATCCACTGGATTTGGAAGATTATACGTATATAATTATACATGAAATTGATGAGTTATTATCTACTAAACTTAATTTTATTGTTTTGATCAAAATTTCCTGTTAAACAACATTGCTTTTATGGATTTATTAGAAAAATTAGGGTAAAAATTAAAATAGCCAACAAGTAACACGTCGATTCCAAATATAATTAAATTGGAAAACTTACTAAGATTCTGTGGGCTTGTACCAAGGAAATGATTTGCAGCGTAGGAAATGATTTTCATGTCGGACTGGCAGAGCTAATTTTTTCTGTTGTGCTGAAGGAAGTTTCATATGAAATTTGCAGTTTATACTTATGTCCAAAATGGATCAAATTCTATTACGCACTAGAAGAAAAAAGTCAATAGAAATACTGAAATATACTGAAATAATTTATTTACATTAACTTTCATATTGCAGTTTCTTTTTAACTTCCTAGGTCTTTCATTCCTATTAAAATTTATTTCAATACATAATAATTATGAAGAATAAAGTAAAATACCTACTAATATTTCAACTTTTAAATTTATTTTTATTCCAAAAAATATCGCAAATATGAAACAAACATCAGGTGTTCAAGCGTCACTCTTTTATTTTATCTTTTCAATTCAAAATTGAAATAATTTGTACAAAATCTCTCTTTCGATGTCTCTTTCGTGATAAAATTGTACATCGATAAACTTTATCGATTTCGTCGATAATTTCTGAACGATATCGAAATACATAATGGCAATTTTAACATTTCGTTCGATCAAATCATAATCGTTATCGAAATACATAATAGGCACGTAAATGTGGAAAACTACTGTTATTGTCAGGAACTAAGCCTTTTTAAATAGAATTGCACCATTTTATTTAAGTGGTTATCAGATTATACATGTTCTACGGTATATTCTACAAGTATCAACCTTTTTACATTACAAATTATGATTTGTTCAAAAGCTGTAAAGCAATAAGAAGACTAAATTAAGAGCGCATGCAATAAAAAACAATATTAATATATATTTTAAACACTTAAATTTTAGATATTTAAATTATCTTGCTCACAAATAAATATTTATATGGCACTTAAGAAGGCTGTTTTCATAGGTTGGAACTATAACTTTTAGTTTTTATTATAACTCGACTGAATTGCAGAGATAAATATTACTTTTGAATGAAATAAAAAAAATTAAGCTCAAAAGGAAGTATTCCTAACCCCATTCGGCAATATTTTATATAAGGCGAAACCATCTAAATGATTTTGGAACGGTGTTCAAAACTACAGAATACTTTAAACTATCTTAAATTTCCTAAGAGTATAAAAATTATTATATTCCGATGATGATCAATAATCACTTTATTTCATATAACTCTAACATAATATAGCCTACGGTTGAATATAACCTACAATTCTTGAAAAAGAAAGACCTAAAATTTCTCTTGCCATAATTTTTTTTTTTATTTTTTTTTTTGACAATTTTACTTGATCTTTCCCACTTGTAGGTTTTTTGTTCGATTTTTTTTTTGTTGATGTAGGAGGAGTGTAGTATAAAAGATAGAATAAAATTATAATGTAGAACTAAAGACTACATAAGAGCTATAAAATACAATAATAATTTGACAAGAACACGCAATGTGTTTTTTAACATAAACAATAAAAACAACAAAAATAAAAAAATCATGGAAAATAAAAAAAAAATTAAATCGGTATTAATTATATAGTAATGTTGGGATAACATAATAGGTATACTATACTCTACTCTACTCATCATACATCATAATATACACATACAAGTATGTACATACAATACATATAATTTATAATCAGACGTTGTGATTGTTTTTCTCTTATTATTAGTTTTCTTTTTATTTCTAATACAAACTTAAAAATTTCTACAGTTATAAAATAAATATATTGAACAACAGTCAAAATTCAAATCAAAAATTATTTAAACATGAAACAAATTTTCAAGATCTTTAACGAATCCTGAAATTTTAATACATCAAGAATGATGATTACTCAATATTTAGTTATAGAATCCAATAACTTAGTAATATTGATCCACTAATCGAACTCATCAAATATCAAATGCTTTACATATATGCTGGACATAGTTTCAAATATATTACTTATATCATTTTATATGTAAATGGATAACAGAGAGAGCAAACCTTTAAGCCTAGCTCCTTAATTTTGCTTTTTTTAGTTTCACTGGGATAATATTTTCATAAAAACTATTGATCGAGACTTAAATCATTTAATCTTCCTGTTGACATTTTTCAACCAAATTAAATACGGTTCATTTCCGTTAATTCCTAATAATAACACGAAAACTTATATACCATAAACAAAATATTATGAATTTGTCAATGACTGTCTGAATATTGAAGAAAAATAGATATATACGATTTCAGAGCAATATCTATCTCGTCAATTTTCAATAAAAAAATTAAAACTTATATAAACGAGCAACTACAGTCAACTATTTAACACAGAATAAGCTGATAATTTGTAGTAACCTACAAGGTTTTACAAAAAATACAAATAAAAACGCTACTTTACTTGACGTTATTTTGGAAATTCAAGAAGGCAAAAGAAAAAGAGTTGGATTGATTTACTTTGATTTAATCATGGCATTTGGTTTAGTTGATCGGAAAATACTACTTAGAACTTTGTTCAAGTGTGGAAATGTTGAAAAAGAACCTCTTTGGCTTAAAAAGTATTTTGAGAAAAAACAACAAACAATTCTCTGAATGTGAGGGATTCAAAAGTGAAAAAGAAATATAAATTTTGGTGTAATTCAATGAAACTCACTTGTCCCAACACTTTTCACATACTATATAAGTAAATTTTCTACTATACCACTAAGAGGAAAAGCTTATCTTTATGGAGATGATTTGGTTGTTGTTTATGCAGTAAAAAATACTACAGAGCTGCAAAACATAATTAATTCTGACATGAAAACGATACACAACTGGATGAATGTACACAAACTAACTGTAATCACGAAAAAAATCGGGCTTGAAAAAAAATCGGCGACAAATGATCAAGATGTACAAGATCCTGCAAATATTAACATATAATTTATTAGTTCGATTTATTAATATTAATTAATAAATCGAACTTGTTTTTTTTACTAAAAGTAAAATGATTTAAAGGTTTTAAAAAATTTATATTTATATAAATTTATTTTGTAAAAAATACATTTTACAATGAAATTTTGGTCGATTTTTATAACTCACAGATGTACTATTGACATCTTCTAATAAGTTATAAAATCAATCAAAATGAAAATTGAGGAGTTGTATAGGTAGTCTAACACTAAAAATACCTACTGATGAGTTCTAATAGTGTTATGATGAACGAAACAATTTCCTAAACATATTTTGTTTGTTAAATATTAACACTCAATGATTTCATAACAAATGTGCAAATGATCCACATACACAACATTCAAAATAATCATATTAAAACAAATATGTGCTGACATAACAATCGGAACTCAAATACACAAATATACAAATCTATTTGGATTAGAGAAAGTAATAAAGTCGTCTATCAAAATGTTTAAAGCTGGATTTTCATTAACCAATATTTTAAAATCTTAAAAAATTTATTGGCTCTAAAAAGGGAGATAACATGAAATGACATTATTTTATGTGAAAGCTCAATGCGTACGACAAGAACAGAAAATATCATTTACGGGAATATTTTCAGAAAAATTAAGGATATTTTTACACAACTTGGGCGGATCAAGTATATTTTTAACATATCGGGCATAGTTTCTTAATATCGGCAACACTTTTTTTTAGAAATTTTTTGAGTAAATGTATATAAAAAAAAAATTATTTTCAACAGATGGTTTTGACGGTTGAATTGTTGTTTTTTTGTGTATAAAATAAATTTCGAGAAATTTAGAAAATTCTTTGCAGTGGTATATTTTTTTCTTATATAAAAATTCAAAAAGTTATCTCCATTTTTAGAGCCAATAAAATTTTAAAGATATGAAATATTGGTCAATGAAAATTCACCTTAATACTCTCTCCCATTAAATGTTAAATTGTCAAAAAAAAAGAATTTATTTAAGAGCAAATGTAAAAAACTGATATTTTCAAAATATTGAACTATTATTTTGTAATTAATTTATTTTTCATTCAATCATATTTTTACTTATTCATATAACTATCCCTTCTTTTGCATTACATGTTTCATTTGATATTTTTTACATTATAATATTTATATTATTTGACTAAGCACTTTCAAATGAATTGTAAACACTCTATATACGAGCTTCGTTAGCTCTTTTATTTAAGAAATTGAATTAATAAATAAAAATTAATAAATAAATACTTTTGGTGCAAACTGTATATACTAAATAAGTAAACAATAATTAAAAGTATATTATTTAAATGATATTGTAGAATATAGTAAGAATTATTTATCTTTGGCGTATCTTTATATAAGAAAGGATAATAAAGAAATCTTATCGGAAATTTGTAAAAAAAAAAAAATGAATTTGTATAACAGTAATCGTCATTGATTTTATATTGTAATAAAACGTTCAAGTTATATGATGTCATTATAAAAATTGTTCAATAAGAAAACTGTAAAAAAAAAAAAACTATTTAATGATGACTTCATTATTTTATTTGCGTTGTTGCTCAAAATTATTGATTTTAATTCTGATTTATTTATTACGTAATAGGGTTTTAATACCATGCAACAAAATGTATTTTTTTTTACTTAAAATATTTCACATGAATTTATCGCATTATAACTGCTGCTTTATTTTTATTAATTAAAATTTTATTAAAATATTAAACTTACATGTGTGAAGTAATAATAGTGAAGATTTGCTCCTTTTTCAGCCATACCAATTGCATATTCATTTGTTGGACATATAAAGAAATGATCACCAACAGCTTGTCCCACTTGATATTGATTATTGAATCCATCGTTGCCACTTTCCCAACCAGTATACTATTATGGGATTAAAATATTATAAAAATTATACATATTTTCATATTTTCATTTTGCTTCATATATTTGTTTTTAATTTGTTTTTTGGATTTTGTTAGTTAGAGTATTTTTTAAGATCTTTTTTGTGAAATTTTATAAATTTTTAAGAGAATAAAGATTAAATATAATAAATATAATTAAATAAATAAAATAAAATTAATTTTTGGTTGTTTAATGAAAATATATATTATGAGCTATAATATTATAAATATATTTTTAAATATAGACTCATTATAGACCGAATCGAAACGATCATTAAAATATGAACCGAAAATACTGTGGAAACGAGTATGTATAAAATAATTCAATAATATAAATAAATAAAAAAGTGATTTATTGTTTTTTGATTCTTGGGTACCACAATTAAACTCCTTGATTCAAGCATGCCGGTTTCTAGCAACCAATGCTACCTACCTATCTTATCTGTTTTATTTTTTTTTACAATTATAATTTACATTTTGAATATTATTGATTTGTATTACTTTCTATTATTAAACACGAGAGGCAACATTTGCTCAACCCTATAGACATTGTTGAAATTTCTAGACAAAAATAGTCAATGAAAATTAGTTTATTACCAAAACATGTTGAATATGGAACCTAATTTAATTATAATATGTGTACCAAAACGAGACATGATAAATTCATTATATATATAACCTGATTAAATTCAAGTCAAACATTAAGACATTCAGAATATTTTCCTCATATTTTTTTACTATATTTTTATATTTGACCTTCATATTTCTTTTCATATCTAACCCAAACGCACCAAACCGTTTAAAATATCATGATCTAATGTTTAGTTATTTATCAAAAAAATAAATTATTCACGCCGCTAACACGTTTTTTTAGTTTGCTTCAAATGTAAATCTTCTAAGATAAAATAAATATTAAAACTCTAGGTATGTTTCACAAATTTTAATAAATATCTTAATCGATTTCAGTTAAAACACCATCACCATCAAGCTTCTGATGAATAACATGTTTATTTAGCTTTAATAATGCTTCAACTAAAGACGCTACAGCTTATTCTATAAAATACTCTTCTAAGCTTAATGATCTGGAAAATTTGTTTAATGACCCATTGTTTTTGATTCCATCTTTCATCTACTGACACTTATGGGCAAAACGTAGAAAAAAAATCGCAAATAGTTATACCAGTACTTAAACGGATTTAAAATATGTACAAACAAGATATGGGCCATTTTTTTTTGCAATAGAACATTATAAAAACGTTGTTAACATTTAAAATCTATAACTCTTCCAGCCATGGAAGGTCCAGTAATATTTCACCTATTATTATGATAATTGTTAATTTTGATTAAATTCAAGACCAACTTATTTCTTTACTATTCTATTGATTTTCTACAATCAAAAATTTTGTTGTTCTAATTCATCCACCCATTTTTTTTCAAATTTTACCCATTAAAAATAAATTGAATAGGTAACCAATGACCTTTGATAAATTTAAAAACAACTCCCAATTTATATTTTAATTTTACAAAATTAAATTTTTTACTGGCATTTAAAATTAAAAATTTACTTGAATTTATCTGAAGGTCTACTTAATTTTTTTTTTGCTTATAAACTTGTTTCCTCCTCGCTCCCAATAAAATTAAAGTAGATCGATTATTTTATATTTATATTTATTATTTAAAGTGACCTTTAAATATCTTTTCAAATATAAAACAAAAAAAAAATATATAGAAAGTTCATAAAGTTATCATTGATTCTCAGAAATTTATTTTACCTCTTTCATAATATTATATACCACATTATAGGGCTTCTTTTATTTTAATTTCTGCATCCTTAAATACTTAAGATCAAACAATTCCTATTTTTTTTTTCTCTCTCAAATTATAATCCAACTATACTTACATCAGAAACACCAACTGAGGTACACTTTATATTACACGAGAATATAATGTACTACATGTGGATAAATTTATATATGTATGCATGTATGTATATATAAAATAAAAATTCACCTGAAATATGATTGCTTCCCGTTCCGGTTCAGTTACTTTATTAAAAATCGTATTCATGATTTCAATGAATTTATCCCTTGTCAAAAGTGTTGCTTCATCTTTGTCGAAATAATCAATAAAATCGTATAAAAGAAAATAAGTTCCTGAAAATAAAAAATAAATAAAAAAATAAAAAGATTGAATAAGAAAAATAAAATTGAATTCTTGTGAAAAATTTTCAAATTTTATATTGTACAAGTTATAAAAAAAAAAATGTTAGCAAAGTATTACCACAAAATATCCAAATTAAATTTATCTCTTATATTAGATTTTATGCTAAATTTTACAGACTCTATGCATTTTAGTGAAAAATATGGTATATGTATAAAATTTAAAAAAACAAATACAAAATTCAATAGTTGTTGTTGTAGAATTAACATTTGGAAAAATTAACCAAAATTTTCAAATGGTTTACAAATATATACTGTTTTATTTATTTTATTACAATTCCCTTGAAATTATAAAATATATTTTTTATCAAATTCTTAACATAAAATTATAGCAGTATTTTTTTTAATAACATTTTTCAATATTACTATAACTTTCTATTAAGATTTTGTCTATAATTTCACTAACATTAAAAAAAAACAATGTTTATATATTCATTTGGTGCATCGCTATAACTGTAACCTAATCAAAAAAAATATTAAGAGACGCAGTTCTTTCGTTTTGACGCAAATTTTTTTCCCAAATAAAATTTATTTATTTTACGTTAAAATTTGATTAGAAATTTTCCAACCGTTTTTTCCAATTCATTAAATGTAAAATATAAAAAAAATTATAACTGATTTCGTTATAAAATATAGAATTCTTGAATTTAAGGGATATTATTCAGATATATTAAACCAAATATTTTTATTTCATGAAAATTTGTATCTTCCATTCAATCAGAAGTAACAAATAAAGTGAATTTTTGGAAAAATAATTCACCGGTTACGCACTACCCTGCCCTTAAGTATTTAAATCATAATGTGTTAACAAATAAATTTTTAAATAAAACAACTTTTTGTGTAACTGCACAGGGGAACCCCTAGTAAACATACATTAAATTATATTGAGATTTTAGATTTAAATAATTAATTTATTTATTTTAAATATCATTTACAAAATGTAATACTTATAATAAACAAGCAAAACAAATTAACTAGTGATTTAAAAAAATAACCAAGAAATAATCAAGATAAATATAAAACGACAATTCAAAATAGTTCAGAACAAAAATTGTTTAAATTCATTAAAATAAAGGCATCAAAGTATACAAAGAAAAAGTTTTAAAAATAAACTAATATTCGCCCGCTTTTCGAAATTCGAAGAAGTTTGATCAAAATAATAATGTACTCAATATTTCATTATGAATTATTGTTTTCCATCATTACACTAGATAATTATATTTTATTAATTTATCTTAAACAACAACCTCATACATAATAATTTATTTAAAACAAAAGAAAATAAATTTAAATCAGAGTTGTTGTTGCAGTATTTTGATAAATTAAAAAAATGTTGTATGTTACATTGACTTATACATGGGTTGAAAATTTATTAAAATAATTGAAAATTAAAAAAATTTGAAAAAAATTCCTGATTACGTCTTCTTTTAAATATCTATTGGTTAAAAGACAGTAATGAAAGTAATGAAAATAGATGTTGGCGGAAATGGTTCAGATATTTGTACCACATTTTTTCAAAAAAAAATTAATAAATGTTAAGTCTAAATATATAATTAGTTTTTCTGGTAGTTAAATTTCTTGAATCAATTGTTGTTTTTATCGAGAAATACACATAATGATAATATACAACATCGCAAAATTATAACTGTAACTACTTAAATAATTTTTATAGTAACTTAAACATTAGTTTTCGTTATGTTTTTCGAAAATAATATTTAAATTTCAAAAATTGTTGTCGATCTGGAGCTGGTTCAGGTGAATTAAAGTTATAGATATACCTTCACTTTGGTATATTTTGATCATCCATTATTTCTCAACGATCAAGAATAATCAATAAGTAATTTAGACGATTCAGAAATTGCAGTCAGTCGGTTCATCAATAAACTCTCGAAATAAATTCATATATACTTTTTTGCAGTCAAATTCAACATTTCGTCAAACAAATTAAACAATTTTTTTTATCCAAATTCAACATTTTTTCTTAAATAGCTTTTTTGGATTGAAAAATTTAGAAAAATCTTTTTAAAATTATAATGTTTTCAGATTTTTGTTACATACTGATACTAGTATTAGTAAATTATGTATAATATTTATTATTTTCAAATTATTAGAAAAAATGTTGAATTTGGGTAAAAAAAATGGTTTAATTTAAAGAAGAAATTGTTTAATTTGTTTGACGAAATGTTAAATTTGACTGCAAAAAAGTATATATACAACAGTGAAAATAGTCGAATATTTTCCTTTTAATTTTACTGATATGCTCGACACTTTGTAGTCGAGTACAAAACACTGAAGAAGTCTGCAAGTAGTAGACGAAATACGCGTATCTGTATGATAAGCATATCAGTAAAATTAAAAGGAAAATATTCGACTATTTTCACTGTTATACCAAAATTTTACTCTAACGCTGGAAAACACGTTTTTATAAAAACTATATATACAAACCTAACAATTTTTACCTAGATCATTTACTAGATGGTTTAGTTAGATCAATAATCTTTTTATTTTTTAATTTCATAATATTCATAAGTAAATAATAATTATAAGAGCAAATAGTACATCATAAATAATTTTTCAACTAAAAAGTCAAACTAAATAAAATATCAACTAAAAACATTATATAGTATGAATACAATATATTTTACTTGACAGTTTTGCATGATCAAGTGAAAAATGCGTTAAAACTTTACGTCAAGACGACAATTAAATGACACAAATTTCATAAAACTTCATTTCAATTAATTAAATTATTTTGTATGACACGACGACATTGATCAAAATTAAAAGATTTTAGATAAAGAAAGGACTCTAACCAAGTAATAACTTCTCTATATGTCTAAATCTCTCATTTTATAACATTTAACTCCATCTTTAAATATTATGTTGCATTTCTTACACAAATCAAATATTTCGTCATGTAATTTACATATTTATTATATCTGCCATATTTTTATCTACCGCAATAACAAAATCTACTCACTTAATTTTAAAAAAAAAAATTACAAATTGTTTTTCTATAGAACCCAGAATTTCAATACAATAAAAATCACAACTGAATTGCTACAATTCCAATTAAAATGGTAATTTGAATTTCAAATGACATACGACAGGTCCAAAAAAAAAATTCTGAAATTTATTCCGATTTTTAAATAATATTTTTTTCATTGAAACTCATCAATAATTATTCGAGTTTTCTTTAACTAATTATTATAACCAAGAATTCATTATTTTAATGGCAGGTTCAAAACATTTTGGATTCATACAATATTATTGTTTAAATTTTATTTTAAATACAAATTCGACTTATTAAAGGAATGCAATATAAAATGGTTTTTGTATAATAGCTTGAGTGATCCTATCACAATTTTTGTGTAAAATGTTAATTTATACGTCAGCTGCGAGGAATTGCGTAACAAAAAATGTACGTATGGCAAGGACTAAAAACAATTTTGTTTATCTTTAATCTACCAATTTTAACCTACTTTTAAAAGTATTAATATATTAATTGCACAATAACCATTTAATTCAAATAACAATGGTCTTGTTGTTCTGAACATCAGATACAACAGATTTTACAACTCAAATTAAAATTCAATTAAAATTCTCTATTGAGCAGTATGCACAAAAACTCTGTTGACACTTGCATGTACAATGTCCACTTTACATTATTTTTATTTATTTTTTTCAATGATGTCATGTTCTATGTAGACGTGATTTGTTGATATCTACTGTACTTCCACCGTTGAATTGTTTAAAACTGCAGGCCTATGTCCACAGCCACTACTATTGCGGAAATATCAATTACCGAATATGGGAATGTGTCTACTTGGGAATATTTATATTTTTTTCAAATTATGGGATCGCATTCAAAAAGTTAGGACCCCTGTTCATGTAAGTACAACCTGCATATTTCCACTCATAAGGCTACTAATACCATCATCATCATAATGGTCTTGTATAGGAGGAGCATAGGGCGGAAATTTGTTATACATCAGCTAAATAATTTGAGTGACCATTAAATTTCCGCATTAACTTTATATACAAATTTACATCTGCATACATATATTCAGTATTAATAATTTCTTCTTCTCAACATTATATAATAAATAATTGTATGGGATATCTGTTTTAATAAATTATTGCTATCACTAAATTCAGGATCCATAAAACGGTAAAGTAAATAGCCTAAATATAACAACATTTTAAAAAATTGTTTTGCGATTAGAGGATCTGTAAATTTTTGATTTGTATTTCTATTATTTCTGATTATTGCTTCAACTGTTAAACAGCTAAACCTTTAAATTTTTCTGTAATTTTAATTCTAATAAATATTTGCATAACAATTTAAGTTCAAAATTTTGTGCCTAATTTGGTATATAATAACAATTGAATGAAAAAATAATATTAATTTCTTTTAAGACGCCATTCATTCGTTTCATTTTTCTTTTTAAATAAAAAATATATAATTAAATTTTAATATTAAATATAATGACAGTTTCAATTACAAAAAAACAATTTAATGCAAATAAAGATATAAGCGCTTATAATTTACAAACACACAAGCACAAATTACGTCTCAAATATTACTACATACCCTACTGATGGTAGGTACAGAATTTTCAATGTAAATAAATTGCGTCTTGTAATTTTTCTTTTTATATTTTTCAAAATAATAACTTAAAGACACTGCGATTGTGGAAATTAACAAAACTTGAACAATTTATTTTATTTGAAAATTCAGTATTAGGTTTTTTAATATTTAAATTTTACATTATAATTTAATAAAAAAAAATTCAAAAGAACATAACATATACCGTAGATATTTTATAAACCTTTAAAACTAAATATTGTTAACAAATCAATCCTAAATATTGACAAATGTACCAGTTGCCAATACTAACTATACTTATAGCGACAGTGGTATTAAAAAAATACCCCACATTAAGCACCAGGGGGTGATGTTTGTGACGTTTATATTGAGTTTCATTACGAGATTGGCTAGGGAATTCGACGATCCATATGTTACCAGATCATTGTATATGTCACTATAGTTCGTCCCAATGAGTAAAGTTCCAATACTAGTCAAGACACCACACTATAATATGCATATTGATAGAATTGAGTAAATTCAGAAAATAAAACTTGAGGTATACTTTACGTAATCTGCCCTGAGCTAACCCTCTTATTTTACCTCCATATAAAGATCGCCTAAAGCTACTTAACGTAATCTCTTTGGAATCTAGGAGAGAAATTCTGATATTTTCTTCATATTACAAGTTATGAAAGGCGAAATCACGGTACATTCGAAGTATGGTGAATGCCCATGCAAATGGCATTGCCCAGTGAACAGTTTTAATGCCCTTTATCATCGGACGGAAAATTACGGGAAATATGAAAAATTAATAGAATGTTTATGTTATCTAAGAAATATAAAAGCTACATAGATCTTGCAGTAAGTGGATATCAA
Source organism: Argyra leucocephala (assembly GCA_963942445.1). NCBI lineage: Eukaryota > Metazoa > Arthropoda > Insecta > Diptera > Dolichopodidae > Argyra > Argyra leucocephala. The sequence goes on along the minus strand of OZ012677.1, from coordinate 33,166,297 downwards.
ATTTATTATCTAATTCTAATTTCCTTCTTTTTTTTCTTTTTTTTTGTAAATTGTAGAGTACTTTAGTTTAGAGAATAATTTTGTTAAATATTAACTACTTTTCTTTTATTTTTAGATTAAGAATTAATTGTAATCTGTTTGATCTAAACAAGAAAATAAATAAACATTATTTGCGATTGTTTTTCGTCCCCCGTAGGCCAGGCTAGATATTTGTTTGCCTAAAATAATCCAAAGAATTACCTCTTTAGAATAAGAATTTGTAGTCCGGTCGGGCGTTCTTTCACCTAAAAAAATTTTGCGCAATAGCTTAACTTCAGGTGGACCAAACTGCAACCCTAACAAATCTGGCCTATGTTGAACCTGAAGCACTGCCTTAACCTACTATCTCTGAAAAGGTGTGACATTAGCACTATGATAGAGGTCATTCCGGGTCACTGTCTTATTGTTAAACATGCCAAAGAACTTGTATTTTTCCCAAACGGCTTAACCTCAAATTGGGTACAAGTACAGTCTTATGCAAGGAAAGTTTCCGTGGTATCATAATAGACTTTACTGGTCTAAGTGTGCGGTGTACTGTCGGCAGCCATTACTACCTACCTACCTTACATGTAACTTATTTCAGTAACAACCATTAAGTGCCAACTGATATTAGCTGATAACATTAGTGGATTTCATAAACAAGCAATTTTAGCAATATTGCCTATATTGACAAGTATTTTGTCCATAAACAAAATGTTACAAATGAAGCTTGTTCATAGACATTTCTAACTTAGTAAGAAAATTGCAAAATTATAGTAGATAGCGCATGACAATCAGTTGTGTTGCTGTTTTTATTTCACAAAACTGCAATTGTAGAAAAACCCAATTGTAATAACTCGGTAAACAAAAAAAATTTCTCTGCAGTATTTTATTTTTGCAGTATGTATTTGTGAAAAGCTGTGTTATTTTCTGTGGTATAAAGAATATATATTTGTGATCTTCAAAACATCACTTTTAATAGATTCAAGTAAATCAAAACTTACATACACCCATATTCTGTTAGACCCATCTCGCGAGAACGCGTGAGAATATCTCTGACGAAATAGTTTTGTATTCTTTTAGACCTTTGACGAGACGAGATAACCATTTTTTATCTCGTCAAAAATTGTAAGCGATAGAGTATCTCGTCAAAGTATTTTATGTTTTTTTATCAAAAAATTTAATTAAATAAATAAATTGAATAGATAAAATAGTTAAGTAAAGATTAAAAAACAATTTTTCATTATTTTTTTTGCATTATTATTAAAATTGTGTTTTTGTTTTGAAAAAAATAACCATCTTTACTATTACTGTTTTACTACTAATTTATGTACTAAACTAAAAAATGTTTAAAACAATATTGATTTAAAAAATATTTTAAAACTAAACCCCACTAATACTTTCCAAAAATTTTATAAACCATTGTTTTTGATAATCAGATTTGTTTTTAGTGATATGTTTAGATTTATGGAATAAAAGTCGAGTTTCCTTTCACTAATCATTTGTATTTATTTTGCAAATATCGATATTTCGGAAGCAACTTACAACAACAACGGAACAACTCTGAATCTGAATTAGTCGCAAAGCACTGATGAAGGAAGTAAGTTGCTTCCGAAATATCGATATTTGCAAAATAAATACAAATGATTAGTGAAAGGAAACTCGACTTTTATTCCATTTATAAAGCATATTTTGTTTATATACCACTAATTCTGGTTGACAGTAAAAAATGATCAGTACTGCCAACAAATAAAATGTTCTATCGCGCCGCTTACAGCGTCTAACAGAAATGCATATTCAGCGAGACGAGACGAGATGAATTTTTTCTTCTCGTCAACGATGGGTCTAAGAGAATATGGGTGATAATAGAATTAATCAGCTCCAACAATCTGAAAGATTGGAGTCGAGTCATTCAACAATCTTATCTAATCTCTTGTGATTTTGAATTTACAGTTCTAAAAGAGTATTTACATTACAGTACGGCACAAAAACGAAAGTAGATAACCTCTTTAAAAAAAACTAATCATTCAATTAGACATTTTTACGCAGAAAACACTAAAATTATAATATTAAAAGTACTCAGACCCAACAAAAAAAAACACAATTGTTTTGTTTACAAAGTGGTCAAAAACGTTTGCTACACAACAACACAATTCATGGATTGCAACAATGAAAATAATAAAAATAATGATTTAAAAAAAATGTGACTATTGGAGAGGTAAATTATTGTTAAAAATACTAACAATATGTTTTTGTAATAAAGCAAAAACGTGACGCCAAAAATAGAAGAAATTTCAAACTTTTTAAAATATTCATGAAAATTAGCTTTTTAACTTGGCCAGCCGCTTATGCTCCATTTGAATATGTTATAAATTATGGTAAAGAAATAAATAATAACTTTTTTTTCAAATTTAAGTTTTTATTTTATTCAATTACAATCGAAACAAAATTACTAAAACTGTGATGGAATTTGTCATCTAAAAATATTAATCAAAAAAACGAAAAAATCAAGGATAATTGTAAAAATTTTAAGCCACACAAATTCTTTGACAATACTCAATTCAATTTTCATTTAACAAAAAAAAATTCTTCAAATAAAGTCATTTTTTATGTAAATATTATTATTAATTTTTTTTTTGTTTTTTTTTTTTTTTTATATAATGTCTGGTATTGGTAATGAATACATATAGCACAGAAAGCAATCAATAGACCGCGACATGACCAATATTAAAATCATTGACCTTATTTTATAAAGGTCACTCTATAAAGAAGAAAAACAAAAAGCCAAATTAAACATAGAATTAATTTTCCTTAAGAAAATTTATGAAAAAAATATCAACAAAAATAACAACAACAATAACAATCATAAAATCAAAAAAGAACTGAAAACCTTTTCTGATGTTATCTTTTTATATGTATGAGTGTGTGTAACTGTGTCCTTTTTAGTTTCTTTTTTACATTTCTTTATTTTACATTATATAAATAATACTTCTCTCTCTCTTCACTCTCTGTCGCGCGAATAATGAAAAATGGAAACTTCAAAATATGTATATTTGTTTGTATGAAAATATGTTTGTTTGTTTAAATGTGTATAAATTAATATGTAATAAAAAGAAAGTGGGAAATAAGAAAGCGGGTAATAAACACGCACACTTTATAAATGTTGATTATATCAAAAGAAAAGAAAATTTTAATTTCTGTTTCTCTCTATCGATCTCTCTCTTTCCTTTTCTCTTTCTCTCTCTCTCGCTTCCTATTGTTCAAACTTTCTTATTGTGATAACACTGACAACTCGTTTCCTTAATATTTCTTTTTGTAATATTCTGTTTTCCTATTAATTTTTTCTGGGATTGGCTTTTTATCCTGAAGTACCTAAAAATTATATCCTAAATTGTCCTAAGTTGCATTAAAGTATCTGTTATATTAAGATTTAATGTTCATTTGAATCACACTTATTCATATGATGTTTTTGTTCATCATCCACTTTATATGAGATCTATGTTTCCATTCTTCTCATTCTTTTTATTTACATATTCCTAATTGGATGTTGGTGATCTTTTGGAATGAACAATTTATTGAATATTAAAACATTATATTATGTAGCTTGTATCTATCGCTGATTGTTCTGACATCTATACTGGTTTTGATGTTTCATAAAACATTGGATTTGTTCCCATGTAAAAATTTCGTTCGATTTAACAAACTTGGAGGATTAACAATTGTAATATGCTTTATTTCGGATACCGATTTACACCATCGAAATAAGTTGTTTTACTGTAAGCAGTAACACTTGGTTTTACCAGAGCTTCTGAAGAAATTCTTCGTTAGTAAACACGTATATAATTCTTAATAGACTACAGTAATTCCACCTCTGAAATATCTCGAATTTATTCATTCAGGTTGTTTTTAAATTTTAATTGCCCGTTATTTTTTATCATCATTACTGTTTTCAATTTTTTAGTAAATACATCTATGTATGCTTCGAAATAATATGGTTTGCAATTTAACAACAAATCAGAATACCAGATTGATATACTCTTTGAAATGAAAGTTATTTAAGGAAAATATTATTGTACAATAGTGCAGATACGTGTTCCATTTTGGCTTATTACACTTCAACTATTTATTAAAATTGTTAAAAATAGAAAACTACATTCTCAGTACAAATTTGAATTTCCTACAAAGTCATCCTTTATCATTCTGATCACTTTATCATTCAATTACATTAAATTGTATTGAGTATTAATTTTAAATATTTATTATTATAGAATTGAGGACAATTTTAAATTTTAAACAATATTATAAACAATAGGCAATATAAACTTTTTAGCTAATATTGTAAGCTATGATTGCAAAACACTTCGGCTGGTTCACAAAATTATATTGAACTATATTCAAATTTAGAATAGAGTAAATACTTTTGTGATAACAGATATATTTGACTATATTGAAGATGATTTTCCGATATTCATATCCAATTCCATTTTATATACTCTCATGTAGTTCCTGATCAATGAAAATTCAATGGTATACAAATTTTACCATATTTTACTTATAAATCAACTGATTTTAATATAAATTTTTATAATACTTTAACTTACATATAATTTAATATGGGATTCTAATTACACGCTGGATGGTGCAGTAAGTCCCAGAGTCGATTCCGCATGAAACAAAAAAAATTTTTGATGGGCTTTTTGATTTGGTCCAGTTCCATTTGATTCATAAATTTGATAAATAAATACTCGGAAAAACATTGTAGTAAAATATGTAGTAAAAAAAACATTCAGTACCGTACTTATTTAAGCAAAATGTTATTATACCTAAATTACTGTCAAGAACAAAAAAAAAACTAATAAAAGAGTGGTTTTACTTTTTTGACGATAATGAGGTTGAAAATATAAAAATGGATAAAATATACACAATTATTATAAAAATTAAATCATTTTGTTAATATAATTTGAACTATTACAGTTCATATAGTTTTTATAACGTTGCGGTCACACGTGACAATCATTGTTTTGCGGTCACACGTGACAATCATAATGCAAACCATCAAATTACTCGCTATCTGTCCGACGTATGTGACATTTTTATTGTTAAGACAGTTTATAATATTTAATTTCTTCACCATATTTGAAAAAACAAAATCAATAGATTTTTAAACTATCGTTTTTCTAATTTATTTTTTTTACACCAAAAACAGTAGACTTTACAAATTTATTTTATAGTTGTCATATTCAAAATTACTGGTTAAAAAATATTTAAGACATTGACCAAACCGGTAAATTAGTATTTAATTATTGGATTAGTAAATTTTTTTAAGTATTTAATTCCTATCTTAGAGACATTGTTTACTTTGACTGACCAGTTATATATATATATATATATATATATTGTAATTCAAAAAATAAAATTAAAACAGTTAAACACAATAATTTTAAAGGATTTAAAAAATATTCATTGTAAATCGAAAATGTGTTTCAATTTATAAATATTATCCTAAAAGCCTACAGCTGCTTAAAACAAAATTCTAAATTTTGCTTATAGGGTCATATTTACATTTTCGTTTTATTTCCTTAAATATCTTCTTCCATTTGTGTCCAGTTCTGGGATTTATAAATATTATCCTTTTAACTTTAGCTTATGTAACGAAATGACTTCAAGACATATGGTTTGACTTTTCTTAGTTTTTTTTTTTTTTTTTTTGTTTGTTTTATTGTTTTTGTTACATAATTCAAGGAAAAGGATTATATCTACAATTTAGAAATTTAGAGTAGTATAATCATTATTTATGACTTTGCATATGAGAATTATGTATATTTGTATGTAAGTATATATATATGAATGTTTGAAATGACTAACTCACTCCATATGTACATTGTATTGTTTTAAATATGTAGTGTTAAGAGTATATAGTTGAAAAGAGTTGTAAAAAAAAAATAATAAAGAATTATTAGGACTTTTATAATAATATAGTAAATAAAAAAAATTTGGAGTGAGTTAATGGGAAAGAAAAACTTGTATTGAGAAAGAATGAATTAGAAAGCAAATTCTCATGAAATTCCAATATTTTTTTTGTTGAATTTTCTTTGAATGTGAAGATTTCTTTCACTTGGAAGTTTGTAACTCGTAGCGGGATATAGGATAAAACAATTTCTTTAATCAGCTTTGGAGACAAAGAAATAATATTAGTTAACGTCAGTTTTATGAGACAGAAATAATCATCATCATCATATGCCACCCCATCCAGTGGGGCATAGAGCGAAAATAAAATTTTTCCATCGGCTTCTATTTTCGGCTAATCTCTTCAATTGTGGCCACGTTCTTTTGTTCACCATGTCTATCTCGGCCTTCCAACACAACGTGTACCCTGAGAACTCCATTCGAAATATTGTTTCACGATGTTGTTTCCTCAAAGTATGCCTTATCTAACGTCATTTGTCGGATTTCCACGTCTGTTTGTTTTTTATTCGTTTTTTGCCACAGCGTTCTGTTGGAAATGATTTATGGCCAACGAATGTTTAGGATGCATCGGAGGCATCTATTAATGTACGCTATTAAGAGATATGTTTTTTGTCTGCCATATTTTTGAGAGTATCTCGCATGCAGTACAAGCTATTAGCAAAAGGGGCTTCAATATCCAAATCAGCACTTCCATCTGATGACAAGAGGTAAGAAATAATACAAAACAGAAATGTTCTTATTTGCTATTTTTTCTTTGGTGAAATTGCGTTGACACAAACAAATTTGAATTTTTTTAGTCATGTCCAGAGGCCTTAAAACTATTTTGTTGTATTAGAAAAATATTTTTCAAATTATATTTAGAAATTTTGTTTTGATTTTTACTGCATTTTTTTTTATTGTTTATTTTTAACGGGGTTTCAGCCAATCATTGGTATCACAACACTAGACCACTTTTGGGTATTTTCACAATTCAATTATTACATGGGCAAAATTTCAGCCCCTAAATTTTCAAATTTTCTGGTTAAAAGAACCTAGTGAAATAGTCTCAGTATCGTTGAGATGATCTAAATTATATTTCACCCAACAGAGTATTAGTAGATTTGAGCCTATAACTAGAATGTTTCGTAAAATCAATTCTAATTTAATTCGTAAGTGTAATACAGCTAATTAACTAAATATTTTTAGTTCTATTTTTTTGTAATTTTTGTTTATTTAACTTTACAACTAGTATTAATTTAGTTTTGAATAAATTTCAATTTTTAAATTTACTATAAGTACGTTTAGCTACTGTATAGCACAATATCAAAAGAGCAATATGTTTTTTATTTTTTATTTATAACTGTTTTATTATTTACACCCACTGGATGATAATTAAATCTACCAAGATTCTCTTGCAGTACAGTGCTCTAAGAATGAATCAGTCAGTATGTATTAAAATAATTTAATCATTTGAAACAAATAATGAAAACGGTTCAACTTAAGTAGGTATATATATCCTTGTTTATCTATTGCAAAGAAATACTTGATATTAAAAATTAAAAATCATGGGAAATGCATTCACCTTGCTTAATTTTTATGTTTTTTTTTTCTTTGCATACCAAATAACTTAAGTGCAATGAGCTTATCTAATTCAATAAAATGTCAATAATTAAGAATTTGATTAAAATATATTTATATATATATATATATACATTTATATAATATGTAATTGTATCTAACATATATAAATACAGTTAAAATCTCTTATTGTAATAAAGAAGTAAAAGAATTAATTATCCTTCATTTCAGTTTATATTATGCCATTTTATTAGTTTTTCACAATTAAATTAAAAAGAAAAATAATGAAAGAAAATTTCCTGAAAAGAAAACTTAATCTTTATCCCACTATACTAGTACAAAACTAATACTATATACAATAACTAGCTATACACAATAATAATAACCTTCAGTAAGTATAAAAAATTCTTAAGATACCAAAAACTTTAGAAAAGACCCCAACAATATATACGATCTCTTAATTTTCAATATTTTCATTCGGGATTAATCAAAATCCAAAAAGCATTTGAAATGAAAAATTTTATTAATTCAAAATATAGTTATTTTTCAAAGTATACATACAACACTATATATTTGTTTCTAGAAATACGTTCATTTTAATCATTTCATATTTCTGTAACATAAAAAATAAATTAAATTTGTAAAATATTTTTCTAATACAATAAAGTAGTCTTAAGGACACTGCCAAAAATATAATGTGAAAAAATTTTATAATCTTGAAATTTGTTCATGTCAACGCAATTTCACCAAAGAAAAAATACCAAATAGGAACATTTCTGTTTTGTATTATTTCTTATTACGTGCCTATATATGGAGGTGCTGATTTGGATATTGAAGTCCCGCATCAGCAAAGCTCGTATTGCATGCGGGATACATTCAAAAATATGGCAAAACAACATCTAATCAGATTACATGTGAATGTGAAAGGATAATGATACGAGAGATCGCTGGTGGGAAATATGTGATAATGCAACAAAGTTAGGTATCTTCTTGAATAAATTGTACAATGTAAGAGTCATAAAAATCCGTCGAACTTGTTTAAAAGTTATCGAAGTTTATACAAATGAAAGCAAATATCAATTCTAAGGCTGACCGGGTTATATTATTCTGGCTAACGGTTAGTCAACTAAAGTGATAACAGATAAGTACTGCAAAGCTTTACTAAACAATTTTACAGCAAATTTTAAGTTTTTAAATATGGTACAAGCCGACTCTGTTAGTTATCTAGAATTTCAACCGGTTTGAATAAAAATACAGTCGGTTTTAGTAAAAACATATGAATTTCAAAAGTGTAAACTAAAATCAAAAATCACATCACAAGTAAAAAATTATTTTTATTGTTTCAAAATTTATGAATCTCTTGAAATAAACGAGTTTAAAAAAAATTGTTCAGCGGAAAAATGCTTTAATCATTTTAATTGTCAAAAGTGCTACAAATCTTTTTTGACTTTTGTATACAAGATTTTTTTGTTGCAAATTTAGAATAAATAAATAATAATTACAATTTATTTTGACAATACCTTATTCTTCACCCTCATCCATTTTAAAAATTTAATTGGGTACGAAACCCCAATTCCGATATCTCCAAAATTGAATCGCAATAGATAAAATCTCTAGGCTCCCCAGTCCTTTTTATTGGTTGTGGTAACAAGTCCTTTTTCATTTGTTTTGTGTAAAAGACAAAGCTTCGGCGAATTTTTTTTTTCAAAATTTCGTCTTTTTGGATTTTGTCTTTGTTACTAGGACTTTTTGTTTTTAATAATTTCCGTCACAAATTGTCAAATCAAACACTCTCTAAATTACAATACAAAAAGGGTATAACAGTAATTTATTGAGTATATTGTTGTCAAATATTTCTTTAAATAACTGTATAAATACTTATACATCATATATGTATAAATTAGTTCTGCTATATAAATATATATATACAATAATATTCATACATACCTGAGTATATTTAATATCAATAAAATATCTATTAACCTAAATACCATTCTATGGTTTAATTCCTATTCTATCTTAAGTAACTAATTAAAAACAATAATAACAACAATAACAAAAAAACAACAAAAGCAAGTGAGAAAAAGAACATATGAAAATAAAAAGAGAAAAAAAAGTGTTGTGGGTTGAGAAGTTACATAGTTTGGGGTTTTGGTTTATTGTCAATATGTAAAATAGGTATAGTGTAGTGTACCTGAAATTAAAAGTAATAAGTTGAACTTTTAATTCTTTGAAATTAGGTATTACTTGAAATAAGATACATATACATACATTATATAAGAGAAACATGTAATATAGTTTTTGTTATTTAAGAATGAGATGAGGAAGAAAATTTTTTTCTTCATTAAAAACTTTTCAATAAAAACCATTTTTGTTTTTCTTTCAATTTTTTTTTTTTTGTTTTTTTATTCTTTTCTCATTTCTACTTTCACTTTTGACACTCACAGTTGAATTCAACTTTTTAAGAAAATTAAATAAAAATCCAAGGAAATAACACGTACATAAGTATATGGTATGGTGATAAAGTTAAGTATATATGTATGTATGTAGTACAAATGTAACATTATAAAACCTATCTCGAAGGAAAATATAAATTATATTTAAGGAAAAATTAACTTTAAGGTTAAAATTTACTTGAATAAAAATTAAAAATTAATATAAATATATTATATGAGTATTTATATAATTTTCATAACATGTTCTATAATATGTCTTCAATTCTGTGTATATATTTAAAATTTTATATTAAATTGTTAGATAATTAACATTTATCTTTTATATAGAAAGTCGACTTTAGCTATCTATCTTTTTTATATTTTTCGAACATGTTAGGCTAAAATTTTTTACCTCTCAATAATTCTCAATGGAATTTTATTTGGTCAAAGTGAAGTAATAGGGCCAAAATTATAATATAGGGTAGTTTTAGTTTTATGAAGGTAGATATGAAGGCTCTATTGATGATTTTCTTCCATCTGAAAAAAATAAAAATAACTGGATGATCACAAATAGAGCCTATAATGTTTAGCACTCATACCATCATCATTGCATTAATTATTTCTTCATTCATATTTTTTTCGTATATAGTACATTCTGTTCTTTTAGATTTCTGAATCTGAAAGTAATTAAATTCCATCGTAAATTCCATGATCACGCGTCATAGATTTAGTGTTACTAATTGAAATTTTTAATTCTGATGATGGATGAAATCAATAAATAAACACTGCGGCACTGTTTAACAATTCAGCATTTGCTAAATATAAATTGAGTTAATAACAACGCAGCTGTGTTTATTTTTTGTTTCACGCCATTTTTAATTCTTCACATTCGAACTAAATACTAACAGTTTCATCAAAATATTGAAACAGAATCTGTAAAAAAAAAAAAAAAAATGATATAAAAAGCTGTTTGCAGCAGTTTAATTTTTCTTCTTATCCTACTTTTAGTAGGAATATGTCCTATTTAATAGAAATGCATAATTTACGGCTTCTTGTAATTAGAACATTCAGATTTTTTTATACCATTACCAGTTGGTTTGTACTTTTCATTTTTCTCTATCATCAATGGCTTGAACATCGTATATATTTTTATTGTCCCCATTACTGTAACCATCTTTCTTTGATAATATTTGCAGAAATTGGAATAATTTCACAGATTATACTGATAATTGGTGTTCTTAATCTTCGCTATATTGATAAAGGCAAATATGAGTTTTTTAACGTCATCTTCATTCCCACAAATAATAACAGAGTATTTGTATTTTAATGACGTACACCTAAATTGACATAGACTTCTTTTCTTTTCATAATAATGTCTTCCATTATCATATTGACTAAAGTGTGGCCCACACCGTCACTTTGTCTTATTTTTTCTGCCGGTATATCCATTATTAGCTTGTTGTTTAGGGCGTTTTCAGACCTCTCGCACTTGCACTTGATACTCGCGCTTGCATTTGATACTCACACTACGCACTTGCATTTTCCGAAAATACTAATTTATCAGTAAAAAAAAACATTAAATTTTGACAGGTAATAACGTGCGATATGACAGGTTTAGTGCGAGTATCTTCGAACACACCAAATATTTTTCAGAGTTTTTAGGAATAAATTTAATGCGATTTAACAGGTTTAGTATCAAGTGCAAATTCGAGAGGTCCGGAAACGCCATATTTAAATTGTTGAAGTGTTCTATGACAATATAACTCACAGTCACACTCATTGCATCAGCTGACCTTTCTTTGTTGAATTATTTTATTTGATCAAAAATAGTGCTGGAGGTATTAAATAAAATTGTCTTTTCGACTATTTTATTTAAAATAAAAATATTCGTAATTGAACGAAGTTTACAAGACTACGTAATCAAAATTGACACGGCTTGAATATAAAATTCTATATAGATATCATTTTATTAGATATAATCTTACAGAATAAATTTTAAGGATAAAATTCTCACAAAAATAATTTTTTCACTATATAGCTGGCAAATTTCATTAGTATTATAATTATATGTAATACATACGAGTATTTAATAAAATACCTTAAAATTATTAAATTTAGAAATTTATACACAAAAGTACCTTAAAGCTTTCCCAAACCCTAACCTTAACTAAGCATACGATTTCTCAGCAAAAAACAAACAAAATAAAATCAAAAAACTTTTATCCATTTTATATCAAATATATTAATAATAAATAAATAAATATATATATATACTTACATATTCATACCTATGTATATATATAAATGTTTATTATAATTATATTAAAAACATGTATATGTGCGGATTGATATAATTTTTATATGTATGAAACATTTTATATTGAGCTGTATTAAAGTTCTAGCCGTGACTAAAATAACTAAATCAAGTCATTAACTAAAGAAAGATGACTGAGAAGAAAAAAATAAAAAAGAAACACCATTTTTTTTCTCTAATGATTTACCTGAATATGGTGTATAGGTATTGGTGAAATGTTCAAATTAATGTGTGAAAATATTATGTATTTAAACCAGAACAAAACAAAAAATAAGAGGATTGGCCTTGATAGTGAAATGAATAAAACGAAAAAAAAAAGAAATTGGAAAACATGTGATGGATCAATTTTGAAAGTAGATACACATACATATGCATATAACTTTGAAGCAATAATTTTTCAATCAATTTTATGTGCACTACATGAAGTTATTAAAGTTTATTGGTTTTGATGTTGTTTTCTTTGTTGACAAAACGATAGGAATTTCACTACATTTTGTTAACTTAACAATAATTTTTTTTTATTTCCAAAAACAAAATCAAATTTCAAATCATTCGAAATTGTTGAAATTCTGCATTCGTAAACTTTGAAATACAACAGACAATATGGATTATAACTTTGATATTTGATGAGTACTCGTTCATTTAAAATATTATCCTTTTTTATTACGCCAAAAAAAAAAATGGTAAAAATTTTTAAAATATCTAATCCCTATAAATACCTATAAATACCTCAAGATATATTTTGGGTCAAAAAATTTATTTGTACACCACTAACAATGGATGTGAGTAGTTATCTTTAGTTTGTTGAGATTTTCATGTTGAATTCTACTCTTTCGAACCAAACAATACCGGCTTATCTGAAATGTTTTCAACAGAATCTGTAAAATCCTTTTAGCTTTTTACTTTTGTATATAATTAATTTGGGCCCCAATTAGTTATGTTTGAAGTTAAAATCACCTCTATTTATATATGTATGTACATACATTTATTTGCAAATATATCGAAAAATTTGTTGAATTAATTTTAAAGAATAATGGAAAATATTATTATAAGATATATATAGGACACAAGCGGGGCTTAAACCTACAACCAAACATTGCGGCCAGCTATTAATCCAGTATTTTAAAAATATTTTTAAACTTCAACAAATTTACTACGTTCAATCATTTAAACGTTAGGTTAACGATATTAATAAACTGTTTTTATTGTACTTTTCTTTAATTATCTAATTTTCTTTTCATTAATCACCATTTTTTTTTATTAATAGTGAACGTTCTTCTTATTATTTTGATATTATTTTACTCTGAATATACACATATACATAATAACAGTAACATATAGTTCAGAACATTACCTCCAAAACTTTTTCATGTTTTTTTTTTATTTCTTCTTCTAACTATTCTTTCTCATTTTCCTATGAAACAAAAGCGATTTCACTAACCCAAATTTTGCATAGTATGCACAATAAAAAAACGCTACCCCAGCCCTCAATATAACCATAGTGAAATTATTAAATAAATTAATCTCACCATACTGAATATTAAATATTCACCTTTTTTTAATTCTAAACGTCAAAGTAATTTTTATTCAAATAAATTCAAAAATTCATATGAATACTAAAACTTTCAAACAATATGTATACACATGTATGTATGTGTTAATTACTTTTGAAAAGTGTAATTATTTAATTAATTTTAATTAAAATAATTAAAATTTATTTTTAAAACACACAATATGTAAATATTCCATACGCTGAATGACATACCATTTACTTTTTCTTGCCATTTAGATTATTTTTTCTGAAAATAGTGTTGCCAACATATGTTTCCTTATATTATATAATATTAGTTTCATTTTACATTATTGTTCAAATTTCATTGCTGATTTTTAAAACCAAATATTTTTTATATTCTATTTTTTTACAATTTAATAATTTTCAAATATTGTATATATACATTATATTTGTTTGACATACATATGTATTTTTTTAAAATTAAAACACAAAATAAGTATTTGTATATGTATATAAAGTGGTAAAATGTAGTCTTAAAAATTATCTTTCATCATAGTCGTGTAATCATGATTTAACCATCAGACTAAATTAATATACATATATACATATATACATACTATATTTTATCTATATAGCTATTTTTAAAAAACAAAAACTAAAATATTATATATTGTAATATATGTATATACTGAAAAATTTTATCTAAACGGTACTTATGTTACACACTTATATATTCATACAATCGTAATAGTACATGAATTTCCTTTTACCGTACATCCTCAGGCTAATGACAAATAAAGTACCTACCTAACCTTGATTTAATATAATTATTTAAAAGTAGTTACAAAATTACACTTATCTTATACACATTTATATCCATACATACATTAGCGTTCATATCACAATAATACAGTTAAAAAATATTTTTTATGAAAAGATGAACAACAGGCAGTTATTATCAAATATTATTATAACATAATAATTTTAGCAGTATGGAAATTGCAATTTATCAAACATTTACTAATATGATGTAGAATTTCAGAGTTTTGTGAGTCTCAAGCTGCTGTCACTTGATTATTGATTTTGTATAAAAGAATTTGTGAAATATATAATATAGTACTGTACAACTATTGTACCGAATAATTAAACAACGAAAAGACGACCGTGCCGATGCACTAGATTTAAGTAAAATAATAAGAAAAAACGCAAATAATAAGAAATAAATTCAATTGTAATAAATAAATAATAATCAAAATATACATGCCCATTTGATTTAATAAATAAATAAGTGAACAAACAAATAAAAATTGAGCAACAACCACATCATAGACATAATGATAAGCTACAAAGTGAACACCAAAACCTAATTAAACAAATTTTCAAATTCCACTTTTTACACACTTAATAGAGGCCTTATAACATATTCTGGTGAAAATTATCACTATTTATTCCCTTTATTTTTTTCCTGTTAATTTTTCTCAATTTAAAAATTTGAAACTATTACAACATTTCGAATTTTCCAATACTTAAATTTCGATTTATAAAATTACAAAATGTTCCTTCACAGACTCTCTTATTATCTAGAGTACAACAAATGATAAAGTCCAGCTCCTGAAATTTTAACTTTGTATTCCGTTATTTTTTTAAACCTTGTTTACAACCAGTGGAGTGTCTCTTTTCTATTACATAAATATTTGTCATATTTCTGAAAATTAAAATGAAATTAACCAGTACCAAAACTTATGCCCTTCACTGTATATTATGTTGACATTCATTTAAAAAAAAAAAAGAAACAAGGGCAAATACAGTTTTTATGAGACAGACGTTAATTAAGACTTACTATTAGTGTTGTATGATTTGAGTTTTTTTTTTTTTTTTATGAACATTATTTGTTTTTTTTTTTATCGCCAAAAATGTTCACTTTAAATAATATTTAAATAATATTAATTTAAAAATTTTATAGCATAATATACAATGTACACTGATTTTTTTTAATATTAATTTCAATGTAAATATATAAATATATCTCTATAAGGATAAAGGATATCATCTTAAACAGCAGTAATAGAATCTTTCATTAAGAATAACTTGTATAATGAAAATATAATTAAAAATTATATATATACATGTTTACAATGCATATGTATAAATTTAATAATGTATGTAAAAACAACACGTGAAAATAGTTTTAATTTTCAATTAAAATTTATAAGTCTAAAATATTTAAAAATACGTACACGGAAAATAATGTGTACCAACATACAGTTTAGAAAATAATTTTCTTAATACTTCTAATGTTAATTCTAAATAATTGTAATTGTAATTGTAAGATATGAATTAAATTTTTGTAAATTATATTACTAGTGACACAAATTAAAAATATCATTTCTATCTAAATGAAACAAAGAGCGAGATCTAAGGATAAGCAAGTGTGGTGAGTAGAATTAAATATACATATATATATTAAATATTATTAAATATATATGATGTTTAAGAAAGTGAAAAAGTATTAAAAGGACTTAGTCCAAGTATATTAATTTTTATTAAAAAGATGTTTTAGAAAGCTGTTAAAATTATGCTGTCAAATGCTTCCTTGAAATCTATATGAAAAGCATATAAAGGTCTATGTCGTGTTCATAACATTGCTTTGTTTCATGATGAATATCTGGTCAGTTGTTGATATTTGACTTCGGAATCAACTCTCCCAGTATTTCTTCAGCTAAGTAGGCTAACCTGGAGTATATGACATTAGAATAATGGGCTTATACACGCCATTAAGGAAGTCCTTGACTCCATTAATCATATTTATATAGCCAAAACATGAGTTACCATCTTCATCAAAGCCTTAGATACAGTCATTATCTGTTATAAGCCGATAGAAACACAGTAAAACAATGTCCAAATGCATTTGGAGTAGGAGTTGTTTCTGATCTCTTCAAGTTCAGTTCAAACACTGAGAAAGCTACTTGGAAAATAATATAAGATATGATCAAAACATTATTAATTAAAAAAATAAGATATGCATTAGAAGACATATACTATATTCTCATCTATTAACAAAAGTGCAAGTTAGCGTTTTTGTCATACAATATCCAAGGTGCGTTCTGGGCTTAAAATAAATCATATTTGATATGATTAAATTTTAAGCAAAATTATATATATATGAGAAAAATACAATTTAATTAATAAGCAGTGATTAAATAAAATAGACGTTAATTTTATTACACAAAGGGAAATCAGAGAACAATTAACTGATGATCAAGCAAGATTCCAACATTAATAGCCTTATAAGGATGCTTAACAGATGGGGCCAATCATATGCATAGATGATCTGACTAGAGCAAACGCATATTGTCTAAAATTAACTACCTAGAAAAATATTACTTTCTAATAACATTAACAAAACTTAACCACATTTTTTAAGAGTTGTTGTGATTTGTAAGAGTCTCTTAACCTCGCAGCTGCAATGATGTAGAGGCAAAATAAACTCTTAGAACACTTTCTTTGTAGCTGCCCAACCTTAGCTAAGACCAAACTACAGACGCTACCTAAAACCTATCAAAAAAATATATGATTCATCCATCAAGCAAAATTAGTGATCTCATTAACTTCCTCAATAACGTACTTTGATCCCCGCACTCCATTTACCTGAATAATTTAGTAAAACAAATACAACAAAACTGTCTTACCAAAGGCAACTGACTTCCATCTATTTACATACCTACCTAACCTTCCTATACTGCATAAAAATAAATTTAAATAGCTACATAAAATATTTACAATAATTAAGGAGCTCCAGAATTTTTCATGTAAACTAAAATGTTGTATATCAGTTTACAATGACATAGTGTATACTACTTTAGAAAATCGTAATAATAAAAACAAATAATTATGCAGAATTTTATAAAATTTAAATACGAAAATTTGTCAATTTTTGATTCATATTCAAATTTCTTTTAGAAAGAAAAAATTAATTAAAATAAATATATATATATATACATTATATATATTTTAATTCTCCAGCAATTGAATTTTATAAGCCCTCATTTTTATTAACCGAAATACGTATTCTATTACGTATTTATAAAAATTAATATAAACTAATAATAAAAAAAAAAAATAATTCAAGTGGTTTTTTTTTCAACTTTAATTGATTCAAAATGAATGGAAGTAAAGTAATCATTATTTAGTAATACAGAGTTTCTACTAAATTAAAGTTGATTAACAATTCAGTTTATTCTTTAGATCTATTGAAAATCTCATAAAATCTTCAAGCATTCTGAATTTTCATTCTTTTCTTATTAATTTTCAGATATGATGTTTTTATGATTAAAATGATTATGATTATATTATGATGATAAACGGTTCTGGTTAATTTGATTTGCATTCATATTTAATGATAATAAAAAAAAATATTAACAATAGGAGGGTGAAATATTATTATTCGTATACATGAGAGAAATTATTTGAGAAATTCTTACAAATAAATATTTCATAGAAATTTATGCAACTGTGTTGCTTGAAAATCTCAAATACAAAATATTTATACTATTTAAATTTAAATTATGAAGATGAAATAGCATTTCCCAGAAAAAAAAACAAAAAAAAACCATGTGAATATTTTTCATAATTCAAATTCATAGAAATTTTTATTTGTATATTATGAATTGTTTTACCTCAAAACATTATGTTTTAATTACTTACAGTTTAAAAGTAATGGAAATATAACTAATCTAATTCATTATTAAACCTAATCCATTATTAAGTCTAGAACACTGTTGAAAAAGGTATTCAGGTATTACATATCTCTATTTGGTAATAGTTGGTTCGAGTTAATTGGCACTAAAATAGCTTACTGTAAACACCTAAGTTAATTTTTAATTGCAGAACTATGTAGCTAATAGAAAGTGCACTGTACAATTTAAAGCCAGTCAACATCATTCGAAGCAACTTCAGGAGTTCCTCAAGGATATCACATAGATCCCATTTTATTCATAATCTCTATTAAGTTCAAATTTATGCTGATGACATGAAATTTTTAAAAAAAATCCCATCACCAACTCAAGATACCTAATCAAAATGAAATATACAAGAACAACAACACCGAGATTTTGAATGACAAACTTACATTCAAGAATAATAAATTTTATGACGCTTCAATAAAAGCTACAAAATAAATGATAAAAATTACCCAAATTAGTTTAGAAATATAATTTTAATTTTTATAGAAATATAAGTATAATAATGATAACTTATCCACTGTTTACTAAAGATGACAGCTTCAACGATGTCCAAACATGTCTAATTTTTAATTTTAATTTTAAGTCGGTGTCGCGGGAACCAATTTTGAATTGACTTTCAATCAAAATCGACTTAATTAAATCGTCCGTGTCGCGAGAATCAATTATTTGATTTTTTTTTCGATTTTTTTTACTTTTAAAAATCAGCTACATTTTGTTAGTTGACTTTTGGTTTCAAAAAGTGAATTTTTGATTTTTTTTTGAAAATATTAAAAAAATGGATAATTTACAAATAAAATAAGAAAAATTATAAATATTTCTGGAATATTTTAATTTATTTGAATATTTTAATATTATTAAAAAAAAAAATGGAAAATTTAGAGAAAACTTGTACACTTATAAATTTTAAATATATGAATAATAGAAAGAAATAGAAAATTTAGAGAAAACTCAAAATTTATTGTAATAGACTTATTATTTTTATTATTGTACTTTTAAATATAAGCTTATATAACGAATAAAATTTACAGCTTATAACTTTTTTACATATGAATAAAACAAAAATATAGTAAAACAAAACTCCAACTGATATTTTGGGTATCTCAAAATTTTTGATTTGAAATGTCAAAAATTTAAAGTTGAAACAAATTGAATCAACTAAAATGACCCCCCGAAGTTTTTAAAATTAAAATGCCAATTTCTCGAAAACTACATGACCTATTACCATTATAAGATATTAATTTTAAAGTATAATTACCATTATAATGGTAACGGGTCATGTAGTTTTCGAGAAATTAGTATTTTAATTTTAGATACTTCGGGGGGTCATCTAGCCCTTGTTTGGCAAAGTAGAGTTCTGGGACATGATTTGTATGAAAATAGATACCTAGTACTACTTTGATGCAAATTTTAGTGTGGAGATGCTTCACAATTAGAAAATGATTTTTATTTTTAATCGAAAAAAATAAAAATTGCTTTGTAACTTTTATCGGTAATAGAAAAAATAAAAATTATTCCGTAACTATTAAAAATAAAAGAAAAATATAAAAATTGAGAATTAACTATTTTATATGAGCAAAAATTTTTTTGATTAAGAATAATTATTATTTTTAATTTTTTTTATATAAATTGAAAATTTATGGATCTTTTGTGAGATCGATAAAAGACCTCTTACCGATCACATACATATACTTTATTCGATATTACGATAACTCCTTATGAATGATTTTTTTCATTAAAAAATTGATCGATAATAGTTTTTTGAAGTCACTGATTAAAAGAATAGAAGCTATTGTATTTTCTATTAATTTTGAGCTTAAAAAATTCTTTTCCGGTCCTTCCCGTAACTTGAAAATATCACCAATCTAAGCTCGATTTAGATAATAATTTTTTTTTTTAATTTTAAAATAACTGCTCCGCCCCCTCTTAAAAGCTGATACAAATGCTCTGGATCACCCGGTAAAAGATGCAAAGTTGTGTATTTTTTAATGTATAAACAAAGAGTCAAAATTTTTTTTAAATCTTTAAATTTTCTTTATATGATCTATTAAATATGATATGGTGAGCTTATATAGATACACAACTTCTATACTAATTATATTTCTAGGTAGATATTTTCATTAAACAAATATATGTGAATTTAAATAAAACGCTTCACAGCAGACGGTACAAAAAATTTTAGTACAAAATATATAGAAAAAAAAATATACAAATTACAGCTCATAATAATTTAATAAATTTAAAATTATAAAACCATAATAAAATATAAGTAATAAGACCATGTTTAACCAATTAAAAGGATTTAACAAAAAAAGTACCTTGATATACAAAACCAAATAATTTAAAATTTTTTATAAAAACTTAAATAGTCATTTTTTTAGATTTTAATTTTGTCCATATATAATTTTGTCTTATGTAATTTTGTCCGATACCAATATTTACATACTGTTTCATTAGTTATAATGTAACAAATTTGCCTAAAAGTAAAATGACATGGAAATTTTAATATTTCACATTTAAAAAATTTATAATCACATAACTTTATTTTATAAAAATAGCATTTTACATTGAAATTTTGGTCGATTTTTATAACTCACAGATGTATTATTGACATCTTCTAATAATTTATAAAATCAATCAAAATGAAAATAGGAGTTGTATAGGTAGTCTAACACTAAAAATATCTACTGATGAGTTCTAATAGTGTTATGATGAACGAAAAAATTTCCTAAAAATATTTTGTTTGTTAACACAAATAATAATAATAATATAATTATGGATACAATGGTGGCATAAAATGTCTATGTATCAATATTAATTAATAAATCGAACTTGTTCTTTTTATTAAAAATAAAATGACATGAAAATTTTAATATTTCACATTTAAAAAATTTATAATCACATTAATTTATTTTATAAATTTGCCTAGTTTTAGTTAAAAACAAAATTTCAGGTTAATTTGTACATCATTAATTCTAATCTACTATATACTGTATCGTTAATTTAAGAATAAGATACGACATTCTTCCAATTGAATATAAACATGAATATTACTTTTTAATTCACAATTTGCATTAATTTGATAACAAAAGATTGCAATTATAAAAAACTTAATCACAATTCATCATTTTACTACACATTATTATGTTCTCTTTCTTCAAATTCATTTATTAAATTAATTACAAGAAATAAAATTTACTAATTTCACATATTATTAATTACTTTACTTAGATTAAAATAAAACTATCATGGTTTTCTGCTAAAACAACTGAATCAATTTATTAAATATTAAAAAACTTAAAAATTCACTTAACTATAAAATTTTAATTTATTGCAAAAACAAAAAAAAAACACAATAAAAAATTATATTACAATAATTTACAATTTATAAAAATAAATAAATATATTATAATTTATTAAAAAAAATTTAAGAAACTACATTAAATTATTATTGTATTTTCTTAAGTTTTAAAATTTTATTGAACCAACAACAATTTAAAAAACAATTTACTCTTATAAAAACCAAATTTTAAGTTCACCCTTTTCCAATTCAGAGACTCTCAAAAATAGTAAAGAAAAGTAATTTGTATTCAAATAAAAACATTCATCATTTAAATTAAAATGTTTTTATTTATTAAATAACTTCAAAGATTACAACCAAAATTTAAAATATAATTTTGTATTTTATCAAGGATCTAAAAAATCATTTTTAGAATTTCTGCTGGAAGTTAAATCAAAAACTTTTTTTAACAAAGACTGTGTGCAACATGAAAAATTATACTTGAATGAATTTCTAATAATATAAAAAAATTTGAATAAAAATATGAATCACTAATACTTAGATTTATATATAGAACTACCTACACTAATTACTCCTTTGAGAAGATATAACAGGTGGGTAGCTATCAAAATAAAATACTTAAAATTAGATTACTAATAAAATTCACAGTGAATCACTTTATGAAAACAAAACTTTATATTCATTTGGACTAAAATATTCTTGTGATTACCGAAAAGAATTTAACTGCGATTAAATTGGATTAGATTAGATTAGATTAGATGAGATTAGATATACATACATGTAACAGGTCACCACTATCAATGAAGCCACAAATTGGCTTATTGTTATAATCCGTAGCAATGCAATCATGCATTTAAAACCTTATGGATTCTCTCAAAATATAATACTCAAAACAAGGTAACACTTAGAATATTCTTGAGTGGTATGCATGGCAGCTTTCATTTGATTTAATTATTGTGTCCTTGATATTTCGACTTTTAAAGTTTTCTCCGTTTATACTGCCTTGCACCATATTGGTGCATCATATGAAACTGATGGTCTTATTAGTGTTTGGTATAATATTATTTTTACTCTTTTACTTTTTAAAACCAAGAAATATTTATTACATTTTGCTATACTATATTTGATTTATTTTTTTTTTTTTTTTAAATGTTTTATTTTTGACAAAGTACATACATAGTAATTCCAAATAAAACTAAACAAATTCATTTATGACTATATTACAATGTTCTTGGCTAACAAGTATAAGCGCTCACAATTATATTTATTATTATTTAAGCTATCTGTCAAATTTAGAAATTTTATTTTGATTAAGTTTATAATAATATGAATAATTTTTACAGTTAATTGTAATTTGATTTCTTAGATTATTGGAAAAAATAGGTTTGTTACAAGATAAAAAAAACCAATTTTGAATATAAAGAAACTACAATTACTTAAAACTAAACTAAATTAATTAAACCTAAGAAATTATACTAAGCTAACCTACTCTTATGTTAACTTAACCTAAACTTGTTGCCAAAATTAAGGCTTGATGGAATTTATTTTATCAAGAGGTATCGTACTTAACTAAGTTCAAATCATTTGTGTCTAATACACTTAAATTTAAAGGCGCTTTTTATTAGAAGCGTTTCTT
The DNA here is from genome assembly GCA_963942445.1 of Argyra leucocephala. NCBI lineage: Eukaryota > Metazoa > Arthropoda > Insecta > Diptera > Dolichopodidae > Argyra > Argyra leucocephala. Next base: position 33,142,817 of record OZ012677.1, on the reverse strand, counting down.
TTATAGTGATATATTAATGGTATACTATTATTGTTTTCAATACAATTGTTTTTATCTAAGAAGATAAAACCTTCAGGTGGAATGAATCCTGAGTTAATTGATTTAATAATGTAGGCATCGCTTTCCTACCAAGGATGACAAATTAATGAGTTTTCTGTAACTTCACTGCTTCTTTGTATATGGTTGCGTATTAGACGAATTAAGAAGTTATCAATTCTAATTATTTAGAATTTCTGTAGTCTAGTACATGCTCTAATGCACTTTCTTTCAAATAATCGTAGTCTTTCCATTGAAGAAGCACTAATATTGAACCAAATAATACTACCGTATGTTAGAAGAGGCCTAATTAATGTTTTATAGCACAAAAGTTTTACTTTTTTGCATAGTATATTGGAATAAAATAACTTTTTTAGGGCCATGAAGGCTATGTTTGCTTTTTTGATTTGTTTGTTGACATGATCCTTGTAGTTGAGTAGGTAATTATAATTTATTCCTAGATATTTTACGCTTCTGGAGTTTTTAATTTTGTTTTGATCGGGTCTTTTTAAGTGAAATTGTCTCCAATTCTTTTTAATATTATATTTAACATTACTAATATTGTTCCGGAACAGTATAGTTCTTTTCAAAATTGATTTTCAGTTTCCAACGATTACAGTAGCGAACAACTTCCTTGAAGACTGTCTGAAGGTTATATTGAGCCATTTTCACCTTATGATTTGCTGTATAAATTGTGAGATCGTCTGCGAAAGCAATGCTATGATTCAGGCTTAAGTTTTTGTTTAGTGAGTCTAACAGATTACTTAAATAAATATTGAAAAGGATTGGGGTGATTGGATTGGGGTGATTGGATTGGTAACCGTTCCTTGTTGGAAGCCTTTATTGATCAAAAATACTAAGTGTGAGGAATATTTGTATGTAAGCAATTTATAAATAATGCCATTTATCCACACGGTGTCAAATGCTTTTTCTAGGTTGATGAGGCATGGTGCTACACATTTTTCGTCGTTTATTTGGCAACAAATATCTGAAGAAAGTTTAGTCATGGCATGAATTGTCCTATGTTTGAAACGGAGGTTTGGTAAACTAGAGATTTGTTAACAAATATTTCAAAGATTTTACTGATATTAGGAAGAAGACTAATAGGCCTGTAGCTACTGGGATCTTCAGGGGTTTTCCCTGGTTTCTTAATCATAATAACCAAAGCTTTTTTTTAATCTTTTGGAAAATAACTTAAGTTTAAACAATTATTAAATAAGATGCAGTATTTGTCGATTATTGGATCAGGTAGTTGTTTTAAAATTATTTTTGGTAAATTATCGAGACCTGAAGATAATTTATTTTTAAGTTGTGAGAAAATTAATTTTAGATCGGTATAGGGGATGAAGTAGTTATTTACTGTTTGATATTCCTTGAGTTTATTGGATTGTAGACGGTTAGAGAATGTGGCTAGACTAATATTGCTTATGTCATTCGTATGTGCAGTTCTGTTAAGATTTTGCATAGTATGAGCTATTTGATCATCTATGGGAAATATCCTAAAATTCGTTTGGCTATGTACCTATTCTAAATAAGCTCCCAATATTTGATTAGCTCGATATACATTATAATCATAAAATAAATCATTTCTCGAAAATTACACAGGTGACAGGATTGTATTCATTAATTTTTTATATCAAAGCATATTAGCTCAAAACATCTAAATTCAAAAATAAAATTCACCATTAATGCGAAGCCAACACATAAACATCACAAAAATATGAAAATGAAATCAGAATTAAAGAAAGATAAATTAAAGAAAATATAAATTAGTTGATGTACATATTTAATTATTTACTAATCACCGTTTTATCTTATATATATATATATATTTTTTTTTATTTTATAAATTTGAAACAAATATAAATAATTAAATAAATTAAAATATATAAAGGAATAAATTACAATTGTTTACAAAAATATATATAAATACAATTGTTTTATTTCTTTCATTCTGATTAATTCTCGCTTCAATATAAGATTTTCGAGTACTGGTATATCTACCTACCTGTTGAAAAGGTCTTTCAACATAATTACTGGTAATATAGTTAAAGAAAAAAATTAGAAATTCAAATTGTGAATACAATTAACTATTTCTAACATAAGCGGATCTTTTGCTAAAACCAGTTAACCTATAGAAAATAGCTGTGCAAAATAAGAGAGGATAATAAATAAAAACAAAACATAAAAAAACAAAAACAAAAATGAAAACAACAAGTAAATAATAACAAAATAAATATCAAAACAAAAACAAGTAAAAAAAAACAAGAATATTCCGTGTCGGTAAAGAAAAATGTCTCCAATTTGGTTTTTATTTAAGAAATCCTTGCAATATAACACCCAGACCGTTAACTTGAGATATATATTATAAAATCTATCTTCACTTCCATTTCAGTTTGATTCTTATTTCACTTTCTATTCTATTCACATCGTTATACAATATTCACCACTTTTCTAGAAATATGCACCTCACTACACATTACCATCATTCTAGAAACTTGTATTTTTTTACATAAATATTTCCAGTCCTACTACTGTTATTATCATTATATTAACATTTCATGTATATACTAAATATTAATAAAAAATTTCAAAATAAATAAGTATGTATTTATCTGTTAGTATCCAAAAAAAAGGAGAAGAAAATTAAAATAACGGACCCTGGAAATGATATTTTCTTTCTTCTATACATAATATATATGAATACAATGACACAAAGTCAATTCTAAGAAATGATGAAATTCAAAGAAAAAGATGAAAATTTCAGTTGGAAAACAAAATTCAAAAACAAAATTTTATTTTTATCATTCATCGTCCTTATTATGTAAATGTATATATATATATATATATATATATATATATATTTATGTATGTATATACTCACATAAAATAGAAAATACGAAAATCTTTAAGCAAAATAAACAAACACAAAATAAACTTTAAAAAAATAATAAAAAGTAGTATAAACAACATAAGAAGTAAATACAAAGAGAAAATAAAATTAAAATTTCTAAAAAAGTACAGTTCACATAGAAGATTATCTTAGGTGGGTGACTTTTTGTTGTTAAAAAATTGGAGGAGTAAATTAAATTGGAAAAAAATTCTACTCAATTAACCTGCATACTAAAAAACAAATGATATCAAATCTCAAAAAATAAATAATATTTAGTTTACCTGTAGCCAATGCAAACAATTGACTTCTATCAATGTAGGTATACTTTTTTGAAGATCAACCGTATTTTTTTCAGCCGCTTATCAGGCAACAGATTTTAATAAGAATCAAAATTTTATGAACTTACTTAATATAAAAACAAAAAGTCAAATATGTAGTAAATGTAAAAATTTTAGAACAAATTAGTTGGTTCCAACCACCAGCTAGTATATAGTACCTTGCCTACCCTGCAGTAGCCTTGCAGTAATCAAGAAAGGCATTCATTTCAATTCTCATGGTCACAAATGCCACAATATTGACAATAGAAATAATCTTGAGCACTTTAATTATACTTTTCAAGCCTTAAATATCCCTTGTATTGATCTTAAACATCATTTATTACTATGTTGACAAACAATTACAACAAAAATAACCACTCAAATTGTGACATTAAACATACAAAATCTGATGCTAATTTTCTTCCGAAAAGTTAATCTTATAGCAGCTTTCATGAATATATATTAGAAGCTGGCACAAATAATCCTTGATTTAGAAAAAAAATTGGTTAATAATTTTGCCAAAATTGTCTTCACATCAGCACCAATGAAAATATGAATGAACAATGCTAAAATTACTGTTCCAGCAGAGCTCGGAATCAGTCCTTTGACCATTAGAAGACAACAGGATCTAGTCTAGAACAACAAGAAGATAGAAGAAGAAGAATTTTTCAATCTATTGCATCGATATTTACCAGATGTCAAATTCGGTAGAAATGAAAGAACTTATTAATTACGTGCTTAATTAATTACGGTGCTGCAAGCTTATACTACCTATATCTACAATATTTCGAGCATTTATTTATCAAATTATTGGAAAATACTGCTATTCCTTAGGGGCTATTAGGCTTGTCAGGAACTTGGCTTGGCTTGGCTTGGCAACTAGCTTGGCTTGGCAATTAGGCTTGTCAGGAACTAAGCCTTCTTAAATAATTTCACTCTCAATTATTTTTTGTCATTTATTTTATCCCAATAACAAAGGGTACTAGGGACCAAGTCAAAAAACTTATAAAGCATTTTCTTGCTTCATCCGGAATTAAACCTTTCGGTTGAACGGCTGCCGTTACCCAGCATGTATAACAGTAATATGTATGGGAGGGAACCTATTATACCATTCTTTATACTTAACGCAACGTTTGAAACTTGTTAATACTTCTCCTATATGGTGAGAACTAGGTTCAAATAGTTGGATAACTATAATAATCTTGGTTCTACTAATTTGATATGATTGATTAGATTTTTATTCATAGAATAGGTAACGATAAATTAAATAATTAAAAAAGATCTTGCTGGGTTACCAATGATTGTTACTTTTTTTAGACCCCATAACTAGATTAATTTTTTAGATCTCTAAGTCCAAATATAAGTATGTTAAATTAAATTAATGCTGATGGTCCAGTATACATTCAAACCTGTTTAAACATTTCATAATCATTATAATCATTGTCCCGCCACTCTTTCAATACGGTTTACGGCAGAAAAGACAATTTGCAGATATACTTTCTTCATAACACTATCAGTCAGAACTGTAGCGTTGCATTAATTTAAATTCGTTGACCGATACTGTCTGGTTTTTTTTTTTTAAATTATTATTCTGTTATTATGTTTGTGTACTATTGCATTTGATCCACAAGAATAAAATAATATAATTTTAAATGAATCAATATAAGATTTATACCACTCTTATTTAATCTTTAATTTACATATTAAAATTACAAACAGTATTAAAATTTTGCTTCTACTCAAATCGCATCGACAAAATATTAAAGAAATAAAACAAAAACTAAAAGGAAAACAATCAAAAATTTTGTATGAAAATTGTATTCGAACTCCTTTATACAACTAAACTAATACTATTATTACAATAAATTTTTGTACACGTGGCTGCAACAGAAAAACAAAAATATAACATTTTTTTTTTCAAATTCAACCTGTTATTTCTTTTTTTCACATGTAAACTAAGAAATTATATCCTTTTTCTTTTGATATCTGCAGTATTATCCTGCTTTTATTTCTATTCTTCTTTATTTTTTTTTATTGCTAGGAGATATTTATGTGAAAATTGAAAGCTTATTGCACCTGGATATCTCATCCAGTTCTATATAATTATAATAACAATAAAAATAAATATATACATGGGTATACATATATATATATATATAAATGGATATACATTATATGAATATGTAAATGACAAAAACAAAAAGGATACAACTTTTAACTTATACAATATACATAATATATACTTTTAATTTTTGTTATCATTTGACTAAAATTATTATCCCCTTCATATGTATACAGATATGGTTGTAATGAAAATGGTCATATGATAAAGAATGTTTGTATGTATATGCCTTTGAACTCTTAGTGTCAAATGTAGCTAAGATGATTTTGATGGCACGTGTCATATAATTGTATAATATTTTCCAGGACCAAAATAAAAACAAACAATTTTTTAAAACCCAATTGCTGCGCACGCATACATAATTTATGGTGCACACAATTTGGAGCTCCTCACAATATTATTATTCTGTTATGTACATTGCCTCATTTTTACATTTCCCAGTATCCTCATGTGCCTTTGAAAATTTATGATGCATATTTTTACTATTATAGTACTACTATACTACTACTACCACCACATATTAAATAAAATATATTAAATTTATAGGATAACGTAAATTTATATACACATATTATAGCAAAGTAAAATCTATATATTTAATGGACAATACAAAATTAAGTATATTATATATTCCCAAATGAATTTAGGTACTTTTACAGAACGACAAAATTAATTGAATTAGAAAAACACTTAAAAATAAATTTAGTAAAAATATTTGCGACTTAACCATACTTTTGGTTTTTAACCATAAATGGATGTATTAGGTTTTTATAAATTACCGCTACTTACTTACCTACAAAGCGGTTCAATTTATCACCTAAAAACGATCATTAGACATAAAAAAAATAAAATATGATTACGTTATGTTTAGAGTCAAATCAAAAGTGGATGCATGTACTAAATTGGTGTTATTTGAAAAAAAAAAAAAAAACAGGAGCAGAAACCCGCTGGATGGTGCGGAATTACAAAAAGCATCCTAAAACCATAGGATATATCGCATAATCGGTAGAATAAACTTCTAAAAAATGAAATTCAATGACGTGAGAAATACGGTTTCAAATTTGGGGCTATATCAGAGTTTTAATCTCTCCTCTATCTCTAATATAAGGATTGGCATCATATAAATTAGCAAAACAACTACAACTTTATGAAAATTTGTGTAAAATTAATGACTACAAGTAACTAAAACCCAATCTTGAAATAATAATTGATTTGACCATACCGAAGAACACTAATGATTGGATACTAATAATGAAGTTCCGGACTCAAATCCCACTCAAGTTATCTTGTAAAAACCTATAGTTTTTCTTTAAAAATAATTAGGAAGACAACTTAGTTATTATTACCACTAAAATAAAAATGAAAGTATGCTATTATGAAGGCAAAATTACTCTACAATAAATAAATTAAAAAATGGTTAACATTCCAAAATAAAAACTTATTATGTGTGATTATTAATATGTTAAGATGCTGCCCTTAAAAGCTGTTAGATGTACTCATCCCATAGTCTTGCAATTTCAAAATAAAACAAAAAATAAATAGAATTGAAAAAATAATTAAGGATCACACATTATTAGGGTATGATTTTAAGAAGAATCACTTTTGTATGAATACTACCAAATTCACGTTGTCTCATTAAAGACTACCAGTACATCATAGTATATTAAAACTAATAATTATGTAGATTCGAATATTTGATGGATTATTCAGCTATAATCTTTATGTAAAATCTTGATCATACTCGTTTAGTCAATTATATAAAATTTTCTCAATCCTAACCAAAAAATATTATCAAAGCTAAGCGAAAAATATTTTATGTAAACTTAAAATTATTCAACAAATCCATAACTCTTTTATTATCTCTCTCTTATATACTCTATTAATTTCCCTATTATTCAATACTAACCAATAAAACATAAAATTATCGAAATAAATAATAAATTTTGTTACATACTGTACACGTGCCAATATATCCATATACTCGTACCTCTAAAGAATTATTTTACATGTTTTACTACTTTTGTGCTATGGCAAATACTACCAACTACTACCACCACTAGTACTAATACTACTACCACTACTACTACTACCATTATAAATAAGTCATTTTTAATATACAGGATAAACCCACACAATAAAATAAGTAGCAAAAGTATATGTAATTTTTTTTACCAGGATCTCGGGTACTTTGAAGTACATATCCTTGCTATAGTGATTGCTAGATAATGCATAAATTTTCTGCATACATGAAGAGAAAGGTTTGTTTTGTTTTTGTTTTTTGTTTTTCTACTTATTATTTGCATCAGGTGCATATTTCAAATAAAATGGTAAATTATTGTGTACAATGTAATTAATTATGCAGAAATTTGAATAGCCTCAGTTTAATTACCAATTATTGAGTCCTTTATTAGAACAAGTAAAATAATTTTTAGTTAGAAAAAAATAAATAAATATTTGATTGCATCAATATATACTTAGTACCTTTTGATTTCGGTAGATAAATCATTTTTCTAAAGTTTATATATTTTTTGAACATTGCTGTTTGTTAAAATATTAATTTGCAGCAACAGGTGTGATAAATAAATTTATCATGTATCCTTAACTGTTACAGTGTTCTAAAACTTAATTCAAATTAATTTATTAAATTACTGCTTATTAAACTATTCTGCATAAATCATTCATCGACCAATGTCATGTATGTAATTATACAATACATGTAGGAAGTGAAGATTTTTAGTTGAAGTCTCTCTTAAAGCATTACTTCTTATGTTTGTTTATTATTATTTCAAGTATGTTTAATTAAACTTTAATTATTCAAAATTATTGTATTTTTATAAATTTATTCATATATAGTTGAGAAATTTATATACAATGATAATGAACAAATTGATCAGTTGATTTTGTAATTTGAAAAAGGAGACCTATTACATAAACCGCCCAAAGAAGGACTTTGTATAACTCATAGTCACACATTTTTGTTGTACATCTTAAAATCGTTTTTTGTAGGCAACAAATGTAAATGTATATATAAATACTTAAGCAAAATGATGTTACAGAATGAATACGGTAAAGATAAATTGTAAACGTAAACCCACATTTTTGTAAACTTTTAGCTACAATGTTCCTTTACAGATCGTTTACAAAGTAAATGTATATTTGCAGATAGAAAATGTTTACCCCTTTGTAAATTTTTAGCTACAATGTACTTTTAGTGATAGTTTACTAAGTAAATGTATGTTTGCTTTGCAGATAAAAAATATTTAGATATGCAGATTAACTTCTTTGTCAACTTATAGCTGGAATGTATCTTTATAGATCGTTTACTAAGTGAATGTATGTTTGTCTATGTTTACGTTTTTGTTAACTTTTACCTCACTATACATAAAAGTGAATTCATCTCGCGTAAAATGAAACGAGCTTAAATTATATTTTGGTGGTTATCAAAGAAATTATAAAGGTTTAATATGTTACAATCATCAATAAGATTTTATATTGCGACTTTCATTAGTGAATTAAACTATACTAAATTTTGTAAAAGTCAGTAAATTTTTTTTTAAATGGATTAAGTATTAAAAACTAAATCATATATTTTACAGCTTCATATAGAATTACATCTTCTTTGATTTGCATTGATAAAACAGTCCTTATAAAAACAAGCTTACATATTGACGATTGAAGAAAAATTTGTTTACTATCAAATTTCTGAACTGATGATCTAAAATTTTATTTTTTTTTTTAAATTTACATATTTATATTCGTACACCTTCTTGCTTTTTTAAAAAAAACCAAGAAAGCAATCCATTTAAATTTTATAAAATAATTAAAAAAATATTTTAAAACAAACCAGCTTTTTTATTTAAATAAATTTCCCAACATAAACTTAAATAACATACAATCAATTAATAATTAATTAAATATTTAATATAATAAGTCTCCAAATATTGAAAATAAATTCTTATTAAATATGAAATACCTATAATTCTTTATATTAATTTGTTTAAAAAAATCAATAAAAATGACATTGCGTTGTCGATTGAGTTTCTAAACCTCGTAAGTAGAATTTTCATTTTATTCCATAAAGTATTTAATAAAAGAAAACCAACTTAAGACCTACTAAAAAATTAATAATATTTTTTTTTTTACTAAAAAAAAAATTATTGATTTATCGAATTTAAAAAGAATGTAACCTTGGTTGAAACATTGACCTTGAATATAAGTTACTAAGTTTTTCAAAAGTATAATATTTCGATTGGCAAATTTCAATGTTGCATTATTGTCGGCTACAATCAAGGATAATTTTCTTCCTATATACATATATATATATATATATATATACATATACATATATATATTATTTATATTAAAAATATGAATATTGAACTGAGATGTTGTGTATAGTGTATCCTGTGAAGAAATTTAGACCGATGAAAATAAAAGAAAACAGATTTAATGTAATATTAAAGAAATAATTTTGTAAGTGTGCGTGTCTTATGTATTATCTTATTAAAATAATTTTAAAAAAAATAATAAATATAAGAAATTTTATAATTTTTTTTTATTTTAATTTACATTTTTAATTTTAATATAAAAAATTGTAGATAAGTACAAAGAAAGAAAATAAATAACAGGAAACGTGTTCCCTGCTGAGAATTTCAAGGCATTGACAATTAGTGAATTTGACTAATTTAAAAAAGGTAAGATGAATGATTCATTGGAACCTATAAATGTACATATACACAAAACTATACATATCTCATATCTTAATGCAAATAGATAGATTGGGATTGTGTCGTTGGTTCATGAAACAACGAAACTAACAGGAGAGCAGCGAAAACAAGCAAACCAATTCACAAAATTGAAAAAAAAAATAATTTTTCACTACTATTTTTTTATTTATAATTCAATAGCGAAAGTCTTAAAATAATTTTTTTTTAACATAATTAGAGAAAATGTAATCTAGTGTATTTTCAAAATTTCTATAAGTTTTCAATTCAAAATATTATTAATGTTTCCTTTAATCAATTCTTTACATTTCAATAAAATAAAATGATGCGATCTTGTACTTCTTTCTAATATCTGTCATTTACTATTGCTCCCGCTATCATTTATACTGCAACAGGTGAACTATGTTGCGTAAACATGAAACAAATATTGTAGGGCTTATATAGAGCTAGGAGATTAAATAAAACAGTGAACAGTTTTTTGTTGAAAACTGTGATAACATTTACACAAACATATGAAGATGCTGGCTTTTACAACAGACTTTGTTAACATACTGCAGCAATTCAATGTGACATCCAATTACCGCGCGATCTATTATGTCCTTACTCTCTATGATAATTCTATCATTTCTTTTATGAAAGGGAGTTGATTTAGATAATTTAAAATATAATTTTGTGATAAAGTTTATTTAAATGATTAAACCTACGTTCAACTAGTATACATGAACACAATAGTCTTCAACAAAAAACTATAGTTTTCTATATATATAAATATTTCTCTATAAATTCTCAGATTTGAACATTTAATAGACTTTTTAGTTCTAGAAAATCCTTTCACGAAATTTGAACAATAGCGTAAAAATCTAGAATACTTTTATGCGAATTTGATAAAATTTGTTTTTACAACTGATGTACCTCTAATGTTTTGATAATATGGCTGTTTGTCGGTTATTTTGTCAATCCACAACACATAATTATTCCAGGCTTTTCTTTTAAGGCACCAGACACATTAAAAATGTTATAGGCTTGTCAGATTTGATATAGTTTAAAATTCCATCACTAATAGCTATCCTACAATATTTCTAAGCGTTCTGCAATACCAAGAATGATTTTTGTTTAAATTGTATCACCTATAGTTTTCCCTACGTATGTAATAGCCCCAACAGACTACTAACACATTTTTTCATTATTTCTAAAATAATTAAATTTTATAAAACAAAAAAAAATCTCTAATAACTTAAATATAATGGAAATATGCTTTGCTATTCATTTTTAATAATAGTAGTAGCTTTCCCAATTTAAATAATCGATATATCTACTAGAAAAATTGTATATGCAAATAGTAGAAAAATTATTCGTTCCATTTTATCTACCTACACTAAAAATTGTAGTACAATCTTTTTTTTTTGTTTTTTTTTTATGGTTCTATGTAAACGCGACCGCATAGAAGTGACCAATTCAGTTTCTTCTTGAAAACCAATTATTACTTAATTGTGATGCTACAACTCGAGTGACTAGTGATCTATTTGTTGCAGTTGATTATTTTAGAGGATCACTCTCCCAACGAACACAGAACTAATATCATATATACTATACTTCATTTTTTTTTTATTTTTAATGCTTTACTATTATTAAGTCAAGATCAAATAGTTAATTCGGTATTATGGAACGGTATTTAATGAATGCTAAAAGTGGTATCAGCGAAAATTGTACACTCTTAAAAGGAAATCCTAAAGGACTGCCGTTATATTGGTTCATATTGTTTATCAAAAGATAACTATGTCATAAACTTAAGAAATACGAACATATTTTTTATTTTATTTCTCCCTTAAAATATTTCTACCAAAACCAGTTATATAATGTTATTACTGTTACTTAAAACAATTTTATTTGAATTATGAATATAAAAATCTGGGATTTTATATTGAAATTAAAAGCAAAAGCAAATATAATGGCAATAAACATACAAACTATACTCAAACTATATACTGTAAAAAATTCTGATAGATGCATATATATATATATATATATTAAGTATATATTTAACTATTTTATAAACATTTATTTACTTGAGATGTATAACAAGGAATAAACCTAACCTGCACAATATGTACTTACTCACCAATTTCTTATTTTTATTTATTTATTTATTTTGTATTTTATAATGAACAGTATATAATATATATATATATATATATATATTTTCAAAGTCAAAAACACAAAAATGAAAAAAATAAAAGATCCCTTAATTTTTTTAAATTTTAAAAGAAATTTTAAAAACGGTGTTTTTTTTCATTATATTTATTTCTTCATTTCTTTCTATTTCTTTTTCTTTCGTAACCTACGAATATACAGTTATTATAATAGAAAATTCCTTTACATAATAAAATATATATTATCATACTTTATATTTCACTTATATTTACATACAATAATATATAATGAGTAGTATATATATATTATATGTATACATATTATTTACTATTTTATAACATTACAGAATTCTTTTACTTTTTTACTATGTAAAATTCTTACGATATTTTGTACAAATCGTAGTAAAATAATAAAAATAAAAAAACAAAAAACAGACAATAAAAAATAACAACAAAAACAAAACTTAGAGTACGACATTCGCCCACGCGTCTGGCTCCTGAAAATTTTCTATTTTTTTTATTGTGTACAAATTGTGCCGTTAAGAAAAACCAAAAAGGATAATAATAATTTAGATATAGCAACGACATATAAACAAGACCAACAATAACTAAAAAAAAAACAAAATTAAAAACAATAACAGAAAAAAAATATACATGTCTATACTGTATCTAAAATCATTATTAACCTTAATATATACATATAGAGATGTATAATGTACTATGTACTACATAAATATTATATTATATTATATTATTATATAAACGGCAGTTATTTATTTACCTTTTTGTTTTTTTTTTATTTTTCAATGTATTAATTCATCCATAAACGAGTATTTTTTTTTTCCTTTTATATCTTCATTTTACTGACCTTTCAATTTTGACATTTAATACATATACATATAAATTTCAATATATAATAATATATACATTATAGTATACTTATAATACTGTTATTAACACATATTTGAAAAATTCTAATTCTATATATTTATATATATATATATATATCAATCTTATTATAAATATTCCAATATTTATTTATTTATTTATTTATTTATTTTTTATCTCAAAAAGAGCAATTTGCTAATTATTTATGCATATTTAAACGTATAACCAACTATTGTATAGGCATATTAATTATAATTAAAAAACTCCAAAAAAAAAAATTAAATAAACCAGAAGTGCAAGAAGTTTCTACATAATACATAATACAGGGTGATATTTTTTAGAGTGCGGTAAAATTTCGACAGAGAAAAAATGTTATTTGATAGATAGCGATTTACATAATCAATCATCTTTACCGTTAAATTTAGAACAACATTTACCCTATCATATGCAAGGAAGCATGAAAATTGTACATATACACAAGAAAATATCTGTGCTTTAGGCAAAAGTGTTGAGTAAGATCTGAATTTGTTTATTCGTTACCTTTAACAAGAAGTTAATTCGGAAATAAACAAACAAAATATAACTAAATAAAATTCTCTGACTTAAAAAACAAAAAAATAACCCTTTATTAGTACTATTGTACATCACAATTAAAATATTTCAGCAACATTTTAATTTTATGTATATAAACAATATTATTTTGTGTACAAACAAATTTGTAAAATATACAGGTAAATAAGTAAATATAAATTATATTAGAAAGCTTTTATTCCTTAATCCTTATGTAAACAATATTTTTTTTTCATATTTAGTATTAAAAGTATATACGAATACATATGTTCAATATGAAAAGCTTTATATAAAAACAAAATATGAATATATATTCAGGATTAAATGAATTATTATTGTATTGTATTATAATATGCTTTGTATATGAGCATATGTAATTAGAAAAGCAAAAATATGTCTATATATAACGAGACAAAAAAATAAAATCAGCTGTCTAATAAATATTTAATTTTACGATGTAATATTAAAAAAGTAACAGTTAATTTTCAGTAACATCAATGTTAAACAATCACCTCTCAGCATAATTTTTTATGTATTTGCTAACAATTACTTGAATAAAAAAATAGAAAAGGTGTAAGTGTAATAACGTTCAAAGTATATTCATAAGTATTCTGACAAATTTATTTTTTGATCAAATTATATTATCACAGATAGAATTTACTATATTTTTTTTTAAAAATAATTATCATAATTCTCTTGGTTTAAGTCAAAAATCTGTACAGTTTTAAATTACATGCTGATGATTACAAGCAAAATTTTTCGAAACTAATAATTTTTATTTATCTCTAATAACAGTATCTTATATCTTTAACAGTTACAACACTCAATTAATGGTGCTAAAAAAATGTAATTAAAATATACTTCACAAAACATTTTTGTATACAACTAGAGGCTTAAATGTGCCATATTCAAACAATTTAAATGGTATATAAAAGATTAAAACGAATTTAAGATTACTCAAAACTGTTCGATATAACAAAATGCATATTAGATACATATAAAGAAAATTTAAAACTATAATTTAATTTTAATGTTTGATAATAATTGTGAGTTTTCGCTATTTTCCTAAATTCAATCGAAATAATATAAAATCATTATATTATATTATATTTCTTTGAAAATGCAAAATTAAAAATGTAAAATATATAATAATAATGCCCTAATTTATATAACTACAACCACCACATTCAAAAAATTCCAAATTATAAAAGAAAAGATTGACTTTTTCTTTTATAACTTACCCTATCTTCTCATACTCACAGAATGGGTTATATGACATTGAGAATGATGATTATGACATTCTTTAGTACATACAATATATAAATTAGATCTACATTTTAATGTTTTTCTACTAGAAATGTAATCAGTAGTTTATAAACATTTTAAAAATTCAAAATTGACCTAATGATACAGTCATAGACTTTTAAAATTTTACTAAAATATCAAAATGAAATCTTAAAGTTTCTCTTACAGCTAATTGACTCCGCAAGTTAGCCCGATAATTTTTTTTTTACAAAATAAAATCTACTGTTCATATTAACTATCCTTATACATAATATACCAAGATGGTTTTTGAATGTACAATACTAATATACCAATATGGATAATAACAATCAAGAATAACTAGAATAGTATGAGAGAATTGAAAAAAAAAAAAATAAAAACGTATTTACAAAAATAATTAAATTATACCGTTATATAATTCTATATACACACCTACAAAAAAATTTAAATATGTATTAACGGTTTTCAAAATATAAATATACTATAATCAACATGATGTACTTAACTATCGTGTTTATATGCCGTATAAACAACTGAAAATAACTGTATATATATATATTATATATATGTATATATTTATATATCTAATCATTTTAAAAACACAAATAAAAAAACATTTTCTATTCGATATGGGTATACGTACTTCAACTACTACATTCAAATAATAAAAAAAAAAAATTTATCATCTTTCAAAAGTATAACAACAAAAATTAACACAACAATAACATAACAAATGATTAAAGAAAATTAAACAAAAAAGAAAAGCAGAAAAACTTATTTGTTATTAAAAAAAAAGCAAAAAGAAACTAAAGAAAACGAAGAAAACCCGTTAAATAACTAAAAGAAAAAAAACCAAAAAAAAAGCAACAAAAACTAATAAAAATAGAGAATAACAAAATATAAAAAGAATATAATAATATAATAGAAAGAGAAAAATAAAATATAATAAAATAGAACTAACATAGAGAGTAGAAAAACAGAATAGAAAATATGAAATGAATCTCTTTAAAATGATTTTTGTTTTTATTTTTTTGTGAAAATAATGATGAAAAAGAAATGAAGAAAAGTAAATAATATAATAAAATAGATGTATAAAACAATTTTGTTCAGAGAAAAAAACAAGAACTTCTGTAATACTCATTTTCTAGTGTTTTTTTTTTTTTTGTTTTACTTTCCAAGGACATTCTGGGTCTACTCACTTTTCATTATTCTTGTTTGTTTTGGATTGTTTTTTTTTTTCATATTTAAAATATTATAAAATCTTAATATGCGATTCAAAATTTTTAAATACGGGTTACCAAAGAAACCGTATGTATATTTGTACATATGTAATATATTTCTTCTTTTTTCTTCATTTGGATAAAGTTTTAAAAGTTTATTTATTTAATTCTAAATGAGTATTGACTTACTTATAGATTATTGATTCTGTTTAGGTTACCATAAACATTCTTAATTTCTAATTTTTGACCTTACGATGTATTGATTATATTATGTGACTAAGCAGATCAGTAAATCCAGGGCTCAAATCTCACTCAAGGCATTTACTTGTAATATTTAGTTGAAAATTTTGTTTTTAATTTTTTTTTTTTTTTAGGTTGAAGAAAATTATCGAAAGAGAAATAGAGACTGTTTGAAACATTAAAATAAAAAATTTATTAATTTAGTATAAATTCTTAATATTCTCTTTCGTCTTCTGAATGTTAGCGAAGATTAAACATTTGCAAAAATGTTAAGAAATGCTTCCCGACTTCTGGATCAATTCACCTATAACTCGAATTCTTATTAAATTTCATATGTGTTATCCTGCTCTCTTCAAACTGATACAAAATAGAAGTATATTATTAACCAAGCCTTTGTTCTTGATTTGACATGCGTTTTTAACATTTTTAATTACTTGATGTACACATAATGAAAATGTACTTTGAAATTTGATAAAATATTAATTAATAATATTGTTCTACCTTGATATTATATCAATTTCCGGTTCATGTATTTAATACACAAATCGTAATTACAAATTTATTCATACCGAATTTTTAATATTATTTTTTTTAGACTTAATTCGATGCACAAACATTTTTCTCTTGTCAGTTTTGTTGAGCCTTGCTTTTTAGAGATAGATTTGTTTAAATTTTTAAAATGGCTGAAGATAAATGCAAGATATTATAAAAATAAATTGCTTCATTTTTATTGATTCTAAATTTGCAAAAAAATTAATTTGAAATTGTAAGCAAAATTTTAACCAATTTTAAAATGCGTGTCCATAAACGTCAATAAATTCATATGATTATAAATCAGCCATGTATATTGCAATTGTCACGTCATACTGCGCTTATGGCAAAGCCTTAATTCTAAATAGAAAGTATTACTAAGCCAGATATAATATCAAGAAACATTTGTATATAAATATATTTTTAGAAAAAAAAATTTACAATTACATATTGATAATAGACGGCAACCCTAATTTTTAATGTGAATATATTAAAAAACAAAAATGATTATATAATAGAATTTTTGTTATTATATTCTCCCTTTATTTTTTTTTTGAAATTATTTTTAAATAAATTTTTAAGAAATTTTATTTTCCATTCGTAATATGCGTAGTTTTATACAGCTAATTTGGTTTAGAAGTTTCAGATAATAATTAAATCTGAATTCGTAGTTGCAATAAGTTTACTAAATGTCATTTTTAGTATTCGACACATACGAGTATATATACAGAGTTTATTTTCCAATCGCCCAACACAGAATAAAAGTACATAGACGCCGATCACATAACGCTAATAAAAGATAGTTTAGAAGTAACTAGAAAACATTTCGGTTTAAAAATAAATATAAAAGTAACTAAATAAGCATCATCACAACATCTGTAATCAAAATAAGCTCATTTGCGGCTGCGATGATATAGGTATCAAATCCCCTCCATAAATTTGCAAGAATATTTACAGCAGATACAGGAACGGCTTTATAAGTGGAAAATGAAGGTTAATGAGAGTTAAAGGCTACATGTAAATTTCTCGTTAAAAAAGGGATTATGCCTACCAGTTGGGATAAATGGAATGAATATTTCGCCAGCTAACAAGGCTACCTGATATGCAATACCTGGGAGTTCACAAAAAATTAACTTGGAGGAAGCACAAAAAAACAATGTAACTAATAAATAGATCTAGAATACAAAGGAATTCTGAAACCAATCTGGTCTTATGGGTGTCAGTTATGGAATTCAAAGGATGCAATCAAATATTTTACGTATCATAACCCAGGCCCCTTTGGTACCTTACAAATATTAATCTTTTTTATATAATTCTAAGTCTATGGAATGAACACCTTTATACAGAGATTTGAATTATTATGGTATATCTGTTTTTATATAGAAATTTGAGTCTGTTAATTATCTATTAATTTAAATGTGGAAAATTATATCTACTGTAGGCTACTTCGCTTTCATAATAGCATAGCTTCATTCGATTCTTAGTAACAACCAAAAGTCTCAACTATTTATCATTTATTTTATCTCAATGATAAAGGGTACTGGACCAGAACGAAAAACTCATAAAGCATTTTTTTTTGCTTCATCGGGAATCGAACTTGAAACCTTTTGGTTGAAAGACAGGTGCTCTGCTCTACCTATTGTGCCACCCAGCGTGTCAATCTACATAAAAATTTAAATATAAACTTAGTAACAGAAGAATTTGAAAAATTTAAAAACAGATATTCAGCCAGACTGATCCAACACCCTAACCTTTTGGCGAAAGGCTTACAAAACATTTCTGCAACAAGGAGGTTAAAGAAAAAAGTCGCTAGTAGTATGTTTAAGGCAAAACTATGGTCGAGCCAATATGATGTGCCAAATCATTTTAGATTGTTAGATTTGAATAAAGGTCATAATTGTTATAAATTATTATCATTTTCGTTCATTATCATTCAATAAAATGATACTGTTGAAAGCGACACGAATTCCCGACACGAATTAGACTATTCAAAAAGGAAAATTTACTAATATGAATGGAAGTCGATGAATTAAAAAAAAAATGTACCGAAGCTAACAGCATTGGTTGGCAGCGAAATCTCTCTCCCAAAATTTCTAAAACAAAAATCTCTCATTTTTTTATCCATCAGCAGCTACGCAAAATAAAAAGTTGGCAATTTTTTTGAGAGGATTTTATCTTTGGGTATATTCTGTTTCTGGGGTTTTAGTCCATGATAAAATTTTTTTTTTGGGTTTGGTTACGAGGAGGGAGGGAGGGTCTTTGTATATTTTTGAACTAATTTTTTAAAATATAATTTTAAAATACATTGGTTATTTCAATTATTGTTGTTAAAAAAACACGTTGACAAGTATATACGCTCAGATCAGACCCATTGTATCTGAGTCATTTTTATTCTGGCGTTATACCGAAAAAACGTTTTTTTTTTTTTTAAAAACAAAAGTCAAAATAAACAAAAACAAAAAAAAATCTTTTATCCTATTTTGTATTCTAAGTGTATGTTTTTATATTTCCTTTTCTATATGACTTAATAACATAATGTTTTTGTTATTGTTTACTTTTTTTTTCTTTTATCATATTATTATAGTATGCTACACCTATATGTATGTTAGGATACATTTGTTATTTTATTGTATATTCTATATATTGTTTGTTATATATTTTACTTTCAAATAGATTATTGTTAAGAATTTTATTTTACGTACTTTTTTTTTATTTTTATTACTTTTTTTTTATATATATGTAGCTATATGTATAGTAATAAAATAAATATATATATTTTAAATATAAAAAAAAAATAAAGGATTAAATTCTAAGTTGATTTTATTTATGACGGTACATATGATTATTTAATAGTATTAAAAATTGTATATATTATATTATGATAATAGTATTTATGATATTTTTGATCAATATACTTAATACGTAAGTGTATATTTTTGATTTAAAACATAATATTTTTTTTTTGTTTACAGTTAATAATTATTTATTATTTAAATAAATTGGAAACAGTACAATATTAAATAGATAATATCATCTGGTAACAATTGAAATATTTTGAAATATAGAGGAGACGAACAACACAAAAACTTATCTAAAATAGTAAGTGTGGTATTAGAGAACAAAAATAAAACCGAACGAATGGAATATTGACAAAGATAAACTGGGCAGGGAATGGAATACAAAAACTTTTGAACAATTATACTGTTTAATAGTGTTTATGAATTTTTTTTCAATATAATATACGAGAGAATAAATCTATAATAGACGAATAGAATAGAAAATGAGAGTTAGCTCAATTATCGACTACACATTCCATTTATAGATTTTATAGTACTTGTATACAAATTTTATTACAGATTTTATAATACTTCTAGAGGTATTCGTGTACCATCCCACTCTAATATAATTACAAGTCTAAATGGAAAAAAATGAAATACATACTTTATTCATAAAAATTCGAACTGGTACAAATAAACTATACAACTTCTACCATCGATAAATAATTTTAGAATAAACAAAAAAAAAAGCTTGTTACAATAGCTAAGATAATAATTGCCAAAAATTTCAATGAACGAAATTACAAGAACGAATATCCAGATAAAATTAACTTTGAAACAAATGTATGTGGTTAGATAACAAGCTATCAGCTATAGTAATGTGAAAAATTTGATATGGTGAAAATTTATTCACGAAATCATCTCAAATAATACAGCAGGTCCATATCCCGAATGGGAAAAGGACCGGAAGTTGGTCTGAAGATTTATCTGCAAATCCGCTGAAATAAATAAATAATATAGCTTATGTAGATGACAATTAAATAACATTAGCATTTTTTTTTTTAATTTTTGTTTCAATACATATTATCTTTAGTATAGTTATATGTATCACCAGTTGTCTCAAATAGAACGAGACATAGAAAAAAGGTATTTGTATTAACTGTTGAGTCTTTAGACGAAAAGAATTTCCATTTACTGCATATTTATTACATCTGACTGAATTTTTTACTGAACCACATATAACTGAAATCATATTATCAATTTTTTTTTTAGAATGGTCTTATATCTAATATTTCTAAGATAGGATTGATTCTTCAATTGACATGTAATTGGCATCATATAGTTTTGATTTTTAGTTATATGAACAGAATGAGCCCTGTCTGATCACTTTCAAATTTCTACGATTTGCTCTACGTAATCTTCCCTGATCAAACCAAATAATCCTACCATCATACATTCTTTTTATTTCTGATTGAATTTACTTATATTTTTGTTATATTTTTATAATAAAAGACTCTGTTGTTTTTAATTTCAAAGTAATTAAATCTTAAATCTTATTTCACACATTATGTAAAATGTGAATTTTAATAAGTAAATTATATTATCTTTTTTAAACTGTTTGAATTAAATAGTAAATAAAATATAATAAAAATAAAATAAAATAATGCAAGATGATAACATATTTTATATTATAATATACTTTAAATTATATATGTATTTTCTAAATTTTAATTTTGTTGTTGTTTCTTTTTTATTAAATTGTTTTATTAGATTATAAATAAATAAATAAAATAGTAGCTCTCTATTATAATTCAATGTTCTAAAATTATCTAAAAACCTCCACATTTTTATAATGTTTAGGTTTTTTAAAAAATTTAAACTATTTCAATTTTATAGTATGTCTTTAAGCCATTTTTTAATTATGTAATATGGTATACATAGGTTTAATCTATAATATATATATAATTCTTTATTCCTTTTCAGCAATGACTTCATTTTTGAAATCTGATATTTTCTCAATCCTATTATTAGATTATATAACATATTATATTTTATGTATATTTATAGTTTTGCGGAACAAACATTTCAACTATTTCAATTCTATCCTTTTGTATGATGAGAATGAGAAGTATTTTCATTTTTTTTTACCTTTTTTCAACACTACACGTTAATGTAATATAATTAAATAATTTTCCAGTTAAAATAATTAATAATCAAAACTAAAAAAAAAAATAAAAATAAAAAACGAATGAAATTTGAATAATATAAGAAATTATTACAATTTTCTGAATAAAATATCTTTGAAAAAATTTTGTTTCCTGTAAATAGTGTAAATAAAAACTTACCAAAAAAAAAGAATAATTAAAAAAAAGAAAATTACCAAATCTGTAATAAATGGTTCTGTGATGTTTTTGTTTTGTTTTGTTTTTGTTTTTATACTTCTCAAATATCACATCTTATAATTATTTTAATACAAGAAATCATATTAAAGTTTTTAAAGAAATGAAAAATAAAACTTTCCTACCCATTCGCATACAAAACGCTCACATAGCAATATGCATTCATATAGGTATACAAAGTACAAACTTACAATGAAAGCAAAAGGATATGTTCATTTTTGTTATATTTCTGTTACGTTAGTTTTTGCACGTTTTATTAAAAAACAAAAAAAAATTGCAAAGTAAACTTTATAATTTTTTTTTGCCTTTTATATATCCTAAAGGGATTTTATAGGGAAAAAAAAACAATATTAAAAAAAATATTTGCAATGCAAAAACCAAAATCCAATTCAACTTATATTATTATATGAATATAAAGAAAGTCATATGTTATGTTAGTTGTACAACAGAAATCCAATAACTTTTCAATAGCTTATAGACATGTTTTTCAATTTTTGTTGGCAGAGTTGTACAAAATTTATTGTCCATTTTCAATTTCTACCTTAAACTACTGAAAATGACTTAGTGATGGTTAGGATATTTATTATGAGGGCCTGCAGAAACAATCATACATCTAAAAATGTAATATTAGAAGCCCAAGATTTGAACTGGAAGACAACGACATGTTGGATAATAGTTGAGAACCAAAACTATTAAATGAACACTTTAACTGCTTCACACAAAGTCTTGATAGGCTAACAATAAGTTTTTTAGTTTTGATATTTTTACTTTATAAAAATAACTTTATTAATTTTAGAGTATTTTCGTCTTCATAATAAAGCATAGTTCAATTTTATTTCAATGATAATCGATTTGTATTCTCAACTATTTTCAATGGAATAATAAAAAGAAAATAATTTTTACAAAACACGTGCCTTGATCGGTATTCAAAGCTATTTTGTGGTCAGATGCTCAAACTACTAAGCATGTCTTGAACGGTATTTAAATTAATTAGTGGTTAGATCACCAAACTGTACACTAAAAACAAAAAACCTATATAGACCGTAACCAAACCATTAAACTACACACGATCATCATCAGCGAATGAATGTAAAGTAAATTAGCCAATAGTAGAATTCGATGAAGATGATATGACAAAACCCAAAACATGCTAGCAAAGTAAAAATAAATAAATTAAAAGATTTATATTTACATTAAGTATATTAAAAATTAAATTTTGCAATTGAAAATATTAATTATGCCATCAATAGATGAATTTGCGAACGAAATTTCAAATAATCGCAAAATGACAAAAAAAGAAAAACTGTCAAGTCAAGGAAAATTGTGTAATAATAATTGTTCGATAAGTCTTAACGTATTCAGTATAGAGCAAGTGTACCAAAGGTGGGCTTCCTCTTCACATCCGAAAGCCTAGACAAGCTATGGTCTATGTACAATTACATATACATTTTTTTTATGGAGGACTGACATCTGATATTTGACATTTAAAAAAGTTGTTATTAATCATTGAAATTGGTATTTATTTAAAAATAATATATAAAAAAAGTACCCATTCAAGATTTGACATTAAAACAATACTATTGCTATAATCATATAAGTGTTATAAAAAAATAAACTTCCCAAAAATAAAAAAAAAGATCGAAGTAGAAAAAAATATAAATTCAATACACAGCAAACATTATATTCAACAAGAAAACTAAATCCAATATTAAAAAAGAACTCCCAATACTGAAATGAAATACAAAAGAGAAAATTAATTATTGTAAAATAAAAGCAGAATCAGATCCAGTTCAATTACAGCTCAATTTCCAAATTATAAATTTAAACCAGTTTTTAGACTAGTTTTTTAGACCAGTTTTTTAGACCAATTATTATATGAATTGGATTTTTGAGTTTTATTAATTTCATTTATGTATAGTTTAGTATATATAAGTTTCAATTCTAAGGCTTGGTTGTATTAAATTTCCATACATTTTATTGATTCACCATTGAGCTAGATAATACAAGTTCATCAAAGGTCATTGTATAAAATTTAAATTGAATAATTTGATCTATTCAAACCGCTATTGAAATTATCAGTATGGAGAACATGTTTTATAGTACGCTGTACACAATATACATATATTATACATATACATATGTTTTTTTTTCTTTTTGTAAAAGAAAAACGATGAAGTCTGCATATTTTTGTTTTTTTTTTTTTTAGATCTTAAGTTTTTGGTAGAATTTTCTTTATATACCTGGATTCTTTATAACTTGAATGATAAATCTATTTAATTGTCTGTTTATATACAAAATTCAAAACTTTTCTTTTTATTTATTTTTTTTTTTTTTTTTTTTTATTTGTATGCCAGAATAATGTCTTCGTCTCCTACTTCACCTTGAAATTTGTTTTTGTGATTTTGTGAATTCTTGAATAATTGGGTTGTTTTTAAGCTCTCACACATGAACTTGAAAAATAAAATATAAAGAAAAAACCTTTTATTTTTTTTATTTTATAAGATCATTCAATAAAAAATATTTAATAATAAGGATCGTCCTAAGATTACTCGCAGTTGAGAAAATTATTTTAATAAAAGTAAAATAATATGTTTTCATTTTTAATTAATCAATATAAAATGTGGACTGAATATGAAAGTATGAGATGTATTTAATATATTTTTTCTACCAATGCCAGTATACCTATATATAGAAACAAATAGGTGTTTGTATTTGATATATTATAGACTTGCAGGGAATACCAGTACATATATGAATTGCCTTCTAAAAAATACTTTCGAATTTTTTGAGTTGGAAAATGTATTCCAGTAAAGTATTTTTCATATTACGGTATTCTTTAGAAGTTCATACAAAAAATTATTTTATTTCTATCTAGTTACTGAGAATGGTATAAAAAAAACCCCATAGATATATAAATGTACATCTCATACTTTCATATTCACTTCATATTTTATATTGATTAAATAAAGAAGCAAATATATTATTTCATTTTTATTAAAATAATTTTCTCAACTGTGAAGTATCTAGGACGATTCTTATTAGCTAAATATTTTTTTTATTGAATGATCTCAAATAATTAAGAAATTAATTCTTTTATTTTCATTCCTTTATTTTTTAAATTTTCTTTAATAATTTTATTTTTAAATAATTTTTCTCTAAATCCCAAATATATTAAATTAATAATTATTAGATGTCGAGCGTGCGACAAAAATATTAACATTTACGAAGAATTATTGGAATTAGTAACGATGCATGGCCCTACTACATCAGGAGATGACATATTTAATTGCGTTTATGAACTTCTGCAAAAATAGAATTTACCTCAGTCGAAATTGATTTTATAGCAACAGACGGAGCTCCTTCAATGAAAAATTAAAAACAAAACTAAGTGAAATATAAGGACAGGTCTAAGATTCATCACACCTTTTGTAATATTCATCAGGAAGTATTATGTACGAAAGTAATAAAAATAGAAAATTGTGTTGAAGCCTATAAGCAAAATTATAATTTCATAAGATCTCAAGGCTTAAATCAACGAAAAGTCTCTAGGTTTCTAATTGAATTATTCTGATTTGTCATACTATACCGAAGTACGTTGGTTATAATGCTCCAAGGTTTTTAAACAATTTATCGATTTAAAAAAAATAAATGTGTCAGTTTTTAATATCCAAGAATCAAGACATCACCTTATTTTCTGATACGGTCTGGTTGCAAGATTTATCCTTCATTGTTAATATAACGAAGCACTTATCCGATTTGAGTTTTAAACTGCAGAGAAAGCATCAGATCATTACCAATTCATGTGTGACCAGATTAATGCATTCAAATTTAATGTCAAATCCAAAATTTCAGTCATGCAACATGTATAAATCCAGTTTAGGTGAAACTACATCATATGAAAAATACGCGGAAAAAATTATACGCTCAAAGATTCGCATGTGAAATGATGACCATGTTTGGAAGTATGTATTTAGGCGAACAGATATTTTCTCTTATGAAAGGAAATAAGTCTACAATCAGACCAAAAATTACTTACAGTTATCTCTCAGTCAGTTTTAAAATTAATTACTGCAAATTATTGGTCCTGAAGTAAGAAAGATGGTTGCAAAGCAAAAGTGCCTTATATCTGGGAAAAAATATTAATTTTACCCTTTTTTGTACTTTTCAAAATAAACTTAGTTTACTATACTAAACATTTAAATCCTTTAAACATTAACACAAATCCAAATAAACATTAAAATTATATATTTTTTGCCCGTGTTGTTAGTATTTGAGTTTAACATGCTTGTTCTACAGGATACCAAATTTTTTCGGTTCCAACAATCACGAATTTCTACTTTTAATAACTTTTAATTTAATAACGAAAATGGCTTTTGTTCGGTTCTGTTATCTTGTATTAGAAAAAAATCAGGTTCTGGCTCGGTTTTGGTGTTTTACTTACTTTCTTCATATTTGAAAAAAAAAACAAAAAACCAAAATTAGATAAATTTAATATTTTGTTTTAAGTAACATACACACACTTATTTCAATATCAATAATATCATCATTATAGTTTTTGTTATTTTCTATTTGTTTTGAACAATTTTCGAACACTAATGTAATAACTGAACAATTCTTTAATTGATTTTATCGTTTTATACCTTTTTGTACAACCTTTATGGAAAAACTAAGTGAAATAAATTAATAATGGTATGGCCGAAGGCCTCAGATACTAATGCTAACATTAGCTTTTTAAGATATATGTAAACTAATTTTCCAATTTTTTTTTTTTTCAATAAATAAATAAATTTATTATTCGTAGTTTTCGTAAAATGGATAGTTTATTAGTTGTTTTGGTTCATAGAAATGTTGATTAATGGCATAATTTTTTGCTTCGAATAAAAACCAATTTCCATGTCGGCTTTTTGTAATTATAATTTAGTTAATTTACTATTCTGAACATTCTATTTAGAATATATTCCGATATGTTGTCAATACACAAACCGACCATTAACCGATCGAACAAAAAAGCAATTTAACCGACATGATGCCATAACACAAACCGATTTTAATCCTATACCGCCTAAAATCCATAAAAGATACAAATATAAAAAGGATGGCACAGAACATTTTAATGTAAGCTAAATATTAAAAATTCAGTGGTCGCCAAACTTTTAAAATCTATAATCATTAGGTTTACTTCTTTGCTATTTTAACGCTTATTTAATGAGAACAAAACGTGAAATATAATAAACGTAGGGATGAGCCTGCTAATATTGATAATATTATACAATTTCGATTTGTATGATAGGTCTTATTTTCAAAAATTATTTGATTTCCAATTCTTTCAATTCTAAAAATGGTGATTTTTTTTTTTTAAATTAATTCATTTGGAGGATTGACATTGAATCAACGGATATTTTGCGACCTATTAGGAAAAAATATATGTATGTATATAAATTCAAATATATAAAAAAGTTTACATTTAACTTAAAAAAAAAACCCTCAAAAACTAAATAAAAAACTTAATAAAATTTTTTTTATTTAAAACAATTTTGACTCTTTATAGTACAAAATACAAAATTTATTTTATTCAAGAAGATTTTTAAGTTTTGATGATGATGATTTTCTACTGTATAAAATATTTTTTGCATAGGTATGCTAGATATATTACTATACTTGAAACAAGAGCTCATCAAAATGAATGAAAGAAATATAATATAAAGATATTTTCAGTTGACAAAGGTACAACATGAATCCCTTATGTTTCTTTTATTTATTTTTTTTTTTTTTCATTTCACTTTATTTTATTATTATTGTATTTAGGACATAAAACGTGTCCTCAGCTCAATAATTTATGACAAGAACATATGAATTCAAAAAACAAAATTACAATAAGAACAACAACCAAAAATGATATGCATACATATATATATATATATATATATATATATATATATATATATATACATTGACTCGTATTTCTTTTTTTGAGCACCTTTTGAGTACTTAACTGCTTTTTCTGAGTTACAATTTTTTTTTTTTACAATGATTACAATGATATACAATATATACGAGTTACATATAGAATTCACCATTTTGTAAATTTGATTCATATACATATAGGCTAATATTTAAAAACATACACACATACACTTCACAGTGATATGAAATTTGATATTAGATTGCGTATTATATATTTTAATTTCATAAGAGAGCTGATTGAGTAAAGAGTTGGAATCCTGTTGGGTTTTAAAAACAACAGAATATTTACCTTAATTATTTTTATGCGTTGCCGCTGTTGAATATAAAAAGAGGGATATCTCCTTTTTCCAGAATATTTACATTAATTATTTTTATGCGTAGCCGTCAATTTCCGAACCAGACAATGTGAATTCCTTTAAATTATTCAATAATATTTAGGACAAAGGAAAAAACTTAGTTATCGTCGAGTACAAAACACTGAAGAAGTCTGCAAGTAGTAGACGAAATACGCGTATCTGTATGATAAGCATATCAGTAAAATTAAAAGGAAAATATTCGACTATTTTCACTGTTATACCAAAATTTTACTCTAACGATGGAAAACAAGTTTTTATAAAAATTAGTTATCGTCCTGATCTTAATCGAGCTAGAGGTAGACCGAGAGCAAGATGGGCGAGCCCATAACGTGGAAAATGAAAGCAAAATTGTAAAGTTCATATTAAAAAAAACCATGTACTTATAACTATTACAATCTTATGTATATACGTATATTATATTATGTAATATATATTTTGTACAGATTGCAAAAAATGAGCTCGCAGAAAAAAAAATGTATCCAAAGTTTTATCAGTCATTCTGCATCTAATTTTAATGAAATGTGAATTTGCCGTTGGAAAGACTCTCTCCGCTTCTACACTAGTTGGTGGGATCGTTAATACATAATCATGTATCCTCTGTAGATTCAGTCCTAATTATTATTCTTTAGATAAATTAATATTCTTTCTATTACTGATTAAACTGATTTTTTCAATTTTTCCTTTAAGGACATATCGTTGACGATAAAATTCTCATTTTCTACAATTGTTTCTGAATAGTTAAAGTACAACTTTACACACTTTACTTTAACACACTTTTCAAAATATTTATATGTAAATTTTGAATTAGATTTGGCATGTGTCATATTATGTAAGTGTAAGTTAAATAAATAGTGATGGGATGATAGAAAATCAAAATCGAATTTTAAAAAATCGATCAAAAGTTTATAAAATCAACATTAATATGTTAAAATTGATTTAATATAAAAGAATAATTAATATTTTGTATAATACCGAAATACTGGTATTTTTTTTACAAATACCGGTATCCAATACCGCAGAAAAATGTGTGGAATACCGGTTTTCGATATTCGGGATCCCGGTATTGCAATCCTTAACTTCAATGGAGCGACATTGTGAAGAAGATCAAAGCTCACCTCGAGCTGTAGCACCATATAATGATGATGATTAGTATTTTGCAGAATATTGAATTGTACTTCAATGCTTCAAAACAATGGCGCGACATAAAAAAATCTCATTAAAGTAATTATAATATAACTCAGGTAAATAACAGTGGGATTTTTGATGTATGCAGCCCGAGCTATTCGGATCTACTGTACCTTATTCAGGTGATTAAATAAAAGCATAAATATGATTTTCCCAGTTCAATATTGTGAACATTACGATTCTGTATTATGTACTTCATTATATGATTTACAGAAATAACAATAAAATAAAGCAAAAATTTAAAATAATCCAAGGAGGGCTAGTTCAGTAAATAACATAAAAATAAAACATTTACAGATTAAACAGATTACAGAATTCTTATTAACACAGTATTAGTAGATAGTGATATTCATCGATGCAGCAGAAACATGAACCATATTTAAAACTGATGAAAACTACTTAAACAGGATTATCTGAGAGTAAAAATTCGTTGTTATATTTTTGATTACATAAATATTAACTAGTTGTTCTGAATATAACTTCTTCTTGTTCTTAATCTAACCAAATAAATAATGACATAATGAATATGAATGATATTTATTTTATTTATATGACATAATATGACTACGCCATGTTTTATGAATGAAAGAAAGCTCTTGCTCATTAAAAAAAAAAAATCTAATCTAACCCCAACAATACTTAAGACTACTGCAATAACATATATTATTTATTAATCTACAAATCTATTAAAAACATTTGTATGTATATAATATAGTATACATCCCTTTTCCGGGTTAACCAACTGAAAATTAACCACCTCCATCCATCATAATATTAATATGTAAAAATGTTTCAAGGCTAATGGAACTATTAAGTAAAGCTGTTTAAGATAGAGATGCAACTTCTAAGCTTTGATGTCTCATCAAAGTAAATAAGCATGTTTGTTTATATAATATTCACATTATATTTTTTGATAGTAATTCTATACAGGCGTCTTTATTATTAGAATAAAAGAAAAAGATGAAGTCGATTTTATTGTATCACAGCAGACTAAATTTTAGATTTTAAATGCATCATCTGGACAAATACTTCAATAAACTTAGTCAAGGTTAGTAACATAAAATTCTTCTCTACGGAAAAAACACACATGCATGATATTTTTTTCCTTTTTTAAAAACATATACTTACCTATTCTAGTATCCTATTCTGACTAATCTTAACTTCGTTTTTCTATTTTTTTGTTGTTTTACAATTTTTTTTTTACATTTTGTGTGAATGGTTCTACTTGTCATTCTACATGTTTTTCTACAATAATAATTATTATTATTATGTAATTTTTGTGAATCTTTTCAAAGTTCTAAAAACTTTTTTTTTTTTTTGTAAATGTGATCACCCCAAGGGGAACAATATGAATTTAAAATTTAATTTTAACACAAATT
This sequence comes from Argyra leucocephala, assembly GCA_963942445.1. Taxonomy (NCBI): domain Eukaryota; kingdom Metazoa; phylum Arthropoda; class Insecta; order Diptera; family Dolichopodidae; genus Argyra; species Argyra leucocephala. The sequence goes on along the minus strand of OZ012677.1, from coordinate 33,111,782 downwards.
CTTATTTTAATTTTTTTTTTTTTGCTATTAAATTCAGAGTAATATGGGAACACTTATATTTTAAATTTACTAAAATAGAATATTTTTATATAGTTTTTGCAGCCTCATACTCGATGAAAAGGAATAATATAGTTTTAATTATTTTCAGTGGAAATAACTAACCTAAGTATTTTAGTAGAACTGGAATTGAAGGATATAAAAGTGTAAATGAATATTAAAATTCTGAGACAGTCTTCTGATGATGGTGTGTAATAACCGAAATCGATTCCGAAGATATTTAATAAAATTGTGAAATATATACCTAGAGTTTTAATATTTATTTAATTTTAATAACGTTTCACCTAAAGCCTGCAGCATATTCTATAAATTTTATATAAATGTCTACTGAAAATGATAGATTAAACAACTTTTATTCCCGAAAAACTGTTAAAAGTCATTGTCTATCTTGCTATTTCATTTGACTATATCTAAAAAAAGCCTGTTCATTAAACTAATTGTTCCGAACATACTCCTGTTGCTACTGTCTGTTTAGTCATTAAATTCAGTTAGGTTAATTAATTATTAAAAACCACCAATCTAGATTTATTTAATAAATCATTGAATTGGATTCTCATTACATAACAGTTCTTAACTAGCTGTGACTGAAAACCTTTCAGCAATTAGAGATTACACATTATTAATATATTTTTGTCAGATATGAAATTGACCAAACTAGCATAAAATCTATAAGACATAATGAATGGTAGAGGTACTACCAATTATCAGTTGAACTACTGCCAATAAATATTGAATATAGTAATAAATAAGGACGAATAATAAAGCTACCCAAACTTAATGATTTAGCGATTTGTACAGAATGGTGAACGTACTCCCAAAATATTTTTGCAAACAATATAATTTTATTTTTTCACATCACGTACACTTAATAAATCAACACATTTCTATTTTGTATCAGCAAAAAGATATTTTGCATATTCATTGTCTTAATGTTACTCAACATGTCACTGTCGAAAGTTCACGTTTAGCTGACAATCAAAACTTTGTTAGACGACTTAAAACGTTTGAACTATGGTTAAAATCTTTTATCTCTCAAAAGTTCCTAATGGGATCTTGTTTGATCAAAAATATCTAAAGAAAAGAGTCAAAATTGTATTAATGGTTAGTCTTAGAGACTAGCTTTAATTTTAACAAAAAGATATAAGTTTTTATTACGTTAAAGTCGGCACAGTCCTTCACTTCGTTCTTCCCCGGCACATAAAACAGAAGATGAAGGATCTTAAAATGATTTCTTCTAACTGAAAAAAAAAAATTGTTTAATGTAAATGTAAATAGTCCGGAACTTGTCATCAGTAGAAATATAATTGTCGAATTTCTGATGACCTTGATATGCAGAAAATTATTAAACATATACAACTGCCAGGCACCGAGTTGGGAACTAACTTTATGTGATTATAAAGCTTTTATTTAGCTTTTAAGATAATATCTTTTAGATATGTCTCTATTTAAGATATAAAAATGTGGATTGATTACGGATGGATACAAATTTAATCATAGAGTATATAAATATGATTTTAGGACAAAATTTACTGAAATCAAATACTTTTACCCAAATGAAAAAATAAAGTTTTAAAATTTAAACGTGTTATGAGCAGATTTTTTAACAGTTGACTTAAATCTTAGTGTAGATATAACCATTACATAACTACTTTTGCACCTTTTTACCTTTTTTCAATACAGAATTGTGTTTGATAGGACCAAGTATATTTTGAAGTACTTACTTTCAAGTAAGTTGTACAATTAGCTAAGAGCTGACTTTAAATGAAATATAAAAATAAAAACATAGCTAACATTTGATAAATCAAGTAAAATAGTATAAAAAATGAGATGTAAAAAACCGCTTATAAACATTATGACCGATAACCAGTGTTGTTTTTAATCAAGAAAATTTTGGAAGCAATCTCGATTCAATTAACTTGATGATTAGAAAATTACAACTTGATGATAAGAAAATTTTGTTAACTAAGTTTCACCAGCTGCAATAAATGGAAATTAGATTAGTATGCCAAAAATTAAATTTGGACTATAACACCATTAAAGGTTACAGCTATTCTAGTGATAGTGAAAACAACTAAAATGTACATTAAAAATAAAGTCATAAAAATGTGTGTTAAAACAAAAAACCATTTATTAAAAATAGAAACAAAAAAAAAAACATTAGCATCTTAAAATACGAAACATAAAGGATTCTATTTTGAGAGTTTTCTATCTTCACAAAAAAAAAAGAAAAAAATTTAAATTTCATACATATGAGATGATGCATTGTTAAAATTTCTTGAAGGTGTGCGGATTCATTCAAAATTTATGCGATTTTTTTACTTTTTATAAAAATAGAAAACAAAAAATTTTTAGGTTAATGGAATATTTAAGAATATAATAGAATTCACAATAACCTTGGAAATTTTTTAGAAATGAAAAATTTAATTTCTTAACATTATTACATATTTATATTATGGTAGTTGACGTAAGTTTATAAAATTTTAATTATTATAGTGCTGCTAAAACAAAAACGTGCTACGAAATTTAATTTAATAACATTTTTGCTTTTTTTTTTTTGTTGTTATTGTTTAATATTTTGAATTTAGAATAATATAAATAGGTTAATATTAAATTAAAATTCTAATTAAAAATAAATTAATTTTTGTATTGTAATTTTATTCGCGGTAATATATTAAAATTAAATGGATAAGTTTTAAGTTCACATTTACTGTAATATGTCAAAAAATAGAACATCGTAGAAAGTAAGAGAATCAATTATGATTATTTAAAATATAACAGAAGAAATTATCAAATCCCAGCATAAAATCGTTTTATTAGCTTAAGAAACTTAAATCCAATAGATCTCAATCAAATATGTTAAATTAATAAGGTGATAAAGCGACTGCAAGCGACTATGGCTTACAGAAGGGAATGACACGGAGACTTGTTGTGCTGGTTATGGTTTAGAGGCAACAGATAAAGTAAAAGTAATAACTTGGTAGCCGTTCAGTGGTTTTTAAATGTGGCTTCGCAAGTGGCAACAGAACTGGAAACACGATTCTTCTACAATAAATTACGGGGCTAAAGGAATAAATTTGGAAAACAAAATCCCGAAATTATAAGGTAGGACAGCTTGCTTTAAATTGTTAATGGGTTGACCAATTCGTAGTATGCGAACTCTGAATACTTGAGGACTCCAGCTTTAAGCTAATCTTCCCTAGACATGGCGGATCTCTGCCATGGCGGATCTCTGAGCAAATTCATAGTGATGCCATACTCGATCAAAAGATTTTGATATATCTAAGTCTTTCGCATTCGAGGCAAGACATAAGATCGCCAATTAAACGAAGGTCAGATAACATATTGACCATGATGAGTTATACCATTGCTATTAAAATATTTCATTAGCTTCTTGTTGATCAATATTTACATTTTTTGGAGAGGATAGACATGATAGCTATAGGTTTGCAGTTTGAAGGATTACTTTTGTTTCCTTTTTTTGGAATAGGGTAAGCCGGGGGTAATTACCTCTTCTCAAAGGATTTTTAACGTTCACTGCAAACATATTTGCTAAATTCTTTTTCATTTAAAGTATATTTATTTACCTATTTCTTAAAACCTTCTAAGTCATATGTTTGTAGAAACATATAACTAACCTAAATGGAAAACAGTTTAAAAACTATTGAGAACATAATAAATAAAAAACATTGTCTCCCTAAATTAAGTAATTTAGGGAGACAACAGTTCTCAACAGTTTAAAAACTATTGAGAACATAATAAATAAAAAACATTGTCTCCCTAAATTACTTATTTAATAATTCCAACAAAATAGCTTTAAGTTTACGTTAATAGTTCGGGAAAATAGGTATAAATTCTGTCATATCACATTAAAACTAGCCTTATATAACAACAACCTACTTTAATCTAATCCAATCCAACATAAATTATTCGCAACTACCAATAAAAGAAATATTTTTTGTTCCAACATACCAATACAAATATTTTCGTATTAAAAAATTATATTAATTTAAAAATAAATTCAATTTTTATCATATAAAAATTATATTTTTTTTTTTAATTTTTATTTTTAATTATCTGTGGATTTATATTATAATCTCATAAGGCAAGCGTAATTTTTTCATAACCAACATTTTATCCATGCCTTTGATGGATTCATTCATCAATTTACTTATATACCGTAGTATAATGTTAGCTCAAACGTTTAAGTATTCATTTTGAATTCTTGAAAAGGAAAACAAATTTTTATTTTTTAATTGTCATTTTAAAATGCACACACTTGTTAGCAGGCATTGAATAAATAAAAATTAATTATTAAAAAAGAAAATTTTTATAAAAGAATATTATCAAGTGGATATTTTATATGCACTTGGCAATTTCGAAATTTCAAAAGAAAAATGAATTTTAAGTGTTATAAAAGAACTATTAAATTGAATTTGTTTATGAAAAATTATTTAAAGGATATGACTTTATCAACAAAAGTATCTTATTTATAATATTGAAAATCTATTACGATATGTTATATCAGAAAAATTGAAAATTGTTGAAAAAATTTTACAACAATCTCTTTCGAAGAACTCTATAGCATATTTATTTATTTATATTATTCTACCCGATCGAATCAAAATTTTGTATTACAAAATTTTCTACTGAATTCTGATTTTACACAATTCTGAATTTGACTTTTTTATAAATATTTTTTATGTATTTTTCCAGGAAATCTGAATTTTTTGATTCCAATTTCGAAATTCAAAGTATTGAAATAAAATATTTTGTGACACAGAATTTTTCCAAATCCAAAATTAAGTCTCAAATAGTATTTACTAAAATATCGATTTAGGTGAATTTTACAAACTGTATTCTGTTATCGGAATATTAAAGGATATTCGTAAAACTCAATAAATTGGGAAAACAAAAGGATTCTATGAATTTAAAAAAAGAATAACTAAAACTAGTTCTACGAATTTAATACTAACAGATAATGGATTAGAACAATTAGGATAATGGATATATTTTTAACAGAACGGGTTACCTGAAGCTATTCAGGAATTATTGTTTTGGAAAAAGCTATAATTTACAAACGAATCAACGTACGTACGAACGTACAAAGTGAATCTACAAAAAAAATATTCATATTACTAAAAGGAGTAATGTATACACAATTACAATACACGAAAGTTAAATAATCTCAACTATGCAAAACCAAGAACAGAGTTATCACGCAACAGTCTTTCATCAGCTATAAGGATATATAATAAATTATCTCTGGAGTTAAAGGAGAGTTTAAATTTAGATCTTTTTGTGAAAAATAGTATTTATTAAAAAATAATCCACATAAATGGATAGATTAATTAAAGAGTAAATTATCACATAATATATTTTTTTTCTACTCTGTTTTTTTTTTTTTTTTTTTGACTTATGTTATGATATATAATAATTGTATATCTATATATGTATATATGTAAACTCTAGAGTCTAGATTGTAAGTAATTTACTTTTATTTTCAAATATGGATCTTTCTGTGATGTTTTGTCTATATCACGGTTAAAGAAAATTATTCTGAATTTTTTTAGAGTAGTAAAATATAAAAAAAAATATTTACTTGTATGTGTGAATTTTATAAGATATTCAATATTTTTTAATTTGTATATAATTTTGTCAATTAAATTAATGAATATTAAAAAAAAAAAAACATTAAACAGTACTACTTAAAATGTCAAAATTGATGAAGTCAAAATGTTATGAGTACGCAAATATTTTTGTGTAATATAATACCATTTTCAATAGTAAATTTATGAATTGGTTAGTGTTAATTGTCTGAGCTCAGTAAATTGAAAAAGTTTTGATCAAAATTGTTGAAAGTAATGCAACAACTGTTTATCGGTTCATTTTTGCCATACTCAGTACTGTGTTTATAATCCATTAAAAATTTCGTGTTTCTAACTGAAATTGAGCTTATTACCAATGAGAATTCCGAGATCAGTAATACTAAAAACCCTTTCAAGTATAAGATTATTTATTTTATTGTCGTATAAGCTTCCGCTCTGCTAATCTTTTTATCCTTACATTTCATCAAATTAATCATGGAACGAAGCTATCCTAAAATGATGCTTATCGGTAACAAATACATGAACCGTATTTATTATTTTAGACACCCTAAAGAAGCTCTTATATTCCTCTAAGTTAATTCTGGAAACAAATTTCAGAATTTTATCCCAAAAAATGCAGACGTTGTATCGAAAGGGTTAATCTTCAATATTATTGTTTTCTTAAAGTACTAAATTTAACTCATAACTATACTGATTTTAAATTTTTTAAGACACCAAGTGCTTGCTCATGCTTGCCTAATGTGATCCGTGATTCTGATCCGCAAAGCAAAAGAGTATTTTATTGATTATATTTTGCAGATGGCTCAATTTTTTTATTTTTTTATTAATTTCTTTAAACTGCTAACAATTGATTTACATTTTAATTATTTAACAATTTTTGCAATTAGTTTTATAGTTTTAATTTTTTGTTATCTATATTGTTAATTTTAAAACTTGTTTGAATTCAGATAAATATAATACATGTAACTTGCTGGAACTAAGCCCGTAAACAAATAAATAAATCGTGAAGGATAATGAATTATCATTTAATCATTTTACATAAAAATTTGTACATAAAATTCATACAAAAATAATAAAAAAAAAAATGTATGCTTCTATTAATTGAATTAAAAATCTTTAAAATCAATTAAAATTTTTCTTTCGTAAAAAAATTCACACCATAATAAAGAAAAATAATTTATTTACTTTTTCGTTTTTTTTTTCTTTCTTTTTTTAAACGATAAACACATTTACCTTATTAATTTAGTAAAAAAATAATGGTTCTACAACTTTCAAAATACCTACACTGCAACAATAACAATATAACAAACAAGCTTAGATATTTATAAAGGATAAAACTAATAATTAAATTCTTTCATACATATTTAATAGAGTCATAGTTTAACTATATATGTACCGTATAACCTACCATACATAATCTATTTCACACATATCCATATCTATAATATGGAACAGAAAATAAAAATCTATAATATTTGAAGTCAATGTCAATCAAAACAAAAAAAAAAAAAAAAAAATAAAAGCACAAAACCAAAAAAAAAACTTACAATTTAACCGTAAAATTTGTTCATCATTTTTACGGTACATCATAATTTACTTTTTCGCTGTTAGGTAGTGGTATATCCTTAAAGAATTATATAGAAAGAAAATGAACTAGAAAGAGATGAAAATTGTTATTAGAGAAAATAAATCTAAATTAATACCTATCTATACCTTTGAAATAAAATGTTAGTGTAGTGTATAGTATTCGTAAAATACTAGTAGTTGTAGCAGCAGTTGTAGTAGTGGTTGTATTAGTATAGTAAAGTAGAATAGTTATACTAGCAGAGTAGAATTATTATTCATTTTGATTTTATAATATAAAGTGCCTGAACATTAAAAGCTTTCTTTTCGTCATCCTATTTGAATCGTGTGTTTATTTTCAAGAAATCCTATGTAATATACGTAAAATATCCTTTTTCCACATAAAAACACAACAAAATAACGATACGTAACATACAAATGTATGACTAACATATTATAATATATTATATACAATAAATCCTTTTTATATAATAATACAAAAAAAAAAATCTAAAATACTAACAACAAACCAGCTGACTAAACTTGCTCTAAATTCAGGTGTAAAATATAAATAAAAACACATTACAAAACAAAAGTTCTTAACAAATATGTATATAATAATATTACACCAATACTATGATAGTTTTTCTGTTTATATATTTTATTTTTCTTTATATATTATACATAAGTATAGATACATAATTCCATGCATATACATATATATTTTAATTTTCTTTTCTTTTTTGTAGTTTGTCATTCTATTATCCTTGTTCGTCCTTAGTAGAGGTTCTTTAAAAAAAACCGTATATATACGTGTACTGTGTACCTATATAAGTAAGTATATTCATTTTTAAATGTTTTTCAATAGTTATAACAATTTACATAATACACTCTTATTCATCCATATATGTATGAATAAATCTAACGGTATATAATATTTATCATTTAGTAACGGTATGAAAAATAAAAAAATGTAAACATATATCTATACACATATAATTATAATAACTATACATAATATATAAAACCGACCATACTTTACTGATTTTTTTGAGAGATAGTCCCGTATTTTTCTATGTTTTTCATTTCTTCTTTATTATTATTATTATTATTATTTTCATATTTGAGTTCAAGGTCTCTTGCAAAACCAATAAAATGGAGAAGGACTGAAAACAAAATTAATAAAAAAAGAAAATAATAATAACAGTAAAACAAAAACAAAAAATTCATGATGAATACAAGTTATAAAAAAAAAAAAATAATAAAAACAAAATAAAAAATAAAATATTTGAAATGGTACTCTATTAAAACAGTGATAGGTAACCTGTAAACGAATTTTTTAATGACATTTTAAGTAATATTTATTTCAAAAATTATGGAAAATACTAAAGTGGTTGTAAAAATTATTTAGACGTAAATTTAGATATTGTTTTAGATATGTAGTGTTACCTCATAAAAAATGAGAATTATTATTTTTTGATTTCGATAGTCGAAAACAATTATATGAGAAGCAAATAATTTCTTTTTTAATGAATGAGCCAACAACACATTTATTATTTTCTAATATTTTACCATCAAAGTTGTTTTGTTTCTTTTTCTGATTTTTTGAGCAATATTTAATTATAAAGTAATAAGTCAAAAGAAAAATTTAAATTAATTAAATAATAATTAATTTAAAAAATTGTTTAATATCTTGGCATTCTTTGATCATTCATGTCACTCACTAATGTACTGCAAATCTTAGTCTTTACGCCTTAATAAATTTTGCAATATTATGTTAATCAATTAATATTTCTCGCACTTCATCTGATCTTATATGATATGAATTAACGATCGTCATTTATTTCGAGACCAAATATTTTTCTCAAAATTCTATTTTAATACTTTTTGTGATTATTTGACATAAAGTATTAAAATTTATTATTTATTTTGTCATTAATTAACATTTTCCAGTCCTCGCACCTATAGGTTAACACCAGCTGATTTATGGTCTTATACATTCTTAATTTAATTGTCCTATTACGTTAAAACCATTTTAGATCTTAAAAAGCAATTATGCACATAGAAATATTTTTGTGCTGCTAAATTCTTAAAATATCAAATGTGTATCATTTTTATTATTTATTGAGGCAAATATACAAAACTATTAACTCTTTCAAAATTGTAGTCATTTATTGTTAAAATTTGAATAAATAACAAAATCTGTACCTATATAAAATAATTGAATTAAAAATTATATTTTCAATAGGATTTTTATAATAAATATAGAAATATTTAATTTCCAATTCATAATATTATTTACTTGACCAATTTAAAATGAGAAAATTTGACAGTTCAAATGAATAAAATCATAAAAAGTGTATATCAAAATTGACAGCTCTCATTTAATGACCATCAAAATATAAAAAAAAAAAATGTTATCACAAAAAATTACAGTTAAATGACTATCGAAGCATGGACATTAGTGTTGTCAAAAATTCATAACTGTCAAAATTTAAATGCTATTTTCTATATATTTTTATGATTGACAATACTAAATCTACGGCTACATAAATTGTCCAAGCTTCAAAATTTAGATTATTTTCATCGAAAGAAAATAAGAATCACATCAAAACTAAATAACAAAGTAATGTTAATACTCTTATGTAGAAAACAGGCTTAAATAATATTTTGTTGATGAAAATAAAGAATAATTGACTTTTTATATTTACACACGTTGCGTGGTGTAGTAGGTACAGTGCCGGCCTCCTAACCGATAGGTCCCAGGTTCGATTCCCGACGAAGCCAAAAAATTCTTTCTAGATTTTTCGGTCTAGTCCAGTATTCTTTATCATTGGGATAAAATAAATCATAAAAATTGGTTTAGAAAGAAAGCGAAGTACTCTATAGTTAATAGATATAGTTTTTTGCATTTGAAATTAGTATATATACCATACAAATTCTAAATATTGTATGCAATTGTGTATTCCAATCTGTGTATAAAAACAGTTGGGGTGTTCATCCCATAGACTTGGAATTATATATACAAACAAAATATTAAAGCCAGGCGTCATCTCACCATTTTCATATAAACGATTGTTAAGCGTCTATAGTGTTTAATTGCATATATTTTTACTTCTCTACTTGAAGAGTTAACCAATTTCGCATTAAACTTTCGTTAATATATTTTGCCACGATATAGCACGAGAAAAATATTAATTAATAAATAAAAAAATTGTTATAATAATTAGCAAATTCTGAGTATAATAATTAGTAAATAAAGTATAAACAATGAAATTAATTAAAAAAATATACCAAAAAATAGATTCGTTCGAAGAAAAAAACAAGTTCATTACCTCTGATTTTTGTTAATCCTTAAATTTACAACATCTACAAGTACGAATTTTTTTTTCTCTCTAGATTGTTGTTAAAAAGTGCTTCTTTTAAAAGTAGGGGTGTAGAGCTGTAAAAATTTATTTTCGCTTTAGAATTGAGAACTGTTTTCCCGTTATTATGTTTAAATGGAATTTTTTCTTTTTAATATTATATTTTGTTATTTTTATTTTACATTTCTTTTTGCTTTTTCTGTTTCCTTTTTCTATTCTACGATTTAATTCGAAAAACAAACACGCATACAAACATAAAGTTAGTACTTGAAATATATGAAGAGAAAAATAAATGTATTCTTGCGATGAAAAATTGTATATATATATATATATATGTATGCCTGCATTTATATTTATATAACGGAATACTTATCTTAAGGATTTTGTAGACAGTAAAACTTGGCATACAGCAGCATAGCAACACATCTTTTTTTTTGTATTTTGCTAACAAAGTTGACAAAGAAATTGCCAACAAAACAAAATTAAATTGGGGAAAAATATTTTTGTTTGAGTTTTTATTTGCAAATTTTCTTTCATATATACTGGTATAATAAATATTGTTGCATTGAATAAAATGAAGTGCAACGAGCACTTAATTTGTATGTAGAAAAAAGTGCATATATCTGAGATATATTCATGAACGCCTTATGAAGAACAGAACCTACCAATATATTTCTTTTGAAAATATTTTGATGAAAATGAAAACTTGGGAGAAACTTAGTTCGATTTGCGCTTTATTCTATATCTAATAAGTAATAACATATTTGAACTTTTTATTAAAACATTTATCATTCAAATTGCGTATCATCAAATCTTACGATATAAAAATAAATAGAAAATCATAAATAATCAGTATAGACTTCACAGTATCAGTCTAACAAACATTATGTAGTCAAGGTTTTCCAAAATAGAATTACAATATTGTCTATACAATATTGGGTCTTATTGTGGTAAACGTACGGCGAGGCGAACGCGACGCATGAATCTTCGATGAAAGCTTTGGAACATTTTAAATATTTCATATGTACTCTTAGTTTTACGATAAACTTTCGTTTGAATAAATCTGATTTTTGAATATGTATTAAAACAAATGGAAGAAAATACGCCGACACCAATTAAATCATCATCTTTAACACCTAAATTAAAATTTGTTGCTTGTTTGAAATTTTCTGCTCATCAGTGGTCAGCGGCAAATGACAGTCATAATAAACATAGCTCGACAGACCTTCTCACAAATATGATCAGATATAGTAGAGGCAACATTATCTCCAACATGAGTAAAATTATTTATGAATTAGATTTTTTAGGGGTTTGTATATATTTTACTTACATTTTGTTATGTTAAAGTTTTTAAACGCGAACTAATCTTCACGTTTCAACAATACAAAGAAAACTATCACCGTACGTTTTGAACAATACCAAAAATATAATTACCGTTTAATTTCGAAAATGACGTATGACATTTTTCACTTCACGTTTGCTGCATGTTTACCACAATAACAATTCGCATTTTACGTTTACATTTCGATTCCGTTTACCACAATAAGCCCCATTGTATGGTACAACATAATTCAGCCTTGATATTGACTTGATATATTAACTTTTTTAATAAAATTAATATTGATCATATATTTGCGAAAGCAGTAAATGTATACATAATCTTAATAGATTCATTAATGATAAGCCAGTAATTTGTTACATAAATAATCGAAATATTTTTATAGATATTGTAGTGAAAATTGTAGTACCGTACTTAATTATGAACGAAAAGGTGATTCAACCTGGGTTAGGTTAAAAGGAAAATAAATCTGCTGTAAATCACGTTTCTGGTAATGCCTTAATCGCCACCAAATGTTTAGAGTTTATGAAACAGTGTATTACTGCTGAATATTATACTCTCCTAAAAGCTTTTGTATAATATAATCAATGCTGGTTCGATCAAGATATTACACTTAAATTTAGTCAAAGCTTAATCTGAAATTTTTAATTTTATTATTTATTACTGAAATTTCTGAAATCTGAACTAAAAAATTTAATCTACAAAATTGACTAGTTCCCCCCCATTAAAATAAATTACTTTATACATAAATGAGACCATAATAATTATACATTATATACCATTGTCATTTAGAAGTTTAATTTTACCTCAAAGAACTCAAATATAATTGATAACAATGAAAGAAAAAGCACTAATCGTCTAGAAGTATACTGTTATCTTACAAAAAAAATCTGAACTGTTAATTTTAATTTTTTGAAATTGTCACTTCATTAAATTCTTATTAAAAATCAACTACCATTTTGTAAATTCATCAGAAATAAAAAGTAATAATTTAAAATTTATGAAAATAGGTTTCTTTTTTTTCATAATACTTACTTAAATTTATAACAAACAATATAAATATATTAATTTTATGTATATATTTATATACTTAGTTGAATACTACATTATTATATAGAAAGAGAGAATAGGTACTATATAAAAGAAGGATTTATTGAAATAAGTTGCTTATACAAAAAAAAAAAATAAAAAAATAAAATGTCAAATGGTCACAAAATAATTTTTATATTTTTTTCTGTGAAAAAGTTTTAATACTCAAATCTGATTAGATTAATGTACATACATACAAACATAATATCCTATAAACTTATTTCATTTACTAATTTTATTCTCGTATTATAATTCCCGAAAAGGTATACTAGAATTAATACTTCCTTTTGTAATGTTAGAGTAGGTATATTATGTTATAATAAATATACTCGTACTTGTAATGACAACGGTCAACTCAGTCATAAATAAATTATACTTTAATCGGTTCCCCAATATTAAAAATAATATTGAAATTATGGCAACTAATACCAATTAGCAGCAACAAACTCCCACTACATGTAAACAAATCGACCTAATGCTGTTAGGTAAATTAGTTTTCTTTAGCTTAATATTGCTAATAATCGTTATTTATTGGAATATCTACATACATATAGTATCCATGAAGTACAATTGATCTGAAGAGGTCGCGTTTACATAGAACTCCCCATAATCATCATATCCTTTTCGAACAAACATTTTGTTTTTTCATCTTAATCACTTACTGACGTATTTACCAGGTGGACGTAATAACCAGAATGTGGTTCAATATGGTCTTCGAGATTATTTCAGTTTTCTAGTTGCTGTAAGTTTATTAATTTGTTATTCTACCTAGTTTAGTTACTAAAGAATTTCATATCCTACGATTTCACGTGTGACAATATTATAGTTGGCAAGCAGTCGCGAAGCAGAAATCATCATCCTTAGATAAGAAGATAGGAAGATCTTCTTTTTGTGGATGATGATTTCTTGAAAAATAAATAAACTTTTTTTCTGTAATTCAAACGGCGCCAGAAAACCAGAAATTTTAATTCTTCTGAAGTCTTTCTTTTGTTTTATGTTTTTCTTTGTTTTTTTTTATTCAGGATTAACCTTATTATTTACATAATACTATATAATATACTGTTATAAACCCAAAGGGACAACACTGTATTTTTAGTCTTTTTAAACTTTGATATTTCAAGATTTTTATCAGTTTACGGAATTTTCATTTAACAACAGTAATATCATATCATTAAAGGTAATATTTATGTTAGTTAAAGGTTATGAGATGGTAAATAAAAAATTGAAAAACAGTAGAGTCAGATTAATTCCAGTTATTTTATAATGTTTTCAATTAGAGATGTATATATGTATATGTACATAGTATAATAAAAAAATATATATATATATATTTAAGTAAATTTTAGTAAATTGTTAATAAATTGTCATATTATTTAAATGTCAGGTTTTTTTTTGGAAATTTATTTTATTTGTAATTCATTCTAATTAAAATACACTTTTAAATAAATTTAATGTTATTGTATACGAATAATTTTTATCTGAATAGAAATTCTCAAAGATATTGTTTTGAATTTATATTAATAAATAAATATTTTTTTTTATATTATTTAATCTAATATTCCAGTATAAAGAGAACAAAGTTGATGAATATTCTATGTATTACGAAGACATACATATATAAAGTTCAATTATATATCAAATCTGATTTGCTTAGCTACATCTATTATAGAATTAATTTCTTCATTTTCATACGGGATTAAGATATTTCGTACGGCATAATGAAATTATATTCCTAAATAATTAAAATTAATTAATTTAAATAATTAAATAAATTTAAATTTAAAACAATTCCTGATATGTAAAAAATCTCTAAATGCATTAAGTTATATTATTACAATTTATAATTTGTGCTATATAACAATTCTCCTCCAATTAAGAAATTGTACGGAAAGTGGGCGAAAGATAATGAAGAAAAAGCCAAATTATTTACGAAACACCTAGAAAATATATTTCAAATAAACGACCGAGAAGAAGGTGAAGATATAAATATAGAATCAGTTCGGGAGGAAGAGAATATCGCATTACCAGCTCCAGCTGAAGTGAAAAAAGAAATTAAAAACAATACTAATTCGAAAAAAGTTCTGGGATATGATTTGATAACAGGGCCGATACTAAAGCAACTATCAGAAAAGGCCATAATTAAAATAACGAATCTTATAAGTGTTGGTTCATTAGATTTGCAAATAGAATCTGTAGATAAAGAAATCCAGAAATTTGCAATAAGTCCTTACAAAAGACTCCAGCAACATATAAATGCTCCTTTACAATAGAAATATAACCAGACGATTTAAAATAGTAAAACCTTTTGAGTTAGTACAGCAATAATATGTCAAAGAAAAAGTTAGATAGACATCACTGGATGTAGTCTAGATTCCTTCAATCAAAATAAAGCTAGGAAAAAATTGTTCTTTAGTTCTATAGATCGCAATATAGGAAGGGTGTGGCTTAGTGGGTAAAAATCATACACGCAACGTCAAGCTACGGGGCTGATTGTGTTTTCTGAAGATTACAACCAGCCTACGTATAGAAAAAATAGATAAAAATGAATTCGTTTTTCACTTTCAAAATGTATGCTTGCTAATACACATCTAATTTAATTTTAAGTCAAGCTTTTACTATTATTATCGAATATGTTGCTTCAGGTGAAACAATAATAAAAATTAGAAACTCTTGGTACGTTTCTATAAGTTTAATTTACATCTTGATCGATTTCGGTTATTACATCATCATCAGAAAACTGAATCCTTATAAAATAATTTCTTTCTGTCGGGACTTATCAACCCGAAATCGAATAGCACTCATTTTCAAATCCTGCCCATTTGTAAAGTAGGTTAATTTAGATTAAAAATAATATAAACTATGTGAATTACTTTCTTCAATGTAAAACTTCTTTTTGCAGTTATTCTCTGGTTTTTAGACTTTTATCATTCAACTCCCCAACTAATATCAAAGAAACATTCGATAATTAGAATATCATATCGAACAACACAAATACCTACCAGATTTAATAATTTCTTCTTTTTTTTCATCAAAACTTGTGTTTGTGTCATACGATTTTTAAATAAATAACCGTTATTTTATTACTCCATACATAGTATATAATTTTAAGTTCCTTTTGTATTAATTTGTATATAGTGTTGTGTAATGTCTTACAGTAAAAATAACGGAAATATCACGTTTTTAATTTATTTTTATCTGTCTTTAATTTAATTAGCGAAGTCAACTTTTTATATATATATTTTTTTTTTTTTTTTTTTACACCTTCTAAGGTTAGTCTCTATTTATTTATTTTTTTTTATCAAATTTTATTTAACACACTTATTTCAAATATGAACAGTTATTTTTTATTTTTCTAAACTCTTTAAAGAATTCTAATGATTTTTGAAAGGCTTTTGAATTTTACCTTAGCAAAGGATTCTGTTATATTATTTTTAAATTAATAATTATAACATAATAAAAAAAAAATAATTTTAATTACATCCTTTTCTAAATAATATAAAAAATTAAAATAAAATTATAAAAATTAAATTAAATATTAAATTCAAAGGAAAAAATAATATAAAAAAAATAAAATAAAATTTTTATAAAATAATTAAAAGAGAAAATTAAAAACAATAAAATAAATAAATAAATATTACATTCAAATGTCATGATGACATTTAATTAAATCATTCGCAATGAAAACAAATTCTGTTTATTCATATGCGAATAAAAAATTTCACGGTATAATGAAATTGGCTCTTCGTTTCAGAATGGAATTAAAATCAATTTAACTAGTCTAGTATAAATAGATCTTTATGAGTCTTTATAAAATCGACAATGAATAAAAATTAAAGTAGTTAAGATATTAGTTTTTTTTTCAGCAAATAATATCAACATTTTAACAGGGGTACACCTCTGTTGAAGGGTGAACACCTGTGTAAGATCGGAAAATATTTTCCGAGCTAAGAAATTGCAACTTGAACAACTTCGAAGTAAAAAAATAAGCACAAAATTGATAATTTGAATTATCTGAGCAGTTAAAAAGTCAACAATTAGTAGAACATAATAAATATATACCGGGTGTTCCAGAATTTCGGTTTTAAAAAATATATTTCCGGTCCTTCCCGAAAGCTTAAAATATCACTCGATAAAGTTCATAATTTTTTTTTTAATTCTTAAATAACGATTCCTTCCCCTTTTAAAAAGTTAATATGCATGCTCTGGAATACCCGATATAGTTATAAAGAAATCATACAATATTAATTTACACTGTTTACACCAAAAAAATGATTTCAAATAGATTTTTAAAAATATCTAAACATTCTAAATCTGGGCTGGCTTATATTTTTTTACTTATCTCTATACTTTACACAACACTAACACATAATATCAATATCCTAAAATATTTCTGTACAACTGTTGATTAATTCATTTCCATTTATTTTATTTAATATTTAGATTTTATAGTTTTAATATAATTTTCAAATTTTGTAATTTTATTTTGATTATTCCGATACACTAAAACAAAAAAAAATAAAAATAAAACAATTTTCTTCAGACCAATCATCATCACCAAGTATCAACACTTATTTAATGCACACACACATATGCATTTGACCCATTCACAGTCTAAAAAGAAAACTAAAAAATTCATTTCACTTAAAAAAATCTTAAATTTCATTTTTTTTTTGTTTTTTTTTGTCCTTTCTGAAGATGTAAAAATTTAATTTAAAAAAAAAAACAAAATAATAATAATAAAAAATAAAAAAAAAAAATTAGTCCCTGAAATTTAAAAAAATACAGATGACACGAGCAAGTAAAGAAATAAAATATGAATGTAGGTACAGTAAGTTTAAAAAGATAGTGAATAAATATGTAGTTATTTTTCTTGTTAAATTAATTTAGCAAAATTTAGAAACCTCACAATAATTATGGATGTCGTTTTAAAAATTCTTAGGATTATTTAAATACATAATTAAAATGAAGAATTAAAAATGTGTATCATGACAGAATATGAGTTATAATTAAAATTTAAAAAAATTTAAACTAAAAAAACTATGTAATTGAAAAAACTGTGAAATAATTAAATTAATTAAAATATTATAATAAATAATAAGATTAACTTTTTTTTAATCGAGCTTGCAAATTGTCTACTCACATATTTCATATAACGTTATGATTTCGTCAATATTACTAAATTATTAATTTACATCTCAGTGAAATACGCAAAATCAATGTTATTTAAATTTTCTATACATTGCTCTGTATAATAGCAGTGGCTGTCACCATATCATCGTCCTCACATAATATAAGCGTTATATCTACATCGAAAAAAATTAGCTCTGTTATAAATAACAGTCGTAACTGTAATATAAACGCTATATCAGCATAGAAAAAATCTTACTTCTAGTTTCTACAATTTTACAATGCCATTTTCCTTTGCTTCTATTATTTTCTTTTCTATGATTGACCAAAATAACAGTCAAAATTTAATTTAAATTATGTTGTTCTCATACTGATTCAAAAATAATTTTGATTTTAATTATAATCATTTTTACCCTTGGTTCACCGATACATTAAATTACTATATTTGTGTCTATTTTAAAAATTTTTATTTACTTTAACCAGTTCCATAATTCTTATCATTCGAGTTCTTTCCACCCATCTCATATGTCACCCGTTGTCGTTAAAAATTACTTAGAATGAATTGTAATGATTATCTTTAAATAGGGGAGAACTAAAATAAAACGAAAAAATTCATTTATTTCTAGTATCCTTTAATTTACATCTTCACTCAAGTATATACGAATACATAGTAGTTAACGAGCTTTAACATAACTACATTAAACTGATAACAGAAAATAGATTTTCATCATCTACGATTCTGAAGGATATCAACATCAATATAATGCACATATATACGTAATAAATATTTAACCAATTTGAAATTCTAATTTAACAATAAATACATGTATATGTACATATTTATATGTAAAAAATAAAATTAGACAGTTAGGAAGGTCTTAAAAACACATATGATGAACAATGTAATCCTAATCAAATTCAAGTAATACGAGCAACATTTAGCAGCGACACAGTCTAAGGAAATTTTACTCTCTCCAAGGAAATCTCGCTGTCACTGCTAAATTGCTAAATGTCACCAATCCAATAATGGTCTACATAATCTACCTGCTTGTTCATTCCTACGCAACTTAGGAATGAACAAGCATTTTTCAAACCAGGACGCTCAACGATAGATCATATCAACACCTTAAGAATCATCGTTAAACGGGCTATGGGATCAGACAAGCCTTTGACAGCTTACGGCGTGATTTTATGTGGACCGTTATATCTAGCTATGGTGTGCCCATTAAAATACTCAACATCATAAATGGGCTTTACAGGAACGCTAAGTGCATTGTTTTACATAGAAGAAATGACCTCGATTTTGCAGATGATACTGCTTCCTTACTCACACCAAAATCGTCATGACAAACATTAGTCACTAATGCAGCGCAAGAAGGACTTCTGTTAAATGTTAGTAAAACAAAACTGATACGAACATAGCAGTACCTAGCAACTTACAGGTTGATGATGACAATGTAGAAGAGGTGACGTCGTTCTGCTATCTTGGTAGTTTTATTGCTGTGGATGGTGGCGCGGACGTGGATGTTGAAAGCCATATCCGAAAGGCACGTTCAACATATGGTGTTTTGAAAAACTTTTGGAGATCTACAAACATCTCACAAAACCTGAAACTTCAATTCTTCAAGTTTAATGTTCTCTCAGTTCTTTTATATGGATGCGAAACATGGAAAACAACAGAGAGAATCATCTTGAATGAAGTTGTTAATGCCTTATATACCCACGAGGAGCGACAGGATCAATGATGATGATACTCTATGTATATGTTTATGCACATTGCATGTGATATTAATATATGTATATGATTTTACATATATATTAATATCACAGACGAATATAATAGATGACGCTACTGTGCGAAACTAAAAAAGTAAATCTTTTTGAAAGTAAACCATTTTAAAAAAAATATCAACAAAGTTATTTTTAGAATTTAAGCAATGTAGAGATCTATTTATATATAACACGCACACGCCAACACTATAAATAACAAACGTGCGCGTCAACACTATCAAGAATTATGAAATGACGTTTAGTTTGAGAAATGACTTTATTTTATTCTTTAAAAGATTGTAAAGTTGAACGGCTGTTTAAAGTTGTAATTTAGTAACAGTAATTATTTAGAGAATTTAATAAAAAGTTGTAATTTAGAATTTAGTAAGAGTTATTTAACAAATAGTTAGCCACAATTACAATAATGGACAACGATATAAGCTGTGATGGTAAATAATTAATATTTAATTAAAAATAAATATTTTTTAGTTTAAACTTTTTAAAATGAATATTTTTTGATTGTTAAATTTTAGTGTTTACGTGGAGTAAGAACTTAACGCTCCTCTTAATAAATTTGATAAATTTAAAATAGTAAAGAAGAATAGCTTTTAAAGTGGGATTTAAAAGTTTTATTGGAAAACCCTTGCATAATATTTTCGGCATAATCCTGATTTTTTATTATTTGAACATCACTATTACTTTGAGACATGTCATCTTCTAAATAACTTTTATCGAAAAGTTTAAAAGCTTATCTAATTTTCCCACAAGTTTCTAAACTGCAACATATTGTTTGTAAATCTTAAAGTTTTGTAAACGTCAAAATTTAAAGTTTTAACTCGATTATTCACAATTTGAAACTACAATAACAGAAAAATGACAGTCTACTCAAATCGTGTCCTTTTATTGAATGTGAGCGCTAGGATCGCATCTGTACATGCTCTGCTCAGAGCGTGCTCATTTTAGTCAAAGTGTGCTCAGATCTATGCTCTGATTTCAAAAACGAAAACGCCTTATATAAATGAGGACACTTTGAAAACAATAGTTTTCATGTTATATTCTTAAAGTGAAAATGAATTTTGAAGTTACCAAAAGAAATATATATATATACATGCGACAAATATCGAAAACAAAATATATTTATCGTAGAGAAAATAAATTAGATTGTTTCAAATAGAAAACACAAAAAAAAAAAACTATAATAACAACATCTTATTTATAGAATACCAAATGATGTGGCACAATTTTATAGGTGTATTGCATATTACATACATACATTTTATTAAAAATACATCTTCTTCCATCTTCTCTGGAATGCAAATATGTAATAAAAGTTAAAATGAAAAATGTATCACGTTCCACATCTTCAAAGAAATAAATAAAATAATTACACCCTATGTAATGTATTTCATATTTCATGTATAATATTATTATGTACCCTTTCAATTTAGTGATAGGACTATTATTTAGTAAAAAAACAAAATTTAAATGTACAAATTTTACTACAAATACAGGTGTAAGTGATTTTAAAAACCCATTTAGGATCAAAATAATTTAACATCATTCAAAAAAGTTTGATGAATGAAACAAATTAATTTTGATATTAATTTTGTATCCGATTTTAAGGTCCCTTAAAACAGTTTCAGAATTGATGTTAAATTATAATTATTGAAACATGTTCAAATTCATAAATTAGACTGAATTTTGTTTGATTAATAACATACTCCTACTTCTTCAAAGCAATTTATTTCACTATATATTATATAATCACGAAAGTCCTAATTATTTGATCAATTTAAGCCCATTTTCACATCAAATATACATTTGGTACAATATTCTACCTTTCAAATGCTTAATATATAATTGAATTTAACTAAATAAACTTAACTATTGCAGTTAAATTCATTTTAACTTGATATATTTAACAACATTACAATATACAACTATCCAACCGATTTTCACGGTACTTTTTTTTACACGGTTACAAAAATTATAATTTTTTTTTATTGTCTTGGACATTTTCTCACTTTTAGCAATAAATTATATTGCTCACAATTTATTGAATTATTAAATACCTTGGAGGAGAGGATTCGAAGATTTAGTAATAATTGGTGAAATTACTGACTTGATGATAGATGACTATTTTTTAAACTATAATCCAGTCGTTGAACAAGCTAATCAATTTCAATGAGAAATCAATCAATGTTTGGTGAAATTTCAAAAAATCTACAAAGGTTTGGACATAAACAGAGTCAATAATAGAGTTTATTACAAAAATAATACCGCAAAAAACCCATGCACAATCTAGGAATATCAATTTCAACCGAAAAGTATAATTATTCCGTTTCGAAAGGGAAGGCAAAATATTGAAATAATTAAAATTCAGTAAAACCAACTATGTTTTATAAAATGAATTTCATATACTTTTTTATTTTATGTTTAAATAAATATAAATTACTTTTTGTTTTATTATAAGCTTTGCATGTTTTTTACATTTAAGCAATTTTTTACTTGATTTTTTATCCGGTTTAATCTCTGGTAGCTGTGATTTCGAAATTTGATTTTTTACAAATATACTATTTCTTTATCCCCATTTACTCGATTTCGATTTACACGGAATTTCCAGAAACCAATCTAACATTTAAATCGGAGGATAGGTGTACCCTGAATAATTTTTAATTTATTTATTCTTGAAATGAATATTGTCAATGTGACATTATATCTTGCAAACTATAATAGCTTGCAGACAATAAACAATGTTTGACTAAAAAACTCAATTTAAAATTTTTTCTTAGCCCTTTATTTCAAATTTTGAAATAATCATCAAGTTTTGGTATGTACAATTAAACATAATAAAACTTGGTGATCATTTCAAAAAGCCCGATATGGCTTAGTAAGAGTTAAAGGGTTAAATTATTCAATAATAATTTTATTTTATTGCATTATATATTTTTCAATATCTCTAATCTATAGTCTTTCATCTATCTACTTCACTATAACAGGAGCCTTCGATTTTCTTCGAAAATCACATACTAAAGTACCTGTAACTGGTATAAAACGTAACATGATGGTCAGCAACAACCATGACTTAGCCATTATTTTCGGCTGGGGAAAATGTAATAGAGTTGAGTTTAACACCTCCAAAACTCAAAGCTGAATGTCCCTACTTATCAAAGGGATATTTTTCTTTCTACAATCCTCAATTAGTCCAAGCTGTGTATTCGTGTATAAAGGTATCGTTTGAAACCTAATGTTTTGCTTAACTTAAGAAAACATAAAAAGCCTAATAGCTATGAATATATGTATAAATCTTTGAATTCAGAAAAAAAATTTAATTCAACAATATAGCCATTACAGTTTTAAGCTTAGTATAGATGACACGAACAATACTAATTGTAGAATAGCAACAGTGGAATATAATGAACTACTTTTTGAACAATTTATTATTATTATTATTTTATTATGCCTTGATTTCACTGTACAATTTTTCTCATTTCCAATTTCAATAATTAAGAGCTTATACTAATTAATGTATTTACATCTATGACTTTTAATTTACTTAGACTAACTCTGTCTCTGTTATATATTTTTAAGGACAAATGGCAAGTAAAAACCTTTTTAATCAATTTATTTTTATTCTAAAACTTACAAATTAACTTAATTCTAAATAAGAAAACAAAGAAAAAGAAAAAAAAATTAAACAAAAACCTAATTGGTAAAAACTTAATTTACAATAGACAGACCATATCTTTGCTATTTGTTATTATGCAATCTGTTGGCGGAAAAATAAAAAGGTTTAACCAAGCTTAATTTTAGGATCGCATTTTATTTTCTTTGTAGCAGATTTAAGTTTGTTTTCGCAGCGCTCTTCCATATGGGGAAACCGTACAAAAGAATACTTTTAAAAACTATGACTTTAAATAATAATAATTTGTTTTTGATAATCACATTTGTTTTTAGTGATATATTTAAATGATGGAATAAAAGTCGAGTTTCCTTTCACTAATCATTTGTATTTATTTTGCAAATATCGATATTTCGGAAGCAACTTACTTCCTTCATCAGTGTTAGCCTAGATTTTTTATTTATAATTGGATTGGATATAGCATTTTTATATATATGTAGATCTATTTTATTGACTGTCTTAGTTATATATGCTTTAAAAAGTAACTTTGTGTATGATATGGTACAAGCATGGTATCATAATTGGAGCTGCACCGAAAATCAATGTTTCCGAAATAATTATAGAAAAATCAAAACAAAGCACATACAGGTATAACCATATTTCGAAAACAACTAATGCTGGGGAAATACAATTTTAAAATTGCTCGCGAGACAACATTCGAAAATTCATTTTGCTTACGAAATACTAATATTTACAATTAAATAAAATTAAGAGTGGAGTTTAATAAATGAGAGTTAAATTTCTTAAAAGCAACTACGTTTTCTATAATAAATTATAAAGTGTAGTAGTAGAGCAATTTCAAAATGTAGTAGATTCAAAGTCACTTGTATATAGCAATACATATCACTGTATTTACTAATCCATATACCTAACATTATTAATATTTAATTTACTCATGGATTAACACTTGTAAATAGTTACATACACGTGTATATATACATATATGTTTTATACAATTTTAATTTAGTTATTTTTCTGTAGAGAGGTATTCAAATTAAATAAAATAGTTTTCAGTTTTTAATTAAATCAAAAAAACTTTAACTAAAAATTTAATTACAACATTTTGTGTACATATAGATACGTATATGTATATGTATATTAATTTTATTGAAATTGAAATATAATTTTCAATATTATTATGACAAATCTATATGTATAAAAGTTAAAAGTTTAATGGAAATTCTTTAGAAAAGTACAATCGATATGACATGAAAATTTATTATAAAAAAAAAAACATTTTTTTTACAAATAATTCTAATCAATAAATATTGAATATTTTTATTTATTTAAATTACATATTCTTAATTATCTTATTGAATATATAACCTAGTTTCCTGGGATTAATTCCTAGATCTCTAAGATTAATTTCTAGTTTCCTAAGATTCGTGAATCAATTATAGCAAGAGCTTTTTATTTACAAAGTTAAAGTAAATTTTAATTAATTGTGATGAGAAAATATTTCTTTTAAATATTTGAAGTAATTTATTGACGAAACGTCATTCTTGAAGCCTTAGTTATATCTTGACAGGTCATGTCTTTGGATAGACAAATTTTAGTATCGATCTACATAATTTTTTCTGTGGAATCATCTCAAAAATATATTTTCAGGAAGCATTTTATGTAAATCTTTGGCCTAATGAAATTTTTGTAACAAATTAAAAGTCAAAACTTTTGACATGTCATTCAAACTATATACAACTCATTGTTATAATAAACTTTCCACCTGTCACCTTCTTCTACAGGATCGAGAAATTTTCCTAATTTATATTTTTTTTTTAAAATGACATGTTTGAATTTAATTTTCGCATCCATAACTAATTAATGGTACTGTGAATTCTCATTTTCGCCTTTCTGTTAATTTTTTACATTTTATTATTGCAAGAACCAAAAAATAAATCATATTCGCTATTCGTTTATTTTTCTTTTTATTTTGCCAATATCATTTCCATATTTTGAAAAATTCATTGGAGAACATCTTAACGATATTTTCAATATCGGTAAGTTTTCTTTTTGAGGGTAATGCTAACCTAATATCCTTCCAACTATTAAATGCATTCTTTAAAAAATATAAATACAAAAAATTGATAATATTGTGTCAGTTTTGATGATCCAGATACCATAAAAACGTATCATAAACTATAACATAGAACATAACATAGAAATTAAATCAAATAGTCGTTCCTGTATATTCTTTCTATCGACATCTGTAGGAGAAATTCAAACTCGGTTGTTTTATAGCATCCGCTGTATTTATTAAAGGATTGATTTAAGAATCAATGAGATATCTTTATAATTGTACAGAGCTTGAACATTTATATTTACTTTCATTACATGTTGATGACATAGTGCACACTTCTGAAAAGCCAATTTTTTCAAAATTCTGATTATGCCACACATGATGTTATTTTAAAAACGCCTGTTTTCCATCGTGTAAATATCTAAGGTATTCAATACGAAATTTTCGAAATATAGAGTGTTAAGATAGATTAAGTGAAAATGTTTGGGTTTATTTTAGTATAAGCACTTACTCTGAATATTAAACCTAAAAAAATGTGTTTTTTAATCCAACACAAATGTACTAAGTGCTCACTTAGAATATTAACCATATAAGAAATTACATATTAATCTAACACAAATATGCGAAGTGCTTAGATACAATTTAGGATCTAATGAATAAATTTTCAAGTCAATAATATGCTAAGTGCAAAGTTCAATACCTGTTACAGAAAATACAAAATTAAAAATCATTTAATCGTAAAAACTATTTTAAGTTATTATTTTAGAAAATAACAGAGTATAAAAACGTTGTTCCACTTTTCTAGCTTAAATATTACGCTTTTGACATGCTATCAAACTTTGAAATTGCTGCCTTACAAAATTATGATTTTGCGACTTAGCATAAGTGTGTTCTAAGCCATCGATGCATCATATGCGAAAAACTGATCGTATCATTAAACTCTAAGGCATTTTTAATAATCCACACCAGAAGGGTCATAATTGGTTTGATCTTTAAAGAAGATTTTGGAATTTAGGAATTAAAAGTCGAATTTCATTTTACTAATCAAGTATTTTTATTGCGCAAATATCAATATTTCGAAATCAACTTATTTTTTTCATCAGTACTTGCGAATAATCTTTTAATCAGATAATTATAATAATATAACACTGCTATCAACTTCATACTCCAATCTGACCTTTAAAGCTAAACCCAGCTTTCATGAAAAATTACACTATACAAAATATATTCAGAAGAAAAGCTTATTGGTTTTGATTATTATACCAAAGCTATTATATAATGTGTAGTACACCTGGGTGTATCCTTAAAAAAGCCCGTTTATCAAGATCCCGTAAATCCTACTATTCCATGTCTTTATTGTTTTGTTAGATTTTTTTTCAGAGACCTATATTTTCAGTATTTTAATTAGTAAGATTTTTATAAATAAGTTTTTTGTGGGATACCCTGACGCATCCCACTTCATGCATATAGTCTTGGCAATTAAAAATTTCCCGTTCTAATCTTTGAAAAGGCTAGTTTCTAAAACTAGTATAAAACAAAAAATGGCATTATCATAACATAGCAGCCCTACAGTAAATTAGTAAGAATCCCCCCACCTTACACGAATATTTCACCATCATTCGAACAAAATTAAATTAAAAAAACCACAAAGAAATTGTTTAGTTTTTAGATAGTTTTAATATTTTAAATCGAATGCGATCTTTATCTTCAGTATCTGTAAAAACCATTTCTAACCATATTTTCCCAAAATTAAAATATACAGGATTTGTAACAGGTTTGTTTTTATAAACAGAAAAAAATAAAGAAAAAAAAACAAATATTCATTTCGATGCCACTTCAGCACTTTATTTTCTAACCAAGAAGAAAACAGAGCAAGTATCATTGAAATGTAAATAAAAATAAACAAACAACAGCAAAAAAAAAAAAATGTCCTTTAAATATTAGCAAAAAAAAAACAAGCAAAAATCAGAAAAAAAATGGAATCTGTTTTTTGTCCTTTTAAGTGGATACCTTGAAATGACACACGTGTTATGTTAGCTTTTGAAACAAAAGATAATTAGATGAATATAAAAATAAAATCTTCGTTATTCGTTTTATGGTACCTACAACAAAAAAAAATTATATTTTTTTAATTCATTTTTGATATGCTCTCACCATCTCTCAAAACATTAGAGTATAAAAATTTTCTCAGGAATTTTATTTTTCCAGAATTTTTTAAATTACACAACAAAAGTTTTTTTTTTTTGTTTTTTTGAAAAAATTTCAATTTACAAAAGAGAATACATTTTTTTAATATTAAATTTTGGGAAATGATCTCAACTAATATGGTTATTTTTTTTTATAGTGTGTTGATTTAAGCTCAACAATACTAATGTGTGTGTGTTGTCAATATGAAAAAAACTTATTGTAAAGTGAATGCAACCTTAATTTACCGAGCAAGTACTTATTTTGCCTGGTTTTTGATCTCATTATCTGAAAAAAAAATATTCAATGGCCTTGAAAATGGCATCAACACACAGAAATAGTGTTAATGATATCTATTTTACTAGTCAGTGGGACTCGAATTTCACTTTTAATAGAGCTTTTTAGTACCTTATAGTTGTTGTTTGAATGGTAAACAAAAAATGTGTGCAGTGACTATAGAAAGTGGAGAAGAGTCACTAGTGGTCACTTGTAATCAAAAACATGTTGATGACAACAATTACAGTTTGAAATTGATTTGGAGTTCGTTTCGATTATTTGCATATATTTACTCTGTACAAATATTGTTGTTATTCTGTAATTAAACTTTACTTTTTATATACTCTATACAAGCTAGCTCTTTGAATCAAGAATAAAATTACAAAAAACGTAGAATCTACATTATGTCGGATAGTAAAGCAGCCATACTAGCTATTAATTCATATACACCATAGCATCAACGATACTATGTGGATGGTATGGGGTAGAAATACTCAAAACTAAATAAATAAAGTTACAATAATGTGGGTATCAGGGCATTCTGGCATAGCAGGAAACGAAACTGCAGCTTATCTAGCAAGAAATGAATCGAATATCCCTTTCATAGGGCCAAATTCGTTCTGTGGGATTCCCCTGAGCACAGCTAAGATGAAATTAAAAGCTTGGATAGAGCAAAAAGCTTAGGATTTCTGGGCCAACATTCCTGCAAAAACTCTTCTAAGTCTCATTAGGAAACAGGTACGTCTATTGGCAAGGATAATAACAGCCACTGCCTAATATAGAAACAACTCCTTAAAATGAGTTTAACCGAAAACAGCTTATGTTGGAATATGTGAAATAGTAGGAGAATCGAAGGGCTTAGTCGTAGCAGACTTCTTCACTTGGGAACAGCATTTCCGAACAATGGGAGGGACCTATCCAGCATACCATTGAAGAATATCCTGAATGTGAACACAAAATCAGATATGCTTAAGGACTACCTAACAAACACAGATTATCATAACAAGCCCATTTGCGGCTGCGGTGATATAGAGGGCAGATTCCCCCAGAAATTACACAACCTATCTATTTACCTATCTAATGTAGCACAACATAAATAATGTTAAATTTCAATTTAATAATTTAATTAAAATATTTACAAAGATTTAAAGACAGTCGAGAAATGTACATTCAAATTTTTATGAAAATTTTTTTTCTATTGCACCAGTGAGAGTGAGAGTGTTTCAAAAACTCTAAAATAAAATAAAAAAATCTTAACTCCAGACCTTGAAACCCAAAGATAAATTTTAATAATTATTCAAGATAAATAATGCATATCTTAAGGTTGTAAAGATGATACCTAATTATTATAAGTACCAGTTCAATATACTGGAAAACTTAGAAATGTATGTATAATTATTTTTAAGAAAAATTCGAATATAATAATAACCTCATTCACAAATATTTATAAATAGAATTCTTATGAAATTGAACTCAAAAATTTAAATTAATATTTTAAAAATAAATAAAAACAATTTGAAACCAACATATTTCTTCAAATCTGAAAATATTTTTTAACTAAAAAATTAATCATAATATTTAATCTGTAAATTGACAAAAGTATAGTACACCGTTTCCCAACCGATTTTCGTTATTATTCTTTTAAATCATAGATAGGAGACGTGGTGAATTGAAATATTTTATAGGGCGAATACTATATAGGTATAAACAGTTAAAATTTATTTTAATAAAAATATTACAGTTTCATACTGTTGGCTTGAAAAAGGGAAATGGATAGTTTGAGAAATAAGAGAAAGAAGATGACAGAATCGACGGGAAGCTGCGAACAATGTTGTTGATATTCGTTTTAAATTTTTATAACGTGGAAATTATCCCTTCTTGGGAAATAATTTTCCACTCAAGATGTAAAACAATAAATAATAAATTTAAAGTATAACTGAAAAATGTAGAAATTGTGGAGAACTATACTAAATATTCTTTTGCTAAATTTGTTAATAGTTCTGCAAATTTTATAAATAGAACTAAAAAAACTTTGAGGTATATAGTTTTAAATAAAACCAACATATTTGAAAAATATTTGCTCTGTGAGCTTAATAACCTCTACAATTTTTTCTACCGACTGTATATCACAGCCCAAATTAGATATAATCTTTACTTCACATTACATATATTGTGAAAAGTAGTATAGGCTATAGGACGTGAATTAATTTGATATCAATATTTTAACTTCAGGCTGTTGGAAATGAACTACATAACCTCAAAAAACTTCTGCAAGATAAAACCCTCAAAGCTATTGGCCTTTATTAAAAGGGTCGACTAAGATGAGGGGCGGAGAAGAGCATAAAGGAAAATTTGTATACGCGCAATCGTATACACAGCAGAGGTAGAGCAATGATCAGATTAAAGAAAATCTAAGGGCATTATGAAGCACAAGGGAGTATAGAGCAGATTTATTTTAGTCGGTGAGACATTCATGAGTCTGATTGAGCCATCTTTGTAAGTAAATTCATAGATATTAGTAAAGATCGTTGCTTTGTCGCAGATTTCATATATGTGAAGCGGAAGACAAAAATTGAATATTTTAAGAAAAAATTGTAGCAATTTAAAAAAATATTTTTTATGTTTCCAAAGTATTAAAAATAGAAAATATTTAATTTTGTATATTTGTATTTTATACTGTCTGATTAATGCTTCGAACAAGCATATCAGACGTCTATTACTAGACGAAAGCTTGCTTAACTTGATTGTTTCATCTTCCAGTAGGGTTAGTAAAACACCGCCACCTTTAATCAGAAAAATCTAAAAATAAACTAAGCCAGAAACATGTTGTTAGTACAAAAGTAAAAATCATAAGTTAATACCTATGTCAATAAGTATGTACATATTAATTAAAAATACTTGCAAAAGTTAGACCATAGCTAAAAATAACAGCAGTTCTTAGTTTGTCTCAGTTGTATGTATATTAAAACGTAATCGTTTTTTTTTACAGTTAAAACACTTAGTTGTCAATCAAAAGAACTAGAATTAGAATTTACTTCGAATCTACCATATTCAGTAGGGTGGAAGAGAGTGTGGAACAATCTAACGATTTTGAGATTATTCCGATTGGTTCTTTCAACCAAATAATTTGAAATTTCAGAGGTTATCTTACTCGAAAGGATCTGGTGAAAAAAAGAAATATCTGCAATTAACCGACGATTAGACAATGACTGTAAGTCAATGAGTTTGAAACGGTGGTTATAAGGTGGAAGTCGCAATGGATCATTCCACCTTAGTTACTCAAAGCGAAACGTAAAAGTTTTCGTTGAACCGATTCAATTCGATTAATGTCAGTCAAATAATGTGGGGACCACACTCGACTGGCATATTCAAGGGTAGGCCTTATATATGCAACATAAAGATGTGTCGTGAGGTAGGGATCAGAAAATTATTTAGACCATCATTTAATGAAACTTAAAGAACAATTGGTTTTGCTCAGTATTTTATCATAATGTAACTTAAAGCTCAGCTTAGGATCAAGTGTTAACTCGAGATCTATAATAGAATTTACACTTGAAGCGAACAGCCATTTAGATTGATGATTGAACCAAACTGTTCGAGCAGAATTTCTCCTAGAAAAAGTTACCACGAATTTTTCAATTGAAATCCATTTTTTGAATACCAAGAAGCGAAATTGTTTTAATATCAGTTTCTTGGTTACAGCAATCCGACGAGGAAGATATACGAGTAGAAAGGTTTGAGTCTTCGGCAAAACTAAGTGTTTTGTAAAAAGTTATCACTTTAGGACCATCAATAGTTGAAAATATAAAACTAAGTGGTCCTATATGATTACATTGAGAAACGCCAGAAAACGCTGAGTATTGGTCTGAAATCACAGTTTTAAATAAAACTGAGTATTCTCGAGAAGAGAGGTAAGACTCAAACCAATTAAGGCTGTGTGATGAAAAACATATAATTTTGTGCTTCTAGTAATATCTTTCGTTACTCAAAATATCCTTTTTATCCTTTATTTTATTTTTTTTAATAATCTAATGAACTGTTAAAATTAATATAAATTGAATTGAAATGAAATTATTAAACTATTTACAACAAGATTTTATTTATGTTAATTTTTTTAATACACAATTGGTTATATTTTCATGTATTTATTATGTATACCCAAAAAAAAAACTTGAATAAATAAATTAAATTGAATTAAATTGAATTAAATATATTGAACTATATCAGCTATGCCCCCACGAAAATTTCTTTAAATTTATATAAAATATAAATTTAATATATCGATCGAAGAACAAAACAAGATGAACAAAAACAATATTCAAGTTTCATTGAATCAACAAATTCGAACCCTTGCTCAGATATTCTTCCTTATTTCTATACATTTTATTTCCTTTTTCACTTTAATTTCCTTACGTAATTTTTATTGTTTATTTTTTTTTTATATGAGTATATATTAAAAATATGATTGTTGTATATTTCTCTTTATAATTATGAAAAGTAATCTTAAAAAAAATTTTTGTAATGTTTTTTTTTTTTAAATATCTTGAGATTTATATTATATATACATATATATACCATATTATATAGTACTACATCTCCTGGTATACATTTAATTTTAAATTAAAAATTTATTTGAAAAAAAAAAAAAATTTATTGGTGCTTATTTACCTCGGACAGAATTCAACTTAATTTTATTTTTTTTTTTAAATTATGCCGAATCAAATAAGAAATGTATTACAAATTTGTTTTTAAGATTGCTGACTTCATTTTTCGTTGGATTTTTGTCTTCTATCAATATTTAATACTATTGACTATGGAAGATGAAATCTATTGGCAGAAATGCCCGGGTGTAAGACTTTAAAATGAATTCAAAATTTGTCATAATGTTATAGGGTCATTCCATGTTAAGTTAGTTATTGCGACAATGGCATCATACATACTAACATCAGAAGTATCAAAATAAATTTTTTATGCATCATACTTGTTATCCCATTAGACTGATCATATATTGAGAGAATTATTATTGTAACTCGACATAATTTTTATTTTATATAATTTTTTTTCTTTACTAAAAAAAAAAATAAACATTTTTTTTATTTCTCTTCTCTTAATTTAATGAAAATTTATATTATTTTCTCATTCTTACTATAATTTTTCTTCATATATATTTTCAACTTTTGTAATAAAATACAATTCTAAAAATAAAGATGTAAAATATCATAACCTCATTTATTATTAAATATCTACCCTTGAGGTATGATACAGTTAGAATAATAAAATAAAGAAAAAAAAAGGAAGAACAGGTACATAATTCTAAACTCTGAAATTTTACAAATAAAACATGCACTCCAACATAAAGCATAAAAATTGTATATTAATATGTATTAAAACGAGACAGAAAATATTACTTTGAAAAACTCGGGAATAATAAAACAACATTTTTGATTATAACAATCAGAGAAAATTTCCAGAGGATTCTTCACATCTAACTAATATAAAAAAATGTATGGAAAAGAAAATCACAAAAAAACAATAAAACAAAAATTGTAGGCTTCAATTTCGAGGCTCTTTGCATGGAATACAAATGTAAAAATGAAAATACAGGACTGTATTAACGGAGTCATCTAACCAAAGTCGTATCGTACTATCGTATTGAGGGGAATAGTTTCGTTAAGACTATCCACAAACAGCTATAGAAACTAATGGTAATGCCAAGGGAAATGGAGTAAAGTTAAATTTTTAATTAAAAACAAAATAAGATGAAAACCATAAAAATATGGTGAACTTTCGCTTTTTCTAAAGAAAAATCCAATTGATTCAAATTACCCAAAGTGACATTTATAATATCAGGAAGTTTAAAAAACATTTTAGACTATTAAAAGTCATGCAAATCATGGATTACGTCTAGGTAGGTAGATCATAGTGGCTGCTGATAGTACTCCGATATACTTAAGCCATTAATGTCCAATGTGATACCACGGAAACTTTTCTCGCATATGACTCTACTCGTTGAAACAACTCGAACTTTTTATTTTTTTAAAGACTCCTTTTATGATAAAAACCAGGACAAAAACAGAGTAGGTATTGAACAGTTTTATCTTCTTCCTCCTCTCTACACGTTCTGCAAAAGTCGTTTCAGGGAAGTCCAAGTCTTCTGGCATGTTAACCAATAAGACAATGACCCGTGATATGATCACTACCCTAGTAATAATGTCACAGTTAGTATAGTGAGAGTTAGTAGGTTAAGAAGGCGCTTCAGCTTCAATATGGGCCAGATTTGCTTGGTGACCGCAAAATCTTTCAAAATGAAAAATAAATAAAAGTAAATCAAGTGTACACCAATGAACATATTTGTTTTTAAGCTGAAAGTAATTATAATATAAACCAATTTGTTCTCCTTTGAATAAGGCTCATGAAGATAAAGATACAGTTTCAATTAACAACTTATGTAAAATGTATTAAATATACGTTCGTTTATTATATCAGCACATTTAAAATTCAATTATTTTAATTTACAACATGACAAGGATATTATTGAAAGGACTTATCATCTGTTAAAGTGAGTGCTACACAGACTTATCGTCTTGGTACACATTACATATATAATTATATAAATTAATAAAAAAAAGATTATATTAAAACTATTTACATTCATTACAAGTGTAAAAAC
This sequence comes from Argyra leucocephala, assembly GCA_963942445.1. Lineage (NCBI taxonomy): Eukaryota > Metazoa > Arthropoda > Insecta > Diptera > Dolichopodidae > Argyra > Argyra leucocephala. The sequence goes on along the minus strand of OZ012677.1, from coordinate 33,077,037 downwards.
TGAAATAAAAATTTTTATAACGAGCCGGATTTTAATTGTAGCTTAAAAAAAATCGATTACAAAATTAAAATCCATTTCAAAACAATTTCTTTTTCCAGCCCTGATAAAATTTAAAACAAATTTTTTTTTTCCAGTTGATTTTTTATGTTTTCTCTTGAAAAGGATATAATATGTAAAGGATATAACGGATGATGATGGTCTAATTTTCAAACAAAAACAAAAAGAAACAAAAAAGGTTAATTAAACAACAAAATCTGTGGACTGACTTAACAAATTTCAAAGGCAACCAAAACAATGTATAATATATCTAAATATATATATATATATAATATTTATATATATATACTACGTCCATATAAAATTTAAATTCAATTATTTTGTTAAATTAAATTACAACAACACTCACCTTCATCTTTATTACTTCCAACAAGTATATCAACACCACGTAAATCAGCATTTTTTAGCATTGTTAATGGATCAGAAGGCATAAATGCACCATCAACAGTTGGTGCTGACGGAAATCCTAATATACCAGAATATGAATTCCATTGTTGTACTGAAATTGTTTTTGCATCAACAGATCTCATACATGCCATCACTTCCAATGGAAATTCCTATATAAATAATATAATGTATATATTAAAAAATATATATGTATATATATGGAAATTACCGTTAACAATGATGAATTACAATTACAATCTTTTATAAGTGCTTTACCAATTTCTAATGCTCTTTCTGAACTCATATGACTCCATGGTGCATTTAATGTACCTGATTGTAATATACCACGTTTAACAATACCTCTAGTTATTGGTGATAATAAATGTAAATTAACTGAACTGCCACCAGCTGATTCACCAAATAATGTTATCATATCTGGATTACCACCAAATGCTTTTGCATTATCTTTTAACCATCTAATTGCTAATGCTTGATCCCATAAACCCATATTACCAGGTGCTTCTTCTTCATAACCATCTAATTCTGGTGCCAAATAGAGAAAACCAAATGCACCAACACGATATTGCATTGATGCAACAATAACATTACCAACAGCTGATAAAATTTCTGCTTTATATATATCTAATGTTGATGAACCACTCATAAAACCACCACCATAAATCCATATTAACATTGGTAATCCAGTTGAATTTTGATTATGATCTTCTTTGCCATAATGAAACTATATGTAGATTAAATTTATGAAGAAAAGAAAAAAAAAAGATAATAATTGTGATTTATTACAAGTATACAATGATAATGGAATACGATTTAGAGAATTTATTAAAGAAGAAATTTTGGAAAGAGGAAATTTTAAAATTTTAAAAATTATAAAAAAATAAATATTTTTTTTTTCGGTTTGTTTTTATATTTTGTTAATTTCATAAATTTTTAAACTAACAAACACAATTCTTAAATTTTAGGTTGTGTCCTAGACATTCTAATGATCTTTTTTAACTACTTCCTATCATCATAATTTGGATTACTGTTAAATAACTACTATAAAAATAAATTTAAACAACAAAACATTCAAAGATGGATAAAATCTGTAGAACGTATTAGTATTACAACAAAAGAAAGTCCTAGGAAAATAAAAATTTAAATGATTCGAGCCGGTATCAAAAAACCTTAACATAAAAGAATCGGTAATGAAAACTTTCGGAATGTGATTTCAGAAATAAGCATTTTTATTCATAAATTGTGTAGAATTAGGAATAAATTTATCAAATCAAATATTTCAAAAATGTTTATAGGTGATTAAGTCTAATGGAAGCTTTTTGTTCGATGCATGTCTTTTATAATGTCCCGAATCGAGTGTATTTTATATGTTTTCGTCTGTTTCATACCATGGGTGACTTATTAGAGAATTTACTGTTGATGCAAAACTTCTTTGAATGATAAAGTTATCGATTCTTATTATTTTTACGTTTTCGTAAATTGTTTGGTTGGAGAAATAATGAGTGTAGTTAGATTTTGGTTTTCTATTCAGGTTTGTGAACGCGCGTATGCACTTTCGTTCAAATAGCCTTAAGTTTTCCATAGTAGAAACACTTATGTTAAACCATCTAGGATTTTAGAGAAGAATAACCTCTTCAGAGCCATTAAAATTTTTTTGATATTTGGTATTTAATATGCTCGTTGAATTTGAATAGATTGGTCTATATAAAAACTCCTATAAGTATTTAAATCTGTTGGAATTCGGTAATTTAGTTCCATCTAGAGCTTTAAGGTAAAACTTTCCCCAGTTTCTTTTTATTATGCTTCTAAACAAAACAGTTTCACATTTTTTATAATTAATTTTTAGATTTCAGCGTGTACCATATGCAACAATTTTATTGAATGACTGATGCTATAGGTTATACTGTGCAGCCTTCAAGTTGAAATTTGCCTTATAAATTGTTAAATCGTTCGCAAATTCAATGCTGTGGTTATGCTCTGAGCTTTTGCTTGAAGAATCAAGCAAGTCACCTACCTACATTTATGTTTTAAAAATAGTATTGGAGAGTTAACTGCAGGCCATTAGTCAATTGGAATTCTTTAGATATATTTTTATTGAGGAAGAACACTCTAAAAAGTTTGTTGCGTAACATATTATTGATAAAGTATACTAGATGTGAAGGATATTTATATTTGAGTAATTTGGGCATAACGCCATCAAAGCCAAATAATATCGAATGCCTTTTCGAAATCTATAAAGCAAGTTGCTACATTGACCATTGTTTGTACACCAACATATATCTGTGGTGTGGTGAAAGCTGAATTGGTTGTATGGTGTTATAATTTTTTTTTATTGTTTCTTTTATTACTGATGTTCGGTAGCAGACTGATATGTCTTTAGCTACAGGGGTCGGTGGGGTATCTTCTTTGTAATACCAATTCAAACATTTTGTATTTCTCAAAAGCAGCCGAAAATAGTCATTTTAGTAAGTTGAATATGTATTCATTCAAAACATTTATAACATGTTACCAACAAAACCAGTTCTTGGGCAATTTTTTCAAACATTACATTAAGTTTGAAATTTAATAAATTTATAAACTCAAATCAGCACTATCCACTATGGAGGACTAACAACTTCAAATATTATTATTATTGTTAATTATATTTTTAATAAATACGAAATTTAAATTAATTTCGAATTCTTTTTGAAAGTTGCCCTCTCAGTTTCACTAAATTTCAAAACAAATTTACTATACAGTAACATTCAATATTATTGAAATGATGACTTTGAAATTAATAAATTAATTATGTTGAAAAACGAATTAACCTTTCTTTAAAAAAGCAAAAAAAAAAACATTTAAAAATAAATTTTAGAATTGATTTAATAAAAAAATTTAAACACCTCCTTCCAAGACTCTTATTTTTCTCTTACAGTCAACAATAAAATTAAACCGATATAATCAGTTTTACATTTATTTCGATGATTTTTCTGCTATACACAGATTCATATCATTCAAATTACCCCAACATTGAATATATATATGATGTTATATAATATAATATGTATGTAAATATATGTTGTACCTATATGATAAACGTTTGTATAAATATTTAAATATTTAACATGACATAAAATTTTTCTTTGATATTCGAAACGTCAAACAAATACTTGATAAGGATCTGAACCGGTTTTTTCTTTCTTTTCTATTTTTCCTATTCTAAATATTTTCTGATATACCTGTGAGAATATCCTTAGAATTCAATATCTATATGTGTGTGTGTGTATGTTGTGCATGATAGCTAAATATGAATTTCTATTAGTATAAAAATTATTCAAATTATAGCATCATGTCTTTCATATACTTAGCTTAGCTATAAGAATTGCCAAACGATAAGAATTTATAAATGTTCATTATCTCGATAACATAATTGACTAAACAAACGATCAAAAGACCAAAATTTTATTTATTTGAACATTTACTAATTTCTTTCAGTTTTACAACAATATCATATGCTCTATTGGTTCAATTGACCAAGAGTTCTATTAAATAATTTTTCATAGGTATACTCAGTTAATTAAGATTGCGTACTAAAAGTTTAAAAGTTTAAACACATATGAAATAACAGTTTATTTTCGACTTTTTTCTTTATTATATTTCAGAGTGCGGCAAATCGAGCACGAAGTGTTAAACCTACAACTATGAAGTGTCAAACCTACAACTATTCGCTCTGAATATTTTCTACTCTACTCTATTCCACTCCGTGCTTCTTTATTTAATCAAAGCGTACTCCAAGAGTATTCAGAGCATACCATTTATGTTCTTTCAAAAACAATGTTCAGAACACTACATGCAGGTTACTAGTTTTGTGAATAAATAGTTATTATTTGTTATAATATCGATTTGTAGTAAGATGGCTGAACTGAAAAATGGACTGGCATGTATAAATTTAATAAACAAATGTAGCTTATCCATATTTCTACGAGTGAAGAGAAAAAGTTAAATACAAATTTCTACAAATTGTAACAGTATTATGTTCTTATTCCAAATTGTTTGTTTTTTAACTCAGAGTGTTCAGAGTAGAGTAATACGAATCAGAGCGTGTTTTATTTACTGCGTACTTTATTCTGATCTGCTTTGAACTAATAAAGAAAAACACTAGAACATGGTGATTTTGTTGAACAACAAAAAGTAAAAGAAGATAATTTGATAAACCTATGTAATCGATAAAATTGAAAACCGCTATACAAATTATGTAAAACTAAAAATGGCGCTTAGCTAAATTCAAATAAAAACGACATAATCATTAACATTGAAAATAAATACCGAAATCATGCAAAAGGCAAACTATATACTAAAATAGAAAGCGTATTTTATAAAGAGTTATCAAATGAGCTTGGTGTGACAAGAGTTAGTTTTGGAACTTCTGTCAATTTAGTTGTTAACGAATCCGGTTGCTTCTCTTAGAAATATGTTAACATAGAATCGACAATGTACAAAGTTAACGGTAATCTCAAGGAATTATTCAAATATTTTTGTAAAAACAATAAGACCTAAGTATTTATCTCTTGTTTTCAGAAATTTTTCTGAATAATATTGGAATCACAAAATATTGAATGACTAACTGACTATTGAGCTATAAGAACTTAAATTCAAAAGTCTAAAATTCACTAACAAGATCTAATTTAAATTAAAACTGAAATATTTAATCGAGCCGAATTGAAGGAGGAGGAATATTTTACAAAACGAGTTGGAGGAGAAATGATGAATACCCTCTCAGAGCTGTAGTAGTGGCAAGGAGGCATTTAAATGATTAACAACACCAATTGGAGTATTTTAGCTAAAACACTACAATGAAATAAAAAACTAAGTACCTGCATTCGCAACACAATTGTACCTACAGAATATTTTATACTAAACAATTGTACTTGTATTTTCAATTCTATGTAAACTAATTATTTTTTTATTATATGTTTTGCTAATTGATTCTTTGTTTATTGTATATAATAAATATAAATTTGGGCAAATGAATATCAAAGATTACAATTACAATCAATTTACGAGCACCCGACAATCCTATTGAATATGTTTCTGAATATAACTTTGCTATATACTTTTTCAAATAAATTATGTAGTTTACAATTTGATAATTTTATCAAAGCTCCACCACCCTTTCCCACCATATCCTTCTTTTAACATTTTATTACTATTTTTAAGTGTTAACTTACCTCAGCTGTTCCTCTACCATGTCTTAATCGTGCTTTGGCTGGTGCCCAAACATTTAAATAAAGACAATCTTCAGATATGTTCGTATTGGGATTCCACATTTCTTCACCTTGGAATCCTGGGAAATATTCGTATCTGAAAGAAACAAAATGAAAAATTAAAAGGAATATGTAAAAAGTAACAAAAATAAACTGTTATAATAAAAACAAAAAAAAAACTTTAAAAAAATGCACAATATAAAAATGAGACAGAACAAAAATATTTTTTGTATTGGTTTAGATGGAGTTGCGAGTTGAGATTTCAGAAAATTGAAAATAAAAAAACATTAAGGTGTATATTTGAAGCTAACAATACTAAAATCAAATAATGTGTTTCAATTTAGTTATACAATTTACGCATAATATATACGTACGTATATTTAAACATATATGTACCATGTGTGTAAGTAATAAAAAGATCATTTTAATAAGAGTTGTTTGAAAGTTAAAAAATTAAAACAGAATGATGCGGAAAACTATAGGATGTTTCAATTGGTAAATATACCGATTTACATGAGGGTATTGCGATTATGTCATCTGACCACTAAATAGAAGTTTTTTTTAATAAACAGCCGTTCGTGTTACGATGTAATTACGTAGAAAATCCAAGGGTGCTATCAGAGTACTGTCATTTGCAAAGCTAAGAATTTGATTAAAGGTTAATTGAAATAGGTCATTGATGAAAATTAAGAAAATAGTGGGGTGAGAGATCAGATTCTTGCGGAACACCAGCATTTATATAATATTTTTTGGACTTAAATCGGTCTGTAAAGAAACGATTCGAAAGGGAACCTTCAATCTATTGAGAAAACACAGACCCTAGACCAATAGCTTATTGTTAGCTTGGGTTTAGCTATTAAGGCTGCATGCCATACTCGATCGAAAGCTTTCGAAATATTTAAACCAACAATATCAGATTCACCGGAATTGTGCAAATTCATATTGAGCTATTTGCAGAGGTACGTCATCATGTAACCGGTTGACTGGTGCTGTCTAAAACACTATTGTCTGTCAGATAATATACCTTTGTTCTCAAGATATTTTGAATGTTTCTCATTAATTATACTTTCCATGGCTTTGAACAAACTCGAAATGATAGCTATAGGTCTGTAGTTTGTTAGATCGCTTTTGTCCCTTTTTTGGTATTGGATTAATGTAGATAACTTTCCATTTGGCTGTGATATTTACCAGTCGAAAATAATAGATGGAATACGTTACGCAGAGATTTCGAAATGGCGGAGACAATTTTTTTGAGTACCATAGCGAGAATTCCATCAGGCCTATAGTAGATTTTTTTGCATCTCACTTTGTCAATACTACCGCTAAGGCTCTTCTTCTCAAGTAGATTTTTCCAAATGAGGAATTGTTGGTTGGATAAGAGGAAGAATGAGGAAGTGACGAATTAGATGCAAAGATTTTTCCAAACAAGGTGGCCTTACCAGTTAGGTCTATTACAATTTCATTATCATCAATCAGAGGGGAAAAAGATGATTCTGGAAAGTAATGCATAATACAACGAAAGCATCGGATCTTCATAGGGCCAAGTCCGTTCTGTAAGATTCCCTTGAGCACAATGAAAATGCAATTAAAAGCCCGCGTAGAACAAAAATATGAGGACTTTTGGGACAACGTTCCTGGAAATCGTCAAGCAAAAGTGCTCATGCCTAAACGCTCGCTCAAGAAAACCAAACCTCTTCTTGACCTCAATAGAAATCAGGTACGTATCTTGGCAGGGATAATAACAGGCCACTGCCTAATTAAGAAACACCTTCTTCAAATGGGTAAATTGTAAGATTCTTCTTTGTCTTTAATGGCTTCATCACAGATATTATTAAATCAGGAGTTGGAGGGTTGTTTCCTAGGACTTTTATAAGAATTTGAAATAAATGTTTTCATTCAAATCAATGTTTCGATACTGGAAGCACACGGACTAATCACATGTACCTAAGTAAGAAATGGTGAAAGTCAACCCAATTAATTTATGCGTAGTGCCGAACTAATTTTTTGGTAGCAACATTTTGCATGGTGCATGTTCTTTTTGAGAAACTTGTGCTTACGAGACAATGACCTAATCCACCCAAAGGGGAGCTAACCGAAACAGTACATTTTCCAGGATAGGAAGTAAAGTCAGAAATTCTAGATGGACTCGTAACAAGTTGAGAAAGATTATATGAGTTAGAGAGTTAAACCTGCTTTTCTTCGGGGGAATGGGGCCTTGATAAAATGAGCCATTTTTTGTTGTGAATGTTGATGAAATCGCTTAAGATGTTTCTGTGATTTCCTATTAATGTTTTAAAAATATTTTTAAAGTCTATTCATATTTCAGAATATAATACACATTACCGAAAGATCAAGCATAAGGAGTCTAGATTTTTAGTAAAGATAAAAATGATACTTCTACTAATCTTTTTTTCAATAAAACGAATAATAAACGAATACCAAAATTCATAATGTTTAATCTATTTAATTTGAAATCTTAGCACACATGTTAAGCTATTAAAAATCTTAACTCTAATATATATTTTTGAACTTTGACTTTTCAACTATAATGACTATAGAGACTATACATATAGAATTCAGATATTCTATATGTATATTTATATAAATATATATAGATAAATCTGCCATACGTATATTATACATTAATAAACATCTTACAAATAATATACGAGTATGTATAGAAAAAAAAAAAGAGAAACCCGTGTCATCAACAGAATATTATTTTATTATATTTTTTTTATGTTTAGAAAATAAGAAATCATAAAACTTCATGTTTTTTTTCTGCGATCCTAAAATTTATATAATTCATTTTATTTTTTCTTTACTTTTTTGGTTCTTTATTTTAGTTCTAAAAATATAATAAATAAATGTATATGAGTATAGATAAAAGATATTCGTTTCTTATTTAAAAAGAATATTACAGAGATTTATTATCAGTAAAATATTGTTTCTTCTTCCTGTTTAATTCCAGTGTAACATCCCTTTATATCTCTTTCACTTTCGATTCGGATTATTACTTTTACGTTTCAATTGCCTGAATTGATGGCTGTATGAAAGCATCCTCAGAACGCATTCCACTTTTTGTTTTTTTTTTCTTTTCGCTTTTTTTTCATGCTTTAGAAATTGTGTCTATGTTCGGTAACGTTGCTGAATACAATAATTTTTATTTAAGACGATTTGAATTATAACTTGTATTCTTTATTGAAGTGATGTGAAACATGATAACATAGTAGGTATATAGTTTTTCATTTCAAGAGTAATTTCAAATAATAAAAGTTAATTAGAAATAAATAAATAGAGGTAAATTAAGTATTTTACATGATGAAATGTTATTCATTATTATTGTCCAGTCTGATGTTTATGACTGGAGCCCACATTTCAAAATTAAAAGGGCCAAAAAATTTAATTTGCATATTTATACTTGCTATTATATGTAAGGGATATAATAATTAAATTTAAATTAAATATCTTAGTCAAAAATAGTATGAGTAGTATGTACTTTATGTCAATTCTTGTGCAGACAGGATTGAAAATAAAAAATTTTATTTTAAATATACTTTTATCGATACGATTTCTGATTTTTCTTTTGGTTCTCTTTTTTTCTTTTAATAATAAAAATCATAATAACAAAATAAATAAATTTTCAAATATACAAATAAAATAGACACCACTTGACAAGTATAAAAGTATAAAAAATGACATACATCTGACAGTTATGGAATAAAAATAGGAAAAAAATGTTTTTACAAACAAAAGGCATTTTACTAAGTCTCAGATCTACAAATTAATTTCTATTTCTAGTCAAAGATCCACAAATTAATTTCTTTCAAATAATATGGATCCAATTCTAAGATCCACAGATTAAACACCACAATATATGAGAATATATGAGATTATAATAAAACCGATCTAAATCGAATTCGAGTTCGAATTCTGGAAAATTATTGTCTAAAATATATTAAAAGAATTTGAAATGACGTGAGATGAGAATGAGCAACCTAAGTTCAATTTAAGCATACGACGATCAAGATGATTCATCGAAATTGATAATTCTATAAATATAAAAGGTTTAATTATTAAACTTATATTTTTAATCGAATTTATTTAAAACTTTAATATAGCATTAGGAAAAATAATAAAAATAAATTAGAAAAAATATTTTAATAATTCGAAAAAACTTTGTTATACACTTTCAGTTCTACAAAGTTTAACTTGATTGTGGTTGTGGTTTAACATAAATAAAAAGGACAGGCCAAAAAAAAAACGTTAGCCTTTACTTATTTTTTGTCACTGTAGTTTCACAAGTATGTCATTTTGGTTAGAATTGGTTAACTTTTATAACAATGCTTTTCTCAGTAATTTAGGTAGAACTAAAGTGGAACGATGATATTTAGTTATTTATTTATTAATAATCTAATAAAACAAGTAATTAAATTATGGAAAATAAAAAAAATCAAAGTTCCATTTAACTTTAAATTATCTAAATTATACTCTTGCCGCCAACCAGATAGGGTTGCAAAAACAAATTTAATTATTTCAGAAATAATAAAAGAAAGAGAAAACTTCAATTAAACATTTTAAACATCCATCTCCTGATTAATATAGCCATATGATACAATCCAAAAAAAAACATCGTCATCACTGTCCTGTAATCCCACAGGAGGGAATAATACATATCGGTTATTTAGTATTTCTATTTGATTTTACAAATTTGAAAAATAGAACTAGTAACCGTTATTAACCATATGTAAAAGCTCGTGTAAGCCTTTAGTTAGTTTTTTCATGTTATTTCATTGCAAAAATTATTGTCAAAATAAGAAAAACAAAAAAAAAATATTAAAAGCAAAGATTATCCTGCACACCTTACAATATATTCCATTATAAAGGTTTTATTCTATACGCGCTTATTTACTGTCATAACAATAAAATCAGTTATGTATAAATACATATGTATATAAGTACACTTTTTTTTTTACTTTGGCCTGGTTAGCGGTACCAAACAAAAGAAAAAACTCCATTTTTATTCTTGACATTTTTGGTATATTCTTTTTTTTTATTATTATTTTTTTCTATAAAAGAGCTAAAATATCTACATAGTATAAATGAAAATATACTATATTTTATTTTATATTTATTATATTCATTTATTATGTTATGTTTTATTTTAACTGTAATTGTATTTATTTTATATTCATCTATAGGATATATAGATCTTAGTTGGGTGTGATTCTGAATAATTTCTTTCAAGATAGATACAAGATAATTTTCTTTAAATTAAAAAGATTAATTTTGTTATTTTATAAGTAATTGAAATTGTTTAAAAATTAATTTCTAAAGTTTATCACTTAATTTAATATTTTACTAAAATAATAATTTAAGTTAGGAGTTAAAAGTTTACTATAAAAATATAATTTTTCCAATTTTCTGATTCATTGAGATTTCAACCAAGATTAAATTATGGTAAATAACACGAACCTATTAATAGAATGTTAATAGTTGGAAAGAAATAAATTTTTCAATATCTGCAGATACTTTAAGACGAAAATTATATGAAATTAATTGAATATTTTTTTGACTTTTTTGATTTATATTAAAAGACAATATATTTATTATTAATTTTTTTTTAATTTACTTATTTTTGATTATATGATGGAAAAAATATTCAATTTATTTGGATTCCAAGTCATATCGGCATCCATGATAATGAAATATTTAAACAGTCAAGAAAAAAGCTCTGTAAATCAACTATATACGATAATCATCTTTTATACTATAAAAATGTTAAAAATATAATAAATAAGAAAATATATCAAAGTGTAAAACAAGAATGAATAAAAACGAATGATTGAATCAAATTAAAAAGTATCAAGCCAAATACGAGACCTTGAACAAATCTGAACTTATTTAATAGAAGAGATTCGACTGTGATTACTATAGAATAAGAATAGGGCACACTTAACACATAAATTTATATTTGAAAAAACAACACCACCAAATTGTGCTTGTGAAGCAAACCTTACTATTAGGCTTCAATTTAAAAATTGTATTCAATATTCAAAAGATGAGGACAAATATTAAAAAACTAATAGTCTACAGATTTTAAAGAGTGATGACTTGACAACCGATTATAGAAAGATAATAAATTTCCTAAAAGCTATTGAACTATACAAAGCAATTTAAAACAATAAATGAAACAAAATCAATAAAATATGTTAAATAAAAAATACCTAATAAATGTTTAAAAAAAAAATGGAATAAAATAGAAAATAAAATAATTTATTTATAATAACTTTTCATATAATTATTATGTATAAGAAAAATTGAGCTATTGAATTATTTTATATAGAAAAACAAAACAAAAATCAAAAATGTATTATAAGAATAAAACATGTAATTAGAAAATAAGAAAAATACAAAAAATAATTGTTTCAAAAGCCACTTAATAATAAAGTTATAAAAAAAAATTATTATTTGAAATGTAATACCAAATTGTAAACTGTTTGAGCTAAATTGTATAAAATAAATAAAAAAATTAAGATATCCTAAAAAGTTGATTTGAAAAATCGATTTAATTAAAAAGTTTATTGACTTATTTTATTATTTTTATCTCGTGCAGAGACTTAGTATAAGTTTTGTATGCAAAGATATTATTATATGACAATATAATATACACATATACATAAATTTAATTAATATAATAATAATATTTTCTAATCAAAACACTCATCACTATCTAATAATATACATCACAAATTAATTAAATAAAATTTAATTTTAATTAATTAAATTATATTTTATAAACTCCATCTATAATCAAATATTATAAACTTTAAAAGAATATTTAAAATAAAAATCTCTTAGCGATTTATATAAATAACAATATTCAGAAGAGATAATCAAATTTTAAAACGGTTAATTGAAATAAAATTTTCAAATCCCAAGAGTAATGACACTAACGCTTTACACTATATACAATTTTTTTCTTTTTATCCCTCTTCAATCCTTCTTTAAATATGTTTAATATTAATATTTTAAATTTAGTTTTTATTTCAAAATTAAATAAAAATTTTAAATAAATTTAAAAGAATGCTGAACGATAATTTAGATAACCATACTGTTTATGCACTTGTATTATTTTTTTCATATTTTAAAATAATATAAAATATATTATGTAAATAAATTGTATAACTAAAATATGTACAGTAAATGAAATTGAAATAATCTAACACAATTAGCAAGGAATTTTATTTAAAGAATTGAAAAAAAATCATTTGTTTAATTTAGACACCACTCCGATCAACTTATTGCTCAAAATTCAAAGTGCTAAACTGCTTCACTTCATAATTGATCGTGACACAATGTGGTAAAGAATATTTATAAGAATAACATAGATGGCATATTTTATTTAGAACGAGCATTTTATATAGAACGAGCATTATAGAGTGAACTCTGAACAGAGAGCAAAACTGAGCTCTCTTATAGTTCATAAAAAAAATACGATAGAGCTCGATTAATTTTTATTTATTAAAACTATTAAAAGAGTAAATACTAAATACTAAAATTAAATAATCAAAAAATATTTAATTTAAAATAGTTTACCATCAAAAACATTTATTATTAATTAAACCTAAGTAAGGATTCACCATCACAGCTACTAGTGCCATTCATTCAGTTTTAAATATAAAAATTATTTTTTCACATTTAACATTCAAACGCTGTACTGTACGCTTATTTGTATCGAAATCTTCTCTGAGTGGGCTCTGAACACAAAAAAAATAAGAATTTCAAGTTTTGAACGCTCTGAGCAAAAAAAAATTACAAATTGATATTATTTTTAACTTACTCTTATAATATTCATTAAAACAAGAAACATTTTGCGGCACATTTCGCAATCTCGCAAATATGGTCATTCCAGAGCATATTTTGATATACTCAAATTTCCGAGAATGTTTAAGTTTTCTAGTCGCCGTAAGGTTTCACCTTGAAATCTTAGAATAGGTTCGAATGGCGTAAATTTGCGTAACTAGACAGCTTTGAGTTTTGAAGATATTAAACTCAACTCTGTTTGCTTTATTCGAGTCGAAAACTTTGACTACGTCATGGTTTACCAAGTCATGGTCTACCATCATATGTAGTTCTTCAGGTTTACCCTAATATAGTTCATCATTTTAATCCATAGTGATTATTTAATGATCTTCAAAAAATATTTTAATTTGTTTTGTACTTTTTATATCCAAGTGATCTGAAATTGTTTGCAAAAATTTCTGCAATATGAAATCAATGACTATACATAGCCAAAACACTTGATGGGTAGCTTTTATACCGATTGGTACGTTTGGCTAGGGTGGGGAAGGAAAATTAAGAAAGGAGGATGGTAAAGGACTATACTTCAAACTAACTATAATGATATTATTGAATAAATTAATTTAGCATAGTGAAGTGCATCAATTTATATGGTTGTTTTGTGAATTTTGAAAAATTTTCAATTATGTCTTTTCATAATGGTTTAGCGCAATTGAATTATTATTTAAATTTGATTTAAAAAATATTCGTTATAAAAAATGTTTGAGCAACTAGGTAGGTAGGTGGAAGTCACCATTCCAGTTGTTTCTAGAAAACAAATTAGCATTATTTGTGCCTTGTTTTATGACATCACTCTATACTAAATAATCCAGCCTGTTCAATTGAAAAGACAATTCGCCAATTTTGTTTGCCGCAATAATTCATATAGTTGGGCAACTAGCAACATCGGATTAATTTTATTATTATCCACAGTCATACAATTTCAAAAATACCAAACCAAAACCATATTAATTTTTATTTAAATACACCTAAAAAAAAAAAAGTTATATTTTCAAAAATAAATTTTCTTACAAATTAAAATAGGTATAGGTAGGTGAGAGGATTTATTTAAATTACTTTCACTGTTCTGTACCTAATATCCATATACCTAAAAAAAAGGAGTGAAGGTAATTTTCTTTACCGAAAAAAAAAACTAAATTTTTCTTTCTATTTTATAGCTTAGATTCCTATTCTCGCTGGAATACCAAAAAAAAAAACAAAACAACAAGCTCAAACTAACCAACCATGAATATTAAAGTTATTTAAAAACAAGTGAGAACGAGGATGTACAAAAATTCTAAACTGATCCTTTCTTGGAAATTGAAATAAAAGTTGTGCTTTATTATTATTTTGTTTTTTTTTTTTTAATTTTATTTTTTGTTTTTGTTTTTTTTTTATGTAAATTTACTATACTCTCGTTTAAGTAAAGGTTATATTACTTAAATATTCTCTTGTAATGGTGATATCCCAACAATATTTTTGTATATTTTTAGACTTTTTTCTTCTTTTTTTTTTGCTTAAATGAATAGAAAAAGAGGAAATTATTTATTTATTTATGATTTGTATTTTATTATTTAACTTATTTTACTGCTCTCTGCTTAAAGAATACAAATATTGTACATCTATATGTACATAATATATATTATATACAAATCCTTTATACAAAATATGCAAAAACAAAAACAATAAAAATAAAATAAAAAGGATATTCTTTAGATGATGAAATTATTTTTATTGTATTATCGTTCGTTGAATACACATATATATATGTATATATATCTATCAATTTACTTATCTAAATTTTATTTTAACTTTAGTTAGGTAAATTCAAGTACATAATAGAAAAAAAGTTTCTTTTTTTTTATATTCATATTATTTGTAGAGAGCAGGGGGGAAAAATAAAAAAAATATATTTAGACTGGTCATTACTGGCTCAATGGTACATATATGAAAAAATTTAAAAATTTCTATTTCAGACATATTATTTACAAATAACATACATATATGTAAATATGTATATACATATGTATATGTTGTTTAAATTCTGATACTGATTATCAGAACTTTTATTTGTGTAATAGACTTAAGCTAATTTAAATTCAAATATTCTGGAAAATAAATTTGTAGACATCTATTAGAGGTAACCGATACAACATACAACATATACTTACTTTACAGTTGTTACTAGTTATATTAGTAACTAGAAAACAATTGGTTTTGCTTAGATTTGTTTAGTACAATCATATATCATATTCATTAATAAATATTATATTAAGAACTGTTATTGGGATTGTGATACACTTGGTGTTATTGATATTTGTAATTATAGGTTGGCACTATAAATTTCAGCTCTGTTCAACTACTAGGATATGCCGGCGACATTGACATCATCGCCAGATCACAACGAGCGATCGTTGAGGCCATTACCTAGATTGAAGAAGGCCTCCCAACATCATATTGGTCAAAATATCAATGTCGGTACATACAATTTCGAGGAGATACGGCGAAGAGTAACCTTTCCAAACCGTTGCTGCTTTGGTTTGTCAAAACATTTCGGGTCAAAGCTCCTTTCCCAAAACACCAAGGTACAAATCTCCAAAACACGCATACTCAAGGTTTTGCTCTACGGAAGAATCATGGACACTGCCGCAGGCAAGTGAGCATGTACTTAGTGTCTTCGAAAAGAAAATTCTTCGCCGGATATATGATTCTTAAAACGAGCTCCTTGAAGGACGAGGTCCTGAAACTCTATGAGCTGTATAATGAGGTGGACGTAGTTACGAAAATTGAGGTCAAGAGACTACAGGGGCTCGAACACTTAGAGCGGATAAACGAAAATGCTCTAGTCAAGAGAGTCTCCGAATCCAGACCCGAAGGTACAAAACGTCGGGACAGACCAAACCTTCGTTGGAGAGACGAATTTCAAACAATTTCGCGTCTTCAACTATAGAGAAAATCTGCCCGTGACCGACGAAAATGGAGGACTTTGATGAGTCAGGACCAAGACGTACATAGTCTGTTGACCACCTAAGTAAGAAAATAAGTAATTTAAGTCGAATTTTATAACTAATAATATTATTTTATTATGTAAACTTTGATATTTTGGAAACAATTATATACTCTTGTAATAAGTTATTACGACCAGAAATCCAAACGATCAAATCAAAAATTTAGGCCAATAAAATAATCAATTTGTTTGAAAAATATCATAGTCAAGTAATCTCTATTATATGACTGATTGATTCGATTGATGTTATCAAAATGATTGATCGATCGATCAAACCTGCATCTTGATGTCTTGATTAATATTTTAATTTGACATTATAATGATTGAAATTTTATAGGTTATGATTTGCACATTTATTATGAATTATCACGAATGTGCAAAGCTTTGTCAAACATAAATATTTTGCTACTCATTACGTCTTGCCCTTGCATTGCATTTGTTTTTTACCTAATATTAAAATATCAATTTTTTGACTTTTTAATGAAAACACAACAAAAGTTTATTGTATATAGATTGAGTAAATAGATTGAGTACCGCATTTCCAAAGAATCTTCAGAGAAAATGTTGTTGCGCAGATTACAGGTATTTGAATCTTTAAAGACGATTAGATTTTTAGATCAATATTCCAGTTCTTTGTTATATAAACCCATATCGGTTTTTTGATCGATTTTCCAATTTCGGGAAACTTATTTCTATGATTGGTCGTTTTGGTTGGAACAAACTCAAGCCAACTATTTCCAAAGAATAAAAACAATTTGGATCAGCATTTTTACACAGATTTTTTCAAAAAAAAAATGTTGCTTGGGATTTTTTCCCCAAGTCAATAATTTTAGAAAATAATTGAGATATTTCTAACGCTCTATTTCTTTTCCAATATTGTTAATATTATTTTTTATTAATATATTTTCGTTTTTTTTTATGGTGGAAACGTTAACTTAAATTTATATCGCCAAAATCCACTTCACCTAATTTGACAAAAAAAAGTCATTTAGAAAAAAGTTGAAATATCAAATTTCACTTCGTTAAACCGTTCCGTTCAACAATTAACATACATATTCTGAAAGAAGTATCTATAACTTTATTTTGTAACTAACTGAAAAATTCCTCTTAATTCAGAATCTCAGAATACAAAACATATTCTGGAAAAACATTTAAATTTTTGGCACAAATGGATATTTAAACGAATTGCAGTTTTGTTAAGTGAGAAATTTGCAAATTGGTTTTAAGTATTTTATGTTTTTTGATGAATGGACCTTGGCGAACTATATCTTTGTTATATGGGGTTACCTACTACTATTGATAATACATATAATTATATAAATCATCTTTTTTGGTAAAAATTTCTCAGAAGGCAAAAACATTATACTGATGATAATTTCAATAACTTTTTCTCATTTTTCATTATATAAGCAAAACTCTATTTTTATAATACTCCAAACACAATGATTTTATTCTATATTAAATAATATATTATTTAATGTCCTTCTAAGATTATTATTTTGATGAAATGTGTATTCTTCAATTTTTATAACTTTTATTCAACTTGTTTATTTTTTTTAATATAAAAATGTTGTTTATTTATAAAATGCCAATTTTCTTTTTAGTTTAAAATTATTTTTGAAATATTCAAAATAATATTTTTGTATAGGTATATAGGTTATATACAAAGGTACATAAAAGTTAATTAAAGTTTGTGTTCTTTTCCTGGTAACATAAATTTTACCACAAATTATAAATTTTTCTGCTTTTTTGTAAGTATTGTTTTTTTTTTGTACTTTACCAACAAATAATAAATATATGTAGATAGTATTATTAAAAATGCTAAGTAAATAAACATGTAATAAAAACTGACAGATGGGGAGTGAATCCAAAGACTCATTTCATTATAGATTACTTTATATTAGAAATCTTGTTGCCAAATCCGTCAATGTGTTTTGCAGTTAAAATGAAAGTGAATTTCTATAATATGTGATTAAAATTTATACTAAAGTATATTTTGGCTTCTTGTACTGATCACAACCAGCTATGAACCGTTATACTTTTGATTAAAATTTCTCTAAAATTTTTAAATTTAAATTGCAAGTTTTAACTGACAGTTCAACATGGCTTATACAAAATTTTATATAAATTCTCGCTTGATATCGTATAATATTCTATTATTATATATATATTTGCTATCCAATGATAGTTTTGAAAAACGACCCATTAAGCAGTGAGCCAAAGCTGCATATTTTTATTACAAAAATAAAGATTTTTATAAGCATAAAATTGTAAAAACTAAAGAGCTGCAAAAATCAAATTGTTATGCCTAATTTTAAAAAAATATATATATATATACATATATATATACGATATAAAATATAATTACCTTTCTTGAATACATGTATTTGGTAAACGTGTTGCATCTAATACACCATGCCATGGTTCAGCTGGTAATGGTTTACGAAATCTTAATCCATCAACTGGTGGTTTTGCAAATGGTATTCCAGTGTAAACGTGAATTTCACGTCCCTGTACTGTCACAGAATGACCACGTACTGGACCACTACTTGTTTGTACAACTAATCTATCAATAATGCCACGTACCGAAACGATTCGTATTAAAATCATTAAAAATCCAATCAAACTACCCAATATTAATTTATTTTTAGCCATTTTAATTTTTTTAAATATTAAATTTTATAAATTGTTTTATTTTTTTTTTTTTTTTAATTTTTACAACAAATTGTTTTAATATATTTCAGAAACAAATTAAAAAAAGTCAGTGCCGTATCGTCGTATTTTGTAAAGTATACTACAATTTTATTAAATTCTGCTTTGTGTTTTTTCCAAATTTTTTTTTTGTAATTGAATCACCAATTTTTATTTTTTTGAGTTGATAATTTTTTTTTCGGTATTGTCCAAGATTTTTTTTTATGTAATTCTGTTTTAAAATATCTGAAATGAAATTTTTAAAAAAGAAAAAAAAACATTATTAAGTTAATTTTTTTTTTGTTTTTTTTTTTTACTTTTTTAAAACTAAACATTCTAAAACAATAATGGATATAAAATTTATTATAATTATCAAAGAAAGTAACAAATCACAATATATATATATATATATATGTAACATATAGCTAACATAAAAGAAAAGAAAATGCATTTGGTTACTCGATTTCGAACTCGAAAAAGGATTTCTCATGTATACACACACTCCTTATAGATTTAAATAATTCTCTTTTGTATTTAAATTGAATTGCTCTAAAAGTGAAAAACTCAACTCTAACATCTACGAACAAAATGGTATAAATATACAGGGTGGTACGCTCTAAGGGATGATTCTTTGGAGTATTTAAGGAAAAAAAGTATCTAGGTATTTGCGCCCTATTTTAAAATTTAACCCGGCCTAGAGGGAGTTAAACACAATCGGATTGGAAAAATAATGTCTATCAAATATTCACAACAGCTCCGAAAATATACAAACTGGGGCAATGTGTTTTTCAGAACGTCTAAGAATTATAATTGTCGAAAATAGACGAATATCTTCCTTTTCATTTGACTGAAATGCTTATCATACAGAGACGGTTCAGACAGTTCATCGTTGAAGTTATGAAGTGAAATAGTTTTAACTAGCATATCTTCGGAATTGTATTCATCCCAGTTTACATTTTAAAATAGACCTCAGTCCCAAAATACTCCAACGCGAATTCCGTTAAAGAATATTTACCTCGGAGCATACCACCCTGTATATACATAAATAAATATAACACAGTAACAAGGATGTAGGTAAAATATACTTTGATATTTTATTTTGTCACTTTGACTATTCATTATTAGCATTTATGCATCGAATATAATAACATATGAGTACCTATAACTTTATTAGCATACACACATATAATATATATATATATATATATATATATATTATATATGTACATATGAATACTATACACAAATATTTGCAATTCAATTTCACTTTAAAATTCAGAATGCAAGCTTAATAATCGATATTATATTTAAAAAAATCATCTGGAATATCCAAGTACAGGAATGAAAACAAATATAAAAAATATAAAATCAGAAAATAAAAAAAAATTTGAATTGACATTCGAAATGAATCTACTAATCTAATCCTTTCAAATTTGTTGATCTACAAATTTTGGACTGTTTGCTGACTGCTTGCTTTTATTGACTGTTTGCTGACTGCTTGCGAAATTTTTTATGTTTATTTAATTTATTTCACTAGTCTTCTGTTTATGTTTCTTAGAGAGTAATTTTTATTTAACCTACAGACTTCTCTGATATTATTCACCTGCTGCAGTGCCATGGTCAACTTTTTTTTTCTGTCGATGTTGTCGAAATCTTTCTTAAAGTGAATAAAATATGCGTATCGATATTGAATTCCTTCTTCCATTCTTTGTCTCCTGCTCGATTGTGGATATTTCTGAATCCTGGCTTAAACCCACCTTGGTATAAAAGGCTGTTTAAGCTTTTCTAATATTATTTTATTTATACTATTGTTGGTAACACAAGCAGAATACCTTTTCGTACCATAAAGTACAGTAATAAACTCAATTAAGATAAAATTTGTATATAATATTGTTATATAAAAAATCAAGCCAATGCAACTAAACTACATAATTCATAAAATTTTACTTTGAGTTCAATGCATTATATTAAAAATCATCGGACACAAATTTAATTCAAATATTTATTCAATTAAAATTAATTCAAATATTTATATAATGCTAGCCATTTTTGTTATTGTAAATTTAAAATAAATTAAAATCCCTACCAACTGTGCTATTAGCTCATACCTAATAACTGTACAAAAACAAAATCAATATACAAAAACAAAAAAATTTGAATCCTCTTAAATTATTAAAATATCAATTTTCTAGCTAAATATTATATAAATTCAATTCTTGCATAGAGATACTCTATATCTCTCTCTCCTCTATATTCACTTGAATATTAAATTATTCTTGTGCTATTATTTCAGTGCCTTCAAGGATATTATACATATACAAGAATGTATGTATTAAATTGAAGGTAGGCAAAAATTTTCCATTATTATTATTTTTTTCTTTTGTTGTTGGTCTAATATTTTTTATATTTTTTATATTATATAATATGTATATTTACATTCCAAAGTAAATGGAAATTTTATGTATCAATGACAGGTACTATTCCATTATAAAATAAAACAATTAATTTTCTTAATTTTTTGTTTGTTATTCGTCCGTCCGTTCTTCATTAAGGTTGTAAATTAAAGACGATTTTAATAAGAATTGAAGAAAATAATTAATTAAAAATGTTATATAAGCTTAAATTCTAGATGATTTTTTAAGAGAACTAATGCTAGTTTTTTGACTCTACTTTTAAATTTTTTTTAAGTTATTACTCGTACTAAGCAGTACAGAATTTATTTTGATTTGAAAATCAATAATCAATACTTAAATGATAGCAACTTCTAAATGAACATTATAAGTAAAGTTTTTTCACAAACGTATGAAATGCAATACATTAATCCCGTCATGTGTTCATAAATGATTTATACATTTGTTTACAGTTCATAAATTACATTGCAAGAATCTAATGACCCAAAATTCATTAACAAAACAAAATCAGCTACGCATTATAAAATATCATACTTTACAAAAAAATTTCTCTTGCCAATTTTGTTTGTTTTAGAGCTTTGTTTTTTAGAGATAGATTTGTTTAAATTTTTAAAATGGCTGAGGGGAAAGGGCAAGGTATTATCAATATAAATTGCCCCATTTTTATTGTAGTTAATATTTATTTATTTTAAATTTGCAACAAAATTAATTTGAAAATAAACAAAAATAAAACCAATGAAAACTAAATTTTAAAATGCGTTTTCATAAATGTCAATAAATTATTGTAGTGTGATCGTCATAAACTAAAATCATATGATTATAAGTCAGTCATGTATATCTAGCTATAGTATGTTTTAAAAAATTAAGATCCATACATGATTTTAGTTTTGTATATGTGTCATCTGACTACTAACGTAGAATCAAATACTTCTTTTATAATGCATGTTGTTAAAGTTTTTTTGATAATAGCTAGATTTATATTAATTAAGAACATAAGTTGGTAATCAATAAAATGGAATTATGTAATTATGAAGGCCATTTTACTCTAAAATAAATTTAGTTTTTTTTTTTAAATTTAAATGAGTTAAAATATGAAATGATCAAAAGCAAAAAAATATTATTGTATGTAATTGGTACAATGTAAAACTGTGCAGAAGCAGTTGGGGGTGTTTATCACGTTGTTTTGGAAATTGTAAAAAATAAAAAAAAAATCAGTACAATACAGAATAGTCTTTTGAAAAATGAATGAAAATAAAATAATATAAAATAAATGAAATAATAAGATAATGTCAACCAAAATAAGAGCACAGTCTTACTTTTTTTTTTTGTTTTTTAATAAAATTTTAATATATTTATAGACAATTCAATATTACGATATAAAATCTAACTGAAAAGTTAAAATGGTTGAATGAATATATTCAACCATCAAAACAATGTCAATGTTTCTTTTCATATGATTTAATAATAAAAATGATTCGAACATAAACCTTTGACATTTTAATAAATTTACCAAAAAATAAACACATACAGAATGCACATATATATATATACAATAAATATTCATACACACAGCCTTTATAAGACAAAAATTTTAAATAATAATGTAAAAAAAATCGGAAAATAAAAACAATAAACCAACAACAATGTTCAATACATGTACATTTTGATCCTTGTTATACAATTCAAATTATCCTTTTTCGATTTTATTGCATAATAATTATAGTTATCATGTGTATCACATATATTGCAATTTTTTATATACCTATATAATAAATAGAATATAAAAATATTGTAAATTGATTTAAGTTGCATTTGAAGTGAAAATAAAAAAAAATTCTTCAATAACTGATGTCTCAAAAATTGGGGAGAAAACCGGTGCCGGCACATTTGAACCAAAGTTCAAATTTAGTGCGACCCTTGGCACATATCCCACAGTTTTTCAGGCTGAAATCTATCCATCGAGATATTGGCATTACAATGCACTAAAAGAGGACACAATTGTGTCAATATATACATAATTTCAGATAGCCAAGCTGCCTTAAAAGCTCTACCTTCCCCAATTTTTAAATCAAAGCTTACAGAAGTTTAATAATGCATTTAAAATCAAATAAAATAAAAGAAAATAATTTAACACACTATTTTAATTTTATATTTTATCAACACTCTACGCCTAGGGTGAGATTTTAATTAAGCTGCATTGTCATACGAAAAAGTATTAAACGAATATTTAATATATTTACATGGTATGAATTGTAGAGTTAAAATTTAAACAAACATATATATATATATATATCTATATATTGTATTGAGTGTTTTTCTATTATTTTCAGTTCATTGTGGTGAAATTAACACTCATTCATTAATTTGAAGATTAAATTAAATTTGAATGATATGTATTGTAGATTGTTTTTATTTATTTATCTTTTTATATATATTAAAAATCTGATGGAATAATAGAATAATAGACACATATAAAAATGTATCGTTGAATTCGGAGGAAAATTTAAAAACATCTTAAAATGATTATTTTGTTCAAAAAACATTTCTACAGAACTACCATTTAAATGCATATATACATAAATGCAACTTTATACGCTTGGTGACACAGTAGATAGAGTGTCGCCTGCCTTTCCAGCGAAAGCTTCCAGGTTCGATTCTCGATGGAGCAAAAAAAAATGTTTTATAGGATTTTCGACCTTGTCCAGTACCCTTTGTCATTGGGATAAAGTAAATAACAAAAAATAATTAAAAGTAATATCTGGTAACAACTTAAATAAAATGGAACTTAATTCAGGCTTAATTCCTGACAATAGTAGTAATATTCCACGTTTAATGAGTTGATAAGCCAGTAATTTGATAAATATACAATTAAAGCTAGTGAAAATATTGATAATGAAATTAAAAATAGTATAATAAATAAACTTATACCAAAATTATGCCAACAGTGCGTTCTAATTCATCTTGTGACTTTATTTGTTTATGATTTTATTTTTTTAAATGCTCGAAATATTGTAGATATTGTAGTTATAAACTTGCAGTACCGTACTTAATAACTACGGCACAAAAGGTGATTCTACCAAAGTTACTGTCAAGAGGATAAAAAAAAACAGCACATACAGAAGTACAGTGAAAGAGATTTTCCATTTTTTTTTAAATGGAAAATGTTTTTCCACATTTATTTTGAATTTCTTTTGCTAAGCTTCGTAATGGCTTACGGTGATTTTCATTAATTTTCCTTATTATTTTTCTCTCATCTCGAAAAGACAACTTCTTCGATCTACCTTTCGAATTATTTAGCTCTAATCTACCCTTATTTTCAACTCGGTTATTATAAAAATAATTATTTTCGGCACAAACTGATTAACTACCTAATAAATCATTACTAAAATTAAAGTTAAACAAAAACATATTGTAATCGAAATCAAAAATCCCATATGGCCAGCTAGCAATAACATTTTTTAAATAAGAAAACACTTCTTCATATGAAGATATTTTGCCAAAGAATTAATTGACATTTTATTTTGTTGAAGTTTCTGGTTTTTGTTTTTGTTTTATAAATGAAATAATTTTTTTCAATTTTGTTGAAATATTTCTAATAAACAAATTGTGATTTAAAAAAAGTGGAAAAACTCCACTTTTTCCTTGGTCCTCAAATCAAAATATAAAATTATTTGTTTACATTTTTTCATTTTTAACAATTTACAATTATTGTTTGACTAGTTATGCATTCAGGTGTATTAGAAATACTATAGAATAGGGAAGATTACAAAATAGCATTGTAATGGTATAATTGAAAAAAAATAAAAAACATCATAGAAAAGGAAGAACCACACAATTTCTTCTTTTTCATCCATTTTTCCCAATCGATCAATGCGTGATCACACATCGATTTTCAACTTTATGGCTAAGATCAAAGTATAGTATACACTGATATATTTCCAATTAGTTTTAATAATTTCAAAGAAGTGTTATTCTAGATTAGAATTAATGACATAATATTATTATACATAACATTGTACATAATAGGCATACTGTAGTGAAAATAATCTATATATGTAGAGACATTATGTATTTATATATATATCTACTGCTGTACTTATTTTCATTTATTAAACATATTATAAAGCAAATGTATATAATATACAAATACCAAATACATCTAATGAGTTAGTAAAAAAAAATTAAGAATACTATAATTGAAAATCAGGTGATTTTTATCCTATCATGTTTTCTATTGCCCTCTGAACTTCAAACAATTGGTTAGATATGTACTTAGAATAAAATAAATTATTCAAGTCACTTCACTCCATAATAACGATACCACTTCAATTATAGCTATTTAAATATCAAATTTATTCTTTCTATTCCTTATCAAATGGCATCATATTCCTTCTATTGGTTTATTTAATTGTGCATAACCACACATACGTGTATAATATTATGTTTTTATCCTGCTTGCTATTTACAAAATGACTTTTGACCTCTTGATTTGATGTTGTTGTTTTGTTTTCTTGATTTTTTGCTAAGTTTTGCTATATTTTGTATTTTATTAACTTTACCCTTGCTGCATATACATAATATGACTGACTTTTAATGATTTTTTGTTTTGCTTTTATTATTTTACTTTTATTTTTGTTTTGTTTTCAAATTCGAAAATCGAAAAATTTTCCTTTGAAGAAAAGCAAAGCAATAAGCTTGAGAGAGATATGATTTTATTCCATACGAATGAATTTCAATTGGAAGTGATGATTATTATTATTGTTATTGTTATTATTATTATTACATATTATAATTTTCTTTTATTGTCACACGTTTCAAATTTTATTCAACTTTGTCGAGATTATTTTTTCCATTTAATACAACAACATTAAGAAAAACGACAAAAAAAGCAGAACAAAAAGGAATAGAGAGTTGATAACCTTTCATTTTCGATTCGAATTCAGTCAGAAAATTACTTTTTGTTTTTTTTCAATACAACAACATTCATAAATGAATATAGAAGTACATACACTAAGTAACAGGGTGTATTAAAAAATCAAATTATTAGCAAAGGTTTAGTAAGTTTCACGTGAACTCTATTAAATGCTTTGTTAAGGTTCAAACATATCAAATCAACTTGAAAACCGTTTTCAATATAATTGATAACATATAGTTAGAAAAATTAGCAAGATCAGTTGTTATAGATCAATCCATGTTGGAATGAACTGATTGCATTTTTCATTTTAAAATAAATTTTCATGTTATTGATTCAAAAAGTTTTGGTATAACCAATAATTTTGCTATTTCTAAAAATTCATTAAAAGTTTGGCAAACAAAATAATTAGAAAAACCAGAATATAATCATTAGGATAGAGAAATGCATCACAGTTATTTCTTAGTCGTATTACCCTAGAACTTTGTATGATATACATTTTTCAAAATTTATAGGTTTAATCTGAGATTAAGTCCTTGCTTATTCAGAAATGCTTATAATTGTTATAAATAAGTCTATATTTATTCTTCGATATTCAAAATTACCCTTTAGCTGAAAATTAAACAAAATCAAGGTATAATGGGTTCATAGTACCCACTCTATACTGCAAAGAAACATTGAGAAGATCTTTTTAAATTGAAAAAAATTTCAGAAGGTGGTTTAAAAGCATATGGAATTTCAATTTATTGTATTCAAATAAAATTTTATTAATTTATATTTTCACTATAAAAATCATTGTATGTAAAACGTATTCCATTATTTTTATCCTTCACTCTACATTATATTAGTATTTATATAAGTATTGCTTTATTTATAAAAATATACAATTAAATACGTAGATATAGATATCCAGACCCAATTTTTATACATAAATATACTCGTATGTGTGAAAGGACACAAAAATCAAAACATTAACAATAAAATTTTCTATAGACAGTCTGGAATTAAAATTCTATAATATACATAGCTATTTCAATCTAAATTTTGAAACCTTTAAACTTTCGAACTATTTTTCTCAACAGCCTTGAAATTTATATACAATTATATTATATATCATACATAATTTATAACTATATATAGACTGTGAGAATTGAAACTGAAAATTGAAAAGACTAAAAGTGAAGAAAATTAGGTGAAATTTACTATTTAATATGGGGAAAAGAAAACATTTTTTTTTTCTGATTAAATGCTGGTAGAAAAATTGGGAAAACAAAACGGGGTGGCAATGAGTTTTACACGCGAATTATATCTAACTCTATCAAACGAAATTTTGAATAAATATTGTAATTTCTATTATATCAAATTAGTTGTATTTGAATTGAAATAGTGTTTTAACAATTTTTGTTAAATAAAATAAAATAAAATAAGGAAAAGTAAATTCAATCAATTTGAATACAGAGTGTTTCAAATCAGTACATATTTCCTTTTACAGAATCGTAAGTCATGTTTTGAATTCTTTTGAATAAAATAAAAAGATTTGGTTGGTCGAATTAGAAAAAAACGAATAACTTTTTTTTTAATAAAAAAAACTTTTAGCAACATAATAATAATTTTATTTCATCAAAAAATCTTTGTAACCGTTATACCGATTTACTGAACAAGTTCAAATTTTCATGTCAGTAACCGTTATACCGATTTACTGACATGAAAATTGAATTATGAAATATTACTCAGAGCGATATCGATTCTTACCGTTCAATCAACCTCCTAGATATAACAGGATTTTATGTAACTTTTTTTTATTCACTAATACAATTTAGCCATTTTAAATCCATGATAAAGCAATATTAGTACCCGTTATATATCATTTCTTACACAAAAATTACTAATTCCAGAGGTAGGTTGATTAACATAATCAGTATTATCATTTTTTTTCTACTAATCGTTTAATATCTCGTCGGCTGAGTTCTGAAAGGCTCCATACGCCACCAACTCAGTTTAGAATAAACGCTATTTTAAGTTTAAAAATACTTTTAAAAAACTGTTATATTTTTGTGATTTCCGCAATAATATAATACTTTTTTTGTTTTTCTAATTACAGAACTTTAAGGTTCCCTTATAAGTTATAAGCATTTTTGTTTTTATAAGTCGATTCTCAAACTATCCATATCCACTTTTTTTAACAGGTTGCTTTTGGTCCATACACGTGGGTGAAATTTACCTGGATATGGATATGGGTTGTCTTATCACTCAATAAAAAAATAGAAATTCAAATTTAATTATCAAAAACAAAAACAATATATAACATAAAATAATAATTCAATCACTATAAAAGTAAAGAAATTAAAATTAATATACCTTAACTTATAACACAATATAACTATTGAAGATGTACATTTTTATTATGGCCGGAATAATCATACGTTTTTGACATCAATCGTTATTCCCGTTACTAAAAAAGCGTACGTTCAAAAAAATTTCATCTTTGCCATCTTCAAATATACCAGTAGTTAAATCAAAGTAAGCCGACTATAAATCTCCATATTTTTTAAATATCAGCCAATAACTTTATGAAAAGCATTACCATGTTGGATAAGGCAATGGCCTTGTTCTGAAATATTTACAATATGTTTTTTTCTCTTTATTAACCATAGAAACAACTGATATCATATTGTAAACGTTCAATTTTAACATACATGGGCCAATTCGAAATTAATGAATCTTCATAATGTTGTGATCCATGTTGCAGGTATATGAATGTTGGGCATTTCATAAATAAATTATTTTTGACATTAAACTTCATATAAAAATGACCCGCATCCCAAGAATTGTATTGGTCATTTTGTAACTAACAAAGTCATATACAAATATGGATTATGGGCAAATCTGGCACTGCGAATATCTCCGAAACGGTAAAAAATAGGTAAAAGATAGCAAAAAACGGTTCGGACCAAAAGAAAGAGCATGTCGGAGAACCTAAGAGTTTGTCCTTAAGTCAAAAAAGGTTAAAATGGCCCCTGGAACCTCTTAATCCATGAGAGATGTAAACATAAGTGCTAGTATATATATTGAACGCCCTTTTCCGCTCTCTGAAATCAGTTAGTGAAACTATATCATTTTTCGAATAATTTCATTTTCAATACATGCCAGTAAGTTTGACAACGGCAGATCAAATGTTAGTTAATCTGAAAATAAGAGAGATAATAAGAAACATCTCTCATTCAATTGTGACAAAACAATCTATAAACATTAATGAATATTTGAAATATTACAAATATACTTTATTATGATATATTTGTCTCATAATATTAGAAGGATTACCTACCACCACTTTACTTAAATAATAACGAATTAAAAGGTCAAATCAATTATTATGTTCTATTTATCTAGACAACCTATATTGAGGAAGTAAAAACATTTAATTTCAAATTAAGTACAGTCATTTCTTAAAGTTCTATGTTCAGTAACGAGAGCGAGTCAACCAAACATTTGTTATATATGTACAATATATGCACGCATAATTATATTAATTTAATTATATTACACTGAATTCAATTGTTGAGCCATTCAACCGACACAAATGATATTTATTCCACTCTATAAATACAGACAAGACAGTCTAATGGGAATTTAAATAGTTTATTAGAATTATTTTTTTTTCTTTTTTAATTCCCTTTCAAATAAATACACCTACACAAACTGGATGGCAAAAATTAAATGGATATCCAGTTAGTTATGTTAAATTGCTAATAGTAATTACTAAAATAATAACAATAACAATTTATTGTGGGAACATTTAAGAAACAATTTACATAAGTAAATTTAGCGATTTTAATTACAAAAAATAAAAAAAATAATATTGTAATTGATGCAGCAGCACATTCTAAAGAAATTAAAAAAATTATTTTCACTGATTATATGTAATAATTTTCTTTTTTAATTTATTTTAGTAAATTCTTTTATTTTATTTTTTAAATAATTTAATTGAAAAAAAAAAATTTAATTTACTTGCAAAATTTAGAGTAGCTGTGTAATTTAAGAAATTTAAAAAATATATAAATTAAAATTACATCAAATAATTGAAGTAATCGTTAGGTAAAACATTAGTAATTACTGATAAAAAAAATTGAAAAAATAAGAAATTTTTTAAACCGTAATTATTGAGATATAGATAGAATGCCCATAAGCGCTCTATTTAAGGAAAAAAGTGTACCAGGTTTATTAATATTATGTGATTTGCTTTTATCGAAAAAAAATCAATAAAACGCCTAAAAGTATACTACTTTTAATTGATTTTTTTTATTTTTCAATTACATAATTTGCAAATGATCGTTTGCATATTTAATTCAATCTGGAGTCCCTCAAGGTAGTGTCCTAGGTTCACTGCTATATTTATTGTATACGTCAGATATGCTTACCAGCAATCAAACGACCATTTCTAGTTTTGTTGACGATACATTAATTTTAAATTCTAACGCGTGTCCCAAAATAGCTTCAACATATGTTTCCAATCATTTAGAAGAAATAGAAAAATGGCTAAGTCTACGGAAAATCAAAATTAACGAAACGAAAATTTCCCACATACCATTTACACTAAGAAAGGGAACATGCCCTCCTGTTAAGATAAATAATAAAATTTTACCACAACAAAATGATGTCAAATACCTCGGAATGCATTTACTTGGAGGAAACCAATTGAAACAAAAAGAACTCACATGACCCCAACAAAATAAGTTGGCTCTTGAATAGAAAATCTAAACTAAAATTAAAATACATGCCATCATCGGTTTCCACCGGGCATTATGGCATTTCGACGAAACTAATTAAAGTATTTATAGACAGGTTGGCACCGATGTTAGTCAAATTTATCAATAAAAGTTTCGAAACTTATTGTTTTCCTAATTGTCTTAAAAAGGCAATTGTTACACCTATTTATAAATCTGGAGACGCTACAATTGGTGTTGTGTGCATTTTCCAAAATATTTGAGAAAATCATAAAAGAAAAACTGACTTCTTTTATAAAATGTAATAATATCATGCACTTAGAGCAATACAGTTTTGAAAAAAATTCAAGTACAACGTCCACATGCCTATCTTTAAATGAGTATATAACTAAAAGCATAGATAGTGGTAAATATACTGGTTGTATTTTTATAGATTTGCAAAAAGCATTCGATTGTGTTGATCATGATGTCGTTTTACATAAATTATCCTGCTTAAAGTTTACGAACGATCAAATTAACTTGTTTAAAACATATTTAACAGAAAGATCACAATGTGTCCGCATTGCTAATTGCTTAAGTGAAACAGCAATAATAAAGAAAGGTGTACCACAAGGCTCTATACTAGGTCCTGACCTCTTTTAAATATACATTGACAATATTTTGCGGCTTAATCTCAATGGCTCTGCTTCGCTTTTTGCAGATGATGCAGTCATAAAGTACTCTTTAAGCAATGAATGTGATTTGAAGATTGCGATGTTAGAAGGCCTGGTATTAATCGAACACTTTCTTCCTAAAAATTAAACATCAAAAAAACAAAAATCCTATTATTTGAAAATAAATTATTTTCTGATTCAATATTTCTACACAACAACTCACGTATTGATGTAGTGAAAAGTCATAAATATATTTTTGCGAAGTGTTTCATTATGTCAAACAACCATTTGTAAAATGGTCAAATATGTCAAATAGAAAATTGTTAAATATCCTTCTTCTCAAAAGATATTAGATAAATTGGAGTTTTGCAATTAAGCATTCGTCTAACTGTATCCAAACACACAAATTGTGATCTGATATAAAAAAATAATTTTACTATATACTAACTTATATAGAACAGTCATAACCATTTCCACATATGTATTTCTAATTTATTGTTGTTAAAACCACATTTTAAGCATTTACCACAAATTTTAAATATTTACATATTTTTTTGAATTTTATTTTTAAATGGAACATTTATTTTTTATTAAATTCTATTTCTAATACCTTTTAGTAAATTTTGGAATAATGCCAAATTGATTGATTTTCAAATTTGTCAGATATAACGAAAATGTTTATAAACAATTGCAATATTAGTATTTTTTCCCATAATTATAATGTAAACAGAATTTGTTTTTTTTTTAACTTGATAATGAAGTACATCTTAACAACAATAAAAGTAAATAAATATTTTTAAATTAACTTAAAATCTGTTTATGGTCGCTCGTGGAGTTTTTAATAAGTTTTGCAGTGTTAAAAATAAAAATTTTAATGAGATTTCTATAACAAATTTTAAAATTTAAATTTAATAAGTTTTTTTATTACCAATTTGATTAGTTATTAAATTTCTAAGTACATACATACACAATTTTCTTTTGTTCTTTGGGAAAATAATTTGCATATTGTAGAGTTGAAATTTTTATAAACACAAATTAATTTAACTTTACTGAAACTAACTGAGAAACAGTTGAATGCGATTGGTAATTTCATCCCAAAGTGATAATTTAGTTTTAGAATTGCTTCAATTTCTTAATTATCTGACCCTGAGCTAGGGATTAATTTACTTAAATTAATTAATAATCTACGAATAAATTCATAAGGGCTTTATTTAGGCGAATTAATTTTGCAAGAACATTTGAAGCAAAATCATGTTTAAAAGTCTAATTAATCCAGCTAAAAATATCACTAAAGAAAATTGGATAACTTTAAAATTTCTTCAAGAACTCGTAACTGAACCGAATTTCTTAAACAAACTCCTATTTAAAATATGAAGGTATATACAAACTTCAATTCCAATGCCAAATCTATAACTGATGTTATCTCAAATTTATTTATTCATTTCATTTAGTTCATACAAAGTACATTAAATAATTAATTTATGTGAATTTCAAATTTAACAAGAAAAAAAAAGTTATAAAAATTATACGAGGACATGGAATTAATAAATATAAAAAGAAAAGAAAAACCAAAGATAGGCGAAAAAAAAAATTTAAAATAATTAATTTACAATACAAAATAAAAACTAAAAAAAGGAAGAAAAAAAAACAAAAAGGAGTAAAACCAAAAGATCAAATAGAAATAAAATTTGTATATATTAAATTTGCAAATCTAAGGAATTTATTTTGGACTATTTCAATTCTGTTTATATGGACGTTGTAGAAGAGGCTCCATACTTGGCTGGCATATTCAATTAGGCATCACTATCATCACACAGGTGTAAAGAGATTTCAGTACATAGAAATAATTAAATTAATTTGCCACAACGTTTAATAAAACCGAGCATAGAGTTGGTTCTGTTCAATATGTGAGTATAATCAAGATGAAATGATAGCTTACTATACTCCCAAATATTTTATTGATACCACTTTTGGTTTAGTTATTTAAATAATAGATAATTAAAATTGGGCAACAGCGACAAGTAAATGTAATTAATGCACATTTATTTACGTTTAAATGGATATTGATATTTGTACACCAACTATGAAATCTGTTTAAATCAGCTTGTAAGCATCATTCAAGTCAGCATCTGGCATCATTCAAGTTAGTAATTATTTTTGTAACTCTTCATAACATCGGGATAAATTTTAACGTGACTGTTATGAATTATAGAAGTAACACGATTGATGAAGATAATAAATAGAGGACCGAGATTACTACCTTAAGAAACACATGTCGGATCTTCAAGCTTTGAAAACGTCATAAATCTAATACATACTATATATACTTTGGTTTGAGAGGTAAGAAAATACCTGAATAATGGCGTTCGTTTCACATCTTCTTTCTCTTTTTCTTATTCATATAAATATGAGGGTTGACTTCAATTTATCTAACATATAGATATCAGCTGTTGTCGAATCCTGCTTTGGAATCATTAAATAAAGGTAAATTTAATATATTGATTCAATATCTTATTAATCATTATTTATAAATCATTTTCCAACTATCGATAACTGTTTTAAGTTTATTACTTTCTTTTTTTTCATTATTGTTAATTTTATCTTTTTCTTTTTTTATTCTTTTACTTTTTGTTTTTTCTTTTATTTTTGAAAATTTAAATATTATCGCAACTTTTTTGATTTAAACAAAGTAAATAAATAAACATAAACCATAATTTAACAGCTCTGAGAAATTTGGAAATACCTCAAAAATTGTCAAACCTAGTCATATCGGCAATGCATGAATCAATCGGATGACATCGTAGTCATGACAAAAAATTATAGAAATATTTGTACAACTAGTAACCGATACAAAAAAGGAGGCTTAAAAATCAGGGGAGGCAAACCAAAATATCTAAAAAATGTCAAGAAAAGAGCGAATGAGAAGTAAACACAATTTAACGTATCGGAGAGTACGACTTTGAAGGAATTACAAGCTTTTCATACCTCGGATAACAGAATTCACGCCGGAAATAGCAAACAGAAAGTTGCTACAATCAAAACTAATATCAAGAAAGGTTAAAATGATGATAATATAAAATTCTCATAAAACCCACAGTGACGTATGAGTGCGAATTATGGACCGTGAACCTGGCCGAGGAGAATAGGCTGCGCATATTTGAAATAAAAATTCTCCGAAAAATACTCGGTCCAAAAAGTTTACAGAGTGGAGAATATGTAACCAAAAGTAACAGCGAGCTCAACAGTATGGTTGATAAGAGGACATTGTACGGTTTGCAAAGACCCAAAGACTAAAGCCACGTAAGTCGAATGCACGAAAGTCGAAAACAGGCAGTGGTGCTGAACGTGAAAAACGTGAAAAACGATGCTCAAACTCTACAAATCCCAAATTGGAGACAAGCGAGCCAAGATCGACCTTTTTGGAGGAGCATAGTTATAAAGGCCAAGGCTCATCCAGAGCTATACCGCTATAAAACGATGAAATAAATAAATAACATCCATTCTTATTATAATATTCTCTCTCTCTCTCTCCCTCCTCTCTCTAAAACTTCAGTTTATGTTATCCCTGATCTTTCTGATGATATATTTGAAGTTATTTTTTACCGGTATTGAATATAGAAGTTTTTCTTTACAAAAATTACAATAATTCCTATTTTATATAAAAATAGTTACAAACAACAATTCAAATTTATAATACCAAACACATTTTATATCTCATAAATTCTTGTAATATTGTCTTTTAACATAGAAAGTAAAATACCTTCCTAAATAACATTTTATTTCCTCTTGTTTGTTTTTAATATTATTTAATTTTATGACAATTTATTAAAGTTTCCAATTTCTTTTCTTATTAAATCTACCTATACAAATAAACTTTCGAATTTAAAATGAATATAATACAGAAAAGAAAAACGAAAAATACGATGAAAATAACAACAATAACTGATCCTTTTTTTTATTATTGTGACACGTGTGATTAACTTTTAAATTGAAAATAACAACAAAATAAAACAAGAATACAGATTTTGTTCCATAATAACGGCGGTTCCACATGATAAAAATTATTCAAAATGTTACCTAAAAAAAAAACAACAAAAACAATCAATCAATGAAAATTCAAAATCGCAAAATAATGTTGTGAATTTTAAGTTTGTAAGATTTAGAAATGTACAAATTTTAACACGAAAAGTCAACATTTTAATTCAAAATAGAGCAAAAAGCTTTTCAAACTTATTTCTGTATAAAAAAGAGAAAGCTTTTTCAATTTTTAAGTTTTACTTTTACTTACGATTTTATTGGAGTTCAACCAAAAACGATTACTTTTTTATGCCTTTTCTCAAGTTCCTCAGATAAAACACAAATCTAAAAAATTGAAAGCAGCAATGACTCAAAAAATATTTTTTGTAAAATATCCCATTTTAACTCAGGAGACACTTTACAAGTTGTATTTCATTTCATTTTTTACACAACTAAAGCCAATAAATTTCAGTGACTAAAAATAACTATCATCGATCAATTTTTTAATGAAAAAAATCATTTATAAGGAGTTATCCTAATATCGAATAAAGTATATGTATGTGATCGGTAAGATACCTTTTATTGATCTCACAAAAGATCAATAAATTTGTAATTTGTAAAAAAAAATAACAATAATAATTATTCTTAATCAAAAAAATTTGCACTCATATAAAATAATTAATTCTCTTATTTTTTATTATTTTTATTCTCTATTTATATTTAATTTATTATTCTCTATAATCTTTTTCTCTTATTTTTAATAGTTATGAAATAGTTTTTATTTTTTCCAATTAAAAATAATTCTTATGAGCAACTTTTATTTTTTTTTTATTGAAATAAAAATCATTTTCTAATTGTGAAGTTACTTCAAAACATATATCTACTTTAAAATTGGCATCGAAGTTAGTACCAAATATGTTCAAGTCCCAGAGCTCTACTCTACTTAACAAGGGCTAGATGGCCACCCGAAGTTATTAAAATTAAAATACCAACTTCTCGAAAACTACATAACCTATTACCATCATAAATAGTTATTTTAAAGACTAATCCACATCCATTAATTCACCTGTTGTTTGATGTAAATGCATCAAGCACTTTACAAGATATAGCTTTTCAAATTCATCTTTGATTTTAATTCTCAATTGCTTTGATGATTTTTGATATTGTCTATATATGTTAATTATACATTTCAAAATAAATATTTTAGATCTCATATTAGGCTTAATTATTGCACTGAATACTGATACTGCACATTTTTGAGACATTTTGTACTTAATTTTGTTAAAGAAGTATATTTTTTTCAAGATTTTTTTGCATGTAAGATGCTTATGAAATTTTAATTGTTCATCTAGTATTAACCCTAAGAACTTAATTTCGCTTACTTTTTCAACAGGTTCATCATCGATTTTTACTGATATATTCTGAACTACCATTGAGAGCTTTGTTTTATTTATATTTACTTTTAATTTATTCATTCTTAGTCATACATAGCAAAATTAGTTTTATTAAACCAATCTCTCCTTATTAATATTTAGTTGTATTTATTCTCCTTTTATGTATACAATTTTTTTCGACACGTAGATAATGGGCAGTTTAAGTTTTTGGTAAGATAATTTTGACTAAAACTGTCATACACTACTGCTCAAAACACTCTACATAATGTAATACCTCATTTCAAATCAGCATTAACTGTTATAAAATTTATCTATATATTTGTATATACAAAATTTCATTCCATCAAAATTCATCCAATATCTTATTATTTATTACAATTTAATTTAATTTTTATTAGAATTATTATACATATACTCCGTATAAATAACCGAAAAATGTATACCACAATTAGTTAATGCCTAATTGAAATCCTGCCATCGTATTACGAATGCAATACATTAAAACCGAATATATATACTCGTATCAATATTTTTTAGGTTCGTTTTTAATTCCTTTTATTGAGGTTCGATTACCTGAACCTAAAAATATAAAAATACAATGCGTATAATTTAAGCACGTTTTATACTCGTTAAAAAATAGCTATATTTCTTTTCTTCTCATAAAATCCGCTATTTAACGGTAAATAAAGAAAAACAAATGTTTTTCTTAAAATACAGTGCAAGTCAAAAGAAAATCAAACCAAACCGGTGATCAGGTAGTATATTTTGCTCGGCAATCAGCTTATTCAATCTGTTATAATTATTTCATGTTTTTTTAATTATTTTTAATTATTGCACACTTTTAAAAATTTTTATTATATAAATTTAAATGTCTAAATATGTCCAAACTTAGCTACATCATATTAAAATATTAAGATAGAATCGAAAATAAAAAATGATATTAAATACTTATTTTTTTTACTGTTAATTTAATTTTTATTTTAACTGTACATTTGATATACATACAAAATATTCTTATTACAAAATCCATATCACAAGAAATAATTAAATTATCAACTCATTTTTAAGGATGTACCACCATACATTTAAGAATAAAGTAATTTTTGTTTTTGTTATTTTTCTAGTTATTAAAAACACGTATTTACACATTAATAAATAATTGTATATTTGTTTTTTTTTTCTTTTTCTTTTAAGATGAATTTGATATAAATATTTTATTTATTTAAAATTTAATTATAAAAATTATCCCCTGATGGACACTTTAAAAAGTATTTATGCTCATTTGCTAATTTTTTATTTATTCATAATAAAATAATTAATAATCCTAGCTAGCTAGTTGACCTTGATAAGGATGGGAAAGGGATGATTTAGAAAGAAAAATAAGATCAAAAAGGATTATTAAAAAATTTATTTAGGTACTTGATATATAAGTAATAATTGTGGTTGAATTATAGAAAGTGATAATGCTTAGTTTTGATATTTGTACCAATATTAGTTATATATGAAAGAGAAATGTTGAACGTATCATATTTTCAATGAAATTTTTGTAGTTTAGAATAAAATTTTCGACTATTTTCGACAATTATAAATTTTTGTAGGTAAACGAAATTAAGAATTAGTTAGTTAATTTAAAAGGATGACAACCGCAGCATTCCGTCATCATCATAGGATCCACAGTGGTCCCTACAATACAAAGATCCATAGTGATTCCACCACAATACAAAACGGACCATTACCTATTCTCCGAGCAAGACCGTAGCTATATATCAAATCTGTAGATATTCTGAAAAGGGACTTTTGAAATTTCGCTTCGGTTATCTCCTTTCATCCGTCTGAACCTAGTCATCGTTGGACCTGAACAGTTACAGCGAAAATATTTTTACATTTTATTTTTAGTATTTCAAATTATCAGTAACGATCAATATTAGTACTGGTTACCATCAGTATTTTTCCAGTAAAACCTGTAAATTACAATACCACTACCATTTACCATCAGTACGACCAGTAAAT
The DNA here is from genome assembly GCA_963942445.1 of Argyra leucocephala. Taxonomy (NCBI): domain Eukaryota; kingdom Metazoa; phylum Arthropoda; class Insecta; order Diptera; family Dolichopodidae; genus Argyra; species Argyra leucocephala. Next base: position 33,037,671 of record OZ012677.1, on the reverse strand, counting down.
TATCATTAAAGCTTTCCTTTCCACATTTCAAAGCCGAAGTACGAATTTAAGAAGAAATTACAAAAGACATGAAATCTACATTCTCTCGGATAATTCATATACCATCACATCAAAGCTAGTATGTGATTATTTAGAAATACTTAAAACCCTGACAAAAACAAATAAATCAAAATAATGTGGGCACCAAGGCATTCTGGCGTAGCAGGAAATAAAACTGCAGCTTCTCTAGCAAGAAAAGAATCGAATACCCCTTTCACAGGGCCAAGTTCATTTTGTGAGATTGCTCTGATGCTAAGATGCTAAGATGAAACTAAAAGTTTGGGTAGAGCAAAAAGCTTAGGATTTCTGGACCAACGTTCCTGGAAATTGTCAAGTAAAAATATTAATGTCTAAACGCTCGCTCAAGAAAACCAAATATCTTCTAAGTCTCAATAGGAAATAGGTACGTATCTTGGCTAGGATAATAACAAGCCACTGCCGCATAAAGAAACACCTTTACAAAATGGGTCTAACCGAAAACAATTTATGCAGAATATATGAAATAGAGAATGAATCTATTGAGCATCTGATCTGTGAATGCAAAAGGCTCACTTGTAGCAAACTTTGCCACTTGTGAACAGCGTTCCCCGAACAATGGGGCTATCCACCATTGATGAATATCCTATGTGTGATCACAAAATCAGGGGTCAATCCCTAAGGACTCAGATACTAACTAACAAATACAGGTTATCACAATAAGCCCACTTGCGACTGCGGTGATATAGAAGACAGATTCACTCCCGAAATTGACAATCTATCTATCTTTCTATTGAAATATATTTAAATCAATCATTTTTTTTCGATATATTTTTTATTTTTTAATAATTGTGACGCTGTTAGCTCTGCTTATATTTGTAAATCTTTCGTTATGTTTCTATTTACTTGCAATTACAATGTAGTACTTATTATATTTTATATTTTGTCTTTTTGAAAATTTAACACAATCAAATGATTACTATCACAGTTAGCATAAAATTTCTAAATTTAAAAATTATTTTAAATATTTCAACACTACCATTCAAATTTCGCCTCCAGAGAATAATATAGCTTCTAAGTACAAAAGCATTCGTTTAAAAATTTTAATTTAAAACTTAAATTATTAATTTATCTATAGTATATACATACTACATCCATAGATAGATACATACATACGATTTACATATTTTGTTGTTTTGTACTCGAAATGAATTTACAAGAATATAAACCATACAAATATAACCCAACAAGAATTATACAATTGAATATAAAATGAAAATTAAATGCAAAGAGGCCAAAAAGTAACTTTCCATTTTATAATTTAAATAATAATTTTTTTTTTTTTTTTTTTTTTTAAATTATTATCTATTAAAATTCATTATGTGCGAGATATTTAATCAAATGTTTTAAAAAATTTATTCTGTTAAATATAAAATTGTGAAAGATTGTGCAGTAAAGTACAAAAAATATTTATAATAAAGTAAGTTATTATCAAACTACAATGTATAAAAAATTAATATTCATCTTCGAAGCTTATCAATTACATTTAAATTTAAATAAATAATTCTAAGAAACATCACAATATGTATTTTACCATAATAAAACGGCAACCAAACCAATATGAAAAACAATGTATATTAATAGGGGCTAGATCCCCTTCCGAAAGAACCTAATCTAATCGTTAATTTACTCACTGATGGGTGGCCAAAGTAGGTAGAACGTCAATGAAAGCTCAAATGCTTTATGTACTTTGACATCTTGGTCCAGTACCCGTCAATTGGGATAAAATAAATTACATAAACAAAATGACAGGCCCACTCACATCCCCAAAGGGAGAAAAATAATACACTGAATTTCTTAATTGTATTGAAATATTTATGATTTTTTGAATTTATGATTTTATATAAAAAAAACTGTATATACTGATTAGAGTGTTAAAATGCCCATGATAATTAATGCAAAATATCAAAAAATACATCAAAGTTGAAGCAATTTGATTGGTCTCTTAGTTAGTTTTGTCTATTATGAACCAAAATCATAGCGATAATAATTCTTCTAATTTATTTAAAAAATTTTAATTATAATTTCAAAGTAACAGAACCAAAGTCTCCAAATTCACTAGATATTATTTTCGTTAGAACTAAAAAACTTTTGTTCATCAATAAAATAACAAAATTAAAAAGATTTGTTAAATTATCTACCATATTATTTACAGTTAGTAAAATGGAAAGTCACTGTTAATATCAATTATAACACACTCTCTATATATTTGCACCCCACAGGAAAAACAAAAATATTTTTATTATTTAGTAAATACAAGTAATATAGATTAAGAAACAAAATAATTTTTTTCAACACAAATATTTACTTTAATTAATTTAACATAAATATTTATTTATTTTATTGTAATTAATAAAGTATCCTTAATATTCTGAATTAATTATTATAATATTACTTATAATTTCGGTAATCAAATACCATGTTGTTGGATTCACGCGGCGCGATATCTTTTTATATTTTTTTTAATTTTGTTTACAAATTGAAATTGAGAAAAAATAATTTTTAACTAATAAAATCTTCTATAGATAAATTTTTAGTTTGTTTCAAGGACAATACAATATTATACACAAAATAAAAATCCTGTAAATCTAAATAATTATGTAGATATATATATATGTATGTACAATATATACATTTTTTATGATATATCTGTAAATCTATTAATATATTAAATTTCAAGGTTATTATTCTTAATAAACAAATTTTATTTGTAAAAAGAAACAAAAAAAAAACAAATTAAAATTGAGTTAACAAAAGGCATTTCAATGTATATTCAGTGAACAATTGTTGAATTATATAGATTCAGAGGTGATATTATAATACAAAATATTAGAATCAGAATATTATTTTTTTAGATTTTCAAAAATGTACGGTTTTTGTTCTACTTTTTTTCAATTTTGAATTTTCCACCAATCAATTAAATCGCTGATGGGAATCAGATTATATTAATGACTAGGGGCCCCTGTTGCAGAGTAATTATAATTAATGTTAAAGCCAAATTTAAAGTTTTGAAAATAATAGTAATTTACGTACTGACACAGACTTCTCACGGTAAAGCACAAACCATTTATGCTTAATATAAACTTTTTAGGTTATTAAATTTTATTTTGGACACACCTCCCTCATATCTTGATTCGTTTCCACTATATTCCCTATAGTCAGCAGCATTTAATGGATAAAATTACTTATTAATTTTTATAATTAAAGAAGTATATACATTATACATATTTTTAAGCAAAACCATATGATTACCACATAGTTATAGTTTTATTAAAACTTATACCTAATTTATATCTAACCTAGATTAACTATTAATTAACCTACTTAACTAATGTACTTAACCCAAATGTTCTATATTAGCAAAGAAACAATAACCAACTATAAATGATAAAATATTTTGTTCTTTGTGTTATTATCAATGACGATAAACGACGATACCAAGCTCATATTTTCTTCTATCATGAAGTTTTTTTGTTTGAATAAAAAAAAGGAAGATTGTACATTAACTTCAAAATTATATTTTGAGCCAATTGAAGAGTGTTTATATCCGTTTTAGCAAAATTATCGAAGACTGGACATGCATATAATATTATTGGCATGGAATATAAATTTCATTATTATAAACTTATTTTCAATTGATTGCCAAGATTTTCTATTAATACATGGATATAGGATTCTTGTAGTTTTATTTAATTTTTCTATTGTTTTAGTGATATGAGTTTTAAATTTTGTAGTTGTAAGTTTGTTGTTGGTATTAGTTCGAATTTTCTTTATTTTGTGAAATAGATGGCGTTTGTTTTTTGAATATTAATTGATATCTTCCATTTATAGAAATTGTTATCGAGTGAATTTAGTCAATTTCGTAAGTTGTTGACTATATGTCGGAACTGTAAGTACCTGATGTGTATAACAAAGTATATAGTCGGCAAAAATTGATAGTTGAACATTTTCCATTCTAGAAAAGTCATATATCAAAGAAAATATAATAATAAGAAGTGCCATCTGGATATTTTTAAATTTTTTTGTTTTAGGTGCGTACGGGCGGGTAAGAAAATGAAACGAAAATATTTAATTTTTTTTGTACAAAAAAAAACAAAAAAAAAATACAGTAGTCAACAATTAACCATCCATGTAGATGTATATTGTTCAATATTTTGTCAAATCAAAGGTTCAAAATAAAGAAAAATTTAAACACATTATGTACGTTAAGTAGGAATATTTGTTTTTAATTTTCAGCAAAGAATTTTTTTGTTTTTGTTAATTTTGTCTGTTTCTATTTATTTATCAATCATATATAAATAAGTATTTACATATGTAATGTTAATGTAGATATAAATATGTATATATATATATTTCCTTACAAAAAAACAGAACAAAAATGGATTGTTGACTGTTTTATATTTTCTTAAAAAAAAAGAAATACTAAAATTGAAATAGAAATATGATTTTCAACCAAGTTTTAATCTGATAAAAAAGAAAACGGTATTCCGTTGACAGTCCACAATTTGTAATACATAACTAAAAAATTTTATTCTTTTATTACCAATATTTTTATAACTTTTTCTAGATTCTGTGATTCTATTATTGACTCTATTATTGTATTTTTAACTGCATACTTATTTCGATATATATTATTATTATTCAGGTATTGTGGCTAAATATATCCATAAATACAATTATTTTATAGAAAGATTGAAAGATAGAAAAAAATAAAAATGTGAATTTTGTTTTCGCTGTTCTCTTCACTCCTTTTGCTTTTCCTCTATCTGTTGGTCCTCATATCAGACGCGTAGTACACCAATTTTTATTCAAAAATTTATATGAGATGCGACTTCTTACTAATTTATATATTCTTTGGTCATATATGTAGGTTAAGAAAGCTTAACCTAAAAATAAATGTTCATATATAGAGGCTTACACAATCATCCCAAAGAAGGCTTTATAGTTGAAATTTCAAATTTAATTTTTTTTTCTTTGTTATTTTATCACATAAAAAGTAAAATGGAGACCAAACCTAACCGCAATATTAAAGATGTGATCTAACGATACATGTTAGACCTTATCAAGATCCAATATTCTTTTAAAGTATACCTCATATCGACATCTCATATATAAACAATTCATGATCAAATGTATTGATTGTAAGACATATTTTTATGTTACAACCAAAACTGTCTTAATATGTTTAAAAATTATAAAATAATACATCTGTATAATCTAAATAAACACCTAAATAGTTTCAATAAATTCTTTTTGTTTTAAATTCAATTTTTTAAATTTAAGACAAAATAACATTCTTTTTTTTTATTTATAAAAATAAAATTTTTAATAACTAAAAGGTATTCACATATTAATCTAAAAATAACTATTTAGCTTATAACTAACTTTAGGTAAACATGAAATATATATATAATATATATATAAAATAAATATATATCTAATCCATTGAACCCAAGCATCCAAAAAAGTTAGGTATTTTTTTTCTCTTGATTTTTAGAAAAACCTTAAATGATTTCCTTTATCAGAAATTCATCGAATGAAAGTTTTACTAAATACATAATATGTCAACATATATATACATATTTATAGATAAATATATATATATATATATATATAATTTGATAAGTATATGATTTTTAAATCCCTAAATTGGTTCTTCCTTTTATTTTTCAATTCTAAGAAAATTATTTACAAATTCAACGAAATGTATAAAAAAAAATGAAAAAAGTTAAATATTTTTCTTTTAAATAAATTTTAATAATATTTTCTTTTAAATTTTTTTTATATTATCTAAAATTAAATTTAATATTTATTTTATAAAAGAGAATATAATTGAGAATATATTTATGTCATACCTATAGGGTATTTTTGCAAAAATTAAACCTTTTAAGAAAGCAAAAGAATTTCAATCGGAATATTATTATTCTGTGAAATTGAATTATAAATATTTTTTGTGGTACATATAAAAAGGGTGTCCTTAAGTTGGAAGAAATTATTACAATCTCAAATAATATACCTTACTTTTTTATTTCCGGAATATTCTTGAAGTTTTGACCGGTATACGCTGTCGAAATTCCTATTTTTTTTTGCCCAACAAAAAGTATGCAGGTGAACTCTAACTTACGTAAGATTCCATTCAGTATTAACACTTACAGTAAGTTATAGCGGAAGTTAAAAAGGGTAACTCCTACATGGACAATCATCAAAAAACTTCTCTTAGTGATAAAATTATAAATGAACAAATAAACTCAGTGACAATACATTCCCCGGTCCTGATGATCTACCGGAAATAATTCCTAGTAAGTGTTTTAACTTTATTACTACACCGTTACTACATTACTTTTTAAAAATTTAAGTCCTGGAGTTTTACCTACTATTTGAATAATATTCTATATTAGACCGATTCATAAAAAGAACGCCAAAAATTAAATCTCAAATTATTGCCCGAAAACAAAATTATTTTCTATCCCAAAAGTATTTGGATCATCATAACTGATTCAATTTATAATCATTGCTGAAATTTTTTACTAGATAATCAACACGGTCTTGTAAAACAAAAATTTTAATTCCACATTCCACTTTTGAATTCCAAACTAATGTTGTTTATACAGATTTTAGTTAAGCATTCGACTTATTGCCACATAGTATCATATTACTGAAACTTAAATGGATGGATTAAATGGAAACATCTTGAATGGATATACTCTCTTACCTAAATGAACGCTCGTATAAGGTTATATACCTATTTAAAAACACTATTGCAGAACTTTTGAAGCCAATTCTGGTGTTCCTCAAGGGGCCTCACCTTGGTCTTTTACTTTTAAGATTTTATCTGTGGATGATGTTACTTCACCCGATTTTAATTATAGACTTCAAATTTATGCTGACGATATGAAAATCTTTAAAAAGGTTACGTCCAACTATGACTCTTCTATCCTTATGCAAAACGATTTTCAAAACTTTAACAACAAGTGTAACCTTTGAAATAACATAAAAAAGGGAAAAAAAATATTTCCTAATTAAAATTTGAAATAACTTTTTATTTAATGTAAATTAATGCGTATTCATATCATATACATGTCGTAGTTCAAGTTCGATTTCTTTTAACTATACTTCAGATGGTATTAAATCTACCTAAAGTTCCCTCAATAAAAGACTTAGAAGTGTATTTTGATTCTCATCTTAGCTTTAAAACTCACTATAATAATATTATGAATAAAGCTAATTCCATATTTAATACCGAATTTTGAATATGTAAGTCAAGTTTGGTCACCATTTTATATGGGTACACATTGACAGGTTTGAGCCAGTACAAAAAAACTTTCTTAGATTCGCTTTGTGCCACTTGTCATGGTCTAATCCTATTATCTTACCACCATATGAACAAAAACTAAAATTAATTGATTTGTGTACATTGAACTTTAGGCGTGAGGTCTCTGATATTATTTTCATTACAGAGATTATAAAGGGCAGTGTAAAATCAACTTTCATTTCCAACAAAAATCATTATTAGAAATCTGCACCGTCTACTACGCTCATTCAATTTATTTAAAATCCGTAATTATGGCAAATATGGACCTATTAATAGAATACTTATTATAGGTAGCAAACATAAATTCAACATTGATTTTACACTATCAAAACATTCCCAAAAACAAAAATTATACAATCGCTGTTTTTAGGATACTGCTATTCTTTTATATTTTTTTTTTTTTGGTGTTTTATTAAATTGTATGTAATTTATTTATTCAGTTTTAATTTTAATTTGATTTGTAGTAAATATGTAATAATTTTGGGTTGTGAACTGTTTTTGCTAAAGAGTATAAATAAATAAATATTGAAAGGTAACTGCTAGTTTAACAAGCACAAAGTACGACTGAAACTTGTCAGTACTGGCAACTGTTCAATCTACAATCATCTTGATACTCAAAATGATATCAAGCATATTTTTTTCGACTCGGTTTGGCTAAAATTAGGCTCAACTGTTAGGGATGGTATATATGTTTGTTTCAGGTTATCAACAGATTTGTCACAGGAACGAGATAGGTATATACTGGTCCAATTCGTGTTGATATTGTGTTGTAGTATATCACTATAGGTCAAATGTGGTTAAATGCCGTGGCGGCGACGAATTTCTCTGGTTGTCGGCCTCTCAACTAAACTATTCTAACAAGTTTTTGTATAATGTTGTTATAGAAGTATCTGTAGTTAAGATTTCGATGAAAAACAAAAAATTTAAAAAAAGGTGAATCACAATACTGCAAAACTTATAAACAAAATAGGAAATTTATAACATTTTTTTAAATTATTTTTTGTTTTTGTTATAGTCATACAAGTAGGTACCAAATTTATTTTTGATTTTCAAATTACATTATAATGAAATTAAAAAAAAAAAACATGAAATAAAAATATGTAAATGTTTCCTGTTGAAGGTTAGTTACTTCAAAATATGGAAGATCATAAAGTTCTTTAAATTTTTTATGATCGTTGTATATTTTTTAAGTTTTTTTTTTTATATATGTATTCCTGTATCCTATTGAATGATTATTGTATACGCTGAAATTTAAAATTATTACAAATAATTAATTTTAATGTGCCTGCTAATAATTGACATCAATTCAATTCATTAATAACTTCTAGTAAGATGCAATCGACTTTAAGAGATTTAAATATTTCAAAAATTATAAAATTAACTTATCCACCTAAAAGAGCTCAGGAGGGATCTTAAATAGCTCAATAAAAATGTATTGGTTTTCACTCTGAAATAAGTAAATATGGTCACCTGTTTATAGTTTAAATTTAAATTTTGTAAATAACAAAGGTTATGAGAAGAAACACCAATTTAATTGTGTCTACGACAATCGCCATAGATACAGATTGTTAATAACAATAAGTTTTAGGAGTTGTTTCGTTCATCACAAGATTAATTGAACTCATCAGTGAACTCGAACTATTTGTCGGGCTAGACTAACACTGTACAACTCTTGATTTTTGCTTTGATTGATTTTATAACTTATTCATAGATGTTATTAATACATCTGTGAGTTATAAAAATCTACCAAAATCTGAACGTAAATAAATTTATTATAATCTGATATTTTACTTGGTATCTGATATTTTACTTGCTTCCCTGTATCAATAGTAATAGATACAGATATCGAATTGCAGAAAAACAAAATGTCTACTATCATCTCTATATACTACATAATGTATATCCAGAATATTATAAATATAAATATTTCAATGGCAATGGCAGCAAGACTCATATTAATCTTTGGCGGGCGGAATAAATCTTCTATGATGGTATGGTACCCAAATTCGTGGTACAAGTGTGGGAGCCCAAAAAGTATTAGCATAGCCGTTGTAGGATTTTTCATAAAAGTCATATAAGTCTTCTAACATTGCAATTTCCAAATCATGTTCGCTGCAGAGTTATCAAGTATAAAATTAATCGATATTAATATTTTTTAAATCCAATCAAATGTTTCGAGAACTAAAACATTTAAAAAATATCGTCCAATAATTGTCATTTTGTTATTATATTTTTTATGTTTTATTTTTTTTTTCTAATTCTTTAATTTTACTTTAAAAAACACAAAAACAAATATTTAAATCACCTTCCAAAACGATTCTAAAAATTAAAAAGGGAAATCGTAAAAAGCTTAATGTGTATTTGTAAACAAAAAATAAAAAAATTACTATACATCTTTCCCAAGAAAATTTTTCAATAGTCCAACGATCATTTCACTTACCTTAAGTTTAATGTCCACATGTCATATACGAGTACATAAATTAAATACATGCAAAAAATCACTCTATTAAAAAATATTATAATACTATATATCCTACATTATGTTTTATTTTAAATTACATTAATATGATCAAAATCCAGAAAAATTATTTAGTGATACCGGACTAAAGTTATAATATATACAGAATGTATAGTGAAAATAAAAACGATTTGATTAAAATTACAACTAATATAATAACACCCCATTAAAGTAACACCCTAATCCAGTAAATTACAGTAAAATAAATTGGTTATAAAAACATATACAAAAAAAAATTTACATGATATTATTATACAGTATTATTATACAGAGTGTTCAAAAACTAGTAAGACCATTACTGCAAGAAATTATTAAACTTGAAAATAACCAAACAATTATTGTAAGAAAAGAGCTTGTTTATTTTAAACTCAATTTTGTTTTTTATTTACTTGAACAGTGTTTCAGATCACGAAGTATCTTAGAGTATTGTTAAACGGAAACTATACATCAGTTACATTTAATAATAGAGTCCAACAATATAATATTCTCTTTCAGACCTCATCATCATTTCGTCGAAGCCACATATTCTATGTTCACTTCTCTTGGGTATAGTGTCCATATAATTCTGATTTGTAGAGCAGAATTGAAAGTATAATGATTTTACACATTTTTATTGAGTGTTTCGGAAAAGAGCTTTATACAGATATATATAGATATTTTTGTTACGATTCATATTTTAAGCGACATATATATTTTATTTTCTTCTAATTAACCTTAAGTTCACTTGTTCTGCTTTCTTCTCAATAAGAGTAAAAGCTTTGATAACTGCCTTGTTGTAATCTGTTGATGATATCAAAATCATCATAGAATACAAACAGATTTGAACAATATACCGGTTTTAATTACTTAACTTCCTAATTGTTTACTCATGAAGTGGAAAAATAGAACAGTCTTATTAAAATATATTTTTTTTCTGTGATACATAAATTCACTTATTTAAAATTCTAATCGAATATCGAAAATCTTAGTAATTATGTAAGACAATAGAAGAGGTGCTAAAGACAATAAATTGAATTCAAATAGTTGAAAAAAAAAATATTGTTTTTATTTTAAACCTGAGAATTTGAAAAAAATACGGACACATAAAATTTATTTATCATTTATTTTCTTCTTCAATAACACATCAAAATAATGGAAGTATATGATTTCGTCTTGAAAAAAAAAGTTCGACTTCAAAAATTCCGATGAAAAACCTAGAAAACCAAAACTCTCGAGCTTACTATGAAAATTAACAGTGTTTTTGCAGAATTCTATTGAATTGAAAACTACAGTTTTGTAGAATAGTTTTTGAAAAATATCAAGATTTAATATCAAAATATTATTAAGATTTTTAATTATTTGAGATATTTTGTCTCAGGAGTTTTTCAAGGAATAGTATAGACGTCAAAAACAATAATCTGAAAATATATCAAAATAATGTCAATATATGAAAAATTCGAATTCAACCGCTATTTTCAGAACCGCAAATTTAATTTTCAGAACTACAATTTTAATTTTTACCAGTTCTTTTGAACCCTAAAGTTTGTGATTAGTAATAATATGGAAGCATAATATAATCACTACACCATGTTAATTTTATTAATAAAATCGAATGACCTTGAATAAAATGAAATAAAAGAGGAAAAATACTTTTCAAATTATTCCAACATTAATCCATCCACCAGTTTAATGTATATACTTATTTAAATACTACAATGATTTTAGTTTTGACTTCGTTTGTGTCTCAAATATTATTTGGCTCCACAATTGATGGCTCCACCTTATTATAGTATTAATTGCTAGTATCTACATAATTATTTTGCTACAATATAATAAATGATATTATATTAACATAACCTTAAAATGAATACACATATATGTAAGTACTTATCAAAAATGTCTTTTATAATTTAATAAAACGAAAAAAAAAAAACAATTTAGTAGATACATAAATACTAAAAAATTTTGAATAAGAAACATTTTATTTTATTCATTTATATATAGGTACCTACATATATTATATTATATGCATAGGTAGTTCACCTACTACATGGATATACAAATTCAAATAACAAAATAAAATCACAATAAATTAATTAAATATATTAACAATAAGAATAATAATAATATAATAATAATAATAATAATAATAATAACAACTATCATAATATCATATTTTAGTCAATAACAAAATAAAATATTCAAATTATGAAACGAAAATTTTTTCTTTACATTTGCTATAACAAACAATACAAAAATACAATTATTACGTTATTATACTTTAATAAATATAATACATATAAATTGTATTATAATTTCATATACATAATATTATTTATTATTATGTTTACATATGTATACAATGTATATTTATTCACTCATTTTATGTACAAATTAATCAAAAACAAAAAAAAAATAAGTTTTTTTGAAATAAATAATATAGAAAACATAAATATGCCATGATATATGTAAATACGTTAGAATAGAATCACCGGGATAAACGAGCCTCCAATCTACTTATTGTTCTAGATGTAAATATGAACAGTATATAATATTATATAGAATTTATAAAATATACAGAACCTTTATATACATAACTATATGAATATAAAAATTTATACATATCAAATATACGCACATATTATTTGCATGCATATAACATCTTGGTATGTATACACTTTTATGTTAATTCCAGAATAATCCCAACATACTCATAGTTAATATTAAGTATAGAAGGTAGGGTTAGGTAAGTATATTGTATTTATGAAATAAACAAATGTAGAGAATTTGATCTTAGAATATTGGAATCCCTAAAAAAATCAGTGTTTTACAAAATAAAATAAAAATAATATTCGCCCACTCCTCAAAATTCGAGGAAGTTTAATAAAAAATCATACTAAAATTTTCCAAAGACATATGGCCCTTTTTTTTCTTCATTTTTTTTATCTGCGATTTTGATTTTTGCATACGATATTGATTTGCACATGTGAGAACTCCTAATTTTTTTATTGATTGTAGTTTTATTAAAGATACACAATCACTGGTCTGGAGACGATAAACCCATATTTCGCCAACGACAAAAATTTAATTTTTAATAAAATTTCATTAATAACTTGTGTTAATTTATTCTAATCAATATATTTGGTAGCCCTTAAAATAGTTTTTATGTTAATTTTTGTTCTTTATTTGGATTGATTTTTATTATTTTTTTTTAAATTAACTTTTATTATGTAGTTTTAATGTACAAACTTAAAACTATCTTAGCCTATAAAAAGTTAAAGAAAAACGGATTTGATGACTAGCTAGTATTAACTATAACTATAATAAATAATTTTAAATTTTTATGTCAATCCTAATATAATTGCTTATTAATTTATGTTTTGTTCATTCATAATGTTTATTGTATGCACGCATATACAACATACTTTCTTGTTATAATATATTGTAAAAATAAGGCTTAAAAAATCAATATTACATCTTATTATTTTAAATAAAAACCTTTACCTCGCTAACCCTAACAATCTAATAACTAACCCTATCTAAACTAACTTAACCTAATTCTTAAACCTAGAATGTGCATGTTTAATAAATATTACTAATTATATAACCACCAATATGCTCATTTAATGTTTTTGTCTCTGTCTGGTATATGGACATATCAAATTGAAGATTATCTCCGTTAGTGTTGCCCCAGTTCATATTCTATCGTTTTACATGTGAGTCCGTCTATTATTATGATATAGTATGGGGACATGATTTCGGTTTAGGATAAAACGATTTTGGTCATATAAAATGCTCAGGGGCTATAAACCCCGTGTTGAACCGTTTTCTGGAGTGTTTTGTGCTATTTCATAATGTTTGAGGATTTTTTCCATTAAACTTACACTAATATTATACCACACAGGTAAACGATACACAAGTTTTGGCCTAATTAATATTTGATAACAAATTATTTTTACCCTGTTAATTGTATGTATACGTTTTTATTGTAAATACGTTTTTTTACTGCCATGAAGGATTTGCTGCCTTTAGAAATTGTACATTTTACATGCTCGGAGCAATTCAAGTTGCGATGTAGAAGAGCTCCGAGATATTTAAAGACTCTTTTATTAGCTAGAGATAAGTAATTTGGCGGATTTAATAACAAAGTTTTTCCATTTTTTTTTTAATATGTGAACTTGTTTTGTCAACCGTGTTACATTTAGTATAGTTCACTTTTAGTACACATACTTTACAATACCTAGTCCAAAATAATATTAAAGATTTGCTGCACCTTATGCTGTTTGGTACTTAGCATATAGTACACTATAATATCATCAGCGAAAGCTGGAGTATACGAATTACCTTTTACATTGTTCAATAAATTTAGCAAGTCTGCTATATAAATTGAAAATACTATCGGGGATGTGGAGAATAAATTCAATAAATGGGATGTTTAAAAAATAACAAATAACTAATTAACCAATATTAAATAATTTCGTAAGTAATTTTTTAATCATGAAAACATCTTATAAATTTAATCATTGAAAATAAATAAATTAAAATTAAGATAAATCCTTAAATAATTAAAATTTCTAACACCAAATCAATAAAGAAAATTTTTTAATTAAAAAAAAATAAAAATAAAAGAATATTTCTAAGAATTTTTTTATCCTAAGATAATTTTTTTAATCAGTCTAAAATCAAAATATTAGAAATAATAATTTTTCTTTGAAAATTGAGAAATATCTTGTAAAAAGAGAAGACAAAACAAAAAACATCAACTTTCATAAGATTGATGGTGTCTTAACTAAATAATGAATTATCCTTTTAATTTTACAAGTTTTTTTTTCTTTTTCTATAGTGCAATTTTTAAATTTCCCTTCGAAAAATTGATTTTGTTGTTGTTTCTAATCAAAAATACTTATTTCACATTTTTACATCCGTTTTCTCTTTCTTTGAGAATGTACGGATGTAAACATTTTTTTTTTTTTGTTTTGAATATTCGTCATTAAAATAATGAAAATTTAAATCACGTTATAATATTTATTGTATATGCCTAATATTGGAAACAAGTTGCTATGAATTGTGATAGATCTAATCTAATATCAAAAGAGTATAATTCAAAATTTTAATAGTTGTAATACTTAAATTGATTTTGTTTTTTTTTAAACTCTCTAAATTTATTTAATCATATTCACAATGAAGTAGATTTTATAGCACTTGATACACAAAAGATTTTTTTTTTTCTTTGTCTCTTTGTAAATTTACAAAGTATTTTTCAATAGTAATAATAATTATAAATATAGTCTTATAAATATTTCCTGTATTATCATCATAGAGGATACGTCGAAAAACTTTAAAAGGATTACGTCTTTTTAACAACTGTGTGACCAATAACCTTTTATTTAATGTAAATAAATGCACACTCATATCATATACACGTCGTTCAAGTCCGATTTCTTTTAACTATATACCTCAGATGGTATTAAGCCTACCTAAAGTTTCCTCAATAAAAGACTTAGGAATGTATTTTGATTTTCATCTTAACTCACTACAAATAATTTTATAAATAAAGCTAATTCCATATTAGGTTTTGTTAAGCGTTGGTCAAAGGAATTTTCAGATCCCTTAATGTTCTTAAGTCGTTGTACCTGTTTTGTAAGACCGAATGTTGAATATGCATTATAATTCTTTAATTATTTTCTTTTCGATATGTAAATGATATGTAAATGATATAGTTTCGATTATTATGTTATTAATCAATCAATTACTAGCCCACATTATTTTCTAGAGATAAACTATAAAGATAAGATATAGTAATAGTAAAATTATATTAAATCTTGAATCTTTAAAAATTATTATTTTTACATACTTAAAATTCCCTCATCAAATAAATTTCAATAATTTTGCATTCGAGTAGTACGTCAGTTTTATAGGATAGGTATTTACAAGTATATTTATTTATTTGATTTTATAATAAAAAATTTTTTTTAATCAAGCGAAAAAAAAAAGAGTGAATAATTAATAGTCTCTTGAGTCTTGACTATATAATTATTAATAACCAGAAAAATTTGTAAGTTTAGACTAATTTATTCATTAAACAGTTTAAGTTCAAGCTTGGATTTTATATATTCATTTCAAAATATTACACACACATAAGTACAAGTATGTCGATGGTGTAGAGCACACTTGTGCTAAATGCAATTTTTTCAATATTCTGATTATACCCTATATTTTATTTGAAAATCGCCTATTTTCCATCGTGGAAATATCTAAGACATTCAATACGTAATTTCCGAGATATAGAGTGTTAAGATAAGTTAAGTGAAAATGTTGGAGTTCATTTTAGTATATAAGTACTTTCTCTGAATATTAGACCTAAAAAAATGTGTTTACTAATCCAACCCAAATATGCTAAGTGCTCACTTAGAATATTAACCATAAAGAAAATTACAACTAGTCTAACAAAAATATGCCAAGTTCTTAGATAGAATATGAATAATTATGCTAAGTGCAAAGTTTTCAAGTTAATAATATGATAAGTGCGGAATCTGTTACAGAAAATACAAAATTAAACAAAAAAAAATTATTTAAAACTATTTTTAGTTATTATTTGAGAAAAGAACAGAGTAAAAAAAGAAACGTTGTTTCAGTTTTCTAACTTAAATAGTACGCTTTTGCAAAAAATATATATATATATGTATACATATATATATTTTCATAATGTATCCTTCCTTTTTTATATTTTGACAATACGTGAATTTGAAAATGTTAATTCGTTTAAAGATTGTTATAAAATATTGGTATTTTTTTTATCTGATTATCAAAAAAACTCTATTGATTTGACCATTCCAGGTTATTTTACCAAGATAATAAAACCAAATTAGTTTATACTGTTCAGTTAGAGTTTTGATAATAATATACTCTGTGTCTCTTCTCAATTCAAAACTGCAGTACATATTGTATCGCTTACTGTCTTTTTATAACGATCGAATTTTTATTTTTCTTGTTTTGAAAAATTGTAATTCAATTTCAATGCTATGGAAAAATTCTGTTATATTTAGCTTTACTTTTTCTTTAAAGAGTTACGATTTTATCTTTGTCATTGTCGTCAGTTGTATTCCTATAAAGATTTAAAGTTATATTATTTTTTTTTGGTCAAGACTACTGAAATCAACAGATAGTGTTAAATCAGATTATCTGAAAATTTTAGATTAAAAAGATTTCATATGAAATATACTAGTCTGATATGTATATTTGATAAAATAAAATGTTGTTATTTGATTTTTACAATGTTCAAATTTAATTGAATTTACAAATTAACCTAATGCTATCTAACATAGTTTATCATACTTAATTTATTTTGTAATTATCTTTTAAAGTATGTTATTTTCTATGAAATTTTTTTTGAAAGGAATAACCACAAATAATATAATTTTTGCTGTAATAGAGAAGCCCGGGCCCACCATTATAGCAATATATTAAGAAAAAATTAAAGCAATAAACAAAGAAAAAATTAAAACAGCAATGACTGTTATTTGTATAGAGTATAATTAAAGTCCTTAGATATCCAATGAAATACCCAAACGAAAACTTTTTGATATCTAAAACCCGATGTACAAAGAATGAAAGTAATATTATAGATGAATTGAGCCGACTTAAGGCATTTGAACACGATATCTCCTGCTAAAGTATGCTGCAAGATTAGATCTTCTAGAATTCATAGGTTGATATGCAGGGGATGCAGATAACGATGGAAACTGTATTTCACATACTCTGCGCATGCCCAATGCATTTAACAAGAAGAGCCAATATATTGGCACACTACTGTTGACAAATTTTCTTAGAAGTAAAAAGAAGAATTCCGGCGGAAATCATTATATTCATTCAGGGTATTAGTTTGCTCAGCGATGGAGTCTAATGAAAAACAGAAGTGAAACGGCTGAGAAGATATACAACAAGCTTTAAGGCCTTAGTATGTGTGGGATAAAATTGATCGATTTGATTTTCTTTTGCCTGCCATATATAACAACCAAGCGATTTATTACATTATAATTCAAGTTCAAGTGACATATTCGTACAAATTTCAAAAATCAAGATTTGTACCAAGATTTGATATTTATTTCTAAGTTCATAAATAACCATTATTCCAATTCTAATAATTTGATTTTTATTGTAATTATAATTTAAAAATTAAAATTTAATTGAAAATCTAAATAAAAAAAAGAGGAAAAACTAAATAAAATATATTATAAATTTAAATTGTTAATTAAACTACAATATTGTAAACCGTTTGAACTAAATGGTGAATAAATAAATACATAAAAAAAATAAATAATAAAACCAATTCATAAATAACTCTAAGTCAAAATTAATATTCACACCAATATCTGCAGGACTTTACCATTATATATAAGAAAAATTTAAATCTGTTTGTTGATCTCAGAGACAGTTTCTCGTCAAAAATTATGTTGACATAAATAAAAAATAGAAGAGGTCCTAAAACAGATCCAACAATTATTTACTACTATTATACTAATACTTCTCCAACACCCTCAAACATACATTTATATCTAAATCATATTTATTATCTTTAAAAAAGTTTATTTCCGATCTATAGCGGAAACAAAAATTAAATTTTGTAAATATAAATAAGATTATCGAAACAATTTTCAATTGAAAATAATTTTTCTTTCTTTTTTTTTACATAAATAAATAACCATTATAATTATACTTATTCTATAAAAAAAAAAAAAAAAACAATATATGTATATGTACATCATATTTTCTTATCCTAATACTCACGTTTTTTATTAAAATTTTTTCTTTGTTTTTTATTTAAATCGAAATTCAAATCACCAAAAGAATTTTAAAAAATTAACGTAATTTTTTTTTTTTTGCTTTTTGTTGTTTTTCTAAATACAATTTTAATTTTATTTATTTATTTATACTTATTTGTATATGTATATTATTTATTCACTTTTTTATCAAATATTTATGAATTTAATTGAAAAAAAACAACAACAATAATGATCCAAAAGCAACAAAAAAATACAAAAACAATTCAAGATTTTTAAATTTTAATATAAGAACAAAAATTTGTTTTTCTTGTAGTAAATTTAATTTTTTTACAATTATTTTTGTTTTTAATTTTTTATTTTTTTTTTTTTTTTTTGTTAAAGGACATTGAATTTTTGGAAACCCATATAATATATATATATATGTATATATGTATATGATATTAGTTTATATATTTAAAAAAAAACAAATGTTTGTAATCCTCCCAAATAAATAAACAAGAGAGAGCAAAAAAATAACAATTATTTTTTTTTTTTTTGTTACAATTCGGGTTTTTATACGAATACCTTATTGGTTGACATGTATTAGTGAATTTTTCTTTTTGCATATATATATACATACATTTATGTACATTTCTTACAGCGAGTTTGTATCATTTAAGTGTATATATTAAAAAATTAATGTAATTAAAAAATTGTTATTTAATATTACCTATATCAAACATACAAACACATACAAGCACATATATCCTTTTTTAATATTTGAAAATTTTACAACTCAAACAAACAACTTTTTTCTTTTTTAGTTTTGAATCTTTCAAAAAAGTTTTTTTTTTTTTATTTCACAAATTTTAAAATAAACTATTATAGTTTTTCAATATTTTTAATTTACTCACTTAAAGCTTATTATGTTACTATACATAAATTATTATATATAGTTGTATATATGTTGTGATATCCTTAACTTTAAAAATTACCCTTTTTTAATTATTTCAAACTATAGAACAGCAAAAATAAATAAACAAATAAACGCATATATTTTGACCGAACCGTTATTTTAACCGTTATACAATATTTTGAATTTTCTTTTTGAAATTTCATATATATTACACATATATATAAATATGTTTTTTATTCTGCCTTTTGTATGTAATTTACTTGACGACGGCTCAAACTAAACTAAAAAATTTTCGTACATAACACAAGTAGTATATTTACAAAAAAAAAAAAAAAGTAAAATATAAAAAATAAAACTTAAAATTTATGTACGTACGTCTGTACATGATATACAAAAATATAAAAAAAAAGCAAAAGTTTCTTCAAATATCATATTGATTGGTAGGATGCTTAAAAATACATAGAAACAAAAAGTTACAAGAACAAAAATAAATATATATTACTGGAGAAATTTTACTTTTAATTTTTATACACATTTATTAGATATATATAACAATAATAATATATGGAGATCAAATTTAAACAACAATAACAAAGAATAAAAAACTTTAAAAACCAAATTGGTACCTTTACTTTCAGTTTTTTATGCTCCTCTGTTATATATTTGCGGTTGGTGCGATGATAACCTGCTGCTAGTGCTACTGTCGTTGCTGCTGCTATTATTGTTGCCAATGATAAGAATTTTCCACACACACACAAAAGAATGGAAACAAATAAAATTAAGAAAATTATTATAATATGTAGACATCATATAGGGTAATTATTTGTGTCCTACCCCTTAAGCAGGAAAAAGCTGTAAAGTATAAAAACATATGGAGTAAAAGCTTTAGAACAAAAAAAAAAACAAAGTTTTTTTAAGTAAGTATATACACTATAATATGTATATAATACAAAATAGAATATATAAAATAAATAGTATTATATAATAGTTAATAATATATTGTGCATTAAATAAATATTCATACATATATACTATGTACATAATACATGCAAACAAGGGAAATTATAAATATAGTTATTTATTAAAACAAAAATATATGCACAATAATACACCGGTTTACATATAGGTAAATAGTATATGTAAATAAAATTAATGGTTTGTGTATTTGATAAATATAAAAAAAAACTCACCACATTTGAATATTTCTGTTATTTTTCACATGCATAAATTACATACATACATTTTAGCATTGATTAAATAAAATAATTTATATAATGTATAACGGTATAACTGTGTATCTCTGGTATAACCAATGATAATACATATTTGAATTTTTATTTTTAACTTATGGTACTCCATAAGAAACCATTGATTATGATGGATTAAAGTTTCTCATGGGACTTCTCTTAATTTAAAATTTCCATTCATTTGGACCACCTTCTCAGGCACTGAATGTTCTTCATATTAAAATTTTCTAATTTTTTTCATCTTCTAGTAGATATAAGTTCTAAATATCAATGTATCTAATAAACTTTTAAATATGACTTTAATTATTTTCACAGCATTACACAGATCTTACTTTCATATCGAAGTATTATTGCCAGTTACGTTTTCTTTAATATGTGATAAGTTCTCCCATTCGAATGCTTATTTTGTTTCGATACGTCGAATAAGTACCAAAAACTCTTCTTTTAAGTTGCCCACACAAAAACACATTTTTTAAGTTGCTCACATATTTTAAATTCTTCTATTTTTTAAGCTTAGAATTTTTTTACAGAATTTTACACATTTTTTTACATATTTTTTAAGCTTAGAATTTTTATATATGTAGAGTTAAAGACTGGAAAATTTCGGAAACGTGTCAGAAAAAAATTAGAAACCTTCAAAAAGTGCTTTATTGGAGTTATGCTGAGAATCAGTTGGTCGGAGGGAGTAACAAATGAAGAAATATTGTCGCAGGTAATGAAAAAGAAAATAAATGTAAAAAATTTGGATACATATAAATGTCCAGTGAATTAAAAAAGAAAATTTGTTTTTTTTCGTAGGTTGGTGGAAATGAAAACTTATTGAATCTTTTTTTTGAAACCTTTAAATAATTATTTTTGATAATCATGTTAGGTTTTAGCATTGGTTTTAGTTATATATTTAATTTAACAATAAAAAGTCGAATTTCATTTCAATATTAAATTATTTTTTTATATCGAAATAATTGTAAGGTCGTAAACGTATGGATGTATTTATCCAGCTACCAATTTATTATCTTGACACTTTCATTATGTAGTTTGACAAACATTATCCTTAGCTGTAAAAATTCACATGTTATTGAGGTATAATACACGCTGTTGTTGTTATATCTTCTTCCACTTTGTCCTTTACCCTCTTTCCGGAAAAACAAAATTTGCCGTAACGAAATATGTGTTGCTTCATATGTGTTGTGCTTGGATCGAAGAGAAAATTTTCAGCAAAAAATTATCTACTACGCGTATTGTATTTCCTATAGAATATATGTACAAAAAATTTGTGAGTTGAAGAATTTTTTTTTTTGTGATAAAATTCGTAAACAGAAAACTGAAGAAGTAAGTACAAAAATTAAAGCTTATTTGATAACTTAATTTTTATGTTTTGCTTTTCAGGGTTTGAGCCAATAAAATTTACCAGAACTTTTATTTATATTATAATTAATAATGTATCCAAAAATACTAACATGTATTTTTATTCTATAAATAATTTCAGTATTGAAATTGTTTTAAAAGTGTTCTCAATATTCACTTTTGTACTTTCTTTTGAAGCAGTTTCGACGTTGTTTTTATCTGTACTACTATTGTACCTTTACTGTATTTGTGTTTTGTAAACTATACTCTTATAGTATACATATGTATATTATTAGATTTTTCCTTATTTTACTGTCGACATATTTTACTAGATTTAGATTTCTATAATTTTCTACTTGCAAATTATTATAATATTTAAAAATCAAACAATTTTTTTTTAAAATTATAAAAGATTACTATTTTTATTTAGTTTTAAGGTTGCTTACAACTCTATTTTTTAGTATCACCTCAAAGTTTTTTTTTTATTTTCTTCTGTTTAATAATTAGTATAAAATTGGAATAATTTGTGATTGAAAAAATTCTCGTTTTATTATTTTATAATTAAATATTTTAAAGAAGTAAAAAATCAGTTCTTAGTTTAAAAAAATATATTGATATTAATTTAACATGCATTAGATTGTAATCGAATATGTTCAGTTATGATCAGAACATTTTTATAATTTATTTGTTAAGTTATTGATTTATTTGTAACTTAAGCACATTTTTTCAAAAAATTAAAAAGATAATTTAATTTCATAAAACAATTATAACAATCCAATCATATTATTAATATTGAGGTATTCGATAGACCATAATATATATAAATAGAACGAATTTTGCATGCTAAACTACTACCACATAATTTTTTATATATATATTTTTTTTATCGAAACAGACGTAGGAGATTTAAAGCTTTTATTTTATAACAATTATGTTTTTTTTTTATTTTTGTATTAATCTTAATATAAAAATTCTTGTACTTTATACATAAACAAACAAAGGAATTAATTTTATTAATTAACTTAAATAAATATTGTATGAATTAGGGTAAAAAATTTGTAAATTTAAAATATTAACACAAAAATTTAAGCTTATAAATCTTTTTCTTTTTCAATGTCTGAAGCATATTCTTCATTTTCGATTAGTTCAATAGCACATCTTCTTGGAAACCATCCACGAATTTCAGATTTTTTCCAATGTTTTTTCATTGGTTTGTCTTCAGTTGAACCATTTGAAATATCTGTCATACATTTTTCACCAAATAACCAATGTTGACGCCAACGTGTTACAAGTACTATATCATCTGGTTCCAATTTAAGTCTCTTTTCATCACTCCAAGGTGGTGAACAACAAACTCGAAATCCTTGTGAAAATAATGGTAACCATTTTCCAGTAGCTTTTCGTATAACTCTATATTTACGTGTTATAGAACGCTTAACAGCTTTTTGAGCAAGTTGTTCACGCTACAATTGAAATACAAAATAAAAAAATTAACATTTAATACGCATATTGAATATATTTTATATTTATTAATTACCGTTAAAGTGTACTGATCACAATTTTCTATTATTTTCCATGTAATTCCATCACCAATTGGAGAACAAGTCCAACTTAAAACTTGTTGAATATTTTTCCATTTTCCTAAATCATAAGGATATACAAATTCTTCATCTTTATTATTTCTAAGGTATATAGCTTTCTGTAAAATCCAATCTTCAATTCCTGTTCGATTATATAAAATTGCCCGAATCTAATCAAATTGAAATTTTTAATTATTATAATATAATATTATTTTTAATATTATTTAATATTAACTTACTTGAAAATATAAGAGCATTCCTACAGCTATTATAACGCCAACAGCTAATCCTAAACTAAATATACATAATATGAGGCTTGTAACACTTAATTGAACAGAAGCTAATTGGGGTTGATCATGATATATATAATAATTTCTATGAAGTCCTTGATAAAATGACAACATTAAAATTATAGCTGCTTGTATTGAACCCAAAACAGCAAATCCTAAAAATGCTGTAAAATATGCATGATTTGACCATCCAACGCATCCTATTAAAATAATTATTAAAAAATGAACAAAACAAAAAATATTTATGAAATATGTATATACCATTTATCCAAGGACAGTGATGATCCATTTTTAAAACACATCGATCACCTTTGATAATAAAAATAAAAATATACATATAAGGATATAAGTATTATATCGCATTATTTTTCGAAATTTCAAATAATTCTATTGATAAATCCTTTAATTAATTATATTTACATTTACGACAATGGTGTGACCTTGGTGCCTTATAGCCTTCACATTCTGTGCAATATTGTAAGAATTCACAATCTTCTTGTTTCTGGAATAAAAGCAAAATTTATATGAATATATTGTACATATTATCAAAATTTAATTAAAATAATAACTTTTAATTTTTAACAATCACAATTTTAATTTCCAATGAGAAAATAAGTATTTACATATTTTAAAACAATATTTAACATGCGTTGTTTTATGTAAATTATACATTTATATAAAATAACATCACGAATATATTATAATTTCGTTTTATTTTGTTTTAAAATGATATAGATTTATTTTTTTATTTTGTTATTTATAATTAATTGAAGGTAAAATTTTAATAGTATCCTGAATCCCTGATGTCAAACAAAAAAAGTGAGCACGTAAAAAATTAATTCATTGAATTCACTAATGAAAATATTAAAATTGATTAAAGAATTTTTTTTAATTATGTTATTAAGTAAAATTTAGGCTGTTCTTTAGGCTTGATGACTTTTCGAATTTAAGAAGCAGAAAATATACCAATTAAAGGAGCGAAAGTCGAAACCAAAATTTTGGTAATACAAAAGATTAAGTTTTTATTTTTCTTGGTCATCAATATTTTACAAATATTGCATTTGGTTAAAAAACAAAAAAAAAGTACAAGGGCTTCGGCAGAGCTAAGATATCACGGTTCTGAAACTGTTCAGTTTTTAATCATGATTATTTTCACAAAGTAGTTTATTTTTTATCAATTAACATTTCATATAAATTTTTCGTTAGTAATGCTGGAACGGAAAGCTGGACAAGCGAAACACATACAAGTTTCACAAAATGTATATGCAGATGTTAAGATAGGCAAATGGTAAATGAAGATGTTATGATAGACTTTATTATCGCAAGACATATTAAGAAACATCTATATGAGGAGCATCTTAAGTGGTACGGTTACGTTAAGTGTAGAGACCAAATTAAACCAGATCAAACATAACCAAATGAGAGTAAATCAACATAAGTGCACAGAGCCTAGAAAATAGAAAACCCAGCAAGAATTAGAGGGAAACCAAAAAGAACTATGTGATTGGTCATCGATAGTCCTGTCCGTCCTTAGAACGAGGATGAATGATTCCAAATGGGAATAATACCCAGGAGAAAGAGAGATGACATTTAATATTAGTTTAATATGACGATAAATAAAAGTATTAATCAAAAATATTTTTTTAAAGGAATTTCCATTCTCTGAATTATTAATCTAATTAATGTAACACAAAAGTATAGTAAAATAGATTCATAGAACACAACTGAACAATAATTGGGTTAATATTTAAAAATTAGGGGAAATTATTTTGCGTGATTTTAATTTTCTTAAATTTGAATTTTCTTTTTTTTAATTAATTTTTTTTTTATTTTAAATTAGGTGCTAATAACGTGGAACAAGTCAATTAAACTACAATCAGCAACAATATTTATTTTTAATAGAAAAAAAATTTACTGCTGCATTTTAATAAAAACACAATATTATGAAAACATATTATACTAAATAACTTTAAATTATAATATTATGTATACATATATATTAAATATATACGTATAGTGTATAATACTTATATTATTAAAAGAATATGTTTTTATTAATGTATGTATGTACGTACCTACATACTTCTATATATTTACAAATATGTATATCAATGATATATTTTAAAGAAACCCTTCTTTATGTTTCATTTTAAAATTTTAAAATTTGCTACAAATATTGCATTCAATCACGAATTTTATAATACATTTACATATACATATGGATATGCATTTATGAATTATGTTCCAACTCTGAAAAAAATTATTTGTCAATTTTATATACACAAAACAAATTGCTTTTATTTGGAGATTGTAACCATCAGTTACCACTTAGTATGAAATTTTGATTATTTAAATAAAAAATTATATTATGTATTTAATATGGATTATTTATGTGCATACGTATTATTCTGCTTTCAGAATATCTATTTAAATATTTTTTACTTCAAAGTAAATAGTTAAGAAAAAAAAGCTTAAGGAAATAAAATTGACTAAAAGCGTTAAAATCTAAGAAAAATGTAGAAAAATGTTAAAAATTGTATTGGACCTAAAAATGTAGAGAATGCTTTGTAAGTCAACTTTTAATTATGGTTTTTATAATCATAACAATCATCAAATATGCGCAACATATCGAATCATTGTGACGAGAAAATAAATTTTAATACTGTAGAACCATACTGAAATAATCAAACCATAATATTAAATAATCCAAACAAATATATTAATTCTAACTCCAATATGAATAAAAACGGAACATATTATTATGAGTATCGTATATGCAATATAAAATAGTTACAAATCGTTTTAAATTTAAAATTACTGTTATGACTTTTAAAATGATAATCACATTTCAATACTAATTATTGAATTTTTAAAAATCTCAAAGAACTTTTTTAAAAAATAGATTAAAATTTCAAAATATGCTGGTTATTTATTAGCCAGTTATTTTTCAATTTTTTCATATAAAAATTAAAAATGACAATTACTAAACAATTTTTAAATCAAAATACCTCTACATGAAAATTTACGAAAACTAAATTGCATATGTATAATAGTGCGAATAGATTTTATTCTAAATTTTCTAAATTTTTCTTTACAAAAAATAACAAATGAAGATCAACACCTAATCATAAAAAAATTGTCTACTTCGTATGCTAAAATTTGACTGCCATAAGCGAAAGCATAACGATCGTCAATTGTCGTCAACTGCATAAGTGAAAGCGTGATGACAGTTGATTTTTTTACAGTTCGCAGACAACATAACCGAAAGTTGGGTAAGCATTTTCATTCAATACAAAACAAATAAAAATTAGTAATAACTGTTTCTAAATTATTGTTTTGCAAATAAATATAATAACAGTTATTTTGGGTCCCTGAATATTTTTACTTTTATATAAGTACTTTAATTATTTTTTTTAAAAAAACCTTAACTTCAATTTTTTATACATATGTATTTAATATTTGTTGCTTTTTGTTCGAGTTAGAGTAAGCATTTTTTTTTCATTTTTTATTTTTAGTTTTCTAAATTCTAAGCTCTTCCTCTAATTCTAAGCTTTCTTTCTCTAATTTTTACTTTTAATTTTGTTTGTATAACTACTTGAAATAGGAAGGAAGTTTGTAGCTCGAAAAATCAAAAAAAAATTGAAGTTATTTTCATATAAAAATGAATTTTCATAAAATTCTTAATTCATCCATTTCTTTAATTTAATATAAAGCGGTTTCATAAACGACTAAATAACAACTCATTTAAAATTTTTTTTTTTCAAGATAATCAAATCCAAAAATTCGAGTACATAAATAAAATTGCAAAAAACATTAATATTACAAAATAAAAAAAAATAAATGTTTACCTGTGGTTTCCATCCTTTTGGTAAAAAACCAGGACCAGTTATTGTTGCCATTACATAATTAAATGTTGCTAATGATGAAAGTAATAGAAATATACTTTGATTTATTGTGCCACCTAATGAAAGATTTGCTGGCCACCACATTGAATTCATATACAGCGTAACAATAGTCACGCATTTAATGATTCCTAAAATTTTATACATAAAATAATTTAGAAAAGAAATAAAAAGCAAAACAATATAAATACAGAAATATATAATATATAAATAAATATTTTATTATATAAAAAAGAAATAAAAATATTCCATAAAAATTGAAATTACGAGTTAATTACGATTATTAGAGGTAAATTTATTTGTACAGAAATATTCTAAATTATAAGAAATTCAGTAGAGTCGCAAAACTCATTAGGGTAATTTTTTTCCTAATTTTATAAACAATGTTAAAATTTCTGCATTCCTTTGAGATTTTTAGTATAGCTGTTGTGACAACATTAACATGAGTATACCTTTGTTGATGAATTTAACGCTAAAAATAAAAATACACTCCAATTTACTCTTAAAAATAAAACAAAATCTCAAATGTTGCCAAAATTTGTATTTTAAAAAGACGAATATATGTATGTGTAAAGCTCAATTTTTTAAATATAAATTTAAATTATTTATAACATTTTGGTTTAATAATTCATCCAATCTTGCTGCTTTAATGATTTAACTGTTCCCAGGTTATCCTTTTCACGATTGGGAGCAGAAATGAACAAATAATTTGTTCATATCTTAGTCTATATTTTTCTAAAAACTTCAAGAAATATAGCAAATACCAGTCAGAAGTCAAAAAATAAACAAATTTTCAAAATAAGTCCATGTATATACAACTTAAATTTGTAGAATGAGTTGACAAAATAAACAAAATTGTGTTTAGTACTGTAATAGTTTTCGTTTACTTGAATGCCATACCTAATTATGTATACAATTCATTTTTATCAACTCAATTAATTGAATTTTTTAAATGTTCAACTTGGAGAAAACAAAACAAATTAATACAGGAAATCTTATAACGCTTATCGAAAAGAGCTGATCGAAATTTGTGATTCGAAATACTTTGGTACCAAATCGAAAAGAAACAAACATCACTTAAGTTGCTAACAAAAGTTTTTCTATTTTCTTCATTAAATTATTTTTCGGATTTTACCACGAAAATAGTAGAGATTTAAATGTCAGAATAATGATATGAAAACGATATTTAGGCATTTTTATATAACGTATTGCTACTTTACCTTCATTTTAGCAAATTAATAATTTCTAATGACTACATATACATTTTTTTGTACTTAATTTTAATTTTATTAAATTACTTTGCTTTATTATTTTTCATATTTAAGAATTTTATAAATTGGTAAAATTTAGTTTTATTTGATAAACCTTTATTCAAACTTAAGGCTATAAATCTAAAAAAGAATATATATGTATGTATATAAGTATATAGTTTGCTCAATATAAATTTTGTTATCGAATGTTTCGGTCTTGTAATGAGCTTCTGGAATTGTTTAAAAAAAAAACCTTTAAAATATAAGTAATAAAACAAATAAGATTACGTATTGTTGAAACATTTATAAATTTGATAAATTTGATAAATTAAAAAAAGATAAAAAATATATTTGCACCCAGTTTTGTGTATTTCTTTCTAATTCGTTTTATTAAACTATAATTCAAAAAAATTCTCGTTTTAAACTATTTCCGGATTACTTAAAAATTTTGATAGAACTTACATATTTTAAAAAATACTCGTATATGTTTTATTTCAATCTAAACACAATCGATCAATTCAATTTGAAACAAGTAAATCTGCAGGCCAACTTTTGAACGATTTGAACCGATGTGGTTTTATTTAAAAATTACATTTTCACTAACTTTCACTATTTGAAAAATTTTTCGGTTCTCACGGGGCTTGAACCCGTGCTCCTCGATCGTCACATTACTACACTCGAGTGCTTTGCCACTCGGCTACCGACGTCACATATACAATGCTTTCATATAATTTTATTTTTGTATGGTTAACAAAAAGAGCAAAATATAAAAAATTCTTGAAATTCTTTAAGTCTATTTCCTTTTCCTGCTTTTTTCTTCACTTGGAACTAGATTTGCACAAATAAAAAATAGAAATATGGATTTCCGATCCTACTTTAAATATATCATACAAAATTTTTAAATAGAGATGAACTTACTCATAGAATTATTACCATTATTTTATGAGTAACGGTTCTAACGAAATTATAGTCAAATCGGACTGGTCATATCGATGTAGAAGTTAGTGTCATATAATTTTGCATTCTAAGTGCAAAAAATACATACATAGATAAAATTAAAGAGGAAATTGATAGCAATTTTTTGAAGAAATTCATATCTAAATTAAAATAATAAATAATAAAAACTATTACGAAAAAAAAAATTTCTATTATTATTTTTTTTTTTTTTCAATTTTAAGATTTTTTTTATTGTTATTTTATTTTTAAGGAAATTATAAGTCGCCAACTATGATAAAAATAATATACATACTTAATGTTTCCCACAATCCCTTATTTCACTTTGTAACAAGTAATTTTTGCTATTTTTTATGTTTAGTTTTTGTTAAGTGAAAACTAACAACCTAAACTTTACTCATTCAAAAGCTTAACATTAATTTCATTCACTACTACAATAATATAATTGAAAACAAAAATAAATATTTTTTTTTATTATACTACCATAAGGATTTCCCGCTTAATAAAATAATTTGAACACGCAATCATTCACTACTGTTGAATGATGATCTCCTCTCACCACCCTACACTTACTTATAGACTAAATAACTAAATTATTTATGTAATCTGAACCAAACTACCCACCTTATAGTTATAATTTAATATCCTTACTATTATACTGTTTTTAAACATAATTTTACTAAAACTTGAAATTAATTTTGCTATTTGATCTATAATCGGATTTATTACAAAAATAAAAATAATATGTACTCGCTCGTATTTGTTTTAATAAATCAGAAAATATTTTCTTTCAAATGACACCTTGTATGCATATCTGAACAATCTATTTTGAAAATACTTACGTGCATGCATTTATAATTCTAAAAATTGACACTGATTTACGTATAATTTATATCGGTTAAATGTAATTTTTATAATTTATAAATACATATCTGCATTATTAAATTAATTTAGGAGTAAAACGAAATTATCTTAAAATTTAAATTTTAATTATGATTTTCAAATTAAATTCTGCAAAATTGAAAACGAATGTGTCAAAATATAAAGCAATCAAAAATTTCTCTCTTGACAATTTTTCTTCAGTATAGACTTGTGTATTTTTTTTTTAAATTTAAACAGAAAATTTAAATTGAAGTTCTTTTTTCCTATATTATTTGTTATTATTTGTGAAGAATTTTTAACACAAAGTAAAAAGTTGTGTGACGAACTTTGTTTTAATTTTTCTAATATGTTTTTTTTTAATGTTTTTTTTCTTTTTCACAACAAATTATTTTAAACTGTATAATTTATTTTATTTTATATACCTATAAAGTAAATAAAATACTTTTGTTCTATTATTTTTTTTAATTGGTTTTTAGTTCATCCTTTTTAAAATTATTAACTTGTTAATTTCTTTTTATTTTTAATTGCAAGTGTCAAGATTTCGGA
The DNA here is from genome assembly GCA_963942445.1 of Argyra leucocephala. Lineage (NCBI taxonomy): Eukaryota > Metazoa > Arthropoda > Insecta > Diptera > Dolichopodidae > Argyra > Argyra leucocephala. The sequence goes on along the minus strand of OZ012677.1, from coordinate 33,006,114 downwards.
AACAACATACCTAATTCATCATCAGTGTTTGTAACTAACTCAACTCCAACGATTATAAATTTTACCTGTACTATTAAATTTTGTTTTATTTATATTAATTTAAATAGCAGTAGAAGCAAAAAAATAGGAGCATGCTCCAGCTGAAAACAAGCATAATTAACACTGTACAACGTGGTTTTTTTTTTCTTACTCCTCTTGGGAGCATAGGACTTCCACTTGACATTTCCATCGTACTCGACTTACTATGGTGTCCTCATTTCTATCTCCGAGGCAATGTCTAATTTAATTTTTTAATCTGTTTTATACTGTCTGGCCTGCTGTAGAAGACCACTTTGATAACTCTATCTGCGCCTACATAGTAAGACGACGTCATATTTTCTGCAAGTTTTCGCTGCGATCTTATCCATCTTTGACGTTAAGATGCCTGACGTTACTATTTTTACTGGGTACGTCATTGCACATACTTTTGTCAGTTGTTGACAATAGTTGTGTAATTATTATTAGTGTAACAGTGAAAAAAGTCGAATATTTTCCTTTTAATTTTACTGATATGCTTATCATACAGATACGCGTATTTCGTCTACTACTTGCAGACTTCTTCAGTGTTTTGTACTCGACTGAGGAAAGAAATCTAAAATTGTCTTATTTATTTTATTCGTACAGGTAACAATTTGATGTTTCTCGCAGCTGCATGGTTGTTTATTATCCAATGAATTAGCACAGGTAGGGGGTTGAATAAAAATATTTTTATTTTTTTTATTATTGGTATTTAAAATAATTTTTCCGACGTTAGGGTGACAGGTAGGGGTGGTGTTATTTGTTTTATTGTATTTCACTAAAAATTTAAATAAAGAAGAATATCCATTGCCTTGGTCTTTATTTAGGAGTGAGTCATTTTTAGTTTTGTAAATTTCGATGCTTTCAGATGAATCTAGTTTCCTAGAATCTCTAATGCAATTTATCATTACAATGTCTTCTTTCGAAATGCTATGATTCTCCTGGATGATGTGTTCTGCTACTTTGGATCGGAACTCTGTTGAGTTCTTCTTTTTAGCCAGTTCTGCTTCTTTCAGGTGTTCATTGAGTCGCGTTTGCATGTTTCTCCTAGTTTGCCCAATATAAACTTTGTTGCAATGACTGCAAGTTACCTTATATACACCTGATTTTTCCATTTGTTCGATTGGGTCTTTAGTTGAACCTAGAACAGACTTGAGTTGGTTAGTTCTACTGCTATATACGATATCTAACCCGTGTTTTCTTAATTTCGTTCTGAGTGGGAGAGAAATCTTGCTAAACTCCAATGCTACTCTTCTTATGGGTTGTTGATCAGTCAGTAGGTTAGTGAGGGAATTCCGTTGTAAACTTCTTTTCCGTTTACTAAGTAAGGCCGTGATGGTTTTTTCCGGATATCCGTTTATTCTCGCCATTTCAAATATGTGTTTAGTTTCTTTTACTAAACCTTTTTGGGAGATGGGAAGTGTTAACATTCGATGGATCATGTGGTTGAACGATGCCATCTTATGTTGATAGGAGTGGTTAGAGGTATTCGGGATGACCCTGTCAGTATCTGTAGGTTTCCTGTAAATCTCTAGTTCTAGAGATGTTCCTGTTTTACTTAAGAGTAGATCTAAGAATGGTAGTTGGCCTTCTTTTTCTACTTCGACAGTAAACTGTATATTCCTGTGGAGCCCGTTAAGAGTAGTTAAGGTTGATTCTAAGTCCCTTTCCTTTATTACAGCAAAAATATCATCTACGTATCTTTTCCAAAATCTTGGTAACCGTTCTTCTGCTGCTAAATCTGACTCCAATTTAGCCATGAAAATTTCACTGATGAATGGAGAAAGGGGATTTCCCATTGGAGCTCCCTTCAATTGCTTGTAGAAATTTCCTCTAAAGGTGAAATAATTTTCTTCCATGCAAATCCGGATCAGTTTTATGTACTGTTTTACTTTTGTCCTCCACTGTGGTCCAGTTTCTTGTTGTAGTAACCATTCTTCTACCAGAATAATAGCCTCTTTGACTGGGATACTGGGAAAAAGCGATTTTACGTCAAAAGAGACCATGACCTCGTCTTCGTTAAGTCCTCCCATTGATTGTAATTCTTGAGCAAGTTCCTTAGAGTTTTTCACTGATTGGGTTTCGAACTGCTTATTCATATTACGAAACTCCTCCACTAACCATTTGGCTATTTTATATGTTGGAGACATATCTGCTGTCACAATTTCTCTCATCTCATTCCCTGGTTTGTGAATTTTAGGAAGTCCTTTAATTCTAGGAAGTGCTGGATTGAAGAGCTATTATTAGTGTTTGTCCAATATTTATTTATTGTGTTATTTTTATTGTGTTGTATGAGATATTTGAGTATTGATATAGATATTGATATATGTAATATTTTTAGTATTTATAAAGTATTAATTATTAATTATTTTTTATTGATTATAGATTACAACGTGGTACAACCTTAGAAATGATAGGTTCAGAAAGACTTATAACGTTATTCCCACAAATAGAAGAGTAAAACATTATTATATACAGAGATTCTGATATAATTGTTATTGTACAAACCACCTATGTTTAATATTATGTACTTTTCAAAATACGCGAGGATCACGTAACCAAACGAGGTATATTAGAAATGTTCAAGTTTCGAATGATATATAGTTAGTGTTTAATGTCTATTATTCTATTATAGAAAACGTCTATTATACGAAAACGCGTTCGATCGCGGAACGTTTTAAGTTGAAACTTATTAGAATCGCTTGTATGGTAAATTAGTATTATTGAAAACGTCGGTTGCTCAAGTAATGGATCAAATGTATATGTCAGTGGTAAATATTTTTCGGCTGTAGTGTTGTAAGCAACAAATATTTAGGCCGTATCCTAACCTATCGCATTTAGCTCACAATTGTACTTTATGAAAGTACTAAAATTTATCGCACTAAATTAACATTTTTCAATAAATATAATTTAAAACAAATTAATAAATTGACAAGTTGTGGTTATATTCAAGGCATCCTAAATAGACATGCATTTTTTTAAATGGCGCTAAAGAGGTTACAGAAAAATGTAAGCGAAGAAATTTTTTATATGAGATTTTTCAGTTCCTATAAGAGTTTTGAAGGGATGCGAAGTTTTTTTTTAAACTTTTAATTCAAAAATCTAATTACAATTTTCAAACATAATAGATTTACTTGAAAAAATTACTGGCAAAAAAGTGTTCAAAGAATATATTAATTGGAAAATAGTATTTTGTGTTTAAAAAGTAAATAAAAAATAGGAAATAATGCCAACATTGTGTTGTGTTCCTGGACGTGGTTCGTTCCTGCATAATAAATTCTTTTTAAATAAATATTTTTTATTTGTTGTTTTCTATTCTTCACCTACATTTTGCGTTTTTTTCTGTGTGTTGATCTATTTTTTTATTTAATAAAGTTAAAAAGAATATAAGCCGGTGTTTTTTTTTATTTTTAAGAATAAATTATAGGTATGCAATCAAGTCATCCTAAATAGGATGAATTTTAGAATTTAGGATACCTTGATGTAATAGTAATAACGCCAACATTGTGTTGTGTTCCTCAACAAATCAATTTAAATCTAGTATTAAATATTTTTTTGTTCTTATTAATTTCTATTGTGACAAAAGTTTTTGTAAATGAAAATATAAAATAGGTGTTTAATTATTAATTTTGTTAATTCAGTTAAAACTTATAATTATAATTTGCATTTTAATCATGTACATTTCGTTTTTAATTTGTAATAACATTAAAAAATTAAAATTTTTCTCTCCATTTTCCAAACTACTATAACTTCATATACAACATTTTAATTACATAGTTAAGATTACATGAAACAATTTGTTCAAATTTATTTTACTTTTAAAACACAAATCACCAATTAGTATATTCTTTAAATTAATTAAATTTTTAAAATTCCAATTAGATTATTAATTAATTATTGATAATATAATAGATATATTATTGATTTTTTAAATTTAAAGTTTTAAAAAAAACTTCGAATCCCTCTAAAATTCTTATATCAACTGAAAAATCTGATATAAGAAAATTTTCTTTGTCTACATTTTTCTGTAACCTCTTCAGCGCCATTTCGAATTGAATGTTGTAGCCTGTCTATTTAGGAGGCCTACCCCAGTAACCAAAAATTGTCATGACAAGTTTTTGTCAACATATTGCCACAAAATTATGGGCACATTTTGTCGTCAAAATTATGATGACAATTTGTCGACAAAATTTGTTACAAAATTGTAGTTGTAAACCCACTCACATTTTTTCGACAAAATTTTGACACATATTTGTCATGACAATTTTTGGTCAACAATATGTCACAATTGGTTGACAGGGTTTGTAAATTTTTTATTTATTTTTATATGTAATAGTATTCTATTCATCAGTCTGATCAACACTTTTGAGAATTGGTATTGTTTTGACATTTGTTTGTTGAAAAACACAACAAAGTTTATTTAAAAATATGAATGAATTTTGTAATTAAAAACTTGTTTTTTAATTATTTTTATAGAATAAAATATGTAATATATAAAAAAGAAATTGTGTTTGTTATTGAAAATTCACCCCTAAATTACTGAAAAAACTGTCCTGTCTGTAAAAAACAAAAAAAAATAATCCACAAATTGATGACAAATTATTCACAAACTGTTGTCAAAATTTTATATAGAAGGATGACAAATTATTCACCTCAATTCCACAAATTATGATGACAAATTATCAACAAATTGTTGACAAATGTGTTGACAAAATTCTCAACTAAATTGTGACAAATGGGATCAACCCTACCGACCTTTTGTCAACAAAAATTGTCACAAAATTTTGTCGACAATTCACCAAAATTTGTCAATATATTGTCACCTTTTTGTGACAATTGGCTGCTCGGGTAGCTTGTTATATTTAAACAAATTTCATTTATATTTTTATAATGTCATACATCAAATCAAAGAATATTTATTACAATAAGAAAGAAGTAAATTTCATTCCAATTGCTTTCCGGAACCAAAAAAATAACATTAGAATAATAAGGAAAATGAATAGAAATAGACTGTTAAAACAAATTATCATGCTAAAAAGACAAAAAATCTGAAACAAAGTTTATCAAACTCAAACGTATTAAATTAAAATTGACATATTTTAAAAATTAACATAATAATCTTTAATTTATGAAATAAAACTCGAATTTCTTTTCACTAATCATTTATTTTTACTACTTTTTAAACTACTTAATCGCAAGCGCTGATGAAGAAAGTAAGTTGTTTCGAAAATATGGATATTGGCATAATAAAAATAAATAATTAATGAAAGGAAATTCGACTTTTACTTTATAAATTCACATATGTATATCACAAAAAGAAATCTGATTATCGAAAATAAATATTATATTTGGTAAGAAATCGAAAATTTTGCAAAAATAAAAAGTAATTTTTAAAATATTTCTATAGAGTAGAAGAAATACATATATAGCTAACATGTATTATTAAGCTTTGTATTCAACTTGAGTTGAATACCTTAAAGATTATTAAATTCAAGATGGAAAATATCAAAAATGTTTTAAAGGCGCGATTGCGTTGCGGTATCAAGTATACCACAAAGTTTAAGCGTGCGGCGCCGACAGTTGATTCTGATTGGTTATTATATCAAAATCGACCGTGACGGTAAATCAACACATGTGGAAACGCACCTTTAAATATAACTTTATCTTAAAGGTGCCCATACACGTTTAAGTCTTTAAGTCTTTAAAAACTTGTTTGGAATTTTGTGTAATTTAATCGTGTGTGGGGTATAATTATATAAGTTTAAGAGATATGCATAATTACGTAAGTTTGCAGCATATAAATCATGATACCAAACATTGTATTCGGAATTGTCTCATTAGTATAATACCTTAGGATTAAAAAGATTTATTGTGACAGTAATACTTAAGTTAATTAATCCATAGCAATATAGCATACGTTAATAATTGCAACATTTTGAATATGCAAAGATAATCGTGCTGAAATTGTTTTTAACAATCACCAATTAATTAACCTGAGGATTTCTATCGTCAAAACAATGGTAGAGTAATTCGAAATAAAGGTGTGTATTACACTTTTTCATGTTTTTCTTTTATGTATAAAATAATAAAAAAATTTAGTTAACGTTATTTGACCAATAACCTTCACCTTTTTCACTAATTTCATTATGTTCATAAATACATAGTCTCGGTCTCAGATATAATAAATTAAATCTACATAGGTATATAAAAAGAAAATTAATATTAGAAAAATTTGTAATTATCACGCAATAAAAGAAATAAATAATACATAGTTGGATACACATACTTAACAAAATAATGAACATTAATGCATAAAATTTTTGTTACAAAAAACCTCAAATAAAAATTTTAAAAATTGTAATAAAACTGTATTAAATCTAAATATGAAGGCACATACCGAAATAAAATTCTCTCAAGTAAAAATATATTTGAAAGTTAATGTCCTTTAAAAAAAATCATAATATCTTTGCAACAGAAAAAGGGTGGCAAAGGATATTACAATTTAATGTACTTCCATTGAATAAACAATAAACCAGAAACGAAACCACAAAATTTACCTTAAAATAGAATAATACAATATACTTTATTCTACAAATAACTACTTAATAAATTTCTTAAAGAAAACTAACCGATATATACTATGAACTCCAACAGATTTCATTCATAAAATTACTTCATATTAAACAAAAATAAAAATAAAAAGTAAAATCAAAACCAAAACTTTGTCTACCCTAATACTGACTCATTCTTGAAAATTATTTAGGAGAATGCCTTTTGCAATTCAAATCAGAATATTAAATCTTGGTGTCAAATAGCTTAGAAAAATGTAATTTGAATTTATTTTATGAATTTTAATCTTTAAATGTTTGCAATTTTTATACACAAATGAAGTCACTAATATGAAATTATATTTTAAAATATTTTTCTCATTTTACAATAAAAATCTTGATGAAATTTAAAAAAAACTAATTAACCAAATTGGTTTTTTAAATTTATTTATATAAAATATATTTCACAAGTTTTTAGAGGGCTATTTTAGTTTTTTTTTAATATTTTTTCATTGTTTATTAAAGATAACAAAATAATATACCTAAAGCAGTAAGTGGTCCCCAATGCAAGAACTTTCCTATTACTCCAAATCCAGCCATAATGAATTATATTATATTTTACAAATACACTTTATTAATTTCGGAAAAATTTAATTTAATTAGTTAGTATAAACATAATTTGCTTTATTATTGTTTACTTCTATATATCATTTGATTTTTTATTTATCTTTTTGCTTATTTTATTGTTTATTCTAATTTTGACACCCGGATTTTAACACTGATGATTTTACACTATAGCTAAATTGCTAAATTAAATGCTTTCTATCAAAAAAAATACTTCAAAAATTATAAAAATCAAAAAATAATCAATCCAAATCAAAATGTTGCTGAAAGTATTGCTAGCAACAAAAAAAATTGTCAAAAAATGTGCCCGTCCACACTACACTATTGAATACATCAAAGAACACGTTGGGGTTGGTTGGAATAGAATGCAGGAAAAAAGGCCCTTTCACACTAGTTATTTTACTTTCTTCCTCACACCATCCTCACTTTTACATTATATTTTGCATCTACATAGTATTCTTTTGTGTAAATGAATAAAGGTTTTGTATGCGTTAGAAGATATTTTTCCTATTTGAAATTATTTTTAAAGAAGATAACATAACAAATTATTATTAGGATCTGAGAAATTAATATAAAATTAAGTTGAGAGCCACTGTTTTGTTATAGTAAATAGCTAATTACAGCTAATTAAATTTTTTAAAGAACTAATAGTGCGACAGGCAATTTCGTAAATTTAATTTTGGTTCCTTTATATCGCTAGTTTGCTACACTTCATACTAAAAACCAAAAAAGTTTGCTACACTTTCATACAAAGCTTTATAAACGAACAGATGATAAAATACGAAATCGTAAATTTACGAAAGAAAAATAAAAAGCCTCTGAGCTATTTAATTTTCATTTCGTATCTTCGTATCTTCGTATTGTTGACAGTTAATGTCAAATATCAATAATAAACAAATACAAATTATCAACAAAATATTAATCAAATTAATTTTTTCTTAACAAAGTTAAACATTCAAAATTAAAAATAAAAATAAATTTAAAAACTAAATTTAAACTTAAAATGTCTAAGCGAAATTTTTATAAAAAAGAAAAATAAAAAATAAATTAAAATAAACATTTGTATTTACTTTTGAGATGTTTTCAAGAAGCATAAATTCTTCCGTGAAGGACCATATTTTTGTTAAGCATCTTACGCGTTTTAATTTGTGTTGTTCCATATAAAAAAAAATTACAAATTGAAAATAATTAAATTCTAAAAGCAACACAATCATAATTAAAACTGGAAATCAAATTTAAAGAGACATTAGATATCAGCTGTTATTACGAATTTACGAAATGATAAATACAAAATTTACAAATTTACTCTTAACGCAAAATTGACATTCGTAAATTTACGAAATACGAAGATACGAAATGCGTGACGAGCGCTAATATTTGTTTTCGTCTCAAGACTCTCAAGTGCTTTTCTTCTAAAATGAATCGTTCAAGGGGAAGTGTCGAAGTAGAGAGAAGGGAAGTAGTAATTTAATAAATGAAGTAATAATTTAGAAAATGAAGTAATAATTTAATAAATATTTTGGAAGTAAAGTACTAAAGTTTTATATTTTTTCTTATTTGTTAAAAGACAAGATTTGTTTATAATTTTAATAAATATTTTTTTAAATACAAAACAAACTAGCGTTATAATTTGGTTACCACAAATTATTCATTGCTTAAAATTATTTTATTCATTGCTGGTATTCATTGCTTAAAAATAACAATCGAACCATAATTACAAAATAAAAATATTACTCAAGGAACTCTAATTCGAAATATTTTTATTTTATTGTTAGATCAACAAAAATAAATTATTACCACGACTCAACAGAAATGTCTCCATATAAACATTAGATTTTAGAGAAGAAAATGAAAGACAAAGAGAAAAATGATGCAACTGCAACAGCGTCTAATTAGGTCCAATACACACGATTAAATCTGTTTAAAAACTTGTTTCGAAACTAATTTCTTTCTTCGCTACATACTAAGAAACTTTTACTAAGCAAAGAAAATTCACTATTTTTATAGTTAAATCAAGACAAGATGTAATTTTGAAAAAGAGGCGTGTAAAATGATCGCATTAATAATATTTGTAGAAATTTCTACAAAAAAAAAACACAAAGGAAATGAATAAAAGATTGGTGACAAATACATGTTATGAAATATATAAGCTACTGCTAACAAAAAAACATAAACAACTGATTTTATTCACATTTTGGTTTCCAAACTACACCATACATATTTAAACATATTCAGAAACTTATGACTCCGCCGATTTTTTAAACTGTTTAAGAAACTGTTTTGAAACAAACCCACACAAGATTAAATTTCACAAGTTTTGAAACAAGTTTTTAAGCAGATTTAAACGTGTATGTGGCCTTTAACATTTACTAAAATGCGCCTATAGATCTAGACCTACACGAATTTTGAATTAAATTTTTTACTTCATTTTTTTAGAAAACTTAAAACGTCAAAATATATAATATTTCAAATTTTTTTTCAAGAATTACGACATATATCAAAATTAATGTTAAAGCATATTTGCCACGAAGAGCTAGGTAAATTCGTTTCTGAAAAAAATTCCGCATTTCGCATTTTTTTATATTTTGCGTTCGTTTCTCTAAAAAATATAACAAAAAAATAAAACGTTACGAATTCTAAAAAATTCTGCATTTAAATGTAAAATTTTCTGACTTTAAATTTTCTACGGTTAGGTAAATTTTTGACCTGTACAATCAGACAACATAATAAAAAATATTAAAAAAAAAAAATAAAAAAAAACAGAAAATAGCAAATGTCAATACTACAAGTAGACAACTGACAAGTAAAACCTAAATAAAAATGTAAAAGAATGCAGTAATTATTTCTGGCATAAATTTCAAAACAAAATGAATTAAATAGAATTAGTGTAGGAAACACGAAAAAAATGTTTTAAGAACGAATACGATTAGAAAAGAACGTAAAAAATAAAAAAATGCAGTCAATATGTTTTTGAGATACGAATTCACCATTAGATTTTCTTACCCCTTACCAAAATCATCCGACGCCGACAAATTTTGGTAGATTTCTACCACTTTTATAATCCTTATGACTATGAACATGCATATTCCTTCTATGTAACAACTTCTTCTTCCAACCTATATAGCAAAGCTTAGGAACTTTACTTGGTATTAAGTTAATACCCGTTTATATTACAATAAAAATAAATTTCTTTTACATAATAAATAAACAAAAAGATTAGAAATTAACAAACACAATAAATTTTATAAAAAATTGTCTCACCCTAAAATTTTTTTATAAAAATATTTTGGAAACACTGCTTAAAATATTTATTTGTTTTGTTTAAATTTTGAATTATTTTTCTGACATTTCTGACTCTAGTGATGCCATTTAAAAATGTCATTATTTATATTGTCATTTTATTCTCAGATGTGGAAGGTAGAAGAAGTTTGTATTTTTATTAGTATAAAATAAGAATATTTCAAAGAATTATTTTATTTTGTTTTGAAAATAAAAAGTGTGTAATAATTATTATAATATAAAAATCGTAATGAATATTTTATAACTAGAAACTTAAGAAATTAAATATTTTTAAACTATATACATATTTATAATTTTATAACAAACAAAAAGTGATTATAAGGAATCCAGTCTTATTTTCCTAAATTAAAATTTAGTCAAAATGGATGATGAATTTGCTTTATGTTGGAATAATTTTACGGATAATATAACAACCGGATTCCAGAATCTTTATGATAGAGGTGATCTAATTGATGTAACACTAGCATGTGATGGCAAATTATTGCATGCACATAAAATTGTTTTGGCTATTTGTAGCCCATATTTTCAAGAAATGTTTTTAACGAATCCTGATAAACATCCAATAAGTAAGTACATTTGAAAAAGAAACATTGACTACTAACTTATAAAAAAAATAATTTATTTTATATTATTATTAAATGATTTTTAAGTTATGTTTTTGGAAATATTTAATGTTGCTTTAAAATTTAATTAATTTGAATAAAAAAAAAATTGTACATAATTACATACTTCCAAATTTTTAACATCAAGGATATAACTTTTTAGTTGTTCATATTAAAAAAAAAGGTTATACATAATTATTCTACGTTTAAAAAAAATTCTAAAAAAAATCCAAAGATGAAAAGTTTAAAATTTGCAGTTTTTTAAATAATCAGTCAAATATCTCGATAACGATAAAAGGATAAAAATCTGAATATGTTGAATTCGGAAATTTTTTACATAATATTTTTATAAAAAATGTTTTCAACAAATTAATACTGCCCAAAACTATTAATTGTATATGTAATTGTTTTCTACAAATCTTGTTTATAAAATGAAATATTACTAGGTACCATACAGATAGTCTGAACAACTTACTTAAAACATCTTTACTGTAATTGGGTTATTCTTTCAAAAAACCCTATTTTAATTTCCTAAAAATGATTTAAAATTTTAAAAATATTTTATGTACATGTGTCCAATTATCTATTTGATATATATATATATATATATATATATATATATATATATATATATATATATACATATATATAGAATAGAAATAACCGTTTAAAAAGCTTTAATGATCAGCACATCTAATTATTCTGATCAACGATTTATCTCCTCAAATGTATCAATAATTTTTTTTTTCATAAAATTATATTTTTTAAATGTTTATATAAAAGTTCTAACCAAGCAGTGAACCTTCATCTTTATATGTATGTATTAATATTTAAGTACTTATATACAAATCATAGAATTTTAGGTTAAATTATTGATAAACTTTTATAACATTTCTTATTAAGAAAAAAAAAAAATCTGAAAATAAAAACAAATAAAAAAATTAAGTCATAATAACACTAAATAAAAGGCTATTTTATGTATCATTGAGGTCTTTAAGATAACGATGTCTCATATTTTTTAAAATTAAATTTTTGAGATATTTTAAATTTTAAGTAATTAGTTTATTTTATAAATTTACAGGCATCACTTAAAAAATATAAACTAAAAATTTAACGGAGGTTGAAAAAAATTGAGTAATTGTTCCATTAACGATAAATTTTTAATATCTATAAATTTCTTAAAAGTCTTGTCTTAACTTCTTCCAGGTCTTGAGAGGTAAAAAAATATTGTTTACGTTTATGTGTGGAACAAAATGTACAATACTTAGTAAAATTGATCATTGGGAAAATCCAGATATTTATAGTAAAAACAAGATCAATAATAGAATAAATACATAATTAAATGTGTTTAACAAATTTAAAATGTCCTTAGTAAAAAATCAGCAGCAAAAGGGAACTTCCTAGATAGTTTTTAGTTAGTCTGATTATAAATTATTGTTTAATCTTAAGTAACTTAAATTTTTGACTTTTTCTATAATATTTGTTATTTCTATTGTGTTATCTCTCAATATTAACTTTCTCTTATAATCCAACATTTTACATTAATATTTCACCTTTTTTCTTTATATATAACTACATTTATTCTATAAAAAAACTATTTAAATACATTCTTGCATAAAACATTTTTAAGATTTCTATTATAGTGATTCTTATGTTCAATCCGGTTCAATTACTAAATATCTTTTATTAAGATTTATTTTTATTCATTTTGATTTAAAAAAAAATAATACAATTTCAAAAATCAATTTCTAATTTGACCTTAATCTGAATCCTTAATCTTTAAATGAAAAGTTATATTTCAAAACTTCTACTCAAAATTATGAAATAATTATTATAAAAAAAAAAAAAAACAAAAATTTGATAACATTTTGTTATTTTCTACAAAAAAAATTAATACATAACATTTTCTTTTGTTTTATAAAATTATCTTGTTTTATGAATTATAACAAGTTTGAAATAATATATAGTTTCTTATTACTATTATTATTCAAATCGTTAATATTTTTTTCAAAAACAAATTGTATATAATATGTAATTTATATATTTATATATATATCTATATACAAAACAATTAAAATAAAAATAATGAAATTAAATTACAAATACAAACTTAATAATTAATAATTTTTATTTTATGATCAGAATGCAATAATGTGATTCTTTTAAATATTTTATTCGGTTCACACTAAGTATTTCACTAGTTTCTTTTTTTAGTTTTGAAATAACATTTTAACTAATAATCTCGATAATTCAATTATGTTTTTTTTTACAAAATTAACAGGAACTGATCTTCTCTGTAGTAAAATGTTCCCACTAGATGTGTGTATCCGTGACATCAAAAAATGTTTACACTGTTTCATTTTTTATTTAATTTAAATATTATTTATTTATTGTAAAAATAATTTTAATTTCAAGACAACAAATTTATAATTTTGCAAATAAACTAGCAAATTCTAATATTAAGCTTAATTCTACCGTTACTGACAATTTTTGTACAAATGAAAATTTTCTTATGATCGGAACAACATATTGTGTTAAATTTCTCTCGTATTAAAATTAACACCCAAAATATCTTCAAAAATTTTAAATTTATTTAGAATTTATTTTGTTTTTAATTCGAATTGATTTTGGCTTAGAATTCGTAAATAGGCTAAAAATAATGAAATAAAAAGTGAGAAAAAACATATTTTTAAATTAAATTTTAAATTTTTATGGTAATTTAATTAGAGTTTTGTTTACCGAATAAATGAAGTCAAATAGAAAAAAGGCACAATTTTGGGAAATTGTACATAAATGAAAAATTGGGGAGAATAAACTTTTATTATGTTGCAATTTTCGTTTTAAGCTGTCTAAATCTATCTTGGTTGATTGTTTCTTCGATTTTTTGTTAAAGATTTAACAAATAATCTCCGAACTTTTTGAATGTTGGCTGATTCCATTTTTTTTTTTTGTTCTTAAGATTTAACAACTAATCTCCAAACATTATGAATATTCATTTAAAAAATTTAATTTTTTTTTTTTTTTTTTGCACATTACGTACAAATATTTTAAATAACATTTTAATAACCAAAATGGCAAAATATTTTAAAATTGGCCTAAGTTACTCTGTGTCATTTTGTGGTGAACCGGTGGTGGTGACATTTTCAAATTTTAAAACTCATTTTAAATAATTTTTATTGTTGTATAAAATAAAATTAATGATGATATTTATTTTAGAATACTTAATTTTCAAAATTATCCGAAATAGTTAAAACATACATAATTGTAAAAAAAAATCTTTTTATATTATTTTTCCAGGCAATACTCCAGAATATTTTTAAAAGATAGTTATACTTAAAAATATCTTCCAATAAATAACATAATGTATAGATTAGGCTTTCTTTGTTCTTCTCTGTGAGAATTCTATAGAATATGTATTACAGTAGCATATTTTATTAAATTGTGACGTTATTAAATTGATTGATGTTTTTATGTATATATTTTTTTCGACTAATTTTTAATATGATGTACTCTTTTGATATTTTTTAAATTCTTGTTCGTAAGAAGGTTAACAAGTTTGAAGTCAACTTGGGAAAAACTAAAAGATAAAAAATGATGCTATGAATTTCATATATTTTACAGCATATTTACTTATGATTCGTATTCAACATGCATGTTCAATAACTCAAAATTTACCATACGATTTAATCATTAAAAATTCAACCATCAATAATTTCAACTATTCGTTTACTACTCTATTTCCGATTACCTACTTGAAAAAAAAATTATTTTTTTTAATTGGTGGTTGTTATTAAAACTTAACAGTTATTCGAAATTTTATTAAAATAATTGAACATCCCTGATATACAGTAACAACAAAGGTCATCAGATATTATTTATTATTATTCTCATTAATTATTTTTTTGATTTTGTTTTTTCTAAACTCAGAAATTCGTCTTAAATTTATATCTCCCTTTTTCTAAAAAAATAAAAAAAATTGTTACAATTTACAAATAAGTTTTTGAAATCTTATTAGGTATATGTTATATTGTATTCCTCTACAAACATATCATATATATACAAGTTCTACTCTACTGAATATAGCTACAATAGTACAAATACGTATGAATTTCAAAATATTTTTTTATAAAATTTTTTTTAAATCAATATAGTTTTATATTAAAAATATTTTGAGATAACAGATAATAAAATATAAAATGAAAATAAAAATAATTACAAAAGCAAAGCAATGTGATTGGGTATTAAAAATGGATGTTTTTTGTTTTATTATTTTATTATAAATATAGTTAAGAAATAAGTATCATTAATGCAGGAAATGCTGCCACTTACTGTTGCTACTGTTATTTATTATTTATTGATATATTTATACACAATAATTATACTTATTTAATATTTGCATCTTTTTGATCACATTTAATTTAAAAAAAAAATTATCAAAGTTATTATCTATTTTTTTGTTTGTTTTTTTTTGTTTTTTTTTGTAAATATATGGAACGAGATGCTTCATTTCCAATGAGAAAAAAAAAATTTTCCCTCCCGTCATTATAAATTAATACGAACAATTTTAATTCCTGATTTCTTTATACAAATACTTACACACAATATACATTTATAATGAAATTTAATTACATTCTACAGTTAAACAGAAATAATAAAGAATTAAAGATGCTAATTAAACTTTTGATAAATCATAAAGAATAAGGCGATCTTATTAATTTTTTTTTATAATAAATATTTTCGAGAAATAAAATTTTTATCAGTCTTATCAAAATATGAACATATATTTGAAATTAAATCGAAACTAATAATGATTAATATTTATAAAAAAAGAAAAAAAAAAGAAATTATTTTTGAAAATATTTACAAAATATTTTTTTTTAAATTTTTATCATCAAAAATATTTAAATTATTTTTTTAATAAATTTTTAAATTATTTGTAGAAAAAGTATGTACATGTATGTAATTTCCTATAAATAATGCGATATTTTGTCTTATTTGTTTAAGTTGTTATTTCAAATTTACATACTGCAAACGTTTCTAAGAATTCTGGCTCTTCTGGTTGTTTATTACAGCATATACATACAAATTAAATGAAAAAACATTTCAATCTGCTCTCCGTGGCCCTTAAAAGGATTTGACTTTGTACCTTAAATTTGTTTTTTGCTTTCTTATTGAGTAACCGTTGCAAAGCTATAAGATTACCCGTGACATCGAAAATGCAATGAAAATAGTTTTGCTGCTGTTTTAATACTGTATCGAAACATTGTTTAGATACATGACCACTGCATTGTAAAAAAAAAATACAGAGTAATATAATTTTGACATTTTTGATCATAATTTTGACTGTATTAACGTTTTGTGTTTAAAATGGCTAATTTATATTTTTTGTGTTTAAAAAGGTTGTGCGAATTAAAAAATTAATTTATATATTTTTGGTAATGTTATTTTAAATACTATAATATTGATTTGCAAAGTTCATCTTTCATTATAAAACTGTAAAAAAAAATAATGAATATGAAATTTTTTTACTTTGTTATATTAAAATAGTTTACTAACTATACTAAGTTGTTATCTACTTGTGCTAGCGAAATTTGAAAAATTTAATTTGATTATTAACTACTTATACACAAAGTGCTTACGATCTTGACACTACTAGATATACTTCAACATAGAATAGGGAACAACTCAGGAAACAAAAAATTATAATGCAGTGGGTGACCGGTTTATTTTCAACCTTTGAGTTATATGCGCTTCAAGTTTATTATTTGTATTTATACTTATGAGCCTTTTCCTCACCATATCTGCTAAACAGCTTATACTAGTATGGTATTTCACCAAATGTCTATAAAAAATTTGTTTTTTATATATTGTTTATAAGAACTTTTATTTAATGTTTCAAAAATATTTATTTTTATTATTTATAAAATAATGATCCAACCGATTTCGTCCTTTTAGCACATTTTCAGGGATTGATAATTTTTGTATGAATATTTTACCTATCATTAATTTGTAAATTGAAAATGTACGGTACAAATATCTGAACTATTTCAAAGGAGACGTAGCGAAACTAAATATTTTTTCAAATTTTTTTAATTTTCAATCAGAAATTTCAATGGATGTGTAGAGGTATACACATACATTTTTAAAAAAAAATGCCGCAACTCACCAAAGTGTAGAGTTTATTCTTTTTCTCGTCAGAACTAAGTTTAGATTTAATTTTTTTTTTAAATAAATTATTATGTATGCGATTGTTGTCTGATATAGGTCAATAAAAAAAATAATGTGCCAAAAATACTCTGAAATGATGGAAAACAATAATCTATACTTGTAAAAGGGATAGTTTGTTTGTTTGTTTGCTTGTTTGTTCGCTATACAGCTTTTTTTTTCAAATAATTTTATTTTATTTTTTAATAATTAAAAAAAAATTTACAAACTTAAAAAAGAAAAGGAATTGTGGAATAAATGACATTTTGATAAAACAATGGAACGTATAGCAAATATGTTAACATAATTATTAATGTCTATCTTAAATAGATTTGATAAAACCGTATAATATTCTAATTGTTTTATTTATTTTGAATACAGTTTTATTAATATGTTTCTTAAATATCAATCTTTTATCCAGACTCGACTATCACATATTGTACCCAATAAACCTGTAATAACTATATCAGTTAAACAGTTTTAAAAATAAATTTAATTATTCTTATATATTTCAATTCCTTAAGTATATGAACATTAATTTTGACGATATTTAAAAGTTTAAAAATTGTTTACTATTTTTATTATTTACATTATTTAAATTTATTTTATATTTTTGAATTACATAGGAATATAAAAATCACCCATATAACTATATCTTTAAATTTCTTGAGACTATTTCTAAAATGCTTAATTTTTTAATTATTAAATATTATCATAAGTAACTAATATATGAATTTTTATTTACATTTAGTACGTATGTACATTCAATTTTTATTACATCAATAAGTTTATAAAAGCAAAATCAAATTTATTTGCTATCTAAATAAAAATTTTTGTTGATTTTGATATTAATTATTCTAATTAGTCTAAAAATGGAAACTACCTACTTATGTGTACAACATTAATAGAAAATAAATAAAAAGTAATGACCCAATCAAATGCCACTTTATGGAATCCGTGAAATTAAGGTTTGTGATATTTTTTAAATTTAATTTTTGTCAAATTAAATACAGAAATGTGGAAATCAAACGGTTAATAAATCTAAAATTTCTCAATTACATTCGCTAAATATATAAAGTTTAATAGTTTAATACCGTTTATTTCTTTAACATAATAACTATAATACTTTTTTTTAGACATATTTTGATATATTAGAATTTCCACAGAGTTGATACTTCATTCATGTGTCTTGATTTTATAATATTTACATTAAATTACTACGAAATCTTACAAGGAAAAAGGAGGGCTAACATCTTAAATGAACAAAATTAATCTAATACTTTATCACTCTTAAATTTTATTATCTATATGGTTTCGATTTTGGAAATTGTGTAATGAATTTTTTTTATTGCCATAAATCAAAGTCAAAGCTGCCTTTTGCACAGAATCGAACTAATTTAAATGTAAAAAACGACGCTTATTGTAGAGTAACTTCTTAATTGTAGAATAGAACCATTTTATTTGAATGAAAATAAAATCATTATCCAAACTAATTTTAAAAAATAATGAAAAAAAGCCACAAAAAAAATTCGAACCCCTAATGTTCATAATATTAATTGTCAGATGGCAAAATCCCTAAAGTTACCATGACGATCAAAAAATAATTTAAATAAGTTCACTAACCTTGACAAATGTATATAAGATAAATAAGGTAGATGAGATGCAAGAATAATGAAATACATTCTTGGATGAGATGTATAAGCTTTGTGGTGGTTCAATGAATTAATTTTATTCAAAATAGAGCTTTATAACGTTTTAATCTATTTAATTCTTAAAATTTAATTTAAAAGTTAATTGGATTGGATACTACCAAAAATAATGTAAACTATAATAGTAGTTTATATTATTTTTGATACTATGTATTTATAAAATCTTATAGGTACATAATTTTGTTTAAGACCTATTTTTTACGCTTTTTTTAAATGATTTAATTTTCATTTTAAACAGTGTCCACTTCAATAAAACTTTATTATTTTATTTTTATATCATACATAACATACATTAGGTACATATACATATATTTATAATTGATATTTTGATAATTTATTTCAAAAATTTACACGTCAATTATCCATATCAGTTAAAAATTTATAAAATGGGATAAATTTTTATATGTATGTGCTATCAGTATAAATAGAAATTTCAAATAACTTTAATGTCCAATTTAAACATGTTATTACTACTACTCTTAATCACAAGGCCAAATTTCATTTTATCAAAAAAAAAAAAAAAACTGCTTAAATTTTTTTTATCGCTTATTATCTTCAAATTCTTATTAGAGATATTTTAAATGTATACCATTTAATAATTGTTATTATTATCTTTATATACAATATGTATTATCGTGTAATATTTATTTAAATAAAACTTTATCTAATGCCTTCTCATTTATCGTATTATAGTATTTATATATTATATATATTTGTATATCAGTATATACAATATGTATAAAATTTTAAACTGTCCAAATTTGAAATTTTATTTATTTTTTCTAATCTTCATTTCGTAGTTTATTAATTTTTTTCTGTAGTAAATAATCTTAAATATAAAACAATATACATATGTATATACATATTTAATAATATGTTTTTGTAAAGAACTTAGCTACTTAAATTATTACCGTAGATAATAAAATAAATAAAAAAACCAAAAAATTAGATAAAAATTTAAAAAAATTTTTTTTTTTTTAAATTAGTCTATTATTGATTGATTTAATAACAATTTAAAATTAATTATAATTTGAAAAAAAATGTGCTTACGATTAACGTTAGTTAAAATAAATAGTAAATGAAAATCTAACTTTAATTTAAAAATCACTAAAATCAGGTTAAAATAATAATAAATTTTTTAAAACTTTCTCTCATTTTAATTTTTAAATTTAATTGTAATTGATTTATCATTATTTGATCTACAATTTCATTTGTTTGATTGCACACCAATATGCTACATAACATCAGGTCACAATTCCACCTTGCCTAACAATATAGAATTATTGTGGGAAACAAAATTGGTGATGTGATCAACTTCCACTTAATCGGGATTGACAGCGTGGTCTTAGTGCTGAAACTAATCTCTTAAATCAATCAACAACAACAAATAGGTCACTCGTCATTCGAATAATACCTTTACTACTATACTATTACTACTACTAAAAAAACACTATTAAATACTAATTTGTTTTTAGAAGAAACTTAAATGTTGATATTGTTAAAAATTTGAATAAAATAAAAGTTGCAATATACATACTTACATACATAATGTATTTATGTATATCTATTTATTTTTGTTTATTTTTCTATTATTTTTTTTTTTCAGTTATTCTTAAAGATGTAACATTTAATGTAATGTGTGAATTATTACAATTTATGTATCAAGGCGTTGTTAATGTGAAACAAACCGAATTATCATCATTTATGAAAATTGCTCAACTCTTACAAATAAAAGGTTTAACTGGAAGTGGTAATAATAATTCAAATCATTCACCGAAATCACCATCATTACGTATAGATCATGATCACCAACCATCAGCAACTGGTTCATCATCTTTAACACCAACAGGAGCTACTGGTAAATCATCATCTTCAAATAGTCATAATAATAATAACAGTATCAATTCACCTGATACAATTGTTGCATCAGCAACAAATAATAACAATCAAACGGAATCAAAATATTCTCATTCATCATCAAATCAATTACAATCGCAATCTCATCAAACACAACAACAATTGTCACGAATGCATATATCAGAAAATTCTTCATCGTCAATATCATCAATTGGTGCTGCTGCTACTGCTACTACAACAATAAATTCATCAAATTTAAAGCGTTTAAATGATTTTGCAACAGATTCTTTATCAATTTATTCTCGAAAACAAATAAAACGCGCAGCTTCAGAATTAAGTGAATCTGAACATCATCATAATTTAAATAGTAATGATTCAATGGATCATATGAATCCAGAAGATGTATTTTTACCACCAATACCACAAATTACTATGGGTAGTGGTAGTGGTGGAGGTGGAAGTAGTAATTTAACGGGAGATGGTGCAATAAATAGTGCAATAGGTAATAATAATGCAGGTGGTAATTGTGGTGGCGGTGGTGGGGGTGGCAGTAGTAGTAGTAATAATCCACGTTTTGATTTAATAAATGTAAAACGTGAAATTAGTGATCATCATTCGTCCCGATCAATTAGTCCTAACGGTAGTAGTAATGTTGCAGCAATACGATCACAATTACCACATTTTAATTTTGATTATAATATTTATGCTGCAGCTGCAGCTAATAAAAATTTAGATTATCCAAATGATTTACATATACCAAATGATTTCTCTAAAAATACCGCCAATCATATGGACATACCAGCCGGTAAGTTTCACTTTTTTTTTTTTTAATTATGTATACGTATATATGTATATAAATATGTACTATATATTTATATTTTATTTATTTTTATTTTTTTTTTGCATGATAGCTTCATTTAGATATGAAATTATATTACACATATACATCATTATTCATTATTTATATATTTATGCATTCATTTTATATGCTTCAATCTTTATATTAAATTTTATTTTTTATTACTTTGTTTTCTATATTAAACAACACAATATAATATAATCTGAAAACTGCTATTTTGTACATAAATTATTTTATTTTAAAATTTGATTTTATTACGTCTTTAATTATATTATATACATACATATTATACACATGTTTATTACTAAAATTTAAAATAACTAACTCTGGAAATCTCGGTTGTGGGCTACTTTTACTTCAAAGGAAATTACATACTATAATTTATGAAATACAGTTGTTATAGGAATTAGAATTAATTTTATATTACTAAAATCCAATCCTTAAATTTATTTTATTTACATTTTGTTTTCTGCTAAACAGGGTTTTCGAAATAATAATTAATCAACGGGAGTAAAAAAGAAGGTGTGAGCTTATATTAATACCAAATGAGTATCACAAAATTAAAGACAACGAGTAAAATGACTAAAATCTCGCTAAACATTTTTAAATACTAATAAATAATTAAGTAATTAAACATTATGTATTCGTTTTTATCTGTTTTTAATTTTGTCAATTTCTTCGATATTAGATCAATATTAAAAAATCATTATTAACTATCTTATGATAGTTAATAATGATTTAATTCTTTATTTTTGATTTCAACATTTACAATTTTCTATACATATTTAGATATTCTTAATTTTTATTTTTTTTTGTTTTAAGTTCGTGAATAGTATATCGTATAGTAGAGTTAAATTTTAATTTAAAATTTTGTAATTGGGCGCTTAAAAAGATTCCAATTCATCCAATTAATTTACTTAGTAGTGGATAATTTTGTAGACTTAGAAAATAAATTGAACAGGGACCTATATCAAAGGTTGTCAAAAAATAAATTGTAACGTTAAGTTTCATAATGAACGATTAAAGTGTGTTAGCAGTATTAAATATCTAGGAGTGATTGTAAAAAGCTTAAACTTAACATGCATTCTGATAATATTTTTTTTTTTTTTTGCAAGGATCAGAAATAAAATATCACTAAAGTGTACATTATTAATTTATTATTATCTTACCACATCTTTCACGATTTCTTTCACCTTTAAGTTATATAAATTTTTTGTGTTAAATATGGAGCTTGTAATAGTTTTTTATTAAACTAAAATTAAATAAACTTAACTAAACCTTGATGATTTTACAAAAAATGTATTTAAAATTTCGAATTATAGTCTGAAATCTGGTAGAAAAGATTTCAATTTTTTTCTTTTATTAAAATTTGGGCATATTTTATAACGTTTAAAATTGGTATTGGTATTGAGATGGTGATTGGTAATATGGTAATATCTTTTAACTTTGAAAGTGAATTTTTTTGTTATGGCTGCGTTCATTCTGTTTAAGGCGTAACAAAAAAAAAATATTAGTAGTTTTATTAATCTTATTTGTTAGGATGTTTTTACACATTATTTTTTGATGATGATTATTTCGTTTGATGTTTACATATCAAATATTACCATCTAGCATTCCATGAAATTTTTACAAGTATTTAAAAAGTTTTAATTGCGTTTCAACATAGAGTAAATCATATAAGGTTTCAATTATATTTTTCACTTGTTTTTACTAAATTCCATTCAATAGTTTTATTAAATGCGACTATAATTTAATTTATAAAAAGTATACATATTGTTTTTTTTTCAATGATAAACTAGGATAATAATCAGCCAATTAATTTTATTTAGATGAAATAAAAAATTACTCAAATCGCATTTTAATTAAATCAAACGGTTTTTTTTTTATTCTCTAGTTTTTCATCAGATAAACTCTAATTTTATTCTTAGTGTTCGATTTACTTAGAACATGACAAGAATCAATAAGAATTAAATTTAGTAGTTTATTTTGTTCTAAATATTTTCTGATTTTACACAAAATACCTTTCTCTTTTATGTTTTACTAATTTTCAAAATGCTTTCTAATTAGAAGTTAAATTTTAAGTTGCTATTTTTTTCTTTTTCTTATTTTAATTTTATACTTAACCACTTTTAATTTACGTTTTAATTAAACAAAATTATTGTAAACTTTTTTTTTTTGAATTTCACATTTTGCACAGACAATTTTGAAAAAAAAAAAATAAACAATTTTGACAAAAAAAAATGTAAATAATAAATCACTACAAAATTTTGTAAATAGTTTATTCTTATATGCTGCACACTAATTATACTTTATACATAATATGTACATATGTGTAATTGTACCTATACATATATATTTTTTAAAATAAAAAATTTGAAATATATTTCAAATCATAATTTTTTTCCAAACAAACAAATCAAAACAAAAAAAAAACTACAAAAAAAATAACAGCTGGTAGTGCTATAACAATGTTATCAACAACATCATTACTACATGGAAGTTGTATATTTAATCGCAATAATACAGTTGCAACTCAACAAGGTATGAAAACATATTGGCTCTGTAAATCATATCGTATAAGTATGTGTCGAGCACGTTGTATTACACATCAAGGGCGTGTTATAAGTTCAACTGGAGTTCATAATCATCCGCAACATATGAAAAATAATGAAATTATTAATATGAGTTTATTTCAATTTCCCCAAACACAACAATCACAACAACAAACGTCTACATCACAAATGACACAACAACAGCAACTTCAACAAGTGCCTGGATTACAACAACAACAAACAACTTCACAACCTATTATATTATCAGCAACATCATTATCGACATCAGCAGCTACCTCATTGAATCAATCTACACCTGGTTTAACATTAGGAAATACAAATTTAAATAGTACTAATTTGCATGGTCCTTTAAGTATTGGAGGTAGTGGTGGAGGAACTGGAACAAGTGGTGGAGGAAATGGAAATGAGAATAATACCACATTAGCGGGAAATATTAATTCAGGAACATTAGGAACTAATTCAAATTCAACAACTAATTTGGGAAGTTCAAATATACGATCAACACAAAATTCAAATTTGCATGTGCAACAGTTACCTCCAAATTATCAAAATTCAACCAGTCAACATTTAAATAATTTAAATAATTTAGCTACTGCAAGTAATAGTTTTAATAATTCACCATCTGATATTGGAATATCTAATAGTAATTCTCATCAATTACAAAATCAACAACAACAGCATAGTAGTATGATGCAAAATGTATTGTCACATCAACATAGTTTAATGCATTTGTCTAATTTACCTAGTAGTATGTTAAATGTTAGTAATTCTTTACATCAACAACAACAACTGCAGCAACAGCAACAATTATCTCCAATTCATGCTCATCAACAACAACCGTCACACCATACAAGTTTGCAACATTTACAACATCAAATTTCTCAATTATCTCCATCCCATTTATCTTCAAATTCTTCTCCTACGATACATTCTCATTCTCATCATCATCATCATAATTCCAATCAAAATCATCAACATCATTCACATCACCATCATACCCTAGGAGGATCAAGTGTACAAATTACACCAATTATAGATGACAGTGATAATAATAATGATAATGATAGTTCAAATTTAAATAGCCCACAAAATAACCGTAGAAATGATTCCAATAGCGGCGGTGGTGGTGGTATTCATCATCAAAGTAGTCATAGTCATACTCAACACATTGAATCACCTAGTTTACAACAATCAAATAATAAAAATCAATTAGATTCTCCGACAGAAACAACTCAACAGAATAATGATAATCAATTACAATCTTCAGATAATCATAACCATCATCATCATCAGCAGCATCATCATCATCATCATCATCAGCATTCAACTATAATTGTATCAAATGAGTTATCAAACAATAACAGTAATAATGAAGAATCTCATAATCATGATGACAATGATGATGAAGATGATGACTGTCATAATCCGAATTCAAATCAATCGAGTATGTTAGCAACAATTAGTATATCACCTGGACCTCATACTACTTTTAAAATGGAAGATATGTAAAATAAAGAAATGTTGAAATTGAACTAAATTTGTAATAAAAGTAAAATGTAATTTTAGACATCTTCAATTCAAAAAATTCAACTGTCCAAAAGAAAATTTTCAAACTACCAACGATAAATAAAAAAAAAATAGATGAACACCATACTTTTTTAAATATATTTTTATGGTTACTTTATTGTAAATAATAATACAACAAACTAAGAAGTTGAAACTTAAATATATATCATCAAACGATTAAATATAGTGTTTTTATTATCAAATTGTAAATAATAAAAATATAAATTGTAAATAAATATAATAATTGTTTTTAAATTTATAATAATTTTGTTTTATGCATAAATAATTGTTTTTAATTTTAAAAAAAAAAAAAAATTAAAAAAAAAATATAACTTTAATATTTGTTAAATATTTTGTTTTTATTAATAATATATTTTTTTAGTTTTATTTAAAATAAAAATAAAATAAAAAAAAACGTACAAATCAAAAATAAAAATTCTGAATGTGTTATTAGAAACTTAAAGTAAATAAAAAAAAAATAACAAAAAAATTATTGAAGAAGTCCATTTTTTTATACTTGCTTAAAATAAAAAAAATAAAAATAAAGTTATTGAGTTTAGGGTTCTTTAAATCTAAATATTTAGATTTTATATAATAAAATTTACATAGTAAAACATATTCTTGAATTAAACTTTATAGATATTATCTAATTATTTTGCCATTATTTTTGTTATTAAATACCTCTATTATTATTTACAAATTATAATATTATTTAAAACATTTAACAAAAACTTCCAATATATATTAAGTAAATTTTTTAAAATATTTTGTCCATCGAATTGATTCAGAAAATCATTATTCAACAATACAGAGACAACTAAATTTTATCTTTTATTAACTTATATCTAAATAATTTCCAACCGACTCCAATATATATCATTTGATATAAGAGCTCTTATAGTTCACATATGCCACGTTTAAATCAGTTCTAATTATTGAATTCCGTACATAGTACCATTGATTAAGAATACTATACTTATTTAGTACTATAAAGTATTTTAAATCAATCAAAATACATACTGAACTATGTTTACAATTAACTTTAAGTACGTTCGCTTGAAAAATGTTTTATAATTTCAATATTCAAATTAGTTGTTGGAAACTATAGAATCTTTACATACTAAAAAATATAAGAATATCATCATTATCAATTTGCATCGTTTTGTAAGGGAGTTACACTTAAATTTTGTTTTTCGTAGTAAACTGCTAGTTCAGTTAACACACAGCATGTTTACCACGTGTTTAAAATAAAAGTAATTAACGTATCAATGTAGCCGAACCATTATGCATTGGAAACGTTATTATTCATTAATAATATATTACGAGGTTTTATTTTTAATATATTAATCGGATTTTTGTATAATTTAGGACGTGCTATAGGACGTATATGTTTTGAATAAGATGAACTTAAAACTTACATATAAAGAACTTTGTAACTTTCAAAAGAGTAGACATACTATTTACTTATATATCAATTAGCAAAATTCACTTATTTCTTTAACCGTAATTCCCAATTTGTATCATAGGTCTCGTCGAAATATTTCTGTAAAAATTAAATCAAAATCTACAAGAAAAATTTAATTTATTATTATACTTACTCAAAATATTTAACATTAAATTTAACAATTCTGTGGTTTTACAACGAAAGATGATAACTGCAATTTTGTCGAATTTTAGTTATGAATGCCATTTTATATAAAATTTTAAGCTCTTCCAAATAAAAATAAAAAAAAATTAATTATATTAAGTAATTTATGAATTCAAAACTGAATAACTAACAACTGCCGTTTAAAATATTTCTAACATAAGCATATAATTTCACTTATGCAGTTATGGAGGCAACACTTACCGAA
Source organism: Argyra leucocephala (assembly GCA_963942445.1). NCBI lineage: Eukaryota > Metazoa > Arthropoda > Insecta > Diptera > Dolichopodidae > Argyra > Argyra leucocephala. Next base: position 32,978,362 of record OZ012677.1, on the reverse strand, counting down.
AAGTACAAAACAAAAAAAAATGATATGTTAAGATATTTCCATGTACATATCTTGAAAAATTTTACTGCGTATTATACATTTTTTTTTTTGTATAAACTGAATAACTGAAGTTATCATGTTCTTCAGCAATAACTTTTATGTAACACAAATTAATAAGTTATTTAAAAATTAAAAAAAACGATATAATTTGAATAAAAAAATTTCAAAGATCATATCTTTTTAAGGATTTTCAAAAGATTTTCATTAAAAATATTGCAAATCTTGCAAAAATAACTAGAAAAATATAGCAAATTCTATACGAAATTTTATTCAATTGCGATTTACAAGAAATGCCAAAAATGCAGTTATCTTTCGTTGTAAAACCACAGAATTATATTCATATTTAACAAATGCATCATTGTTTACATACATATTAATACACTTTTTTTTACTTTTTCGATTTGTTTTGTTTTTGCAAATGCAATGATTAATAATTTTGTAAGAGACAAAACAAATAATTAACACCTTCATTAACAAACATTAAAATCAAATTCTTTTTCCAGAAATACGTTGCAAATAGGTCTTCATCGAAGACTGTAATATTTCAACCGATTTCGTAGATTTTTTCAAAAATAAAATAAAAAGATAAAATAAAAAGATTAAAAGCGTGTGAAAAATTTAATTTTTCATCCGCAACGTATGCAATTTCAATGACATTCCTAAAGATACCAAAAATTAGTACGTTTATCACCATACGAATAAGAACTTTATTTTTTTAATTTGTTAATAAGTAATATTAAAATTTATCCATCCTGTGTAAAGTTAAACAGTAAAACAGATATGTAATATTTCGCAAAATTAAATTTTACGAATGATTGGATTAGATTTTTATCAGGCCACTTAAATTTGGTTGGTTTTTTGGGCCGCATTCTGATACATGTACAATATGCATGCTTTATTTATGGAGAATAATAATAATTTTAGCATATTATGTAATTTTATACACTAAAAAAAATAAACTAAAGTTTAGCAAAATAGAACTAACTATATTATAGTAAAGATAATTTGTAAATTATCTTTGATTATAGTAAGAAGTTTGGACAATTTGCGTAGATATAAACATTATGTAGTTAATATACTACTATTGAAATGACAACTTCATCTTATGATTTTATCTACTTAAATTTTCCGACTCCGTTAATGCATTACGTTTCATACTTAAAAAGTTTTACAATCTTTTTAAATTAAAAAAATATGAAATCTTGGTTTTGCAATTTCTTAAAAAGAAAATTTTTAAAACAGAAGATGTTAATTTCCATTATATATTAATATCAAATTAATTTTTAAAAAAATTAAGTTATTAAACTAAAATTCTTTAAAATTATTATATGTCTTATAATATTATTAAAGTTGGTAATACATTAAAATTGTCAAATCAGAACATTTAGAGAAATACTTTTTTCTTGCAGGTAAGTAATTTAAAGGTATGTACATGAAATACATACATATATATGTATAATTATATTTTAATATAATATATATAGAAGTAAGTTTTAAAAAGAGATTGAAGAAGTAAAATCAATTAATTCTAAAACTGCATAAATTCACTAATATCATTTATCACAAAATAAAATAAAAATTCATTTTCACTACCACTAATTTTTAAAACTATACATACCTATATTTTTTTATAATTTTAATTTATAAATTTTAAAAATAAATAAAAATAAATTACATACAATAAAAAAAATTTAGTATCACCTGGTGAGAAATGGTTTCATGGCAAATTAGAATTTATGCTTAGTCAACGTGGCAAACCACTTCTTGTACATGATGGTCATACATTTGGTATACAATATATACGTAAAGATAAAAAATATTGGCAGTGTAATTTATCACGTAAATATAATTGTAAAGCACGTGTAACGACAACAGATACAGGTGAAATAATTGTTACAAATAATGAGCATTGTCATACAGAAATTCGTCAACATTTACGTAAAGATTATCAAAGAACAAAACTATTAAATGCAATGAAAGGCTATACTAGTTCACTTCATCATCATATTCCACATCATCATCTTCAACAATATCATCATCCGTCACAACATCAACAACCACAGCAGCAGCATCATCATCAACAACAGTCACAAGAACAACAACATGAGCATACTAATCACCATTTAGTAAATAATTTTAGTGGTTTAAATTTACAACAACAATTTGATATAAAGCAAAGTTTACTACAACATTTTACTAGAAATTTGAATAAAAATAATTTAATGAATAATAATTACATTAATTTTAATAATAACAATAATGGTATAAATAATAAAGATGACGATTTAAATCATGATGAGGATAGAATAAAAGATGAAAAACTTCAACAATATAGAGAAGATGAATTAATTGCAAGTCCAACAGAACCGTGTAATAGCAATAATAGTAATAACAATAATAACAACAACAATAATAATAATATTAATAATGATAATGATGATGACAATAATAATATAGATAATGGTGATGATGACAACGATAATAATGATGAAACTGATAATTCGTGGCAACATAAACATGTTAAAAATTCACTTTCCAATTCTTCAGCAACTTCGTTTAGAAATTAAATTTTCTAAATTTCATCAAAAATTATATAAATATTATATTTCAGAAAGATTTAAGTTTTTTGTTTAAATATTCTTATTAGTGGCTAAGTTAGTTTTTTTTTGATACACATACTTTAATTTGAATAACGGGAATTTACAAAAATTATATTAAAAAAAATATTTTAAATAAATTATAAAATTAATGTTGTTTAAAATTAGTACAAACATACAAATATAATAATATATTCCTAGATTTATCTTTTTTGTTAATAATTTTGTTTATATTTTAAAAATACTCTGAAACAAAAAAATATTTTTTGTTTTATTAATTTAAACTATTTTGTTTTAATATTTTATACAAATATATTAATTTTCATAAATATATATTATATATATATATATATATATTTTAAATGTTCTTTTTAAAAAATATAGGTTTGTTTTTTTTTTTTTTGTATGTAAATGTACCGAAAATGAAAGTCAAAAAGAAAATCATGTTTATTTAAACCTCGAAACTTTATATTAGTTGTTAATAAATTTTTTTTAATTTCATTTTTGTATTAATTTGTTTTGATATTAATTTTTAAAAAGATGCTAAACCACGATCTCTTTTCAAGATCTGACATTAAATTAATTTATAACTGAAACCATAATCAGCATTTTACCAAATTAATTTATATATTACATACTTATTTATATCAACCCCGTAGGCTGTAGTGCTGTGCTAAATAAGTAATAATAGTATGTATTTAAGGCGTTTGTAATGGGGAAGGAAACACTTAACAAGTATAAAAATGTATGCATTAGAATTACAATTGCTTCACGTTAAATTCTGTTGCAAAAAAAAAATACCAAAAAATTAAGTGATCAAGAAATTCTGATAGTTTTGAAACATTGAATTAAAATAATATAAAATATTAACTTAAAAAATTTATTTTTATTATAAACCAAAATACATATCAAAGTTGAGTAAAGAACAAATTTTTTGTATGTTTTTACTCTTAATTTTTTTTTTTTTTTTTTTTTAAATATTAATAACTCTACTCAATTTTTGAATTCGATTCAGTAATAGATCTCCTTGTTTAATAGTTGCTTGGTACTGCCAATTTTTACTATCTGGTCGGTTTGTTTCAACAATGCCACCAACACGATCAACTTTACAATGTAGTCTTCCAGCAGCAATAAAACGAGATAATTCCTGATCGATATATTCTACAGTAACACCAAATGCTTCTGCCATATATTGTAATGTTAAAGATCGATATGATTCTAACAATTGTGTATAAGCCAAAACTCTCATTTCTCGTACATAAAAACGATAATGTGGATGTACTAAGAAATCATTTCGTAGAATAACTTCAACTTCAGCCAAATATTTAAAGAAATCAGCATAGTGACAATTATATAAAGAAAATAAGAAATTTTTTACATCAGATGTAGAGTGTAAAACTTCTTGAATTTCAGCACCTTTAATAACTTTATCGCGTAGTTCATTTCTGGGTAAATTTATCATAGCAACATAAACAGTATACCGAACAAATGTTTGATAATCCATTAATTCATATGATGTGAATGTACTGACTGTATCTAAAAAGAATGTTGCTGCACTCTTGAAGTCTCTCACAGCAATACCATAGATACCTTGATAAACCTGAATTGTAAAAAAATATAATTAAAAAAATAATTTTAAGACAAAATAATTGTTTTTTTTTTTTTATATATACCTTAAGGCGATTGCGCCTATCCCAATCTCCACCTTCTTCAATTAAATGTTTAGCTTTTTCAATATTTCTTGTTATTAGATCATGGTCTAAATAAAATAAACCTAATCGAATTAAATGAAAAACAATATCTAAACGATGACCCAATGAAACAGTTTTCTCATAAGTTTTCCTAAATGCTGTTTCTGATGCAACTTTATCACCAATACGACATAAATACTCTGATTTTTTTAAGTTAGCTTCACGTACTTCCATTTCACCCAAATTCTTTTCAGCATCTTCAATAGCGGCATCCAATTCATCAATTCTTTTTTTATTTTCTTCTTGCATACGACTTAAAAGTGCTTTATCCAATGGCCAATTTAATTCATTGCAAATCAATTCATACCATGGTGCCATGTTATCAGCTATAATAGCTTCCGACAATTTAGTCTTTAATGCTTTGTCATGTTGATGTTCCGGTAATGAAAGTAAAAATTTTATTTGAGCTAATTCTAAATTTGGGTTTTTCTCTAAACCAGCTTCTTCTAAACTTTCAAGAGGCATTTTTACTATTTTATTTATATTTTAATTAAACCAAATGGTTATTTGTATAAATAACAAAAAGAATAATTGAATTCACAAACTTGAAATCTCACTTTGTTCGTAAAAATTGTAAAATAATTATTGTCAATTCAAATGTCAAAATTCTAGCATCATCATGTAGAAAGACAGTGAAGTAGTTAAAATAATGATAATGTGGTTGTACAACACCATCTAAGGAATGATATTTAAAAATTGAGTCAAATAATAAGGCAATTATTTAAATTCATAAAGTCACAATGACAAATTATAAAATTTTAGAGTAAAAGACTTTCAATACAAAAATTAAATTTCTCGAAGAATTCTTTTAGAAAAATATATCTAAACAATAGCCAAACTGTTATTTAAAATAAATTAAACAAATTTTTTTTTTGCACACTAAGTAATTAATTAAGTATTTATTTAACAAATGACTGTCTCTGCTCATTAAATGTGGAAAACTACTTCTATTGTCAGGAACTAGGCCTTCTTAAATAGAATAGTTTCACTGTATTTAATTTGTTACCAGATTATATATACTCATAATTATTTTTTGTCATTTATTATATCCCAATGACAAAGAGTACTAGACCAGGTCGAAAAACCAATAAAGCATTTTTTTTGCTTCATCGGGAATCGAACCTGGGACTTTTCGGTTGAAAGACAGGAGCTCTACCAACTGCGCCAGCCAGCGTGGAATTAAAAATGTAGAATATTTCGTTTTGAGATCTAGTGCCTCGACAATGGACATTTAAGTTATACTTCTTGAAATGCAAACATATACACATGTAGATTTTACCGATCCTTCTCAACAATATATTGACTCTCTGTACAATGGTATTTGCACTACCTATTAACTAATCCTTTTCCTTTCCCTCAATATTTTTAGTTTTTACTAATACATACACAAGAGCAATAAAAATATTTTGGTTGTACATTTATGACTTATGATGTTTATAGTTTAGTTTAGTCTATCTCTTGAAAATAAATTTAAAATAACTGTGATCACGATGACTGCTGACATCATCTAATAAGGCCAATAAATGCACATTCGAGCAGCAGTGAAAATAGCAATGTACAAAGGCATATTGACGATGTCTTTTAAAAAAAAATAACTTTTTAACTATTAATAATATTATATAATAAGTTATATATTAACTTTAAACATTTCTAGTTGTTTGAATAATTTTTCAGAATGATTAACTTATACTGGAAAGAATTTATGACCTAATTTTATTTTTTTTTTTAAGTCCAGAATTCTGACAGAAGTTGTAAAGTATAATAATTTGTTGTAGAAAAAATTTGCAAACCTGCTTTTTCTAATTTCATATTTTACTGTAAAAATTAAATATTTATTTTAATAAAATATTTTATCTTAAGTAAATTTAACGCTTTACTTAACTTAATCAATTATTGTGAATTATTTCAATAACATAACACAATACCACACTAATCTTATGCAGCGAATTAAAAGCTGCAAGTAAATATAATGCAGGTATGTAGAGTACTACAAAATTAAAAAACCAAGCCAAGCCAATTTTCGGATTAAGCAATTTTTCGCTCGGTATTATTCGTTTTGAAGCTATTTGCTATTTCTATTTCTGTTTCGAAGGAAATAAGTCGTGTTATAAAGTAAAGAGCGAATTAAAAATTATTTTAAGAGTGAAATAAATAAAAAGAAAAAATAATAGTAATTTGAAATTATAAACGGAAATAGGATTTTAAAAGAAATTTTATTATTGGTAAGTTAAACAAAAATATTAAATAACTCGAAATGATTTTTTTAAAATTTAGATATTAATTTTATCAAAAATTAATTTCGGAAATAATTTTTTCATTTTCGACAAAAAATCGAACATGGCGTCACATCGAAAAAATTTCCCAAATTTTTGCTGAAAAGTATATTTTCAAAATATAAACATAATGAATTTTGAAATATAGCGGTTCATAAAAATATAAACAATTTTTCAAACTAATAAAACAATTTAGCAAAAGTTTACAATAATAAATCTTTATTTTTTTTAAACATTGCAATTATCGATTATTCATTTTGAAAAGTAGACGCCATGATGTAGAACTAAATTATGTAGAACAAATTTTTAAATTGTATGTACACACACATTTTTTTTTTTACTAAAACAAAAAACTTATTTTCTCTTTACAGGACTATCAATAATATTTTACTATATAAGATACAACAATTAAAAAAGTTATTTTAAATACTAAATAGGTTCGTCGTCATTTTAATAAAATGGCGGACGATGAACAATTTTCATTATGTTGGAATAATTTCAATAGTAATTTATCGGCGGGTTTCCACGAATCATTATGCAGGGGAGATTTAGTAGATGTAACTTTAGCGGCAGAAGGACAATTTATCAAGGCGCATCGTCTAGTTTTGTCTGTATGTTCACCTTATTTTCGTAAAATGTTCACACAAATGCCAACAAATCAACATGCATTTGGTAAGCCATATTGATTTTTTTTTTCATTAAAATTTTTAATAAATAAATAAGGTGATTTAAAATGATGAATTAATGTATATAATTTGTTTCTTCTCAATAGTTTTTCTTAAGGATGTTAGTCATAGTGCTTTAAAAGACTTAATTCAGTTTATGTATTGTGGAGAAGTTAATGTTAAGCAAGATGCATTACCCGCCTTTATTAGTACAGCAGAAGCTCTGCAAATTAAAGGTTTAACGGACGTAAGTATTAAAACAAATTTTCTCAATATAAATATTTTTGTTAAATTATAAAGTTTGGTATACTAGAAGGGGAAATTGAAAATTTTAAGTATAGATTTTTTTTTATTCTAGTACGTTGTTTTACCCGGGAACTTTGTTTAAAAAAAAAAAAGATGCTATGTATATGAGTTCTTCTATCTAACTCTTTCGCACATTTGATGTGTATACTATGCAATTATTTGTTAGGGTGGGTCACATAACTGCGTTATTATTTTGAATATAGAAAATTAAATTGAATTTATCAGTCTTTAAATTATAAAAATATTTTTTGTTTTTACAAATGATAATGAATAAAATATTATAATGCATGATATAAAGTTTGATTTTCAAATTAATTCTTTAGAATTAAAAAAAATTCAAATCAAGTTAACGATTGTAAAACTGTTATGCAGGAAGAAAATTTTCATAACAAATTAAGCAAGTTACTAATTTTAAATATTAATTAAAAACAAAATCATCAAAATTTGGTTTAAAAAAATTATTTTTGAAGCAAACTCAAATCTTAATTTGATTGTGCAGAATTTTTTGTAAAATAATATATTTTGTTAAGGATGCTATTGCTATTGCGATTCAAAACATCTTTTAGCACACAATTCAACCAAATACTAGTATTAGACAATACTAAACTTATCCAGTTTTAAACAACGAATTAGAATTAATTCTAATTCGTTGGTTTTAAACATGTTGTCTATAGCAATTTTATTACTTAAATAATATAAAATATTTTTAGCATAAATATTAAAAATTTTAAAAATAGTGAAATTTTACGGCTCTTTTCCATATTATATCAAATTTTTTTTTATAACTATTAACGAGCAAATAACTTTTCTACCTCTTCAATTTTGCATATATACTTCTTAAAAAAAAATTTAAAGCTAAAAACCCTTTCGTGCGTCAATAAATTTTGTAGCAAAGAAAAAAAAAAGATTACATATTTACGAAATTTGAATTTTACCCTACAAACAATTTCAAAAATAAGTACTTCCTACATTAATATATATAAACGCAATTGATTCAATATAATAACTACAAATCAATTTTTATTAAATTATTTATAGGGTGATCCAGCACCGTCACAATCTCCTGCCAAACCATCAACACCCGCTCCACAACAAATACCTGCACAAACACAACAAACTGTAACAACTTCAATACCGAGGCCGAAAGCGAGAACGCGAACGCAACCTCAAGTCCAACAATATAAAATAGAAACTGATGATAGTGATGTAGAAAAAGCTACCCAAATTGTAATACAAACTTCCACCGCACCCGTAACAGTAGCAACAAGTCAACCCCAAACAATACAGGTACAAATGCATACGACGCAGCAGCAGCAACAACAGCAACAACAACAACAACAACAACAGCAGCAACAACTACAACAACAAACCCAACAGCAACAAACACAGCAGCACCAAACTCAAACAGTTCAAATACAACCACAGACAGTGGTTTCAGCACAGAAACGTGTTGCCCAAAAAAGTATTACACCCCATACAGTTAAAAGAACGAAACTTGTACAGCAAGTTGATCCATTAGATGCAAATGAAACAACTCAAATTACAGTACAAACTGTAACAGAAAGTAAAACTAGCAACGAACCAGAATTTATAGACTTACCAATAGAATTACCAACAAAATCTGAACCAGAATATGCAGAAGATGCTGGTGATGTAGAAACAGTTGAACAAGAAGCTACTTATGTTGAAGATGATTCTTATGGTGATATGAAATACGATGAAAGCTATTTCACAGAAAATGATGAAACTGGTGCTAATGCTAGTGCGACCGGTACTGTACAAGCGACAACATCAACAATTAAACAACAGCAGCCATCGTTCTCAGAGTCTTATGTTAGTGATACGGGAGATCAATCGGCAACTGAAGCTCAAGGTTAGTTATAAATATTCAATTAAAAATTAGTATTAATCCGAGAGCAAAAAGATTTTAAAATATCTTATTATTTAATTATTGTAATGAATATTGATTAAGAGTACTTTTTTGAATATAAATTCATAATTTTGAAAAAAAAATTTCACAAAATATTTCAATAATCATTTCAAAATTAAATTTGCTCTCAAGAAAAATTTCTAAGAAAATGAAAATTACTGCACAAAATCAAGTAAGATTTCTGAAAACAAACAAAAAAAACTTTTTTATAATATTGCTAATTTTCATAAATTTAACTTAGGAATTTTTATGTTTTCTTAAATATTTCATTTTTATAAATAATTTTTACAATTTCATTATCAAAATATTTCAAGTCGGTTCTAACTTTTTTTCGTTTGTAATGTATTCGTGTTATATAACTTTTTTAAAGAAACGGTCGTACGAGAAAAATTTAATTTTTAAATAAATTTCAAGACAAAATATTACTTTTGATTTCAAAATTTAAATTAAATGTTTTCAAAAACAAAAAAGTTAGATTTAATTTTGAAATTTATTTAAATTTTAAGTTTTAAGTCACGTTTATGTATAATAAAAAAAAAAGTGAATTAAGTGAAAATTGAATTTAATTAGAGAAGCAAAGGACTGAAATTTAATTAATTATTTAACATTTTTTGTTTTTGTCATTGAAGATGGGGTAAGTATTTAGATACTAAAGAAAAATGTTCAATAATCATTTGCAATTTGCAGAATTGAGAAAAATATCATTGTTGATATAAATGTAAATTTCTAAATTGTTAAAGTTAATAAAAGAAAATATACTTTTGAAATAAGTTTTAGAAACTTTGCTTCTTACAATTAAAATTTCAATTAAAGTTTTCAAGTGATAATTAGAAAAATATTAGTGAATTTAATTCAAGCATAATTAATATGGATAAAAAAAGGACTACATATTTAATTACAATAAAAAAATGTATAACGAATTAAATTTTAACACTTCAAAACTTTTTAAAGGTGGGTATAAGTAATATTTTATTTATTTTTATATTACATTTATATTGAATTTTTTTTTAAATTTATTTATAACGTATTCAACTTGTAAATATTTGTAATAAGTTGTTGATGTCCTTAAAAATCTCGTTCGATTTATAAGTATTCGTTTAAGAATTCATCATTTTTAAATAATTATAAATTATGAGATTTGATCATAATTATTTTATGCAAAATAATGAATGCTTGGACATTAAAAAGGTAATTTTTTTTAGTTAGAATCTATTATAATGTATAATTATTTAATTTTGATGGTAAAACTTACTAAAAAACTTAACAAAATTTTAATAATATAAAGTGCGAAAAATTTAACAAAAAACTAAGACTGTCGTTCGTTCGTCGTTCGGAAGTTACTAATATTGCAGTGAAGTTTTTATTTATTTATATTTTTGATTACTTTAAAAATAACAAATATATATATATATATATATATATATATATATATATATTGAGTGATCAACATCAAGAATTAATCATAAAACAAAACAATTGCAGGTGGGTATAAACTTTTATTAAATGAATTTTATTTTATTAAAATGAAAATAAAATCTTTGTGAAAATCATTTGATTAAAAATAAACTAAAGATTTTATTTTCAAACCTATTTTAAATCTATAAAAAAAAAAAAACAAATTTTCATTTTCGTAAGACAAACGGACAGAAAAAGTAACTTTCAAAATTTTGTTTTAGGTGAAATGTTATTCATAAATTTTATTATACATTATACAACAACATACAATAATTCAAATGTTATGACATTAACAAAAAAAAAATGATATCACTATGGAGTAACTTACACGGCTAATAGGAAATTATAGTGGTAGCACTACAAATCTTGAAATTACTCGAGAAATAAAATTTTTTTTTCATTTTGCTCAACGGAGCAAATGTATCCATCTTAAAATCATTTAGTAAAAAAAGGAAAATTTAATTTAATTTTTTCATTCTTAAATATGGATTTGAAAAAATGTCTTCCAACTATTTTTCTGATTTTTTCAAGCTTTCCCTCAATACGTCCACAGTATTTTGGATGTCATAGCTTGTAATTATTGTATGTTGTACATAATACTAAAATATTAAATTATAAGTAATACTAACTTATTCATATACCAATAATTGCTAATAAGTAATATGTAAGAAATAAAATTTAACATATATGCCTTAAAATATTTAAGTGTAATAAATCAAATGACTTTTTAAATATTTGTAAATTTTTGATAAATTGAATTTGGACGAAATTGTAGTTTTGTTATGATTTTTTTTTTTTTGTACACAGCAAAAAGTTTAAGAACTACAAATTTACGCAAACATCATGCTGCTTGTTAGATATGTTAAGAATGAATTTCCAAACAGACCCATTGTAAAGATTTAAGTAACTTAAATTTTATTTAAAGGCACTTGGTGCTTAAGTAAATATGTTAATTTAATGTTTACAAAAATTCTATTTCTATAAAAAAAAAAAATTACACATCTGCAACAGATGTTGTTACTTTCAGAAATATTTTGGTTCAAAGAAAAATACAATATGTAATACAATTTTGAAGGCATCACAATGCTTTCCAAAAACGTAAAGGAATGTCTTTTTATTTTTTTTTAACAAATCTGAGTATTAAAATTTGTTGTCAGTATATTTATTATGGTCTACTGTGCGTATGGAAATGCGATATTCAGTTCAAAATCTAAACTCAATGTAAATTAGGCTGTTGCGTACTTTTCTTGCAAAAAATTTCCAACAATAAAAGATAAACAATAATTTTAATTTACGGAGGTATTACGGAATTTTTTTTTTTTTTTTAATTAATTTCAAAGCTGTTAAAATTACATTGATATACAATTTCAAAACAGGCTTGTATCACAAAATAAAATAAAAACATAGTTTTTACAAGTTAAAATTTAACTTCAAAAACTTATTAGAGAGAATGTTGCTGACATCCGTCTTGGATAAGTTTTAACAAAGTTATCGTACGGTAAAAGTCATCAATGTGATAATCAAAAAATTTTCAAAAGTAATTAGGTATATATTATTTAAGAAAAAATATTTTCAATTTATATGGTGGTTATGCTGAAGTCCGAAGCCGTTTCCGATTCAAATACGAAAAAATCGGGTATGCTGAAATCCATTCGACTGTGCAAAGTCTGTACAGAAATCAAAATCCGATGTTTCGGAAGATTTTTTTTTTTCATATTCATTCATTTCAAACATTTTTATTTTAAATAAAAGGCGACATTCACAGTTTGAGTACTAAACACACCTTTCGTTTTTCTTTAATTCTAACAATATAATATAAACACAACTGCTCTGAAATATTGTCAATTACATCCATTTATATCAAAGTTGTCAATTACAACTTATTTTTAGGTTGTGTTGTGAATGGGAATAGCACCCTAAATTATTACCCTTATCATGATTCTCGAATCGAACGTGTAGGCAAATTCGCCGTCATGCGATCATAATTAGAGAAGTGAATGAAATACGTTCGACAATTTGGCAACCGTAAAACAAAAATAAAAAAAAATTTTTTATATTTCAAAATAAATATCTTTAAATTTGTTTTTTTTTTTTGTTTATATTTCAAAATAAATATTTTTAAATTTGTTTATGAAATTTATTAGCACAAAAAAATATAGTATCTTTTTATTTACTTTTCAATATTTAATTTTCGAGTGTTAAGTTAGCAACGACTTTTCCACAGCGAATGAATTTATTCGCGAATTATGATCACACATACGTTCGACTAGCATATTCGATTCGAGAATCATGATAAGGGTATATGATAGATCTTTACATGAGGTGCCAGTCAAACTTCATTTAACAAAAGTTCAATTAACTTTAATTGAATTAGTTGTAAGTAGGGGTTTTAAATATTAAAATAGTTAAGTTACTTATTCTCCATTTCTATTAGAAGGAAAATTTAAATAAAAGTACATGTATTAATTCAATTTTTATTATGATTTTTTTTTTAATCATAACACCGAAAGGAATGATAGTGATTCATAACATTTAAAATTCCATTAATACAAAAAGTCGTTTCTAATAGACATCCGCTATTAACTTCATAGATTTCAATTTAGAAAAAAAAAGTCCTCAATAAACTTTCGCGATTGACACACAAAAACATCAGTCAAAATCAAGCTCAACTTCACAATTATTTAAATAATCCACAATTAAAAAAACGTCAAAATATTTAAAGCCACAACTTTAAAAAAAAAATACGAATTTATATTAGAATTTGACGCGCATATGACATCGATTACTCCTATACTAAGTTTTAAAGTATCTTTAGATATTGAAAAACTTAAATTGTTATTATGAGAATGATTTCATCTATATATAAAAATTGTTATTATGAGAATGATTTCATCTATATATAAAAAAATTTTTTGACCTGGCTAAAAGTTTTTATTGCTGGGGTGGCATTTAACTTTGTTTCAAACATTTCGGTCGAAACAAAATTTCGATGACATTACATAATTTGAAACTTTCGAAAAAAAGTGAAAAACTACAATTCCATTTTTGATTTGTTTCGTTAAAATTTCAACAATTACTGCTACAAAATAATATTGAAAAAAAATAATTTAAAAAAATTGCAACTAAATGTAAGTAAAAGAAGATAATAGATTTTTTTTTTTAAGATGTTGAAAGAAAATCATTATAAATTCACTTAATTTTTCTGGAATTTTTATTTTTATGCGTTTCTAAAATAAATATTCCAATAAAAATCATGTGTTAATTTATTTATTTTTTTTTTGAAAAAACAATCAACTATTTGTCAATCGCCAAAATTTGGTCGTATCAAACGCCAAAAAAGTAGCGTTTCAACCTTACAAAAACCAAAATATGTCGTACCAATTTTGAAAAAATTTAAACAAAATAAAAATGGTCGAAACAAAATTATCCAATGCCACGTTTTCAAGAGAGTCGAAACAAAACGACGTTTCAAATTACACAATGCAACCCCTGGAGTGGCAGCACGTAACTTGTTCACGTTCGTCAAAAAGACGTATTAACACTTTTGGTAGCATGTAAGCAACGTTGACGTTGATTTAATTCCGAAAACGGTCAAGTATACATTTTTTCGGTAGCATGTAAGCAAGTTTACGTTCGTTGATTTTAACGTATACGTTTATTTTTGAACGTCAATGATTTTCTTACTGTGTACTAAAATTTATACGAGAAAGATAACCCTTATCATGATTCTCGAATCGAATATGAGTCGAAGCGAATATGCTAGTCGAACGTTCGCGTAAATGTGATCATAATTCGCGAATAAATTCATTCGCTGTGGAAAAGTCGTTGCTAACCTAACACTTGAAAATTAAATATTTTGACAAGTATATTTAGATTAATAAAAAATTTTCAGTTGCATAAAGATGATTATATTTTAAATTCAGTGAAACATAAATCGAAGCCTTAAATTAGAACAAATGAAATATATTACCAATAGTAACATTAGTCTGTGCAATACGATGAATGAAATTATCACTGGCAATAATTCAGAGTTTCGATTGTTTCGGATATATTTACTGCTATTTTTCATTTTAGGTTTCTTCAAGTGTATTTGAATTTGTAATTGAAAGATTAATTTGGATTCTCTGGATTTTGTTCTTTGCTCAACAGAGCATCGACAGCTTGTTCCTACGCCTGTTATTTTTATATATATATTTTTTTTGCAATACCTGTAATCATATTATTATCAACACGCACAGTACATAGACGAATAAACAAATAAACAATGATTTATTCCACTCTTTGAATTCACGTTTTGAAGATCCTAATACATTTAATTCGGTTGCAAATCGATTCTACAACACTTTTAATGCACTTTTATTCCAATTTGCTGTTCTCACAAGGCTAATCATTATTCTCTCAATTGCACCAGCTTATCAAACTTTTTTTTTATAGCTGCTAATAATATATTATTATATTATTCATAAATTTTGTAAATAATATTCTCACATTTTTTTTAAAATTTATACTCCCCTCCATTTTTACTTGAAAAACAACAAAATATTTTTTTTTATTTTTGTTTTACGGTTGTCACTTAAATTTTTCATTCGACAAATTGTCGAACGTATTAAGTTCGCTTCGCTAATCATGATCGCATGACGGCGAATTCGCCTACTTGTACGTTCGATTCGAGAATCATGATAAGGGTATTAAAGATATATATTTTGAAATAAAAACAAAAAAAAAAATTTCTTTTTATTTTTGTTCTACGGTTGTCACTTAAATTTTTCATTCGCCAAATTGTCGAATGTATTTCATTCGCTTCGCTAATTATGATCGCATGACTGCAAATTTGCCTACTTCTACGTTCGATTCGAGAATCATGATAAGGGTAATAGTTTTTTTTTTAATAAATTTGTGTTATTTTAATAATAAAAATATAAAATTTAAATATTTATAATAAAATTTTAAACCTTAAGAACATTAAATTTTATAGTTTTTATAATTTTTATTTTTATTTTATAATTTTTAATTTCTTTTGATAACATTTTATTTCTGGAATAATTGAAGTATTTTTGTTTGCAATAAAAAAATTATTTTATTTCTGTGATAATTCAAGCATTTTTTATATGATAATAAAATAATTTGTTTTTTAAATTTCTTAATAATTGAGTGTTTTAATTTATTTAAATAAAATACTACATTTATTAGTTCATTGTAAATATTCTAATTCATTGAAAATATCATATAAAATATCAACTGAATTGGTTTGTTTACATTTATTTTATTTATTTTTTTTTAGTCTGTTAAAAATTCTATATCTATTCAAAAGAACACATCATTTTTATTATTTTTGCGATTTTTATATAACAATTTTGTTCTTCAAAACTAAAAATAATAAGGCGAAATACAAGAATTAAAAAAAAAAAATTTTTAAAAAATTTAAATTCATTTCTTTTTATTTCAAACCTCCATTAAATTTGAAAAACATATGTTTTTTGAAGTTTTAAATAGGTTAGTTTGATTGTCAAAATAATTGTCGAACATTCGGAATATTTTTTCGAATTTTCGGAATAAATTTTCAACGTGATGTTTTACATGCTACCAAAAAAAATCTTTGACGTTAAAATACTTCACGTTGATTTTTGAACGTAAACGTTTTACGTGCTGCCACTCCTGTTTTGCTTGCGTTGGTAAGTTACAATTGGTATTGGTGAGGCAGCTAAATTTTGGTTGAAAATTTTGCACCAACTTTTTCGTTTTTTGTTTTAAACCTTTAACTGCTTAATACCCTTATCATGATTCTCGAAACGAATATGCTAGTCGAACGTTCGCGTAAAAGTTATCATAATTCGCGAATAAATTCATTCGCTGTGGAAAAGTCGTTGCTAACTTAACACTCGAAAATTAAATATTAAAAAGTAAATAAAAAGAAACTGTATTTTTTTGTGCTAATAAATTTCATAAACAAATTTAAAGATATTTATTTTGAAATTAAACAAAAAAAAAACTTTTTATTGTTTTACGGTTGTCACCTAAATTTTTCATTCGCAAAATTGTCGAACGTATTTCATTCGCTTCACTAATTATGATCGCATGACGGCGAATTTGTCTACTTATACGTTCGATTCGAGAATCATGATAAGGGCATAAAGTTTTAATTCGCAATAGCAATATTTTGTTGTGTTGTGTGGTAGACAACACAACTAAAAGGTGTTGTGAATCGCAATAGCATCGTAGACAACTCGGAAACTTAGGTGCCTATTATGTATTTCGATCGACCTTCATCGAATCGTTATCGTTAGAGCTATTCGATCGTAATCGTTAGTGCCATTATGTATTTCGATGAAAATTTGATCAAAAGTGTTTTAAAATGGTGCCATTGCAAAATTCAAATCTAGGATGAAAATAACATGTTTGATTCTTTGAGTGTCAAATTCAAATTATTATACGAAAAAAAAACAAAACAATAGTGTTATATTTGAAATTTTTAAGTTGAAAATAAGTTGAAGTATTTAAATCAAATAGAAATTATAAAATTATAAGTTTTTATAAATAAAATGATTTGAGCAGGGTTAAATCTTCAATTTCTGATAGTGCTGAAAAACGCTATCAAGTTCAAATTGCAGATTAAAAAAACAAGCGAACATATTTATATTTATTCTAATCTACTGGATTTGGAAGATTATACGTACGTTATTTACACTTGAAGTTGATGATTTATTATTTACATTGCAACTTTATTTTATTGACAGTTGATCAAAATTTCCTGTTAAACAACATTACTTTTATGGATTGGTATATACTTATATAATTGGCCAGTGTATTGAGATTCTTGCGGTTTGTATCAAGGAAATGATTTTCATGTAGGACTATCACAGATAATTTTTTTAGTTGTGCTTAAGGAAGTTTTATCAAATTTGCAGTTTATACTCGAAGAAAAAGTCAGGCAAACATTATTTTTATGATTAAAGTAGAATTACTGAAATAATTTATTTACACTAACTTTCATATTGCAGTTTATTTGTAACTGGCCTTTCATTCCTATTAAAATTTATTTCAATACAAAATAGTTATGAAGAATAAAGTAAAATACCTACTAACATTTCAACTTTTAAATTCCAAAAAATATCGCAAATATGAAACAAACAAACAGGTGTCCAAGCGTCACTCTTTTATTTTATCTTTTCAATTCAAAATTGAAATTTTATCTATTCAATTTATTTATTTAATTCAATTTTTTGATAAAAAAAACACAAAATACTTTGACGAGATACTCTATCGCTTACAATTTTTGACGAGATAAAAAATGGCTATCTCGTCTCGTCAAAGGTCTAACAGAATACAAAACTATCTCGTCAGAGATATTCTCACGCGATCTCGCGAGATGGGTCTAACAGAATATGGGTGATAATAGAGTAGAAAAGTCAGTGTAACTAAAAATAAATTTGTATTGTAATAAATGGGTTGGGCTTTTACTTTTAACAATTTTTTTTTTTTTTTGTATATTTAACATTTACTTAATTAAAAAAAATAAATACTGTAAAATAATTTGAAAAATAAAAAAAAATTATTTAAGTGCTTTCTTTTTTACTTTAATATTTACTGAAAAAATATTTGTTTAATTAAAAAAAAAATCTATTTATTTTGACAGCAATAATACTAATAAAATTATAAAAATTTTTTTTGAAAACAATTGCTACCAACAAATGTTTCACAAGTCTTCCAGAATTACAAATTTATTTAGACGTGAACGATTTATTTTTTCATCGTGTCAGTGATGAGTCTTCAAGAATATGGCTGATTTTAAAATAAAAATTGAAGTACGAATTTATTAATAGAATTCGTACCATAATTTTTATGTAATTAAAAAATTATGGTACGAATGAAGCGCATAAATTTTGGCAAACAATAAATAACCCCCACTAAATAAAAACTTTTTTCACAAAAAAAATTTCAAATAAACCAAGCAATACAATTTTTTTTTGTATCCTTCATTCCACTTCTCTTATTTTTTACTATCTTGTGTTAGTTTGTGACTCCGGTTTAACCGCTAAAATTTTGGTTGATCAATCCTTACTTGGAATCTCGTGAGTATCACTGCGAAATTAGGGGGCTATTATATATTTAGATAACGATTACGATTTGATCGAACGAAATGCAAAATTGTCATTATGTATTTCGATATCGTTCAGAGATTATCGAAAGTTTTCGATGTAAAGTTTTATCACGAAAGAGAGATTTTGTACAAATTATTTCAATTTTTATATTTATATTTTTTGAAATAAAAATAAATTTAAAAGTTAAAATGAAAGTAGGTCTCTTTATTCTTCATAATTATTTTTTATTGAAATAAATTTTAATAGGAATGAAAGGCCAGTACAAATAAGCTACAATAGCATTTAAGAGAAGAAAAACCCTTATATATGAGAGACTCGTAGAATTCAATTATAATTGTCAAATAAAAAAATTAATAAATGCGTATATTAACAGAAATTTTGAATAAAAATTTATTAAAAAAGGTGAGTTCTTATAGCAAGACTGAATTATTCTGAGCTGTAGTCTCGTTTGCAAAAATAAAAATACATACGTTTACATATTTAACTAATTAATAGAAAGCATTTTAGTATTAGAATAAAAATGAAATTATTACTTACTTAGGTGGCCAAAATACCATGTAGGTCCTGGGCCTAACTCATCAACATCCTCCATTTTTGACGGTCACGGGCGGATTTCTCCAGTTGAATATGCAAAATTGTTTTAAATCCGTCGATACTTTCCCAGCGAAGGCTTCTGCCCCGACGTCTTGTACGTTCGGGTCTGGATTCGAAGATTCTCTTGGCTAGAGCATTTTCGTTCATCCGCTCTAGGTGTCCGAGCCACTGTAGTCTCCTGATTTTAATTTTCGTGACTACGCGCGTGTTCCGTATTGTAAAAAAAATTTTTTAAAACGGAACTGAAATTTAAAATTGAAAACCATTACAATATTTAGTAAAACAAATATAAAGTTTTTTTTATATTTTGGAACTCAAATCTTTTATGTTCAATTCCGTTCAAATTGAAACCGTACTACACATAATAATTAACAAGTTTTTTTGGCTGATGAAATTTCTTATAATTAGTTATTTTATAATTAAATTTTTATTTTGTTATTACGTAAAAATTAAACTTAATAATATATGTAAATAAATTTATATAGCGATAATGTTTAAAAGTTTTACGAAGGCATCCAAAAAAATTTTGAGTACACAATTTACTTTTTTCAGCTATTCAAAAATCAATATTTTCACAATACAATAACAAATGTTCCAATAGTCAAAAAAATATTTTTGACATACAATACGGAACTCAGGGTACGTCTACCTCATTGTACAACTCGTAGTTCGGCATTATATCTCCTCCAAACCCTTCATCGTTTTCAGGACCATATATCCGGCCAAGAATTTTCTTCTCAGAGACGCCAAGTGCAGGCTTACTTGCCTTTGGCACCATGTCCAATGTTTTGATCCGTAGAGCAAACCCGGGAGTATGAGCGTTTTGTAGATTTCTTGGTGTTTGTATAAAGAAGTTTTGACCCGAGATATTTTAACAACCCCAAGCAGCAAGGGTTATTCGTCGCCGTACTTTCACATTGATGTAGTTTGTGGGATTAACGCTGTTTCCAAGGTAGGTAAAATAAAACGAAATTGTAGTCTGTTATAAAACCATTTAAAGGAAATTATCAAAAGCTTTTAATTCGATGTGAAATAAGAGCATGAAATATGTAATTATCATCATTTATGAACCAAATAATTAAGGTGGATATTAAAGTTAAATATTAAGGTTTGTATAGAAGTTAATTATATGGTAAAGCGTAAGACACAAAGTAAGTCACCTTTTTTGAGATTATTCCAATATATAAAAAGGCACATATAAAAATAGATTAAAAAAAAAACGTAACTACAATCTTCAATATCAACATTTTGGGGTCAATCAATCGCGGACTTCTATTGAAATTTAATAGAAAAGACTCAAAAAAATTTTTGTATCGCGGATGTCTGAAAATAATTTGTAAGAACGTTGTATTTCAATATTTGCTATCAAAAATATAAATTCTTTGTAAATTTATTTTACTTTGATAATTTTTTAAAGTTGTAAGTAGTGGTTTTAAATATTTATATAATACAATTAAAACATTCTTATTCTCCATTTCTAATATGTTCGTATCAACAAAATCTGGATTTTAAATAAAAAAAAAAACTCATTCCCAATAGCCATCCGTGATTAAGGTGTAGGTGTCAATAGCGGAAGTCTATTAGGAATTTTAAAACGTCGACATTTTGTTGATGGACATTAACGTTAATACATAGAAATGGAGAAAAATTAAGTTTA
Source organism: Argyra leucocephala (assembly GCA_963942445.1). Lineage (NCBI taxonomy): Eukaryota > Metazoa > Arthropoda > Insecta > Diptera > Dolichopodidae > Argyra > Argyra leucocephala. The sequence continues at coordinate 32,956,996 of OZ012677.1, read as the reverse complement.
ATTTTGTTTTTTAATTATTTGTTTTTTATTTTGAGAAAAAGTTTTAGAATTAAAAAAAGGCAATTGGAGAAAATTGTTTTATGGAAAATAATGGAGAGTTACAAAAACTTCTTCATCAATAAAATCGGTCAAAATCAAACTCATTTTCACAATTGTTTATTTAAAATAATTCGTAATTAAAGAAAAAACGCCAAAATATTTTAAACCACAACTTACAATTTTACAAGAAAATATCAAAGTAATGTCGAAAACACATCACGACGAATGACGAATTTTTCGCTTTCAAATACATGAGATTATATGTAAATCGTGACGAATGACGAATAACCAAAATTTCGCGTTCAAAAAATAGATCTATTTCTATTTTACTCGTAGACGAATGACATTCATTGATACCAACATAAATTGGTCAAAATGGTTTTAATAAATATTTTTAAAATACAAATAAAATTTTTAAATTAATTTTTTTTTTAATTTTTCTTCCATTTTGTTTATAATCAAATTTTGAAATTTCAAAACAAAAATTTGTTCGTCGTCATTGTGTCTCTAAGGGCGAATTTTTGTCATTCGTCGTGATTGTGTTTTCAACAAAACGAATTTACGTTGACATGAAACATTATGAGGTACATGTAGCAACTTTTTTGACAGATCTATTAATTTGAATAGACTTCCGTGATACCAACATTTTGAAACTTTCTTTTCTATTGGGCCAGTATAGACGAGTTTTGTTTCTTGATGATTTTATTACTATATTCCACGAGTAGTTATTTTAACCCACTCAGCGTCAACATAACCTACGTCATTTGCCTATGCGCGTGTGTAAGAAATTCGTTTTAAACATAGATATATAAAATATAGATTGGAAGTTAGAATAAAAGTTTTCAGCCACTTTTGATCAGTTGTTTTTGAAAAATCTGGGGTGGGATTATGTAACTTTGTTTCAAACATTTCGGTCGAAACAAAATTTGGATGACTACGTAATTTTTGACGTTAATCTATTTTGAAACGCTCGAAAAAACAGTGAAACACTACATAATTCCATTTTGGATTTGTTTCGTTAAAATTTCAACAATTACTGCTAGTTAATATTAAAAAAAACAAAATGGATCTAAAAGAAATTGCAACTAGATACAAGTAAAAGAAACTAATAACAATAACATTTTTTTTTTTTTATTCTGAAAATTTTTTTTCTTGAAAGAAAATCATTATAAATTTACTTCATTTTTCATTTTATTGGAATTTTTATTTCCGTGCGTTTCTAAAATAAATATTCCAACAAAAATCATGTATTAATTTATTATTTTTTTTAAAATTTACCTAAAAGCGTCAACTACTTTTCAATCGCCAAAATTTGGTCGTATCAAATGTAAAAAAAAGTAGCGTTTCAACCTTACACAATACCAAAATATGTCGTACCAATTTTGAAAAAATTGAAACAAAATAAAAATGGTCGAAACAAAATTATGCAATGCCCCTTTTTGAAAATAGTCGAAACAAAACGACGCTTATAATTGCACAATGCCACCCCTGAGTTCAAATAATTTAGTTTCTACTGCAAATAATTCCCTTGAAAATGGAAACTTCGCACCAATGTAATATCAAAAGTTTTGAAGTAAAAAAAATTTAAAAATTACAATAATATTAATATTTGGATTATTTTTAACGTAAAATCTCAATTAATTTAAAATAATTCTCTTTAAATTTTCTTTTAAAAACATGTTATGTGTATATTCATACAAAATTCACAATAATATATAATTAACAAATCAAAAAGTATAGTTAAAACAAGATGTTTTGATACGTATATATTTATGTTCTTGATAAGAATTATAAACAAAATTAATTAAATTGATGGGCTGATACAGTTTGATGTTAAACTAAATAAAATGACCAAGAGTGGGAAAAAATTCTTTTACTTTATCGTATGCATTATAAATTATTTTATAAAACTAAATTCACATATATTCTATTATTTATACATTCCCGTTAAAATTTTATGTCTGCATACATATATATATATTGATAATATTAAAACATATTAGATGATAATTATACAAATTTATATTATTCATAAGTATTATTATTATTTAATAATCAATGTATATCTAATCACTTGTATTATATGCATGTATATAATATTTATTATTCCCATCAAATTTAAAGTTTTCCCCTCTATTTTTCTGTGAAAACTTTTTCCAATGCTCTAAAATTGCAATCAATAAAATGAAATAAAGTGATTTTCAAATTATCGTATTAGCGTGAATAATATATTTAAAACAGAAAAACTATAAAAAATAAATAGTTAGTAAATATGTGTAGATAAAAATGTTAAAAAACAAAACTAATTTTAATTTAAATTCAATAAGAAGAAATTGAAAAGAATCTATTCTACAAGACCATCAAAATATTAAGAAATGGCTATTAAATTTATAAAATCAAACAGCTGAGTTGAAATATTGAAAAACATATGCTCATTTTTGGCTGAATCTGACATTTAATAATTAATATGATAATGTATTAGAGAGAAAGAGAAAGCAATACCAAGCTGCCAATCTATATTTTATATATCTGGTTTTAAAATAAAAATTGAAATGACGCATACGGATAAATTTTGAAAAAAAACGAAGTTTTTCATTTCAATTTTTATAATAAAAATAAATCAAGCGGGTGTTACAACTTTATTTGCTATTATCTATGTGTCAGCGTGTGACTTTCGCTCAACTGCTAAAATTTTGTTGATTATTCCCAACGAATTAGAAATAAAAAAAAAAACGACAACGATTAATTCTAATTCGTTGATTATTCCTGTTTTCGTCAGTAAAGGCCATCTATGATTTGAATATAGTACCTTGACAAATGTTAGCATTGAAATGTAGTACTAAAAAGTAATAGATTACTAGATATTTTGGTTCGTATTTTATATATCTAGTTTGACTAGTTTCATGTTCATATTTCTACAAATTGCAGCTGTCAAATGTGTTATGAATGTCGGAGTGGATTGAATTTATTTTTGTGGTCGAAAAAAAATTGGATAAATTTTTTTTTTAAATATATTAAGGTTACGGTTTTATAAAAGAAATTTGTGTAAATTTAATTTTTAAATTTTAATAAATATTTTAATATTTATTAGTACATACATAGTCGAAGTTATTAAAGAAAAAAATTTTTTAGTATAAATCATATTAATCATTATGATAGATAATGATTATAATATTAATCTTATATTTAAATTACTTATAAATACTTTACAAAAAGTTTGTTTTTTTTTTAAATTTAAGTGTTTGTATAAGGAGTAAATTCTATATAATGTTCAATTTAATTATAGCATCATACAAATTTTACCTTTCTGATTTTGTGAACTTATACATATATGTTGATAGATACATGTATACATATTTAGTTTTTGGTCCAAATTGAAAACTCATTTTGATTAAGGGTTGGTATAAATTAATACTGCAGTCTATTAATAAATACTATATTATTTTAGATATATTACTTTTCAAAAATACTTTAAGCGCTAATAATTAAGATCTTTTTAATTTCATGCATATATAATTTTTCAATATCTTCAATAATCAATATAAAAGTTGGAGATCATTGTCAAATTGACAATTAAAAAACATATTTTTAATTTCGAGAAATAAAAGTAAAAGGAAACTAAAAAAAATTATGGTGTGAATATATAATAATTTATTAAGCTGTTATAAAGAACCAATTATAAATATTTTAATCGTTATCAATAATTGTCTATGATCAATGATCATTATTCACACAGATTCTGCCTAAATTCTTATTAGTTGTTTTATTCGTATATATTTTAAGACTTTTGCAAATATGTATATATTTATAATTTATTTTATAATATATAAATATTTTATACAATAGTCCTACTGCCCAAACTTAGATTCAAAAAAATGCCATACATGCCATAAATCAACTTTTTTCTTATTTTCACTTTATGTTTTATTTTTAGAAAATTCACTAAAGGGACATGCAACATCTAGTTATTATTTGCGATTTACTGGGAAACCAGGAATAAAATTAGTTAAAACTAAAAGAATCTGTTAATAAATCAACGTCCTTTTAATATTAGAATGAAAAATAGAAATTGCGATTCGAATGATATAAATTCAATTGTATCGATCAATAAGAAACTTGAGCAAGGTGAAAAACAAAGTTTTAAATGCATCATACATTTGATATAAAATATAAGAATAGGAATAAATCAATTATAGTAAGTAACAGCATACCAAAAAATTTATACATAATGTTTGCCCAGCTAATATTGTAAATAAATAAAAAAAAAACCTAGAAAATTTATTAAATTGTTTCAATTAATTACAAATATCTGTAATATAAAAATTCTTATTTAAAATCATTGACACAACACAAAATTACGATTTAGTATAAATTATTTTATTTCAGGTGGAGTTCTTAAATTTGTACTTAGTCAAAAGAAAATGCCTCATCTATGCCACAATGGATATTTATTTAACAAAAAACTAACTCAGGAAAATGGTTTTACTAACTGGCGTTGTTCTGATGTATGTAAACGTAAATGCAAGGCAGTTTGACAAAGGGAAAATAATTAATTAGAAGATGTGAGCATAACCATGAAATTCATTGTAACAAAATGATTGAACGTTGTGTTTATAATGCAACAGATGATATTGTATAATTTTTTGTAAATATAAATATTTTTAAATATATCTATTAGAATTTGTTGATAAATATTTTAAAAATAAAAATAAAAATTACAAAAAACTCAAGAAAAATTCAATGTTTTAAATATTTTATTTAAATTTATTTTATATTCATTATTTAAAAATTAATTTAAATTCATTTTATAAATACTAATTTTTTTAAAAACTATTCTCTTTCTCTTTTCTTTGAAAATTTTTTTCACAATTTTTTTAGAACTTTGCCCAATAAAATTTATACGAAGTCAAAAGAAAAATGCTCAACTAGTTTATCAAAATTATATTTATAATAAAAAATTAACCCAAGCAAATGGTCATACGACATGGCGTTGCGCTGATGTTTTAAAATTAAAATGTAAAGCTGTTTGTATTACAAAAAATAATAAATTGTTAAGAGCAAAACGTATTCATAATCATTCAAGTCATACATTGAGAATAGGTAATCGTCCATTATATGATATTGAAGAAGAATTAGGTGAATATATTGAAATAAAAGCTGATGATCCAAAATTTGCTCAAATGTATCAAGTATCACATATTGAATTATCAAAAGATCAATTTAAAATATATGTACCAGCTGCAGATGCGTTAATTGCTGATAAAAAATTGGAAAAACTAATGGAAGAAATTAATCGAACATAAATTAATAATAAAAATATATTATGTAGTTATTATTTAACACAAAAATATCTGATTCTATAAAATGGATTATATAAATTTATGTATAATACATAATATGTGAAATAAAATAATATACAATTTTTTTTTTACTATTTTTTTTAAATATAACAAATATTATTAATTTTTTTTCTAAGAAAATAGAAATATGAAGTTTTGTTTTTAAAGCTAAATGAAATATTATTTAAAGATAATTTTATTACAATGATAAAACAAATAATTGTATGTACATACATATACCAAATATTATTTGAACTTGTCCAAATTTGTTTTTGTGGTTTTTTTTTCGTAGTTTAAATTTTGTTTTTATAAAATAATACTTTTTACAATATTTTTTTATAATAGTTTTATCATTTTAATATTTTAATATATAATATTTAGTAATATGTATATATTTCAAAAGAAAAATATTTTGATAATATTTTAATGTTAAATTCTACAAATTTTGTATGATTAAAATTAATTGAATTATTGAGTAAATAAATATAATAGATACAAAGCTAGAACCACTACAGAAGTCGGAAAAAATATCTTTAAAAGCTTCTTGTGGATATACGCATCTTTATGTTAGGTATATACATAAATTATATTTACTCGATAGGTTAACTCAATTAATAACTCTGTAATGTATATGTAATATTAAAAATGATAATTAAAATTTTTGAATCAAGCATCTATTTGATGTCAACAATTTAATAACAAGTATAAATAAATATTAAATTAAATTGTAATTTCCAAAAATAGTGAAAAAATATATAAATAATTAATTTAATGTATGTATCTATTTATTTAAGAAATAAAATAAATACTATTTCTTAATAAAACTTTTTTCTTTTAATAACATTTACATTTTTATATATTTTTTTTAATCATTAAGTTTTTTAACGAATCTTTTTTTTTATGTCTTAATTTTAGATCAATATCATACAATTGATGATGTACATTTTATTGAAAGTCCCTGGTCAACACCGTGTTTAGTTATAAAAGGTTTTTTATATAACCGTCATAGTAAGAAAAATGATAAAACTTATTGGAGATGTCATAATTATTCAAAAAAAATTGTTGAATATCGCTGTCGTGCACGTTGTGTTATTGAAAATGGTCGTGTAACTGCAATGACCGGTGGTGAACATAATCATTTACCTCATACAGAAAAAATTGAAAAAATGACTGCCAGAAGTCGTTCTAATATTGGTCATATAACACACCAACAACAACAACATCATCTTCATCAGCAGCAGCAACAACATCAACAACACAGTCAACATCCTCATCATGGTCATATAATTCCAATTAAAATTCATACTGTACAACATGATGGCGATGATGTTAAACAAGAAATTGTGATTACAGAATTTATTTAAATTAAATATAAATATTTAATAATATTGTAAATATAAATGAAAAACAAAATTAGTTTTTGTTTTTGTTTTAAATAAGTAATTATTTTGAAATTTATTAAATAAATAACAGGAAATATTTATACCAAAAAATTAATATAGAATTTACAAAATAAATAATTAAATACATAAATATGTTCATTGTATATATTAAGATAAATTAAACTAAAATTGGATAAGAAAATGATACTTTGGTTGGTTGCTTGGTTTTACGATGGCCGAGTAAATGCTTATATTCATCAGTCCTTATATTCAGGTCTGTCAATAATAGAGAATACTTTTTATGTAAGTATAAGATTTTATTGTTCTCATGCTATTTTATGAATACTAGTGTTCAATCAAAATACATATGTAAATAAATATTAATTAATTAAGAAGTAAATTAAATTAAATAAAAATCAAATGTTAAAAAAAAATTAAATATTTTATGATTTAAATTAATTGTTATTGATCCAAAATGAAGTTTAATTTAGAATTTACTATTACTTGTATAACAATTTTTAAATTACAAATAAATTATAGTTTTGAATATATTTTAAGTTTCTATATAGATATATATATATAATATGTATGTATTTAAACTTAAAATAACCAGAAATATTTTTAAAAAGTTTTATAAGAAAATTTGATTCTTTCAAACGATCAAAAATATCGAAAATTTTATTTTAATTATTAGATTTGTTTATTATTATTATAGGGTGTATTATTAAATAATTTAAATAAAGTGAAAGAAATTGAAAAAAAATAGACATTTAAATTACATAATTAATTTACTCTAATTTTTGTTAAATTTAAATTTATTTTAACTAGCTATGTACTATTCCCTTACATACATTTTTTTTAAAAATATATGTAAATACTAATATATGTTTTTTTATTTCAGAAAATAAAATTTGTGAATTTGATAACCTAGATGATAAATCAATTTATTTTATAAAAAGCCGTTTTGGACGTAAACTTTTAGTATATAAAAAATATGTATTTACATCGAATAAAAGAACTCAGGCAACTAATACAACATATTGGCGTTGTAGGCATTCAGCTCTTAAAACAAACAAAAAATGTGATGTACGCTGTACAACAAAACATGGTGAATTAATTCGAGTTCAAGGAGAACATAATCATGTACCAGAAAAAAGTTTATTAAAATATTCAACAGTATTTTTTATTGATTATGATATTCTAAATCCCTAATAAATTTAATTAAATATTATTAGCATTATTAATTATGTTATAATAATAAAGTGTTTTAATATTTTAATAAATTCAACAATAATTTCATATTGACATGTATTTTTTTTTATTGATATTTTAAATCAATTTAAAAAGTATTTTCAATTAACATTTGATATACATATGTATATATATTTTTTATTTATTTTTTTGCTAATTTAAGGTTTTTTAAAAAATTTATCATATATTCGCAGTAAAAAAGGATTTCCTCAATTAGTTTACAGAGGTAAGTTGCAATTTTAAATAATGTAGTCCAACAAATTGTTTTAATAATAGTTTTCTATTTATAAGGGTATCCATTTACAAGACATCGGGTCCGTGAGAATATTATTTATTGGAGATGTGTTCAATTTCATCCTCTAAGGTATAATTTTTTATCTATTTTCATAAGACAAATAAAATATTACTAATAATTAATTACAAACATACTTTTTGGACTAAGTTTGCTTTTTTTCTGACATTCACAACTTACTTCCTACTCTAATTCTACTCTTTTAATATGAGTTTAATTTTTAATTGTTGCTCGGTAATATAAATACATATGGAAAGTTCTGAACTGCGTCTTAAAACGTAAAAGTCATAAATGCATGAATTCATTATTCTGAGACGATGTTCGCTTTAATTTAATTTAAAATAGTTAGTTAATAATTATAGTTAATAAATTTTAAAATTAAATAGAATTTAATTTTTTAGATGCAGTGCTCGAATGCGTACAGAAGGAGAAACAATGATTGTTGTACAAGATTTACATAATCATGAAATTATTCAAAATCGAAGAAAAAAAGGAACATTAAAACCAATTTATGAAGCAAGACGTCGTTTAAACAATGACAAAAAAAAATAATATTAAAAATTACTGAATATTAACAAATAATTTACCAATTTTTCTATACTTCGGAGAGTTTTTGAAACCTGATTTTTGAATGAAGAAATTCAATTAATTATTTAAAAAAAATGAATATGTTATTTTTAAAAATAAATTTTATCAATTAAATAAAATTGTTTTATATAATTTAATTAATTTGATTTTTGACCATTACTGAAAACAGAAATAAGAATATTAAACAATTAATTTTTTTAAATTATATATACATTATTATGTAATAATTAACATATTTAAATCGAACAAAAATGTTTTATTTTAATTCATTTTATTTTTTTTAAATTTTTTCATTTACACAAAATAAATATTTGTTAATTATGTATTTTAGGTACATTTTATGCTAAACTATTTTATCAAAAAATTGATAATCCATCTTATTCATATAATTGTAAAGGCCATTTACTATATGAAAATAATATATTTGTATGTCAGTCACGTTTTGGAGCAAATAATATTGTAAAATGGAAATGTAAAAACTATAATAAAACTAAATGTGAATCGAATATACGAACAGTTGGAAAATATGAATTTTATATAAGAGGAGTACATAATCATGTAGATACATTAAAAGGATTAATCAAAATCGATCCAATTATTTATGAAGATAACGAATAAAATAATACTTAACGATATACGCATCTAATTAAGTATTATAATTAATTATACATAGAAAATTAAATGTTATTTTAAAATATACTTTTTTTACAATAATTTTTTTTATTCTTTTATTTATTTCTAGTATGTACCTACGAATAAAAATATCACATCTTAAATTTAAAATCATTCTGAATATTTTCAGCATTACTGCCAAGAGCCAAGAAGAACTATCTACTAAAAAGTAGCAGATATCTTGTGCATGTACCTACGTATATTCTTAAGTCGGTCTAAATAAATGATTATTGTGTGCTATGTCAGATATGTGATTCTTCCCGTTTTGTAGTATTTCAATATAAAATTTTCTATCTGTTCTATAATATTTTCGTCTTATTGGTCTTCTGTGAATATGTTTTGCAAATATGTACTCTTTGATGAAGTTAAAATCAGTTTTTTTTTTCGTGTCACGCGTAACATTATATTGATGCAATTAGTGCCATACGTTTTGTATATATTTTCAATGATATTTATTATGACTTACGGTGGTGGTTTTATTGCACCTGTAATGAAATCGTGTTGTATCAGCGTTAAAGTTTTTATGGGCTTTGTCTTCTCCAATGCAGTCCACTCGAATATCGACCCATACATAACTATTGATAGTTGTAAACCGTATTTTTTTCCAATTGTACAATATGATCTTAGCGCTTTATTTTCCCTTTCTTATAAATGATTATGCATTATCATTCCCGTTATATAAAATAAGAATTTTATTGAAATATTTAATTGCTAAATTTTTAATAAATTTTATTTATAAAAAAAAAATATTTTAGCTTTTATTTATTTACTTTCTATATTCAATGATAGTACCTATATATATAATATATGTATGTATATATTTTTTTACTTTGATTTATTGAAATTAATAAAAAAATTAATTATTTATTCATATTTAATTAAATTAAATAAAACACTTGTTATTGTTTCACACAATTTTATTTATTATGAAAAAAACTATTACGATAGTATATTATTATGTTGAAAATAAATTTTGTCTTTTATCATTTATGTTTTTAGATTATCGAAAAGAACTATTTCGTAAAGAAGTCTTAGAATCCATATTAACAAAAAAATTAAATGAAAAAAAATTAAATTTAAATAAAAATTTAATTTTGGCACAAAGAACACAACCATTATTTCCAAATATTAAACCAATTCTTTTGGGTGTAAAAATTAAAGAAACTTATGTTGAAATAATAGCTGAAAATGGACATGCATTAACAAATGTTCAAATAAAAAGTGGTTATTGTGTTGAATGTTTAAAAAGAACCACTGGTTTAAAAAGAACTCGCGTTAAAACATTTTGTGATCAGTGTCCTAATGGTGAATGGATTTGTGAAAGTTGTTTCATCAATCTACATAGTATTTAAGATTTATTTACATATTGATGATGTACTTATTCAAAATATTAATTTTTATATTACATTATATTTGATTAAATAAAAAAAAAAACGCATAAATGTATATTAAAACACATATAAAGTTAAAAAGTTTTAAATTATTTATTATTTTCAGATGTTTTTCATTTACTATATTATTTCTTAAACTTTTTTTTAATTATTTAACCATTTAGCATAATTTCTTCTTTTTATTTTTCTTTTATTATAGATGAATCAGAAGTAGAAAAAAAATCAAGAACCCGTTCAATAACAATATCAGAATATAAATATAAGCCAAGAGGTCATAAAATTAAAGAGAATATTACAAAAATATCTGATTTTATGAAACCAGAAGATGTTATAATGGAAGATAATAAAGGACATAGATTAGTTGCAATAAGAAAAGCTCGTTTACTTGGTTATTGTGTTGTTTGTTTACAAAATAAACAAAATGGAAATACTAATCATATTGAAAAAGTTATTACATATTGTTCATCATGTCCTGGTGGTAATTGGATATGCATTGCATGCTTTCATACCACACATATGAGTCAAAAAATAACTTAAAAATATAATTGTGAATAAAAATTTGGAGTATAAATTAACTTTATTTTATATTTTTTGTTGTAATAAATTTTGATTTTTTTTTTAAATAAAAAATATTGTTTTATTTTTTTAATAGGTCAGAATATTTTAAAACGTTTCAAGTAGAAAAAAAAACAAATAATTATGTAATTTAAAAATTGATTTGATTAGAGCGGAGAGGATAAATATAAATCCTTATTTAATGAAATTATGTTTGAAATCGACAATCGGATAACTTCTTTTATATATGCATAGACAACATACATATATATATATATATATATATATATATATATACTTATCCATGTACATTTTAATTTCCTTTAATAAGTAATTTATGGCAAACTTTTTATTTATTTTTTTTAGTATTTTTAAAATATACATAAATGTACCTACATGTATACTTATATATTACAAAAATATATTATACCGCATAATAGATAAAGATGGAAATCAACTAGATGTGGAATTGATTGCTTGCAATAAGTCAACATGATGTTGTAAAAACAATGTTATATTGAGACATGAAAAAAAATTAAAAGAACAATCGCTACAGTTGAAGCAACTAGCAAAAATTTTAAAAAAAATTAAAAGAATCCTTGTTTTCAGAAGAATGTGATGATTAAAATTCCATTTAAATTTCCAATTAAGGATGAATTTGATTTAGAAGACTTGGAATCATATTTGATAAATAATCAAAATAAAATTAAATTTGTAAGAATTAAATTAAGAATTAAAAACTTAGGCGCTTAGGCAATATAATATATCATAAAATATACTATATATTATATAAATAATAAATAATAATACGCATATATTTAGATACTATGTAATAATTATTGTCTTGTATGTTTATGTAAGAAATTTCTTGTCTCAATACCGGTATCAAATCAATATAAAAAAAATTTGTTTTTTTGTTTCATTTGAAAGAAAAAAAGTAGGGTAAGCTCGGGTATTGTGGTATACCCATTTAATTTTAGGTAATAATTTCGAAATGAGACCTTATTTAATGCTTAGAAACTGCTTTTATTGTTTGTGCAATTCTTCTTCATTAAGTTTAAATAAAATTAATTTAAATTAAATAGCTATAATTATTGATTAAGAATATTATATAGTCATATAGGGATAGACATTTTGAACTAAATTTACGGTCCTTTTTGATTGAGAAATTTGCGGATTCTATTGAATGCATTAGTGAGTCTCTTAATTTATAAAATTTTATATTTTTAAAATATTTTTTGAATTTTTTTTAATTATGTATTTGAAATTTTCAATATTATAGCAATATGAATATTAAAATTTGAAGTGCATAATTATAAAATATATATTATGTATGTATATATATAAATAAAAAATTAAAAATATAAAGTCTTATAAATTCGCAATTTAAAAAAAAAAAGACCGTGAATTTAATCTAAAAATGTTTTATTTTAAAATGCCTATTTTAATCAATACTATAATTAAAAGTTCAAAATAATTCAAAAATGGCCGGTTCGAAAAATTGGAGGGTATGTACGATACAAAAGAGGGTTTTTGATAGATTGTATCTGCAACTTAATAAAAATAAAGTATAAATACAGGCTAATGTAGAATAGTGTACCACCCTTTCAGTATATCATTTTACCCGATAAGGTAAAAGCGAAAATAAAAACATTAACTCACATAAAAATATTTAAATTTATTAAATTATTGACAAAACCGAAAAAATGCTTTACAAATCCAATGATAACTCTGTACTGTGCAAACTGCAAATGCAAACATTTATAATTCAACACAAATAGATCAACCACACGCAGGGACTGTGACAGTACAACACAAAAATTCATATTCTCATTCTCATACTTATTAATTCAATACTAGTGAGAGAACTGTAAAATTGTACACGATCAACAATAATAATCTTTTTTTTTACACAAAATCAAATCAAATCCTCATGAAGAAAATATTAAAATTAATAATTTCATTAGGAAGATAAAGATACTATGTATATATGTATATCACATTACCTGATTACCACAAAACAATACGTCAATACCTCACACACTCTACACTGTTTCTATTATCGTAAGAGGTATAATAAACATGAAACATTAAATAATAAACCATAAACATAGTCTTCAGTAAAGTCCTTAAATGCTCAAGTAAATTTTTTGCAAAGTGCATTCCAAGAACTGAATTCAATAAAAATAATTAAATTAATTTTAGAAAAAATGGATAATATCAGTTAATGGTTTAGAACGTTCATTAGAAACATTTATGAAATATTTCATTGACTGCAAATTAGCATCTCAATATAATTTAACTGGAAAAAGGGGCAAAAAAGCTTTCGTTAATTTTTCCTGCATTAATGATTGTATTTTGGGTAAGTGTGAATTTATTTTGGTATTTATTTATTTTATTAATTATTAAAAATTTATAGCTTGCTTTACAAACTAAGATAGTAGCAAAAAAGAATTTGATGAAAAATTGGAATTATCATTTAAAGCAGAGAAAAACAAAAATAATAAAAATAAATGGTTTGAAAAAAAAAATACTAAAAAATAAAATTCAGATGTTGGATGGTGTAGCGTGCTACTAAATAAAAAACAAAACTAAATAAAAGCATGCAAATTTCTTTTCAAAAAATATAGCTCATATTTTTTTTTCATTATTTGTTAAGTTAGACAATTAACACCATCCGTGGCGGTAAGCGCTCAGTTAAGGTTGGATAACAATTTGAAAAACAAACCGAATTCTTTTTTATGGTAAAATAATTTTTTTTCTATAAAGTTTTTTTTTTAAATCTCTTAAATGATTATGTTCATTACATAATACTTCTAAAATACCATTTGGTTTAACTCTAATTCTAGCACGACATCTAGTTAAACTTTTTTTTATACATATCCATTTGGTACCAAGACTGTTCACCGTTGCCACACAATATTCAAAATCATTAAACATTAAAATAATGCCATCACGTTGACCAGTTGCAAAATAATAATCTGAAATTAGAATTATAAAACAAATTTCATTATTAGAAAAGAATTAACGATTTGATCATGAGAATTTTGATAAAAGTTAACAAAACAGTACATTGAATATTATATTAATTTCAAATACAATTATTTAAATTATTGAAATATAAGAACATTTTTTTTAGATTCCTCCAAATCAACTGGTCGTTGGTTACTTTTAAAGGAGAAGATAGCCAGGGTAATCCATAGTTTTCACAAAGTAATCAGTTGTAGCCTATTAAGCCCCTGTAATACACACTGAACTATTACCTATTTCTGAAGCAAGCCCTTAGCTATTATAAATATATTCATGTCAAGGTATCTTCTCGATATCCCTTTATTGTCAAACATATATTTTTCTAATCACCTCAGTCTTTCTCTTCCTAGGTTTCTAGAACAAATGCAGTGATATGCAATATGCTTAATGTCACCCTGAGTATCAATACTCCCACAGATTCAACAGTAATCATCAATATTAACAAGGTCCAGACGCTCGTGCTTATTAAACAAACATTGACATGCCAGTCAGTACAACCCAATATTGTTCCTTCCTATTAAGGAGAAACAATTTCGTAGTTCTAACTTTATTAATTTTCGGTTCCCGGTAAAATTTACACGATTATGTCTGACACTAAAAAGAGTTTACTTGCTTTCTAGTATCAATATTATTATAAATCAATTGGGACTGTAGAATAAGGAGGTTCAATTGTTATGTGATTTATCATGAAGCATAAAATGAAATTATAATAATATTTTTTTTGTCCAAAATAACTTTAAATAAAATTATTTGTTCAAATGGTTCAAATAAACAAACATGAAAAATAAAAATTACAACACTTTAATTCAATGTAATCCAATCGTTTTGATTTGTATAAAATGAATATATTTGATTTACGGTTTTGATCATAGACGGTAATACGACAAAATCCGTTTTCTTAAAATCCATAATTTTTTAAAATTCCCTAAAGTCAAATGAGACAAAATCCTATTTTAAAATTCAAATGGATGAAATCCAAATACCTATAATCCCTATGACATAAATCTGAAATATTTTTAGGTTTTAACTTATTTTTTTACTGAACGCGTATCTAAATATAAATATTTATGTAAAAATAATAAACTTAGACTGGAATTAAATATCGAGAAAACCAAAGCAATGAGGACAAACAACAGTGATAGTGAGCCAATAACAGTGAGTGGACAACAGATAGAATACATAGAAGAATTCAACTACCTGGGAAGCATCATAACATCAAGAGGTGGTACAACAGAAGATGTCAACAGCCGTATAAATAAGGCAAGAAGAACATTTGGCAGCCTAATGAAGATATGGCGGAGTAACCAAATATCGAGAACAACAAAGCTAACAATATTCAGAGCATGTGTTAAGTCAACATTAATATATGGCAGTGAAACATGGCTCATTTCGGTCAGAATCAAACAGAAGCTACAAGTATTCATCAACAAGTGCTTAAGAATTATATGCAGAATATTCTGGCCGGCAAAAATTAGCAACGAGGATTTATGGATGAAAACTGGAGAAGAACCGATCAACAGACAGATAAATAGGAAAAAATGTAAATGGATAGTTCATACACAGGAAATCAGAAAGTGATATAGCAAGAAGAGCTGTAGAGTGGAATCCACAAGGACAAAGGAGACCCGGCAGACCATACAACACATGGAGACGCACAATTGATGAAGAATTAACAATCAACAATTATACCTGGGACGATATTAAGGAAGCAGTACTAAACAGAGAGGAATGGAGGTTCACTATCGAAACCCTATGCTCCCACGAGGAAGAGTACTTCGAAAAAATAACTGATTATTTAAATTTAATTGCATATTGAACTTTATTTTCTAATTTAATTTATTTTTATTTATTTTTCCATGGATTAAACTGATGTGTTTTTACTTTAATATGTTATTTATTTAGTTATTTTGCAAATGCAAGGACTTAGTATTTATTTTTTTAAATTTCATTTAGAAAATAAACTGACAAGGAAATCTCATGAATACCCACATACATGTGCCTTTTATTCTTATACAAACTAATGAAATAAGAACTTTTTAAAATCCCTAATATATATTAACATTAAATTATTTAGTTTTAAGTCATAAGAGTTATAAAGCTTTTTTTTTTATATGTTTGTTTTTTACTAAAACCTTCCCGTAAAATAGGGTTTCAAGAAATGAGTGCGATGGTTCGGGGTCCCTGACTTTAAAAATAAAATATTTTTTTTTTATATATTTTTTACTGAATTTGCGTTTTATTTCTTACAATGGCGTTAATATTAGGGATTTTTTAGGGGTTTTAGACGTTTGGAATTTGGCATTCGTTAATTTGGATTTTGTCCCATTTGGATATTGGTTATTTGGATTAGGGATTTTTACTTTAGGGATTTCATATGCAGTTTTTTTTTTAAATAATTAGCAATTAAATTTTATCTATTTTTTATATTTATTGTTTTTTTTTCTTTTATATATTTATTTTAAAATTTAAATTTCCAAAAAAAAAGTACAACTATTTTTTTACAGTCATTTCTGTATTTAGAAAACTTTTTTCAGAAAAATATTTTTTTAAAAATGAAAGTAAATTAAAATTTTATATCCGTATTTTTCGTGAAAGGTAAAAAATTATAAAAATTGACATAAATTATTGAAAAATACCTAATTATGTACATAAATCATTAATGTAGAGAACACAGCACAGTGCTGGTTTCTATTTCGATAATAATAATGTGAGTTGTTAGTTTATTTATTTGAAAATTGCTGTTATATTAATTAATTAATTAATTCTAGTGATAATATTCAAAATATATATTGTTTATATGAGATAAAATTGAACAAATTTTATAATTACTTAATTTTTTATTTTATAAATATGTATGTATATGTTAAATTTAAAATCTTATTAACATTCCTTTAACTTTAATATTTCAAAAATATTTTTTTTATTCTTTTTTAGAAAAATAAAAAAATTTAAATTTATTATATTCAAATATTTTTCCAAAAAAAAAATATTTTTTTATCCAAAAAATTTTTTTATAAATTTGAGGTGATGTGCGTTTAATGATCCGAAAAATACGGAATTATTTTTTTTAATCTTTGATAATTTATTTCTCAGTTACCCATACATTTACTTGTTTTATTTCTAAACTTGAATCTAATTTAATTTTTTTCGCACGTTTTTTTCTTTTAACAATTTCTTCATGTGTATGATAACGATTTAACGGTGTTACAGCGTCATTAATCGTATAAACACGTGAACGACATTTTTGATTCCACCATTGATTACAACGCCAATATTTTTTTTCTTCTCCACTTGCTAATTTTAAGATTTTTTCAAAAATAAATGGTTGACCACCATATATTAATTGTATTTTATTTCTTGATGTTTTTGCATATACCGCAATATCCTCTCCTATATTAAAAAAAAAAAAAAAAAATGGGGAAATTAGTAAATTTGATTAGTAAATATTTTTTTTTTTTTAATATGAAGAATATAAATTTCAATGTAGTTAAATAGTTAAAACTTAATCAAAAAAATATATATATATTAATTAAATTAAAAGTTTCTATTTATTTTGTTAATTAAATTGTGTTTTTTTGTTTTACATACATTTTATTATAACACAGTAATAATTTTGTATAAATACATAATATTCAATTTAGTATATGTAGATATGACTGACAATAAAGATTTAAATAAATCTAATAATATTATTACAACTTTACTATTTATTCATTAGGTTTTATGACGACTGATTATTTTAATTATTTTGTTCGTTTTCGAGAAGCTTTTATTGATAGAACTATTAATTTTCCATTTTTATTAAACTTAATTTTAATGAAATTTAATTTAAATTTTAATATTATTTATACATATTTTTATTTCAAATTATAAATACTTTTTAAACTTTTTTAACATTCTTTTTGATGGCGAATGGTTATGGTCTGGATTTGTTACAATTATTTTATATAAATTATTATCATTATTATTTGAATTATTTTTAATTGTTGTTATTCTGGCACGACATGGTGTATTACCAGCTTTGCGTGATCTACAATTCCAATATATACGATTTTCAACAGCATTATTTATTGAAAATGTAAAACCATCAAACACTAATAATTTTTTACCACGTTGACCTTGTATAAAACATAATTCCTGTTCCTCTAAAATTAATTCTTTTTTTGTTGATGTTGATGCTATGTCTATTTTTCTTTTTTTTATATTTTTAAATTGTTTTGATACTTTTATTGTTTTAAAATTTGAATTTTCTGTTTCAAGGGCTGACAAAACTATTTTGTAAAAATGTGGCACTAAAAAATAAAAAAAAAAAATAAAAAAAATAAAAAAATGGTTAAATGAAATTTTTTTTTTTCAATAATTAAATTTATAAAATTTACTTTTTAAGCACATTTTAAATCAAGTATTGATTCATCAATAAAAACAAGTCATTTCTTAATGATATCGTTAGAGATCAATTTTTATAAAAACTAAATTTTATACTATTATAATCATTTATATTTATTAGTTTTTTTTTTTTTATATATTTCAAATTATACATACATATATAAAAATATAAAAAATAAAATTATTAAATTATATATTCAAATATAATATTACGTAACAATAATAATACCTTTCCTTTTTCTTGTATTTTAAAATCACATATTGGTACATGTGTATGAATCCCATGTGTCTCACGAACAGTCATTTTACCACAACGAAATTCTGTAACAACACGTGCCCTACATTTAGCCCTATGATACATTGAGCATTTCCAATCTCTAGGTTTAGATGATTTCGGACCACCATATTTACCATTTGGTGTAAATGTATTTTCTTTATAAAGTAAAAGTTTTGTTCCACGTCGTGATAACGTATAGAAGAGACCATTAATATATTGAACTGAAAAAAAAAAAAGTCCGAGCCTGAATTTAAATTTTACATAATAAGAAAAATTTTAATATTTCTGTTAAATTTAACATTTGTGGTGTTTTAAATTTAAAATAAAATCAATCTATTTAAAAAAGTATTAAATCAAAATTATTTTACATGGAAAACTAACCGTGTATTAATATAAATTTTATAAATAAATAACACTTTTTTTTTTACAAGTGTTGAAGAAATTTTGTCATTAAAAATAATATTTAAAATTATTAGTATAAATAAATATTTTTATATATTAATTTAAAATAAATATTTGAATGTTTTTTGAGATTTATTGTTAAATTAAATGTGAATATAAAACTATTTTATTTCTATATTAGTCACAATCGCAAACAGTATGATTTTTAGTAATTTTTAATTTTTTATCATCTTTTTTCATTATTGCCCTTGCTCTACATCCCGTACGATAACGACTACATTTGAAATAAAACGTTGAAACTGATTGAGATCCAATTATAAAACGATGTTGTCTTGATTCCAAACATTTTAATTTTTCATCTAAAACAAATAAAATAAAAATAGAAAATCAACATAAATAGCATTAGAAAAATGTATTTAACAAGCATACCTTTAATGTATACTGGATACATATTATATTATTATATTGTACACTATAAAAATATATTATTTTTTGTAAATATTACTTGAAATTAATATTTCAGACAAAATTTGTTTTAATAAGTCCTCATACAATTTTTTTCAATTATTTATTAGATAACATAATATATGTGTACAACAAAAATAGATAAATAAAATTGTTGTTTGAAATAAAACATACAGTTAAAGTAATCATTTACATACATATTATTTAGGAAATAACTAAAAAATAATGAATAATTAGGAATTTTGGAAATTATTTTTTTTTTTGTTTTTATATATTTTTAAATTTTTTTAATGATTATGTCCTATTTTATTCAATTTAATTGCTTTATTATTTGTAATACAACGACCATTACATTTCTGTTGAATACATTTCCAATTGATTGTTGTTCCAAAATTTGCTTCTTTACGATAGATTTCATTATTGAATTTTAAATGTTTTTTTCCCTTTTCAACTGTTGTTATTTCAAAATATAAATTGTGATGCCAAATACCAGGAATAATTTCTGCACGTGTAGTTAGTTTCTTATTTTCTATGAAAATTATTAAATTTTTATTAAAATACATATATTTACAATATTAAACGTTAATAATATTTACATAAATCAAACAAATAAATACATCTATGTAAACCATAGTAAAATAATTATACACATGTGTAAAACAAATTTATTAAAAATTCATACAGTTTGCTTATACAGTCTATATTTTCAAATTTATTTATTTTATTAAGAAAATATTTGCTTAATTTCTGGTAAACTGTGAAGACCTAGCGAGGAGTCGCATTTCTTCGTTTACTGGCAACGGTCTATGATTATGTAATTTTTGACTTAATTTTATAGTATTATCACCAGCTGTAACACATCTTGCTGGGCATCTTAATGATGAATTACTATTTTTATTGCACACCCAATTAATTGTACTATTATACTTTCGCTCAGCAGTATATAGATATCCATCAAAAATTAAATTAAGCCCACCACGTCTATTTGGCACAAATTCATATTTAGTTTCTATCCATACACCAAGACGAACTAAAAAAAAAAAAAATATCAATTAAAATTTTTATGTAATACTTACTACCTATATGAAAATATATTTTTGAAATTGAAACACATAATTTAAAATATGTTATTAAAAAAATTAAAACATTTTCTTTAATTTTTTTTTTCTATTTAAAAATATATTTCGGTAAATATTATGAACGAATCAAAACAAAAATATTTATATATTATGTGACCAAATTTTATAATTTGATTACTTATATTCAATAAACATTAATTACTTTACAAAGAAACACACTAATGTTATTTTAATGGTTACCGAGATTAGTTTTTAATATTATTCTGTTTACATTGTATGAGGTCTTTAACATTGAATTGCCGTTGAAAACATTATCGCTAGTTGTTCCAATTTAAATTTTATTTCTGTTTACTTGATAAAATAAATTAGACTTTTTAGTCATGATTATGATTACCACGAATTGATTTAATTCTTTTATTATCAACTATAACAACTCTGGATGTGCATTTAATAAATTTTTTTCTAGCTTTTGTGCATTCCCAATAGGCTGAACCATTTTTCTTCCGATTTAACGTATATGCTTGATTGTTTAAATATAACACAGGTTTACCTCGAGCACTTTTTAATATTTGGAATGGATAGTATGCTAAAATAGAATTAATTTAAGAAAACATTATATTTAATCATATTTTTGATATTCTATTCTAAATAAGTAAGATACCTAAAATAAAACAGGTAAAATAAAAGCTATTTGGTTTAATCTCTAGCATTTATTAAATAGATGTTTGTACATTGGTTTTTTAAGAAAATACTGACAACTCACATTTTTTTAATTTAATTTTTTAATTATAAATTTATCTAGTTTTTTTTTATAGTTCGTTCTAATATAGTCCTTACCTTTACCTCTGATCTAGCTATGTATTATATCGCCAGCTTATTTGTTATTTTGTAATTTGCGATATTTCCAAAATCATTTGATTAACGAAGCATTATAAATTTCCATTTTCTTAATATATTGACATATATATTGTGCATAAGGACTATACTTATTATGATAACTAAAAGACATCACGTCGATATAATAACCAAAAGACAATAGATCCTTATACTATTTGTAAAAATCTTCCATAAATACATCTAAAAAAAAATGATAAAATTCGGCGTTGCTTTTAAATAATGATAAAGTAGACAAATTCTTATATTTGTTGAATAAGAAACACTATAATATAATCAATAAATTTTAACTTAATAATAGTATTTTAAACAAATATTTTTGTGATAAATTATAATTTTAGTAATAATTCGAAATTATTTTATTTAAATAAAGCTTTTCAATATTTTTAATTTTGTATTTGCATTGAATCAAGTATGTTTGTAAATATATAATTGATCACCAAAAAATTAGTTCTTTTAATATCTTCATAAACCAATCTATTTGAATTCTTTTTTTTCAAAAATTTAAATTAATATTACTTTTTTGTAATTTCAAATAAAATACCAAAAAAAAAAACTAATAAATTTAGCAAAATAAAAAACAATTGACAATTTCAAAGATTTACACCACGCTACTTTTGACTAATGGCTGAGTATTCAAGCAGCAATGATTCAAGTAATCTATTACAAATTTCAAAAAAGGTGAAAAAAAAGCAAAGCTAAACTTGTGTTAAAATTTTATTTTTGTTTGAAGGTTATTTGTCGTTCATAAAAAAAATTTAAATTAAAAAAGAATTAAAGTTAAATGAAATTAGCTACTGTATTAATAATTAAATTTCATAAATAAAATTTTGCAAAATTTATGACCACTAGATGTCTCATTCACCATATATGTACATGTTTCAAATGTCATCATATAAAAAATATACAATGGCGATTGGCGACAGCAAAATGTCAATATTATTACTCTACCTTAATTTTTAACTTAAAGTGCGATTTGTGATAGCTAAAACTAATATACATATTATAAATAAAATTTATGCGATTAAAAAAAACAATAGAATACTTTGTTTTATGCTAAATTAATGATATATTTATTCAGCTAAATTATTAGTCAAGTTAATTCGAGTATTTTATACCACATTTATGTTTACTTGGAAAAAATAATAAAATTGATTCAATGAAAAATAACTTTTAAATTATTCAATTACAATGAAAGAGGAATGGAACATTCTTTGTACACCAGAGTGCGAACTTACACCGGAAGAACAAAATAATCTTTATATTGCTATAGATAATTGTACTATTGGAGATTTACAATGGAAGTGCCCAGGTAGAAGATCTCCTTCGCCGCTTAATAAACATAAAGAACAAAAACCTGAAAAAAACGTTCAAAAAGAGCCTCAAGTTAAAAACGATTTTGATTTTATGGATGATGTTACATTGCCTACCATGAGAGTGCGAAGTCATAACTCAACAAAAGGATCAAATGTTAAAAAAAAAGCAAATTTTGCTGGGGTTTTAGAATCTTTGAAAAAGCAAATGCAGAATCAATAGTAATGTTATATAAATCAAGTAAGAAAAATAAAAAATTAAGATAATTTATGTATTAACTTTAGGAAACAAATATATTTATCGATTTATATTTTAATGAATAAAAATTTTATATGAATAATCAAATTTTATTTTAAATAATATGTCCTTTTACTATTATGTATTCAAGCCTTTGAACATTAAACATTATAAAGTATATTTTGAATATAAGAAAAACTATATTACACATTGTAAATAATTTTTTTAACGTTTTTGTTTTTTATTTCAGCAATTGGATAATTTATTTGTATGCAAAATCAAAAATGAAATATTAAATAAATTTTAGTCTTAGTTCTATATTGTTTCATTTTGTATTATACATGAAAAAATATGTTAACCATAGTTTTAATTAAACAAAACTTTTAATAAACATGAATAAAAACATTTTTTTTGTCTTTTCATTTCAAAATTTTTAAATTAATATACATATTTAGATATTTAAAATAATTTTTAACTAACAATTTATTAAAATTTCATTTTTATTTGTAGGATTAAAAGTTTCAAGGAAAAAAGCATCAGAAAGTAGGATAAAATGTGAATCGAAAACAACGAAATTTTGTACTTTAGTTTCTGTTAAGAATGTTGAAATGAAACTTGAAAAGGTTTCTCGTCATTCCCCGTCTGCAAAAAAACTACAAGACAATGTAGATCTTATCAAAAAAATTGAAGGAGTTCCTTCAAATGAAACAAAGTTTGAACAATTAGATATGAAATCTCAAAAACGACAACAAAATATACAAAAACAACCGCCAAAAAAGCAAAGATCAAAGACGACCAGTTCAGTAACTCAATTACAAGACACATTACAACATGAAAATCTAAAGGAATCAATTTCTCAACAATACACTATTGTTAATCTTTCCTCTGACAATGAAAATCAACATATTGTTACACCTTCGACATTTTATAGAAGTGAACTAGAACAATTAAATATAATTAAAAGTCCAAAAAATCCGCAAATTCCTGTATCACCCAAAATTTCACTTGGAAAAGATACACCCACGAAGAGTTTAATAAAACCAAGTCAAAGTAAACTTCAAACATCTTCAAGTAAACTTTTAGTAAGTCAAGTAAAACAACCACAAATAATAGTTAAAATTGGGGATCAACAACAAAGAAATGAAATTGTTGAAAGTGGAAAATTACAATCACAAAAACAACAAAAAATTGAAACTGTTGGAAGTAAGCAAACACCAATACAACAACCAATTTATGAAATTGATTTAATTCCCTTACATAGTGGTGAGTAAAACTTTACAATATTCAAATTCTGTGAAATTATAAAATGCTTCTTTTTCTTATTTCTAGGTTCAAAATTACTTATATCTAAAACAGCTATTAGTACTATATTTACCCCAAATGTTAAAAACTATACAACTAGACTTATTAATCATTTATTAAAAGAAGATGGTTTAATAATATGTGAATTGGAGAATATTCGTTCAATTATTAGTAAGATTTAATTTTAATTTCTTAAATTATAATAATTTAATAATATATTAATTTATTATAGCTCATGTTACTCAAGTTTTTAATAGACGTGGAAATCCAGTAACTGAATCAGATGTGGAAAAATATGTTATGGGAAAACTACAAAAATCTGTAGCTTCTATTAAAAAATAATTCTTTTATTTTATTTTTATCAAAAATGGTTTTAAATAAAAATACTATTTGTTTCATTTTTAAAATAACTCAAATTTTAATGTAAATTAATATAATTATTTTAAATATTTATAAAAAATTAATATTGATAATAAAGAAATGTGAATTTAACACAAAATTAAGTATAAAAATTTTATATGTAATTTACAAAAATAAAATTGTAAGTTTCAATAATTTTGAAAGAAATTTAAAAAAAAATCTAGCAAATTAATAAATTCATTCTATTTAAATTTAAATAAATTTTTAATTATTTCTTTTCAGATTCTTTGGATATTCTTACACAAAAATACAAATCAAATGATTTAATACCATTGCATGCAGGCAGTTCAGTTTTAGTTAATAAAAATGATTTAATTTGTATATCACATAAAAGTTTAAATGATCCAGCTCAATATACATGTGAGTTTTAATTTTAAACATTAATAAATAATATGTATCATTAATATTAAAACAAAAATTAAATAATTTAATAATATTATATTATAGCGAAATTAACTCAATTGATTTTTGGCGAAGAGGTTTTATTTGAATGTGCAAAAAAACCACCAAAATTAAGATTTGAAAGCTTAGATCAGGATTGTGTACAATCAATTATTTGTAAGTAAACACTTAAAATATTGTTTTTAATTAAATTTAGATCCTAACATTTTTTTTTTATTTTGAATTTAGATCATATTGTCAAAGTATTTACACATCGGGGAGCAAATGTTACAGAAGAAATAATAACATCCTATATTGAGGATAGACTTGATCAAATTGCTAAAACAATGATATTAAGTTAAAATCAGAAATTGAAATTAATTTATAAAATAAATAAAAAATATTATATATATTTTTTTAATTTTTTTTTTTTTTGTAATTTCTTAAGAAAATAATGTAAGATATTTAAATAAATGCCATTCAAATTTTTAATCCCATTGTTTATTATTTTTTTATTAATGCATACATATAAAAAAAAAATATGTTCATAATTCGAAAAATTGTATGATCTTATTTAATGTTAGTTCATGACTTTCTTTTAGATGTAAAAACTGAAATTGGAACAAAAACTTTAATAAGCAGTAATAATTTGGGTTCAGTATTACAATACTCAACAACACAACGAGGACGCACTATGTTAATATATGATGGTTATAAATATGTTGAAAATCGTCAAAGTCAAAAAAATATATTTTGGAGATGTTCTCGTTATGTAAGATTTGGATGCAGGTTAGATCTTTATTAAAATACTTTTTTAAAAATATATATTCAATTTGTATTTTTTATTTTGTAATAGAGCAACAGTAGTTACATCAAAAGAAGGTGAAGACATTACAATTAGAATAGCGGGTCAACCACATACCCATGATAAAGAATTAAAATGTGAATCAATATTAAGCGATGAAATTTTTAGCATAATAAATGAAAAAGATGAATCATATTTATAAATATTTTAATTTTGACTTTTTATTTAAGAAAAACTGAATAACTTTTTTTTAAATGGAATGTTTATTTATTATTAATATTCGTAAGAGTAGGTAAATATGAATTGAATATATAAAATGTTATTTAAAATTTTAACTCTAAATATATATATGTATGTACATATATATATATTATTCTTTTTCAAATTTTGAATGTGAGTTGAAAATTCGAATTTTGAAAACTCAAACGTTTCTTTTTTTTTATACATACATTATCTAAAATAGTGTTTTTTTTTTTATTAAAAATAAAATTTATTTGATTTTATTAAAATATCGATTTTTAAATAAATTTAATACCATTTTGTTTGCTTCATTTTTGAAAATAAAAAATCATTAAATTAAAAAACAAGAAATTGGAACAATCCAATGCTTTGTATTTATTTTATTTATATTTAAATAATTTTTTATAGTTTTGCTCTATATTTCATAAGTATTAAAATATAAGAAACATAAAATAATAATTTTTTTAGATTTCAATAATGTAAAGTTAATTTTCCAAGTATGTATAAAATTGAAAAATTTAAAACATCCATTTTAGGATCTCATTTAAAATTTTTAAAATTATTCACTAAAACAATTATGTAAACAATTAAATGTTCATATCAATATAAATTTAATTAGAATTATGTTAGCTTTAATTTATATTTAACTATCAATTGTAATACAAACAAGAAAACATTTATATGAAACATTTTGATCATTTAAAGATTTTTGAATTATTATAAAACTGTTGAAAATCAAATTACAATGGAAATCTTTAAAAAATGACAACTTTACTAACTATGAACAGCTTGCCTATTTAAGAAAAATTTTTATTTATATAAAAAAAAAAAAATTTAATCTGCAATAAATAAAAAAATAAAATAGCACTTTTTAGTTTATTCAAGACAAAAATTATTATTGAAATAGAGAATTGAAATTGTTTTATTTTTTATATTTCAAGCTAGAAATTTTTACTATTTTACTGTTGGATTTAAATTAAATAAAACAAAAACATTAAAATAAAAATAATTCAAAATTTTAAGTACAAAACTTAAATTTGTGTTGGAGGAAAAACTAAAATATGATTTAAAGCGGAATTAAAATGATTTGAATACTAAAACTGATTGATATATTGACCAATTGTATAGCATCTAATAATTTTAAAAAAAATTCCTAGTAGAACCTACTTACTACATCTTAAAAATCACTTACATTTGGTTATGTAATGTAATGAATTATAAATAAAATACAAGTTTTTTATACTCAATTAAAAAAATGAGTAAAACAAATCATTTTTAAATTCTCTGCTAGAACTGAGAACAGAATTTTT
The DNA here is from genome assembly GCA_963942445.1 of Argyra leucocephala. NCBI lineage: Eukaryota > Metazoa > Arthropoda > Insecta > Diptera > Dolichopodidae > Argyra > Argyra leucocephala. The sequence goes on along the minus strand of OZ012677.1, from coordinate 32,928,945 downwards.
ATTCAAAATACTTCCGAATCCGATCAGTGAATCATGAGAAAAGATTTTATTTAGTAGAAATTATTTTTCATCATCTCAAATTGACAAAAGAGTATACAAAGAGAATTTAAATTTGTTAAAAATAATATAGAACAGAGTAAACAAATTTCAAATAGAAAGTCTTTAATAAATTGAAATTAATTTCAAAAATAAAAAACTAATTCATAAATGTTTATTATTGATCGGATCTGATTTTAGTAATATTTTGATTATTTAAAATTAAGTTCTGATTTCCCTTTCATTAGTTTTTTTATTTTTTGATAAGCAACATCAACTTTATCTGTTCTTGTAACTAACTCTTAAGTAAAATAAAAAAAATATTAATGAAAGAAACCAGAAATTAATTTTAAATAATAAATTGGTATAAATCAATAGTTTTTTTTTCCTCAGTACGAAAAACAAAATTTTGGTATTAACCATTCATTCATGCAAATATATTTAAAATAAGTTTTATCGTTTTATATTATATAAATTAGAAGAAAATTTGTATTAATATTTTTTTAGTTATAGTTTCTTTTGGATCATATAAGTAAATAGAATTAAAAACAGAAGGTTATAATTAACTGTGCATTTTCAAAATTTCACTAAATTTTTTATAAGCAACTGATCTTTCCTTTTTGGCTTGTGAAACACGATCTATATCTGATGGATGATTATGAACATCTATAAAAAATTAAAATTGAATAGCAAATTTTATTAGTTCAAATTCTTAATAACTTACTATTTGTTATATGTAACTCATTTCCTATTGTTTTTAAACGACTTTTACATTTTGTTCTTCTATTATATACACATTCCCAATATATTTTATTCAATTCTTTTCCTAAATATTTAAAATTTGATCGATATATATAATTATCAATAACTAATAATGTTCCACCTTTTCGACTAAATATAAATAGTTGATCTTCGTCTTTTGACAATAACATACTACGCTTTATTCTTCTGATACCTATTTTTGATTTTTGTTCGTTTGAAAATTATATGAAAATAAATTTTATGAGAATAGTTTAATGAAAAATATTTTATTAAAAATTATTGGGTTATTTAATTACATTTTATACTCTTTACTTTGAATAATTCAAATAAAGATCTTAATCAATTTAATCAACGATTAGAGTATAAAATGTATTTTAATTTATGGTAAAAAATTTATATATAAATAATTTATTTCAAAAATACTCTTAAAATTTCTTTTATTCAAAAATAAAATTAAAATACAATAAATAGTTTTGTTTTTATTTCTAATTGTTATAGATGCGAAATGAAAATAAAAAATTGTTTCAATTGAAGTTAAAAAAATGTATTTTCAATTTTAAATTTACTTACATTAATTCAAACTGTTTTTTTTTTAATGTTTTTAAAATAAGATTGAAAAAATAGAACAAAAGTAAGATAACGTTCAAGTATCTTTGCTAAGTAAATAAACAAGTAAAAAATATTCTTATTAATAAAAAAATAATAAATTAAAAAAAAATGGATTTTAAAATTAACATCTGTTCATTTAAAATAATTATATCTCTAAAAAAAACACGACTGGGTTTTTTTTCAAATTTTTTTCTGAATTCTTGAACTCTTAGAATCGTCATCATTTACATCATACATAGCTTATATTTACTGTTTCATTATTTTTATTAGATGTTTATTTACAATCGCAATATTAGTTGAAGATGTAAGAAAAATATGTAATTTCGACCTAGAAATATCAATTATAATTATTTTTTTCTTTTTTTGTAGAAAAATATAGTTTTAGAGAGAAATGCAAGTAAAATAAAATTTAAAACAAAAAAGGTTAATTAACATCTCTACAAATTTACCAATTTTTATGAGCAACCGTTCCTTTCTTTTTGACTTCCAAAACACGACCTATATGTGCTGAATGATCATGAGCATCTATAAAATAAAAACAAAAATTAAATACCAAATTTTATTAATTAAAATTGGTATTAACTTACTATTATTGTTATAATACATATAATTATTTTGCTATTGTTTTTAAACGGTATTTACACTTTGGTTTTCTATTATACCAATAGCTTTTATTTGATTTTATTTGCCAAGTAATTGAAATTTGATCGATATGTATTATTATAAATAATTATCAATAACTAATAATGTTCCACCTTTTCGACGAAATATAAATAGTTTATCTTCATCTTTTGACAATACTATAAGTATGATACTACGTTTTATTCATTAAGGTGTGAAATTAGTTTTTATATTGTAAATTATGATAATAATATTTTATAATTTTTTAATGAAAAATATTTTATTAAAAGTTATTGGTTCATTTTGATACATTTTATATTCTTACTTTGAATAATTTATACATGGATTTTAATCAACGATTTATTAGAATATAAAATATTATATTTTCCGGTTAATTTTTCTATATAAAACCATTTATTTCAAAAATATGTAATAAAACTAAAACAATGTTAGTTTAGTTTAAAAATAGTTTTTTCTTTTGTTAAACATATGTGCGCAATTACAAATTATCAATTCAGTTTTAGTAAAAATTAAATATATTTTAATATATTTGATTTTTTTAAAATAAGGCATTTTATTTGAGAAAATATTTTTTTTTCCATTTATAATTTAATATAAAAATATTTTATAGCAAATCAAACGTAATTTAAAAATATTAAAACTAGTGATTACATTTTTTTATAATTTTTTTTTATATTATTGTCAAACATACGTTTTTTATTTAATTTGAAAAAAATTGATTTATATTTTTAAAGATATTGCAAATTAAAAATTAATGAATTCACATGCAAAAATTTATTTAACAATATTATTAACAATGCAGAAAATTAATAATCATTTTTTAATTAAAAAATAAAAAAAAAGCCAAAATTTATTTTTACTTTACTAAATCGTTTATTAGTTTTTTCAACATACAGACATGCACTTAAGGAGACCAAAGTTTATTGTCGAAATATCCATATCTGTAGGAAAAAATCAATAAACGATTTAACAATAAAAATATTTGAATAAAAATTTTTGCTACAATCGGAAAAATTTAAATAATTATATAGGTACAAATAAGTATATTTTGTTTTGTTATGCAAGAATTAAATTTTCATTGAATTCTGTTTTTTTTTATAAATTTAAAAGAAATATTCTGAACTCTTAGTAACTATAAGTGTTGTTTTTTTTGTGTGAAACTATAAGTAGACAAACAAAAGTTCCACTCGAAAAAGAAATAGTTGCAGTTAAAGTTAAAAATTTGTATTTTCAGTTTTACTTTACTTATATTGAAAATATGTTCCTTTTTCTAAATATTTTTAAAATAAGATTGGAAGAAATATGTATATAAAGAAAAATAATATAACGTTCAAACACATTATTCATAAAGTAAATTAAAAAATAAGGAATATTCTTATTAATAAAAATTAACTAATTAAAAAAATGGATTTATTAATTAAAATCTGTTCATTTAAAATAATTATTTCTTTAAAAGAACACGACTTAATCTTGCTTTAATTTTTTTCCTGAAGTCTTCAGGACTCATAGAATCATCATCATCATCATTTACATCACAATTTGTTATTATTATTTCATCATTTTTGTTAGATGGTGATGTTATTGATGATGTCAAAGTTATTCTTCTTGATCCTATCGAATTATTTTCAGCTCGAATATTTTTGGTCGTCATTTTTGGAGTAACTTTTTTCGGTACATTCAATATTTTTGGAGCTGGTGAAAGGCTTGATTCTTTTTTAATATAAATTGAAGAATTTGCATCGTTTTTTTTTTGTTCTGGTGAATTTGATGATGGCTTCATTATTAATTTAGATGATGTAGTACTTTTATCAAAGGCTAAATCCAAATGTGAATGTTCCTGATTCAATGCATAGGCTTGTTCTTTATACACAACTACTTTAGCATTACATTGTTCTTGACCATTTGTGTGAATATAACAACATTGATAAATTCTAAGAATTAATAAAGAAATCTTTTAATTATTAGCAAAACTTAGTTCATTAAAAAAGTACTTACGACAAATTATTTCTTTTGAATGAATATTTAAAATGATGTCCATCAAAGGCTAATTTCATTGCACCTTTAGTTGAAGACATAAAAACAACTGGATAACTTCGACCTAGAAAGAACAAATAAATGGTCATTTACTTTGGTTTTCCAATAGAAAATTAAAATTTAGTTTAAAATATAGTTTTTGATGGAAATCTAACCTTGCAAGGCATCTTCAATTTGTTCTTTAAATGTTTTTTTCTTTTTTTGTAGCTTAGACAGTTGAATAAACACTGCAAATCAAAAAAAAAAAAGTGTTACATTTCTTTTATATATATTAAAATATTTAAATAACTTTTAATAAAAAAAAAATGAAACAAAATAAATTAGAGAAAAGTTGTTTATTAAAACTTAATATAAATAATAATTTCGATGGTTAGAAATAATTATAAAATAATTATTTACACTAATTACAAATTTCATAAATGCATCATTATCACGTCACGTTCGCTTATTACGAATCAACAACTAAAATTAATAACGATCAATTTTAATAATTTTCATAAATTTTGTCAAATACCATTATAAATGTAGAACTCTGAAAATAATATAAAAAAAAATTATATATTATTTTACTATAATTTAACTAATTCTTAAAATATTTCATTTACTTACAAGTTCAAGTACCACAAAATTTTGACAACAAAGTGTTTTTCTCAAAAAGTCCATCAAAAGTGCTATCTCGTCAGTAGTTCCTTAGTAATTTTCTTTCTTCATTTTTACATCGTTATTTTATACATGGCTCAACTAAACTAAAAATTTATCAATATTAAATTAATTTTTATAATAAAAAATATATTTAAAAGAAAACGCTTTTATGATATCTCACGTAGATTAGAATTTAGAAATTTATAAAATATTAATATATGACATTTTTTGAATGACGTTAAAATTTTAGTACCACAGTGAAAAGAATGCCAAAGAAAATTTTTTAAAAATCTACTACATAGTAGTAGTTATTACAAATACATGTTGATCGTCGTAAGTGTGATGAACAAAACAATGGGGGTTTTTACACGAGTAAAATTTTTCTGTTGTATTCTTTTTGGTTTTAGGACAGAGCTAATAGACGTAAGGGAAAAACTCTACACTCGTATTCTTTTCGTAGAGACGTAGACTTATTTTTCATTAAAAAATAAAGTGTTTCTCGCTGTTGTTAAACTAATCCATTGACATGATTATATATGTATAATATAGTTTTATATATATTTACCTTAAAAATATTTGTCATAATCATATAATCAAATACATACGAGATTACAAAAAATTTAAATTTTAAAATAATTATTAATATAAAAATTTAATTTTGTTTTTTTTTTTGTCAAAATTTAATATACACTAACACACACTCAAAATATGATATTCAAAAGAATACCTATATAAAAACTAAGCTGTTGTAACGGAGAGAATTTAAAAAAGAATAGTTGTGTAAAAACCTCTAATGCATATTACAAATTTCATAGCATCTTTAAATTTCAATTTTATACATTTTTAATTTACTCAAAAAGTTGAATATAATGAAATTAATTTGATGATGTATATGTGCACCTAAAAGTGAAATTTGACTTCAATACACCTTATGCTTAAAAAAGCTAGCTTAAAGCACGAGACCATTATAATTTTTCCCATTTTTAAATTACTGGCCTTGGTCTGTACCACAGCTCGCATTTCATGGCTCATTCAAATCACAATTCAAATTTATTTGAATTTATTTCATATGACGTGATTTTCCCATTCATGTATACAAATACAAAGTAAAGATGGCGCTCAATACTGCAGTCAACTAGTGTAGCCATTTTGTGCGCGAAATTATTCGATAAACTATAACTTTATCTAGTACAATTATATGATTTTCGGTCGCGTACATATATTTTGTCAAATCTAAATTTAAGAAGTTCTTTAAAATTAAAATTATTTTTAAATACATATTTATTTCATTAAAGTGAGTGTATAAAAATTAATTTAAAATGTTTCAATTTCTATAATGAATTAGAATTATATTTTTTTTTAATTTTGTGCTAATAAATATAGTTAATCAAAATTGTAAGTGGCATCGTGCTAATATGGTGATCCGCTATTCCAAAATTAAAGTAAATATTTAGCAAGTGATGTTAGTGCTACCTTATTTTTATAAATTTATGTAAAAAATATTTTTAATATTTAAGTAAAAAATGGTCGATTTTAAGAAAAATTTACGGCGAAAGCATAATTAATTGGTAAGTGATTTCATTTACATAAGAATGCTGATTGAATTTCATGAGAAAAATTACTACGCCACTTTGAAGTTTAAGTTTCATAGCGTTATTTTGACGTTCAGCTTTATAATTAAAGAAAAAAGTATTTAAATGCATATTCATAATTTAAAGCTCAAAATTTTACTTTTAATTTAATTTAAGTATTAAAAATTGAAATTGTTGAATATTAATTTCCAGTAAATTTTATAAACAAACTTCATTTAAATATATATCGGTATATTAATGTAAATAAAATAATAACAATAGAATTCGAATGAAAATAGTGAATTTAGTCAGCATTCATATACAATAGTTATTATTTTAAGAAACTATATTCAAGCTATAAAAATTTATTTGATCACTGAAAAATATTTTAAAATAAACATTAAAAATTCTTTCTTTTGAAATAACTTAAAATTAATTTTTCGGTAATTTTCAAGAATTTTACTGGAATTTTTTTTTATTTATAAATTTAAAATTATGCTTGAATATAGAAGCTATAATCTTTTGAATTTTTTTTTATTGCAACATAACATTGAAGTACTATTTCGATAACACAAAGCAGTTTTGATATTTGCATACATAAATACTTAAAATTATATTTTATTTTAAATTTTTTTTAAATTAAATAAAAATAGCATAATTTTCATATTTATGTTGCAATATGGAAAATTTTAACAGTTGAGATGAATTTTTATGTTTTTGAGTACCCTTGTATGTCATTATCAATGTCCTGTAACCCCATCCGTGGGGCATAGGGCGGAAATAAAATCTTTCTATCGACTGCTATCTGCGGCTAACCTCCTCAATGTGTACTTGCTTCCGCTAAGATAGGCTAAGACTCTTGTATGTAACTATCCAATTATAATAACTATCCCATTTAAAAATGTACATATATTATTTAGCCTGTATTTCTGTTAACTAATTTTGTACGTCTATATAAATGTAAGTACTTTTTTTTTTCTCTACAATAGATTAAGATTCTTTAACTACTTTAAACCTTGATCTTTTTAACAAACAATTTTTTTAAAAATTTATTATACTAGTTGAAAAATTTTTTTTTTGATTAAATTCAATTTTAGTCGTCTGTGTATTATTATTATTACACATGTAGCTTTCTCGGTTCAAAGTCCAACGATCTCCAGGTAGAATTCTTAGTATTGAATTGCATATTTCGTTAATGAAGTTATAAAACCTTTTGTGCTTTGTTAATTGAGATTGTTATTTTGTTATTCTTCATTCCATTATAACGCCTCTTTAAAAGTCTATTAATAGAAAAAGGACTTCTCCATAGACATATGCGATGAAACCCAATAATAATTGAGGTAATAGTCATGAAAATAAAAAAGTTCAATATTGAAAAATCATCTGAATATGTAAAAACTCAAAACACACTTTTTTTTTTTATTTAAAAATCGATATTGTCTTTAATTTGATTAATTTCGCGCGATTAAAATTTGTCTGAATTCGGAGGTATAGTTACAGACAAATGTCGCGAGACTTTTTCCTTTGCTTCCTTAATCTTAAAGAAAAGTTTATCTCAACTGTTTTTTTTTTTTAATTTGTTTTATTTTATTTTTTTTATATTACCTTTTATATTGTATTAAAAAATATTTTTAATGTTGAAGAATTTTCAACATTTAGGGCCGTAAAGGTAGGTCTCATTTTTGTTTGTATTTATTTATATAATTATGTATTTAAATTTTATTCGAATTTGAAAGAGTTTTCATAACAATTATTTCAAGTATATCACGTTACATTAATTAAAAGTTTTGTGGTTTAAATACTCAATTAAAGTATATAAGATATAAATGATAAATTGATATAAAAAATTGAATTAAAAGTGTTTTGGGTGTTAAAATTGTTAACGTTGAATAATTTTGAAAAATTGAGTGTTTAAATAAAAAAATTGTGTTCATGTGCCATATATCTATACATAGTTAGGTTTTTTTTTTTATATTCCTATGATACAAAATACAATACAATATGAACTAAAAAATGAAAGGTAAGTAAGGTAAAAACAAGGTACGATATTTCAAGTCAAAAAAAGATTAAAATTAAATAAGTACAAATGATTTTGTTTTTGTAAATTTCAAAAAGTGTTATTTAAATTATACCTGAGTTTTTAAATTTTGGTTTATTGATGTTGGTACCCACATACAATATATTATTATTTTCTACCACCTATTCAGCATTTAAGAGAAAAACTCCAAAAAAAGGACGAAATTCAAATTAAAAGACGATTAATGAGAAGTCATATATATACATCAATTGAAATTATTGATGGTGTAATCTTATCAAATTGAGTATCATTTTAACAAGTAATAAAATATTGAAATTTCGATTAATCTTCTGCTTTTATTCTAATCATCAATCCTATCTTGTGGTCTTAGATTCTATTACGTACTAACATTACTTTTTACTTATACTTTAAATATTAGCGCTCGTCACGCATTTCGTAAATTTACGAATGTCAATTTTGCGTGAAGAGTAAATTTGTAAATTTTGTATTTTTCATTTCGTAAATTCGTAATAACAGCTGATATCTGATGTCTGTTTAAATTTGATTTCCAATTTTAATTATGGTTGTGTTGCTATTAGAATTCAATTATTTTTAATTGGTAATATTTTGTGCTTTAAATATAACTATTTTCAATTTGTAATTTTTTTTGATATTGAACAACACAAATTAAGACGCGTAAGATGTGTAACAAAAATATGGTCCTTCAGGGAAGAATCCATGCTTCTAGAGAACATTTCAAAATAAATGTTTATTTTAATTTATTTTTTATTTTTCTTTTTTATAAAAATTTCACTTACACATTTAAATTTATTTTTATTTTTAATTTTGAATGTTTAAGTTTGTTAATAAAAAATTAATTTGATTAATATTTTGTTGATAATTTATATTTGTTTTTGTTTATTATTAATATTTGACATTAACTGTCAACAATACGAAGATACGAAATGAAAATTAAATAGCTCAGAGGCTTCTTATTTTTCTTTCGTAAATTTACGATTTCGTATTTTATCATCCATCCGTTTATAAAGCTTTGTATGAAAGTGTAGCAAACTAGCGATATAAAAGAACCAAAATAATACGAATCGTAAATTTACGAAATTGCGTGACGGGCACTATTATATTATTGAATATTATTATAATAAGTTTTTGGATAATTAGATGACAAAGTGTAAATTTTTTACTAAATATTTTAATATATTAATCAGTCATATTCTTGATGAAAAAATAGCTCGCGTCACCGTCTAAAAAAAATTGTAATTCTGGTAGACTTGTGAAAAATTTCTTTATGCTTGTAGTACCTATGGAATGCAACAACCAAAAAAAAAAATCATTTTGAAAATTAAATTTAAAATATTTTTTTAATAAAAGTAAAAAAAAAGGGATTTTCAAATATTTTTTTTTTTTTTTTATTTATTTAGTTATTTATTTTAACAGTTGATCCTACAGATAAATCTGTAGGCCAACTTTATAGGTCCTTTTCCCTTTCGAAATGGGAGCCTTTTTATTAAATTGTATTAATTATTTGGTATATATTTTTGTATATTACATATTTATATTATTTTTTTTTATTAGTTATATTATATCTTTATTAATTATTAAATTATATTTGAACCGATGTGGTTGTATTGAAAATTTCACCATTTGAAAAATTTTTCGGTTCTCACGGGGTTTGAACCCGTGCTCCTTCGGTCGTTACATTACTACACTCGAGTGTTTTACCACTCGGCTACCGAGGCCACGTTTTTTTTTTTTTCAAATTGTTTTTTATTAATACTTTTTTTAATGCTAACATTAATTAAATAAATTAAAATTAACTAAATTTTTTAATGTAAATATACAACAAAAAGAAAATTTGTTACAAGGAAAAACTATTCACTACCTACAATACAAATTTATTTTTATTTATTCTTTACTATTTTCTTTTCCACACTATTTATATCTTATATGATTTAGTTAATTTAGTATACAAAAAATAACTTAAAAATCTAAATACAAAAACTTAAATAACTACGAATGCCTTAGAGTTCAACCTTATCACATGAATAATTTGAAGTAAGATAAAATGACTATCGCTTCAGAAAAAGTCTCCCTGAAATATCACACACCAAGCTTTTTGACATTTGTTATCGCATCAAATTAAAAACATCGTCGTATCGTCTTGCAGAATAACAAAGCATAGAATCAGTTATTGTATTCGTATGGCAAGTCTTCAATAATATGGGTGATTATGATATTTTATGTCCTATCTGTCCACCTTTTCTTTTGTCGGCTACATTTTTGCCCAGGTAGTTGTCTGAAGTCATATAAAACGTAGGTTCCATCGTAGCTTTTCTATGAAACTTTTATAGATATTTTGAAACAAAATCTCACAATAAATTTTTACTTCTTTATTTTGCTTCAGCATTCTTTTCTGGAGTTTTATCAGGTATAGTTGTCTTTGTAAGAGCCCATTTTTTTTATTTTGTTAATATATTTAGTTCAAACTTTTTCTGGTATTTTACGTATTGATATACTGAGTTTATACTTGAACCTTTTTATGATTTCTAGTAATATAGATTTGTATCTACCATTTTTCTTCAGTTCGTCCGAATCTAGTTGTTTTTACATTGTTAGATCCACATTTTACTTCTTTATGTACTCTTGGTACAGACCTTAATAAGTATATATGTATGATTATTTTTTTACAAATATTTCATAGATATTAAATTAAATAAAAAAACATTTCTTTCATATTTTATAAATAATATTTATTCATATTTATTTATTATTATGTATATTATCAATATATTTTATCTATTTTTAGTTTTATAATTATTTCCTTCGATTTTTTCTTTCTTTTTGCAAATATATTTTTTAGATTTCGTTAAAATTAACTATGATCCCCGTTTTAAATTCTTTGAGAGTCAAAGGAAGAAACCGGTTCTATGTTTTGAGGATAATAAGTATAGATGTGAACGTGTTTATGTAACTGGAAAAGAATATTGGCGTTGTATAAAAAGAAGTTGCCATGGTCGTTTAATAATTTATAATGGACAAATCACAAAAAGACGTTATCATGATAATCATAAAACGGATTTAGAGGATTTTTTTGTTGAGTGTTTTTAATTTACTACATATGTATTTATAAATTTAAAAGTTTTCTAATTTTAAAATTTATTTTTGAAAATTTTTTTTTAAATTGATTTGTGAACTTAAAAAAAATTGTATTGGAAATGTAAATTGAATAAATAATTATACTGTAATCGCAAATGTCATTTGCAATGGTTTATGTAATAATACAACTGTAATATTTTTAAACATTATTCTAATTGGATTCATGTTAACGTTCTAATGATTATGAATGTACTACGCATACTTATGTCAGGTTAGGAATGTACTACACATGATATTATATTTCAATACAATTCGGAGGATGAGAACAAAAAAAAAACGAAAATAAACGTAATTTAAATTAAAAATTTTAAGACAAACATTCCTGCATTTGTTGACTGTGTTTTGACAGATCTGACCAAATGTGTTAAGGCCATTCTCCAATGCTGGCTTTAACTTGTAACTTTAACTTTGAAAAAGTTTGACGTCAGCGTTTTTATTAATTCAATCTCCAATGCTGGCGTTAACTTATAACTTCAATTGTTGGTGTCAGTGAATTTATGACAATTGAATTTTAGAATTTATATATTGTTTGATTTTCAATTTGAAAATAAAATAAACAAAATAAAATAATGGATATGGATTACGGATAATCAAGAATTGAAAAGAAAAAAAAAACACAGATACCTTCCGTTTACGAAATATTCTGATGAATTACTTATATTATATTGATTTTAGAAATTAATTTTATATTTGAAATATTTTGTACTTTTATTATATCACAAATTTATATTATTTCTGTATAACCACTCTACTAATTACTTTTAATGATAAATTAAAATAAAACCATAACATTAAAATAAAAAATTTATTTTTTGATTTAAAAAAAATAGCTATATAAATTTCATTTGATTTAAAACTAAATTAAAAATTATTGCAATCACGTTCTTTTTTCTTAAAAAAATTTTTTTTTTTTGTTTACGTCTTTACAAAAAACAAGTAAAACAATGAAAACAACCCAAAAAAGAAATGTCAATTCAATCAAACTGTCAAATAGTTCAGCGTTCAGCTTTCAGCTTTGAACATTGCTCGACTTTAACTTTAAAAAAGTTTCACGCTTACCGTCGACGCTCACATTGGAGAAGGTTACATTAGTTTCCATATGTTCAAACTTTTTGAAAGTCAAAGTTACAAGTCGACGCCAGCATTGGAGAATGGCCTTTATGTGTTTTATTTATATTATTGCTACAGCAACTTTTTGGAAAATTGTGTTTGACTTGAACTGATATCAAAATAAAAATATACATTTGCAAATTACATTGTCGATTGCAGCTATAAAAATATAAATTTTTAAAATCTTATAAATAAAATACATAAAATGTATAAATAGTAGTTTTGTTGTAAAATGTTTTAAACTACATACTTATAAATTTAATTTTGAATTATAAATAAAATATGTTTTTTTTTCTCCACATTTTTACTTATACATAATTTGTTTTATTTTTGTACCTAAGATTTTTTTACTTTTTATTTTATTATTGAAACAACGTGGAATTGAATTAAATGAAATATCATTAAGGCTCGCGAGTCTTGGGGCCTTTTTCTGCATAAACTGACTGTTTTTTTTTTTAGTTGTGTGTGTGTTTTTTACAAACTATAAAACTAAATAAGCGAAAAGATAAAAATGCAAAATTTTCAAATAGAGAAATTATACAATTAAAAATAGCAGAATAAAGAATAAAAAAAAATATGCATATAACTACTTATGTATTATTAAAAAGTTAAGTTTAAATTTAATTATTAGCGAAGAATAATGGTAATTTGCATCATTGTGTTGTTTGTATGGTTCATATTCAATTAAACCATCATGTCAACAAAAAGTCGATAAACATTAGCCATATTATATAATAAAAATTACGGACTTAATGCACGAAAAGGTAATTTTACTTTAAGTTCCTAAGTTATTGTCAATAACCTAGAAAAAAAAAATAATAATAATAAGTAGTTGTAATTTATTTTCAAACCTTTTGCGCAATGTGTTATTCTCCTATCATCATTTATTGAATGGTATATAAAAGAAATTAATTTTAAAGGAGCCAATATAGCTAGCAATGTTATTTAAATATATACTTTCATTTTTCTTTTTGTCATAATTTTATATTACATTATTTGAAGGTTTATTTTATTTTTAGAACGCCACTTAAATATATGGCTACCTAAATATAACTTTTGTAAATATAATATTTTACCGTGTGTCTGAGATAGGTACTTTAAAACTTGTAAGAGTTATAGAAAGAGAAAAATAAAATATTTTACAAAAAATAATTATTACATTTTTGTTAAATATTAATTAATAACTTACGTTGTTTTTAAATAATAAAATGAAAAACTTATTAAAAAATTACTATATTTATTGATAATTGTTACCGTTGTAAAATATTTCATATGCGATTTTCATACAACAGATCCACAATTAAATAATACACCTTAATAGTAACGGTAATAAACTGTGAAAATTGGTTGTACAGTATACACAGAGCTGGGTCGTATTCGAGTAAAAGTATTTAAAATACTATAAAAAATATTTGTTTTTGAGTAAAGTATTTATATATAGTATACTCTAGTATTTATAGTATACTCTATTTGTACTTGGAAGCGCAAACCAAGTACAAATAGAATAGAGTATTTGAAAGAAGTATTTCAAATACTATTTTTGAGTAAAAGTATTTTCTTTATTTTTTTTTTAAATACAAATAAAGTATTTGAAAATTATCTTAGTTTCTATATTGAACTACTCAAAATATTTTAGTATTTGAGTAACTGAATAATATATAAGTACTTTAAGTATTTGAGTAGTTTAATATAGAAATTAGGATAATTTTCAAATACTTTACTTGTATTTGAAAAAATCAAGTTAAATAATTTTATTTAAAAAGTACTTGAAAGTAGTATTTAAAAATTTTGTACTTAAAAAATTTTACTTAAATACTTGAAATCAAATACTTTTACTCAATGAGTAGTATAGTATTGGTATTTTACCCAACTCTGGTTGTGCACGGTAATAAGTGTATAAATTGTTTGACAATAACCCTTAGGGTTAGATGCGTCCGTTCTAGATAAATAAATTTTCTTTTCAATTTTGACATCAGTTTCTTTATTTTTTATTCACTCAATTTGAGATATTTTTATATTGAAAATATTATTGCTAATAAAAATAATTGTATACCAATATTTTACCACGAAACTTACCATAACGTAATAGAAGCGCAATTAAGGTGTTACAGAATACTAATGTAATGATAATGCTGCTATTATACTTACAAATTATTAAAAGAAATTAATGAGAAATAAAAAGGTATTATTTAGTATGTTAATCGATTTCAGTTATGATAACATAATTTACAGTCTAGCAATTTATGGTTTAAAATGATATTTGATACAAAAAAAAAGTGGAACAATTCTATTTATGAAGAGACCAGATATACATATTCAAAATAATTAGTCTCTTGGATTTCAATTAGCTCAAGAAAGGAAAATAATCCAATTTATTCGTTGACAGAATTATCACATTATAGTTATTCATATACATATTATGTACATATACATATTTTGTTACTCTTAAATTTTGATTTTACCAAAAAATATGAATGTGTCTAAATGAATTGTTTTTTTTTTATACATAGATACTTGTATTTGAGAAAATATGATGATTTCCTCAAAATTAAAATTTCTTGTCAAAATATTTAAGTGTTTTTTTTTCTTTTATTTTTCTCTTTTCTATTTAGTTCCTTGTTTAGATTCATATAAATTTGCCGCATGTTATCAAGAAGACTTTTCATATTTTATGGGTGATTTTGGCGCACCACAACTAAAATATAATAATTATATTTATAGAAGGAAAGCACGAAGCAATTGTAGAAAATGTGAATATTGGCGTTGTTTAAAAAAATCATGTAATAGTAAAATTAATTTCAAAAATGGTTTTGTATCAAAATGTACTCCACATAATCATTCTCCATAATTATATTTTATAATAAGTTTATAAATTATTTTTAATAATGCCAAATGAATGAATTATTTTTTTTTTTAAATATTTAGATAATTTATTCTGTTATATTACTTTTATTTGTTAATAATGAAAAATTTATAATATTTTAAAAATGTACAAGAATAATATAAAAAGTTCAAGTTACTTGAATAATTTTTAAAAAAAATAATTAATATACTTATCTACTTTGATTTTAATCTGTTACCTCGAGTATTAAATAAATCATTATCAAAATTTATGTTATGTATGTATTGGGAAAAAAGGATATGATCCATTTAATATTGTGAGCTGAAAAAAATTATTAGCCTGGACCAGCTAATGTATTATAGTTAAGTGTTGCACTGTATAATAATTTGTCATTGGAAAATAAATACCTAAATAAATAATTTGAATATTTGTTTTGAATTATCTTAAAAACTCAACCATTACGAACTGAAGTTGGCTTAAGCTGTAATGTAAAAGCTAAATGAAATTTAAGTCAAAGCCAGTTTAACTTTCTTTAATTTGTTACCCATAATGGGGATTTTAGCTAACTTAAATGATTTTGAGTTTTGTGAATTGTAAATACAGGACATAAAAAAACAAATACATAAACCGTAGGAAATCCAGAGATTTGATTCACATTTCAGAAAAGTCGCTCTTTTCTATTTAATCTGATCGTAAGACCCTCTTTTGTATCCAATCTGATCCGATTCGATCCAATTTGCATCCAATCAAATTTGACAGTTCATGAATATGGCGAATTAAAATAAATTTTTATTTCAATTCTATGTTTTCAGCTAATTTAGGTAACCATTTATTTTTTTGTTTTTTGTATACAGGTTGGTGATAACAACCTATTTTTTTTTTTTTTTAAATCAGTCATTTAAAAGCACTAAAAGTTCTTTTTATTGAATTTGACTTTGAATTTTGTTTAGTTAAAAAAAGAAATTTATATAGAATTTATCAAACTTCTACAAAGAAAAATAAATTTCGTGGAACGTTGTTGAACTTTAGTGGAGATACTCTGTCTCATAACAGTTTCCTGTTTCTGAATGCTATATTTAGCAAATAGTTTTTCAGTGCAAATGAACTTTATTAATTAGAACTAATTAAACTTTTAAATTACTATACATTTCAATTTGTCAAAAATAGTATGAAATGTCATATTTCCGTATTAAATGTGCGATTGAAACCGCTTAAGGCTGCGGTTATTGCGAACAATAAAATTAATACATGAAATTTTTGTTTTTCATTTTACATGCTTTATTTTTTAAGAATATTTTATATATAAAGTTATAGAAATTGTAAAAAAAATATTCTAATCAACAAATTCAGTTCCAAATTTACCATTTTAAGCATAATAATTTCAAATAAAATCATTTTACGGATCAATATTTATTATTTTGAACAAAAGAAAAAAAAATGAAACAAAATATGTAATTTTACTAAATTATATTTCATTTGATCAAAAAAAATTGATGCAATCAAACCGAAATGACAAAAAAAATTTTACTGAGTAATTTTCATAATCGCCACCGTCTCATAGTAAAAACAAAATATTTTTTCACTGTTTCATTTTTACGTATTCATTTTAATGATTGCTATAAACGCAGTCTAAGTCAACTAGAATTGACAAACAAAACTATTTCTTATTCATATTATGAGTATGCAATACAATTTAGATGGCTTGAATTTTATCCTTTAAGATTATCTTGGATCAAATTAAACTGTTACACAACTTTATTATCACTCTTGATATATTCACTTGATACAGAAACTTATAAAAGATATTTTGAATAAAAGTCAATATTAGAATTGAAAAATATAAATCATAAATAATTTTTAATTGAAAATTGCCGGAACCTAGGCTTTAGGAGGAGTGTTTATGACTATGAATATACGGTGATATCGGAAATGTATTCAAAAAATTCCAACCGATACAATGTACTACATATAAATAGAATATGTCAAATTTTCTGAACTGATAACATTGAGTTGACAACCTAATGTGCTTTATAATTCCGATCACTCTAAACACATTGTGTCTAAAATAAACGTCAAATCAAATGTCAAAATATTATATTCATTTGTGGATACCTATTTTGTGGATAAATTAACAAAAACATTTTCTTCCTCCATCTTTTTTATTTATTGCTTAATAAAAAAAAACTCAACACAACTGGGACCATAGTTATATAAAATATAGATTGGCAGTTAGAATAAAAATTCTAAGCCACTTTTGGTCAGCTGTTTTTGAAAAATCTGAGTTCAAATAATATAGTTTCTACTGCAAATAATTCCCTTGAAAATAGAAACTTCGCACCAATGTAATATGAAAAGTTTAGAGTAAAAACAAATATAAAATTACAATAATTTTAATAATTGGATTATTTTTAAGTCTCTCATTTTTGAAATTTCAATTAATTTAAAATAATTCTCTTTAAATTTTCTTTTAAAAACATGTATATGTGTGTATTCATACAAAAATCACAATAATATATAATTAACAAATCAAAAAGTAAAATTAAAAAAAGATGCTTTCATACGTATATATATGTATATATGTTCTTGATCAGAATTATATAAACAAAATTAATTAAATTGATACATGGATTGATACAGTTTGATGTTAAACTAAATAACCAAGGGTGGGAAAAAATTCTTTTACTTTATCGTACACATTATATATTATTTTATAAAACTAAATTCACATAGATTCTTTATTTATACATTCCCGTGAAATTTTATGTCTACATATATATTGACAATATTAAAACATATTAGATGATATGTATATACAAAGGGATCGTAACAAAATCCCCTGCTTCAAAACCCCCTGTTTTCAAAATCTCTCAGTTTATATAACAGGTAATACAGGAAAATCTAAAAAGCCATCCAAACCAAGATATCATCCAAATTTTTGGTCTATTTTGGTCTGATGCGGAAAAATTTCATTTCCCCAGAACATAAAATAATACAGAAGTTAGGCACAGACGCTTGAATACCATTGTGGGTGTATACAAGCTCATTTCATTAGCACAAGAACATGTTGTTGTTAAAACTAGGATGGCCAAAACTCGTTCGGGTGTAAAATTACCAAATTGAAAATCCAACTTCAAAAAATAAAAAATGTAATTGAAAAAAGGATTCAAACTGAAAACATAGATTTCTTAAAAAATATTTCTTTTAATATATCCTTAAATTCTAATTCCAAGATTAAAATGTAAATAATAATTTGTTTTTTTTTGTATTATAAGATTGTTTTATTTTTTTGCACACTGCCTAAACATTAGGAAAGGATTTCATTATAGAAAATAATTGTAGGCTTGGGTAAAGGGATAGGATTCGGAGAGGGGAAAAGAAGGATGTTGGGGGAGAATTTGGAATTGAATTATAGGATGAAAATAGGATTTGATACGGGGTATTTTAAAAAAAGGATTTTCAAAAACGAGATTTCGTATCCAATTCATATACAAATTTATATTATTTATAAGTATTATTATATTATTATTATTATTTA
Organism: Argyra leucocephala; assembly: GCA_963942445.1. Classification (NCBI taxonomy): domain Eukaryota; kingdom Metazoa; phylum Arthropoda; class Insecta; order Diptera; family Dolichopodidae; genus Argyra; species Argyra leucocephala. The sequence continues at coordinate 32,909,971 of OZ012677.1, read as the reverse complement.
CAAATCAATGTATATCTAATCACTTGTATTATATGCATATAAAAAATATTTATCCTTCCCATCAAATTTAAAGTCAAAGTTAAAATTTCAACAATTACTGCTAGAAAATAATATTGAAATAAAAAAAAATGGAGCTAAAAGAAATTGCAACTATTTGATTATTTTGACTTTTATATGACTACTTTCTTCCAACAAAATTATCTATTCAATAAAGTTCAACCATTGAATTAGAAGCCTCTAATTAATTATTTGTCAAAACAAAAATAATGATATTATTAGAGTTTAAGAAAATAAATTAAAATATTTTATGAATAATATAAAGTATTTTTATTTTATATAGATTCCTATATTTATTTTTACTAAAAACATTACTTGTTTTTTTTTGTCTTTCTATTTGTTTTGGTATTTTTTAATAATATTTTTTTACAGATTGTGACATAATATATAGTCAACGTGGTCATCCATTTATTATTTATGATAATTATTTATATCGTAAAAATCGTGGTAATTATTGGCGTTGTATAAGATGTACAAAATATAATTGTAAAAGTCGTTTAATTATTAAACCAAATCAACCGATAGTGTGTATTGAAAAACATACTCATAATATGGAATCGGAAAGAATTCGTATAGGGCGACGCCAACCAAAGTTATTACAAAATAAAAAAAATATTAAATATATAATTGATATTGAAGAAGATGATGATGATGACGACGATGATGATAAAACTTTTTTTGAAAAAGTTTATTTGTAAAATTTTAATGTAATGGATTTTCGTTTTAATGAAATATTTAAACAAAAAAAAATATTAATCACATTTTGTAAAAAATATGTACATACTTATATAATTAAAAAATAAATAAATTGAATATTGATTAAAATATCACATACGCAAAATAATTTTTTTTAAAAAATATTGTGTTTTATTTACATTTAATATTATAATTTTTAAGTTAAATTATAATTTAAAATTTATTAAAAAATCAAAATTTTCTTTGAATATTTTAATAAAAAGTTTAAAGTTAGCTATGGTAGAGGAAAAAGATTAAAATCCGAATCAAAAAATGTAGGTAAAATAAAATTGAATATAATTTTATATTTTAAGTCCATTTAACTTGTTGTTAGTTATTACATACATACATATTTAGATTATCGCAATATATAAAGGTATACATAACTCCTTTTAAAATCAAAAAAGAAGTATTATTAGATTAATATACATCACATAAAAATATAATTAAATTCACAAATTTAATTTTTTTTATTCAATATTTATGATCAATAATTATAACGTATAAAAGAAATAAAATAAAATTAAATCAATAAATATGTAATACGGAAATTTTCCAAATATATTACATATTTATTTAATCTTTTATAATTTTCAAATATCGTTTATAATGTTTTTTTAGGCATTTTTTGGTTTTCTCTGTTCGAAATTCCTGGTTCTTTATCTCCAGGATTATCGTGTTGTATATTGATCTCATCTAATTTAATTTCAATCTTTCTTTTTCATGTTAGGTGCATTACTTAGTTTCCTTTTCTCCCATAATTTATAAATGTTTAGGTTCAGTTGTCCTCTCGTCTCACAACTGGATCATATATAGTTTTTTTTATAGCTTATCCATTATTGAACTCTGGCACAAAGCACTCTCAAATTGTAATCGGAAATATCAAACTAAGATTAAATGGTGTTACCTGAAAAATGAAAGAAGTTTTGTTTAGATTTTTTTAGGGTTAGGTTTAAAGAACGGAAAAGTGCTTTTAAGCTCAAAATTCGTCAAATTGGCCGAAATCGAGATTTTTAAATGGGAAGAGGTATTTTTTATGCAAATTCGGATTCTACGACAAAAAGTAAGAAACTTACGTTAAATGATTTTTTTTTTTGTTTTCCTCCATCCTCCATATTTTGCTTTGGTAAACTTAAATTAATAATCATTTTTATAAATAAATTTGTTTTTCACATTATCATATTTTCTTACCTCAATTTTAGGTACATATACATAGTTTAAATAAAAAAGTTATTTTTTGACGTAGAATCCGAATTTGATAAAACAAAAGTACCTCTTCCCATTTTAAAATCGCGATTTCAGCCAATTTTCCTAAAAAACCCTTTTCCGGTTCATTCCGGAAATTGAAAATATCACCAATCGATAGAGCACCCTCGATTTACTCGATAAATTTGTAAAATTTTAAAATAACGGCTCCTTCCCCTCTTAAAAAGCTGATACTTATGCTTTGGAACACCCGATATATTTTATTTGTGGTTGAAAGATACTAATCAAATCAACCGTACGTCACTCCTGGAACAATAAATTCAATTCTTATTTTTATTTCATAAGCGAACACTTTCTTTTAATGAGTGCATTTGACTGAATTTGGTGACGCATTTTTTTTTCAAATTTGGATTACATGCCTTTATAAATCTAAAAATTTAATATGTGAAGAGTTTTTAAATTCTAATTGTAAATATAAAAGTCAAAAGAAACAAAAAAAAAATTTGTTTATTATTATTTACATTATCACACTTATACGTGCTTATTATTGGAAAGATAATAAAAATATAACAATACTTAAACTTGTAAGTCAAATAAAACAAAAACAAAAAAGATAATCATAAAACCATGTGAATATTAAACTTTCTCTATATGACCAGACAGCTTTTTGCTTATTCTTTATTTTTAAATCTATTAATAATTATTACATTAGAAATTTGTTAAAATCTTTTTTATTTAAATAATTTAATATAAAACATGTTCTTAGTTAGTTTTTAAGTAATAGTTGAAAAATAAAGAAAAAAAAAAAATTGTTGAGTTTAAAATAAATATATATTATTTTAAATAAATTTTATTTAAGTAGAGCAGACACAACATGGTAAATTTATTTAATTTATTCTGTTTAAAAAAAAATGTAAATTTCACATTAATAATGATATAAATAATTAATTTAAATTAAATATAAATTACAGATTACATTCGTTTAAGTCGTAAAGCTGTTGTTATTGATAGCACTACAATCGTTCACAACACTATAACTAATAATAACAAAATTAATAACAAAGCAAAAGATAATACAAATTTTGTAGAAACTGATGCAATATCGAATAATGTTATAACACCATTACAATGTTGGATACTTAAACCTGATATAAAATTTATTAAAAATCAAAAAAAAGGTATAAATCTTATATATAATGGTTATATGTATATTAGAGAAGCAACATATAATTTAACAATTAATTGGAAATGTTCACAAGGTAATGGCAAATTCAGTTCAAATAAAAAATGTCAAGCACGTTGTGTTACAAATGCAAATTGTTCAATTAAATTAGGAAAACATTCACATAATCATAAACCAAATATTGATACTATACTGAAAAAAATAAATAAAATAAAAAAAAAAAATTTATAATTTTAATTTTTATACTATATTTTATGAACTATATTTATTTATATTTTCTTAATAAAATTTTACTGTTGTAAATAATAATAAATAAAAGAGTTTTACTTAAAATATAGCGAACATTATTTTATATATTTTTATATTGTTTTTTAACTGACCCACATTCTAAAAATGGAAAACGATCAAAAATTTAGTTGGTGTTAATATTAAATTAAATGTTATTTGTTAGAGAACTTACGGAGCGATATGGTAAAGTCTGACTATTAAATATAGAATCTCGTTACAAGGACATGAACGTTGTAAAAAGTTTCTTTTAAAATTTTCTTCGAAATTAATTCGGGATTTCAACTGGGTTATCACTAAAATAAAATGGATTATGCTATACTATTATTTCAACATTTAAATCAGTGTTTAATCAATTTTAATCGAAAAACTTTATGTATAAAAAATAATGAAAAATATATAATGTTGATATAATTTTGTCAATAATTTAGAAATTATTTAGAATACGAAGATCAAACTCAAAAAAGAAAATTATATTAATATTAACGGACTACGCATAGGTAAGGATCGAAATCTACTCGTATTTTGATGAAAAAAAAGTAGAAACGTTTTCATAAATATTAAAAGTATAAGTGAAAATTCGGTCGTACATAATTATTATTGTTGTACTAATTTACAAAGAAAAAAGGCATGTATAGGCTATATTTTTGATCGGAATTACATTATATTGAAGTGATTTGACCAATGCATCGTTATTGATGAAAGCAGTTTTTGACTTTAAAAAAAACTAATAAAAGATTTTTTTTTTTATTTTTCTGTTTTTTGAAATTACATAATTATGTATGTTTGTATCTTGTATGTACAATTATATTTTTAAAATATTTTCTCATATAGATAAAACATACGAATTATATGGATCATCAGTGCTAATATATAGAAATTATAAATTTTATATATATAAAGATCGTGGTGAACGAAAATATTTACGTTGTAATAATTTTGCAAAAGGATGTAGAGCAACCTTAACACAATACAAAGGTCAAATAACACAACGAAAAGAACATAGTCATTTGCCAGAGGAATTTAAAAATTGTAATAAAATATTTTTATTTTAAATTTGTGAATTTATTATTTTTTATTTTTTAAATTGAATTGAATCCAAGATGAAAACTTTGAAAAAATGATTGAATTAGAAATTATGTGTCAAAAATTCTATGGTGTTGTTTATCCGATAGCAAAATTTTACAGTTAATAGGAATGTTCGTAAATCCGTATATTAAGTGGTAAACACGGCTGGAACTACCGATGAAAAATTCACGATCATCGCTCATCGATCATCGCGCAACCAAAATTTCGTTGTCGTCGAAATAAGGCTATTTTCTATTTTTTTCAATGGTAGCTGGATTTGACGTTTCTGACAACCTTTTTTAACATTATAAAATAAAAACAAAACAACTATTCTGAAATCTGATATTAGAATATTATTGTTCTGTTTTTTTTTTAATGTTTTATATGCTTTATAATTATTTATTTTTTTATTTATATACATATACAATTTTAGAATAATTAGCGATGTATTTGAATCTAATAATGCTGCAAATAAATTAATAAATTATTCAAAATGATTTCGAATCATTCAAGAAATCCGACATTTGCTTTTCTGTTTTGTTCGTTTCGTTGTTTAATCGGTGGTCGCAATTGTGTTTACCGCTTTAATTAGTATGTTTTAACAAATTGTCATTACAAAATTATTTAAATAAAAAAAATGATATGATTTAATTTATCATTTAATGTAACATAACATGTTGATTTATTCTGAGAAATGAATCACTTTTTCGCTACGTATTGACAATGCATCACATCACAAAGCGATTTGGTATTCTGAGAAGCAAATGATATGATATTCTAGAAAACTGGGACCATTGTATGTTGAACTCTTTAAATTTATATTGAATCTGTGGAAAACTTGAGGTGTCAATCATAAAACTCTAATGACATTAAACTTTTTTCTGATAAAAAAAGTCAACAAAAATAAGTAGCGCAATCATCAAAGTCTACTGAATAAAATTGACTTGACTATAAAAATGCTGCCATTGCAGGCAACATTTTGCTGTCAAAAGTATATGATTAGATTGAGTTAGTTATATTTTAATATTATGATTGATGATTTGATATTTTACCTATAATAGAAATAATTTTTCTTTCGATTTCAATATTGTAAATTGTGTAGATTTTTTCAAATTTTTTGTTAAATTTTGTATATTTAAATAATAAGTTTTGACTAGTTTTTCCAGCTGCCTTTTGTTGCTAAAAATTTTCCTAAAAATGTTTCATTAATTATCTAATTAAGTAATAAATTTTATAAAATTAAAAAAAAAAAAATTCATAATTCTTCAAAGTCAACAACAAAATTGTGGTTGATTTGTAATTGTCAACCCAGTTGACTTATAACAAACCACTAGACTTTCATGATAGCAAAGATTGAAAAAAGTCAAAACGCAGTAGACGTTCATGATTGACCCTGAATTTTGACATTTTATTATTAGTCATAAAATGATTGTTGTTATTCATCCGCCTGATATATTTAACTTTACTATAATCGAAATGTTGCGAAAATACTAATAAGTTGCGCAATTTCGCTTCACAAAATACCAAATATAAAATATTTCGCTATGCATCACAAAATTCGATTCTCAGAATATAACGCATTGTATTTTAAATTAAATGCAAGCCTTTAAGCATTTGGGCCACTAGAGGATTTAAAAGAATAATAACATTGAAAGGATCATTAATTGTAATTTACACCACAGATAATATGAAATGAAAACTTCAATTATCAAATTTAATAAAATTGTTCCGCCGAAAACAATTTTTGCCTCTCATATTTTCACGAGACATCATGAAAACACTTCTATAATTCAATTACAAAATCTTAAATTCGTTCGGAATAATAAATTTAAAAAAATAATAATTTTGATATATTAGAATAAATTGAATGAACTCACTGAGAAGTTTCCCGAATAGCGAAAATATTAATTCAATTTAAAAAATAAAATTTAAATTAATTTATTAACACTTATGTATTACACCTAATTATCTAATATATTTTTTTTTATTATTTTTCTTTTATTAAATTTTTAGCTGCTAATTTAATGAAAAAATTATTACATAAAGGTCATATGTTTTATAAATGTTTTATTGATTATCCAAAAATTGCATGGAAATGTGCAATCGAAAATTGTCCAGCTACAATAATGACAGAAAATAATGATGTTATATTAGAAAATAATTATCATTTTCATTAAAAAATTATATTTTAAATTTTTATAAATTATATAATATGAAAAGTAGAAAAAATAAACAATATAGTATATGTTAATGTTAGTAATAATAAAATTTGTTACATTATTATTTATAAAAAAAAAAAATCTCAAATTTTATTACAATTTTATGAAAACCTATTGTTTTATTTTTAAAGTTGATAATTAAAAAGACAAAAAAAAAATAATTGTTTCAGAATATCAAGAAAATTTTACAATTTATTTAAAAAATTAAGAATTATCAAATTAATATTTATTAGGTATCGAGGAAGTGTGCCAATTAAGAACTCTACGATATTATTTGGGTATCACTACTTAAGATATTATTTGGATTTTAGTTTTTCCCACTGTAAGACATCTCTAAGGCATCGTTTTGATTTTTGCAAAGTTTTTTTTTCAGTACTATATACCGACATTCATAATATGTTTTATCATGAGTTAGCACTAAATCTGTAAATGTTCTTAGATAATTTTTTTTTTTAACTTTTTAATCATTTAAACTCATAAAATGAAATCATTTATGAATGTTTTGCTTTTGCAGCACTGCGTTTATGCAAACTAATTCTTAATTCTTACAATATTGTTACTTTTTTCTATATTTTGATAAATAGTTCATCTGTAATCGCTCCGATTTAATTTTTAAATCGATAAAAAGAGAATTATTATCTTTTTATTACGCTAAAAAGATTAACTATTTTGTTGTTACAAACAATGTAACTGATGTGTTATTAAATGTTATATAATACATTACTGTTGCTACCAGCATTTTTGGTATTTTTTAATTTTATAAATTAATTAAATGAATTGTTTTCTAAAATTCTGTGATTTATCGATTCCCAATGTCTTACGTTTCTTTATATCTCATAATCTTTTATTCTTATTTGAAGAGTTTTTTAATTTACACTTTTAAAGAGACTCTTAAATAGTACAAGTTTTTTTTTTTAATATTTTTAAATTTTGATAACTTATTATTTATAAACAATTACTATTAAATAAAAACTTTATATATATATGTGTATGTATGTATGTATGTATGTATGTATATATATGAATATTTTGACAATAACTAATCAAGAAAAACACTACAATTTATTTCAGAATATCAGGATCCGGACGGACCATTATTTGTTGTTAGCAAATATGGTACTAGACAATTAGTATTCCAAAGGCATACATTTAATAGACATGTTTGCAGGGGATCAATAACATATTGGCGTTGTTGTCAATTTGCTGTATTGCGTTGTCGGGCTAGAACACGTACAAAAGGAAATGTGTTAACAATATTAAATGGTGTACATAATCATGATGTCATTAATAAAACTAGAAAGTATGGTTCGTTAAAAGCTGCATTATAAGCTACATCCATTTTGTTTAAAAAAAAATGTTCACATTTTTTTAAATAATATTTTTGTAGAACCAAAAAAAAAAAAATTAAAACAATAGATTTTTAGAAAATAAATTGATTTTTGAGCATACATTTTTTTATCTTTATTTTTATTATGAGGTCAATCGCGGAAGTCTATTGAAACTAATAGACTTGCAAAAAAAGTTGCTACATATACTTCATAATATTTGCTGTCAAAAAATATAAATTCTTGGTAAATTCATTTTACTTTGATTTTTTTTTTTTTACAGTTGTACGTTGTGGTTTGAAATATTTTGGCGTTTTTTTTAATTCCGGATTATTTTAAGTAAATAATTGTGAAAATAAGTTTTCTTTTGACCAATTTTTTCGATGAAGAAGTTTTTGCAGGTACCTTTCTCAATTATTTTATTATTTTCCATCAAACTGACAATTTTTTCCAATTGCTTTTTAGTACTAAAACTTTTTCTTAAAATAAAAAACATATAAAATTAAAATATGTAAAATTAAAACTTTCTTATTTTCCATTTCTACTGAATCCGTTAACGTCTATCAACAAAATGTCGTCGACTTTAAAATTCTATTAATAGAAAAAAGTCCTTTCCAATAGACATCCATAGTCATTGAACTTTATATACTTATTCTATTTTAGTATCTTGAGGACATCAAAAAACACAATGAAACACTACCATTCTAATAGGAAGGGTGGTATACTGGTATACATGGTAATGATTTTCATAAACAAACAATATTAACAATATTGCCTATAGCCTAGTGCTCTTTTCATCCGGTTCAAGCTCAAGGTCCAGGTCAATCGTTTAATATGAAAATACAATAACAATTTAAAACCCACATATTTATCTGGTTTTTGTACAGGCCTAAAAGATTTAGTAAAGCTACTTGTACAGAGTCCTTTGAGTGTACAGAGAGGCGCTGGCTATAGTTTTGTAATAAATTTTTTTGATAATTCAATTAACAAGTTTGCTAACAACTTAAAAAAAAATTTCAGATAATTAAGTTATATCGTTCTATTATAGAATTATAGATAGATAACCTACATCGCAAAATTATAGCTGATAGCACATCAGTTGTGTTTCTGTTTTTATTTATAACACAAAACTGCAAATAATGATAAAATTCAAATTTTAATAACTCTGTCAATTTTTTTTTTGCAGTATTTTGTTTTTGCAGTATGTGTTGCCCTAGTTCTAGTATATGCAATAAATGGGTGAATTCAATAATTAAACATAGTGACAGTGTTTTTTAACCATTTAATTTATATTTAGCATATATGCTGAATTGTTAAACACTGTCACAATGTTTAATTTTTGAATTTACCTATAGTTTTAAAACTAAAATCATAAAGTGACATTACTTAAGCCAATATAATTTAAATTAACAGCTTCCAATGCAGCTATACAAAATGAAAAAATTAGCTATCAAACACATTAAATTGAAACATTTGATACACAAATTTTATGTGTTTACAGTTAAATAGTAAACTTCTGCAAAATAAACCTTTTTTTTACTTCATTTTAAAAAATTTGGCCAGCTATTTAATTTTATTTAAAATGAAATATAAGAAATTAATAACAAATAACTTGCATATAATTAATTATATTGTAATTTTAAAAGTAGTACTTAAAAAATATGGGCAATTTAAATCGGCCAAGAAAAAGTCATAAATAATTGACATTTATGAAAAGTTCATCATCAAATTATATTTTTTTTATTTATTTGTAAATAAAGTTTTTATATTTATTTTAAATATTTAAATTAGAAGTTTAAATTTATTTATTTTGTTGCAAATGTCACATGGTTTCTTTCGTGCGGGTGAACCATTTGGTATTGCAGTATTCATGTGGTTTCTTGGAGAAAATAGCTCGAAACAATAAATAAGAATCTCTTTTTACTACTTTTCGTCACTATCACATTACAAATAAATTAGTATTTTAGGAAGTGAATGATATGATATTTCATAAACTTCAATTTTGTTCAGTCAGACAACTGTCAGGATATTGATTTGCATTTTTTTATTTATAATATAATCGTATCTTCAGATCAGAAAAGGAAAATTTTAACTAACAAAAAAAAGTTTATTTTTTTGCAATTAAAAAATCAATTTTAATAATTAAATTAAATAAAATTATATAAAAAATTAACATTAATTTAATTAAATTTTATATTAATTTTGAAGATTTTCTCTTTCATTCTCTATCTATAAGAAATGTTTTCTTCTAAATAGAAATAGAGAAAAACCAGCTAAGCCTTCAAATTCGTTTCGACATTGTTTCACCAACTTAGAACAAATAGTGTCCGATACAAAAAAGCTTTGCTAGTGGCTTGACTATGCTCGACAAAATATATTTTTCTAATTTTGAGTGATGTCCGTAATTTCGAGTAGTTCTGCTTGAAAAACACTAACGTATTTATGGAGAGCATAAAATGTTTATATTTTTAGAAAATAATTGCTTCTACTTTACAGTGTATACTTGACTTAAATATTGTACAACAAAATATCTAAAAATGCATCATATTCCATATTGTACACAAAAGTTTTATAATCTATAGTCTATTCCATATTGCTTAATATCTGTTTCCAACAAAACGCAACAAAAAGCAGAGCATGGAACTTTATTAGAACTTTTACTTTCTTTTTAGTTAAATTTCCAATATTTTTGACATTTCTCGGTAAATTCTAGACTTTTTCTAGGAAAGTTTTTATAACTTTGGAAATAACAGATAATGTCAACAAAATAAATGTCAAATTTAAACTTCAAAAGTTAAAACTGTAATTCATAATGTAAAAAATATTACATTAAATTTTTTTACTATGTAGAAAGTAAGTTTGAAAAATTATATTTAAAATAATTTAAAGGAGTTTTAAGAACTTCTTTTATTTTATTTTTTTTTTTAATATGAAAATCACGATATATTTTCAATCCAGAGACGATTCATATGGTTTTTTATTTGCAAATATATTGTCCGCATATATTTTGTTGTAAAAGAAAAGTAATTCGGCACAACCAAAACAATAATACGAAAATTTGTTTTAATCTAGAATCTTTGTTCATGCCGATCAGCCCGATTTCACCAAAAAAAAAAACAATAAAGTTTTTAGTTTTTCTATTTTGTGTAAGTATTTAACAGTATTTGTTTAAACTATTTCTATAAAACTGAATTTTATTTGTATTATTTCTTTGGTCATGTCCAAAGGCTTTTAGCTAGTACAATAATAATTTTCTTATGTTTTGGATATTTCTGATTGAATATTAAAGAAAATATTTTTTTTAGTAATAATATAAAATTTCAATAAAAATTAAAAAATAAATTTACAGTATATTTAATTTTTGAATTTTTCTTACTGTTATGTATACAAATATTTTAAACTAATTAAAATGTTAAAATGAAATAAAATTATATTTTTGTAAAATGTATCATAATATATGTATCATATATATATTATATTAAAATAATGAAAATAAAATAAAGAAAGACAAAAGTAAAGGTTTATTTTGTTGTGCATTTTTTTATTTGTAAAATAGACAGTATCAAAAAATATATTTTTTTATAATTTTTTTTGTTTAAATAAAATTAAAGATGCCAAAATTAAAAAGAAAATGTTTTAATAGAATTTCGATAATTTTTTTCTTCAATAAATTTAGTAATATTATATTCAGAAATAATAATTAAATTTTTAATAATTACAAAAAAAAATTAAAATCTATTCGATTCTTTAAAAAATATATATATACATATATATATATATATATATATATATATAAATTTAAAATATAGACTCATACTAATTTATTTGTAAATTTGTTACATATATTATTTCTGAATTTTAATCAGCTTACATTATTATTTCGATTGTATGACTGATTTTTTTGAAGATTCAGCACTACAGTTATTATTTTGATAAATGAATGTTTAATGATAAGTATAAAAGTTATTTAATCTGCAAAGAAACTACCTACGTCCAAAATAAGTAAAGGGTAGAGGTGATCTATAAAAAAAAAATTAACAATAAATCTATGGATAATTTTAAAATTCTTTTTATAAATAATGTTCTATTAAAGGTGATCCAACTTTTTATTTTTGTAAAATAATATTGAAAAAATATTTTACAAATGAATTAAAATTTTTTTTTTTTGATAATCCAGGTTAAGAATTTTTCTTTTCCTCAACAATTTTGTATCCTTTTTATTATGAATGTTTTATATATATATATAATGTTTTAAAAATTAACAAGTTATATGAAATGGTTTTTGTTTGTTGTTGTGCTTAAAATGAATTAATCAGAAATTGGAAATCTTTAAGAGTCATCACCTACACATCATGAATATTTCTTCTTTCTTCGGTTGAATTTTGTTTTTTTTTTCAAACGTCATTGAGTATGTTTTTTTTAAAAAAAAAAAAAAAGGAAAAATTTAGAAACGTAGTAATTTACAAAAAAAATATATATATATATATATATATATATATATATATATATAGATAAATATGCAGAAACATTTTTTGGTTATGGGAGAAATTAGAATAGGTTGGGAAAACCGAAGTTAGAAGAGTTAAAAAATAGCATGTGGAGTGAAACAGAACATTATCCATTAAATTAATAATGCATTTAGGTATTAATCAGCATATTTTAAATAAAATTGTCAAATTTTACTATATGATTTTTAGTATGAAGCTCTACATTAGAAAAAATATTTGCACGAGTGCAGAGAGCTACTACTAACATCAACGATTATTCCTCTTCAAAATGGAAAATGTAGGTATAAGTAAACATTCAAATATTTTGTCATCTAAAAACAAAACTACATACATATATACAAAAAATAAAATTAAATAAAACAATTAAAATATTTTTTTTTTTATTTTCTAAATAAATTACTAGTAAGATAGTAATTTAATATCAAAATATATAGTTATTCCTGTTTTTTTATTTTATTTTTTATTTGTTACTATAAAATAAAATAATTTCAAATTTTTCTAAATTAATTTTTTTTTGTATATATTTTTTAGAAAAATATTTTTCATATATAACTGGATTTCGTGGTAGTCGAAAATTGAAAGTTGGTGATTATACATTTACAAGAAATAAATCATGTGGCAATAAAGTGTATTGGTCATGCGCTAGAGCTGGTTTACATAAATGTAAAGCAAGAGTTGTTACTGTTGATTATGGTACTCGCCATGATGTTATCGTTAAATCAGCTGTGCATAATCATACCCCTTTTTAATTAATTTTGTTTCATTTAAAATTTTTGTAAATTGAAAAAACAATAAACAAATTAAATAAAATAATTTTTTTTTTTTTAAATATAAATAAAAAAAAAAGAAACAAACAAATTTAAATTAAATTGAATTATAGGAATAGAATATAGTAAAATAAATTTAATAATTCTATAAAAACAAAAAACCAAAATAAACTGAAAAATAAAAAATAAAATAAAATTTTATAGTTTGTAAAACTAATTGGTTTTTTTTATTTTGTTTATTTATAATATGTAAATTTTCTTTTTCTGTTTAATTTTTAATTCTTAAATATTTTAAGAGTAATATACTTATATATAATATATGGATATATTATTTATAAAAAAAATGATGATTATAATTTTAAAATTATTTTATTTAAATTAAATACAAATTTTAAAAGAAATATATAAAAATTATTAATTTTTTTTGCTGAAAATGTAATACACATTTGAAACGTCTGTAATAAATTATAATAGGTTGACTTAGAAAATAAATTTTAAAAATAAAAGGATACAGTATTTTGACAATTTTATCGTTTGTCTGCCTTTACTACTTTAATTATCCAAATTCCCTAATAACAAAAATCACTGGTTTTCAAAATATAATACAATTAATAAAATTGTTAGTTGTCAATCTATTTATTTCATACACCATACATTCATATATATATTTCGATAATAAATAAGAGTTTTATTTTAAAATTGAAAAATGTTCTAATAAAAAAATATATACACATATTATATTGTTGGGTATATATGCAAGAATCAATGAATGCGCAATTTTATACTTTTTTAATTAAAAATGCAAAACCGTTTTCTAAAGAACAGTTTTGCAAAAAGAAAGAATATTCTATCTTCTCACAATACCAATTTTTATTCGGAAAAACTATTATTTATTTGCCTGAAAACTTCAGTTATGCACATTTATTGTTTTTGTATACTTATATACCAGACAATATAAAAAAAAAAACTGATGCAAATATTAAAAAACAATTATTGAGAGCTCTCTGGCATTTATTCGTAAAAAAGAGAAGTAAAAAACAATAAAATTAGATTGAAAAATTAAAAAATATCAATAGAACGATTAAGTTTTTAAAACAAAACTTAACTAATAGTTAAATTATTGGTATTAATTTGATAACTCTCAAATGTACAAAAACAAAACACTTTAGAAACAAATACATATTAAAATTTTAATTAAAAGTAATGTTGTTAACATTTTTCACTCATATAACTACCATCACTCACAATAATTACAAAATTATAATTGTACATTAATATGCAAATGTTGAAAATTTTATATGAAATTTGCATTTTACTTTAATTAGAGCTGTAAATAAAAAAACAAACAAAAAAAAGTTGTAACGAAATTAAAAAAAAAAATATACTGTATTTTGAGTCATTCATTCGTTTCGTAAATTTATTTAATTTAATACGTTTATATTTATTTGTAAATATAGATTGGTATTTGGTATATTACAATGAAAATAATAATGATGTTCTAAATTTTAATCATTTTTATGTAGTAATTGTATATAACATTTTTTTTATTTATTTGTATATACACAATATATTTGGGTACGAATTTGTAAGAAAATAGTAAAACAGTGAATTTTGATATGTTTTTTGGAAATATTACACTGAGGGTATTTCGTTGCACATTTTGCGATGCACATATTTCATCATCAAATAAAATTATAAAAATTATTTTTAAATTTAATCAAATATGTTTTTTAACAATTTTTTTTTTATTTATTAAAATTTTAAATTTTTAAGTATGTAATAAAATAATTATGTATTTTTTTTTTAAAATCATCAATTAAGTTTTTTAACTTTATTTATTACAGGTTTTTTTTTTGGTCAATTTGACATGGTTCATTACCGAATGATAGAAATTTGTTTAAATATAAAAAAGTGACAAAAATACAAAATATATTATAGGTATAATTTGAATCCATAACATAAAAAACGTATATCAATTAGTGTCTACTGAAATCATTTCAAAGTGAATTTTTAAAGTGGATATATGAGTATACTTAAATCAAATATAAAATTTGTTATAAATTAAAAGGCAAAAAATCGAATTCGCATATTGATAAGCATAAAAACTAATGTTAATTAATGATACAATTAAACCGTTTCAATATGCCATAATAAATAAATTTTCCGTAATAGATGAACATAATAATGTATATTTTTAGTAATATAATAAAAAATAAACAATATGTACTTGTATGTTAAATACAATATTTTTGGGGTAGGGTTGTGATTTGCTGATGAGTATTTACCTTGTGTTGATAATTCCCATTATAGTTTTTGAGACTATGACGTTAGAATGGTCTTTTTTTTGACTTAATTCATCAAAAATTTATAAAATTACATGTGAAAATGACTATACAAATGTGATATATAAATATAGACATATAAATACATTTTAAAAAAATTATATTTTCTAATACAATTTTTTTTTTTTTTTTTTTTTTTTTTTTTAAATTTTAATTTCAGAATTTCACATGGTGGATGAAAATGATATTCAAAAATATAAACCGACACTCGAACAAGTTGAATTTACATTAGGACAACGTGGTTGTTCACTTTTAGTTTATAAAGGCTTTACTTTTGTTAAAAATCGAAGAGGTGGCTATAAAACTTATTGGATTTGTTCGAAAAAGGTAAATTTAATACCATGAGCAATGCCTGATTCATATGATTTGGAATTACATACAATAATTTAATTTAATTTTTTATCATAAAACTTTCCAATTTTCAATAAGTTACATATTATATTTTATGTGTTATAATTAGCAAATCTTAGAAAATCAATTAAAAGTGTGATTCATTTTTTGTAATTAAAGAAAATTTGTGATTAAAAATTCCTACTGTAGCTAATTCTCACTGATTTTCAACTATTCTTTTTTTTGTTTTTGACTCACTCCCATAAGATACATTTTGTTACAGCAATAATCACCCAACTTTTTTTTGGTCTCTAGTAAATTTAATAAAAATGTGTTTATGTTTTTTATATAACTATAGTTTTCTCATTTTTTCTTATTTGTAAGTACGTACAGAAAAGATTAATGAAAATGATTTTTAACCCTTTTGTTCTTAATATATTAAATAAAACGACAATCAAAAAAGTTCGAGTGAGTGCGAGTCGTCTAATTTTTATATGTGAGTTCCATTTAATATTAAAATATTTTTGTTGTTGCTTAGCTTCTCACTGGTAATACTAGGTGAGGTAACAGATTATCGCTACTATACTAGTCCAATTCATATGTATCACTAGTATTATAATAATAAAAACAAAATAAATATTTGCATTTTTTCTTCCTATTTACAATTTACAGGGTAGTACAAAGTGTCGAGCCAGAGTTGTAACAAATTTTATGGATGGTGTTGAAAAAATTATGCTAACATCATTTGAACATAATCATCCAAAATTTCCAATTCGTAAAAAACGACTACCAACAAAGAAAAAAATAATAAAGGATGAACAACAAAATGAGGATATAGATGATATTATGTTAAAAATATAATGTTTTAATTTAAATAATAAAAGAATTTATTAAATAAAAAAAAAAATTATAATTTATTGAGTTATTTACAATAATTCTAAAACTAAATTTTTAAGTAAAATAAATAGTAATAAATGGAATTGTAAATAACATTTAAACAGCAGTGAGTATTTGTTGAATTTAATAAAAAACATTAAAATGATTGTTAATGTTGTATCTGTAATAATTTTAAGTTTTCGTTAAGGAATATCAGAACTTTTAAATATTTTTTTTTAAAAAAATAAAATGTTTAAAAAAAATCGTTAAATATTTATCAATAAAATAAGTACCAAGAATTGAGACCCATCATGATTAATATTGTTAAACTTAAGAACTAATTATTTGAAACAGAGAAAATTTGAATGACAACATCAAAAATTTATTTTCAATATCTTTTCAATTAAAGCCTAATAAATCTCACTTATTTAAAGAACAAATAGTTGTTTAGCTACAGATTTATTAAGAGAACTTCCATAACAAGAAAATTAATTCTTTAAAAAAAATATACATACATACATATTTAGTATATATATTAAATAATCATTAAATTGAAATTGTAAATAAATAAAGTAAATTGATGTTTATTATTTCTCGGAGATTTATATTGAAAGTTTGTGTTTCGCTAATTATTTTGTTTTATTAATCTTAAATATTGAGCCAATTATGTTAAACTGATTCCCTATATTAAGACAATGAAGTGAATATATACGATTTCATAAACATTTTTCAACAATATTAATCATTGATAATAATGTGCCATAATGATTTGGTATTTTAAGTTAAATACATAGTTCTAATAAATCGTTGGGCAATTAAAATTAAATTTTTTCTAAAAATAATTATATGATTTTTTTTTAAACATGTTGCAACATCATATTATTTATTTTTAAATTAAAATTGTGTATCTTAGAAAATTTCTAACATTTCTAACAATGTCAAAAATTATTACATACTTTCAAAACTGTTACTTAGTATAGTTTTTGAACGATAATGTAATAAATTGTTTAAAAGTAATATTATCCAACGAATCTTAAATACCTGATTTTATTATGAAGATTTAATTTAATTGATATAATATTAAAATAAATAAAAATTATTAAAAATGTACTTTTGTGAATAATTCTACATTTTGTTATAAATTTAAAGAATAAACCTTCAAATTATTTTGACAATGAAATAAAATTTAACTATTACATATTTATTTTTTTTTTTTATTGTTTTTTAGCATTACAAGAATTGTTTTAAATAATTTTTTTTAAATAATATTTTTAAAAAAATTAATATGGTCAGTATCTAAAGTTATATATTATGTACATGGCATATATAAGCGAATTTTAAATTAATTAATTTCAGAAAAACCTATATGTTTATAACTGGACAACGTGGTTGGTTGCATTTTATTATCTGATTGTGGCTTCACATTTGTTAAAAATAGAAAATCAAAATATAGAACTTATTGGATATGTTCAAGAGAGGTAATAAATTTTATTTTTGTAAAATATAATTCAAATAAAAAATTAATTACGTAGGATGTAACAAGATGTAGAGCAAGAGCTGTAACAGCATTTGATTATAATTTAGCAGAAAGAATTATTCAAAGAACATCAATAGTACATGATCACACGACCTTTTATTTTGAATAGATTAAAAAAAGACAAGAAAAAAGAAAATACAGCTAATACTAACACGAAATTAAATTTATTATTATTTACATGAGTGTGACTTTGCAATAAATTGGCAATTCGTGACTTTTGAAACGTAAAAAAATACGATTGTGAGGCGGGTTATCAAATTTTTATTACCACAATGATAAAATCATGTGTTTGATTTGTAATGTCCATACAATGTATTATTTGAAGTTAATAAACACTTCTTGCAATTGTACGAACATTTATTTTTCAATATTAATTAGAAAACAAAATGAATAATTATAATAATAGAAACATATTAGTTAATTAATATTATATTTGATGATTGTTTTTCATCTAAAAAAGAAAATTTAAGTATGAATTTACTTAAAATTATTTTAAAAAGAAAAAAGCAGTACAAAAAAATTTAATCTCATGCGTATATTTCTTTTCTCTATTAAAAGATTTCAGTTAGTTGCGGAATAAACAAGTATTTTTATTTAAAAAAAAAAACACACAATTGATTATTTTCTGCCATATTTAACGAATCCAAATAGGTACCTGATTTCATTATGAAGATTTAATTTAATTGATTTTTTTTTATTGTTTTTTAGCACTACAAAAATTGCTTTAAGTAATTTTTTTTTTTAAATAATTTTTTTAAAAAAAATTAATTTGGTCAGTATCTAAATTTATATAATATTTACATCCTAGTAAAATAATAATTATGTGGTTATGTGATATGCGAATTTTAAATTAATCAATTTGAATTTATTAATTAATCTTAATATTTAACATTTAAAGTTTCAGAAAAGGCTATGTTTATAACTGGACAACGTGGTTGTATTTTATTATCTGATCGTGGCTACACATTTGTTAAAAATAGAAAATCAAAATATCGAACTTATTGGATATGTTCAAGAAAGGTAATCAATCAACTTAATTTTTGTAAATACAATTTAAATAAAAAACATTAATTATGTAGGATGTAACAAGATGTAGAGCTAGAGTAATAACAACATTGGATTATAATTTAGAAGAAAGAATTATTCAGAGAACATCAATAGTACATGATCATACGCCTATAATTATGAATAAATTAAAAAAAGAAAAAAAGAAAATAAAAAAGAAAAAAATTCAATTAATACTAACACGAAATTAAACTTATTACTAAATACATGTGTGTGACTTTGCAATAGTTGAAAATCCGTAACTTTCGAAACGTCAAAAAATATGAGTGAGATGGGTTTTTAAACTTTTATTATCACAATGCCAAAATTGAATAAAATTAACTGTCAAAAAAATAAATTTTTTTTTTTGTAAATTAACCCACGAATCTCTGAAATTGACTTGAATTATTCTATTATATTATATAGCTTTTTATGTTTATTAGAAAATAATTTAATGTTAATTAAAAATGAAAGTTTTCAAAGTTTTAATTTTATCAGAAATTAAGGTGGATTTTCATATGCACCGTTTTACTTTCATGATTATTTTTGACAAACAAATTTTTGGGATTTTGAAAAAAATAAAAAAAAAATATATTTAAAATTAAAAAAAATAATATGGAATAAAAATAGAAAACCGTCCTTGAAAAAAGCGATCGCAACAGCAAAACGGTACGTTTGGAAATTCAGCTTTGTTGTCAATGATTTGTACTGTAACTGTTACAAATCAATTTTGTAAAAACAATAACCATTTGGTATTTTAAATTAAATTTCCATAAACTCATTTTTCCTAATATAATTAATTATTTTTAATTTATTGTTGAATGAAAGTAATGAATTTAGAAGATTGATACCCAAATGAAATAATAATATTAGCTATTTATTTTATGATATTATTTTGTATATGTATTATGAAAAGTACAAAAACTTTAATCAAATAAATGTATATGTGTTAAAAAAAATTCTTAATTTAAATAACAGTTATTTATGATGTTTGAATTAAATTATTTAGAAATATAAAAACAAAAATAAATGAACTTTAAATATTTCTTTCAAGTTTCTTAATTGTGCTTTTTTAGACGATGGTTAAATAATTTTTGTTCTGTAATTATGCAATTGGTTTTTATTGTTACTCTTCAATTTAATTCGTGTATTTTAGTATAAATTATATGCTTTGAGAATAATATAATATTTAGATATCTCAACTGAATGTAGAAAATATGCGTATCAAAAATTTGTAACATTAATATTATATGTACTTATGTTCATAGGTAATTTACTTTTCAGAAAACATCTTTTTTTTTTGTAGAATGGAATGTGACAGTAGTTCATTATGTTGACAATATTGAATAATAATTTAGAAGAAATGTTTCATAAAGTCATGTTCATCTAATCGAAATATAAAAAAAAAAAACACGCATTACACACTATAAGTCATGTTCATATATTTATTTATATTTTGTGAAAATTTCAATTAATAAAAATTTTACATGAAAAATTATAATAAGTATTAAATTTTTATAATCAATAAATTTTCTAATGATTTACTTCAATCGTTGCAATTGTAATGATTTATATCTACAATTTTAAATGCTTTTTTTATTTATTGTCTACTGATACTATTAATTTTATTATTAAATGAATTCAAATAAATTTTGAACTCAGCACAAAATTTAAATAAGTTGATATAATAAAAAAGAGGATTGTTCAAATAATATTTTTAATAACGTAATTAAGATAAAAATAAACGTGAATTATATATGATGAAAATAATATATGATGTACCAGTAACCAAAAAATTACTCATAAAACACAACTAAGCATAATTCACTTATAAATGTAAAGAACGAAAAAAGGACATTAAACAAAACAATAATTATATAACAAGTTTTCTTTAAAATTTCTCTTTAAATGGATATCAATAATAGTATGTAAAAAAAATACTTGAAAATAATTTTTATAATAAAATTTCAAATACCTATTGCAGAATTAAATTAAGTAGAAATTGCAGAATTAAATTAAGTAGGATGACTTCGATTTAAAAATATTATAAGATGTTGAGTTGCAATCTCTTATTAAAAAAAAGCAGTCAATTTATTTTTTAACATTCAAATTTTCTTTTAATTTAATAGAACAACCGAGAGGATCAACAATTAAAAGTGGAAAAGTTTATTTTCTTAAAGGTGAATTCATTACAAAGTCAGGATTATCAAAAACATCAGGAACAAGAACAGCAGCAACTATAACAGGAATACGTAATAATAGTACTAGTGGTAGCGATATAACAACTTTTGAAACATTAAGTACAACTACATCAAAGTCAACGAAGAAAACAATTAGAATAAGAAAACCAGAAAGATTAACAAGAAACTATGAAAATTGGGGAAATATTAAATACATAACGTCCCCACGTGGTAATAAATTATTATGTTATTTAGGACATCGTTATATTAAAAATAATGTTTATGGTTCAAATACATATTGGAAATGTACAAAATGGCATAATGGATGTAGATCAAGAGCAATCACAAATTTTGTTGATCCATCGATTTGTATGTTAAAAAATGTTCATAACCATATAGATTTAAGTGAAAGTGATGATATTTCATAAAATTAAATTATATTATTTAAAATTTTGTGTGTCGATTATTTTTATTTTTATTACCTAAAAAATAATCTATAGTTTATGAAAAAAATCATTGAATCATATGTGATGAAAATATTAATTTGCTTGCAACGTATAAATATCACATTTTCCAAAACTCAAAACAAAGGGGCCATTGATTTTGCAAACAAAAAAAAAAAACATCTAAGTGTCGATGAAAAACGTAATTATTAGAGGGAAATAATATGTAATTTTTTGTGGTCAATATAAATTTGGAAGAATTTCTAGTTGGCATTCTCATGATCAAATAACTCGAAATTGAAAGGGTTAATAATTTTTTTTTTTAATATAATAACATTTTACCAAAGTTTTATATCATTTTTTGACCATAATTTAGCCATATTAAAATTTCTTTTTTTTTTTAAATTTAATAAATATTCGTACGAAACTTATTGTAGAAAAATTATAAATAAAAATTTAATTAAAACATAATGTTTTTATTCGAATACGTATAACAAATTGTAGTTATTTTAGTATTGTATTATATTATTAAATTTCAAATAATATTAATAATTTTAAATTTAAAAATTTTAATAATATTAAAAAAATTATAATATAAGATAGTAAATTTAAAATAAACTAATAAATTATTATTAAATTTTTATATTAAAAAAGTACTTGCCATTCATAATTATGTTAATAATTTATTTAAATTACTAATATTTTGGGGGAATCAATCAATTTATCATAGAGTCTATATCATTTATAAGTATTTATAAGTGTGTATTGCATTATTATATAAAAACATTTAACATGTCATGTCGCCAACCCAATTTAAATAAAATATTAAAGTAAAATAATTAAATTAAAATCTAACATTAAGAAATAAAATAAAAATTAAAATCAATAAAAGACAAACAAGCTTCTGTATAAATATTAGTTTACATCCTTGAGCTGTAATTAATAATGTGCGATACGATTTACTTTTACGATTCTGTGTGATTGTCAAGATATATTTAAAGTTATTGTTTCTTGTCTATACTTTATAATTTCATTTTCAATAATTCATTTGGAGTTAGGCTAAAGTTATGATTATTTTTGATAAATAGTTTTGTTTTTAGTGATGATTAATTTAGCAATTAAAAGTTGAATTTCCTTTCGCTATGATTCTTTTTTCATAATTAATTGTCAAATTATGATTCATCGCTAAAATAAAATATGATAAAATCTTGTTTTATTTAAAGTATCTGATGTCATTAGTAAAAAAAAACAAAAATAATTTAAAAGATATTTTTCTACACACTTAAAATTGTAGAAATGTATTTTAAATAATAAACTAATTTTTTTCTGTTCCATTTTCGACTAGTGAATTTAATATAAGTAGGTTAAGTTAATAACTCCAGTATATTGAATATTTGATCTTAGATAAAACTCAGAACAAAATGTTATCTTGTCTACTTCAAGCTAGAATATAGAATCAAAAATAAAATTAAAATTAAAGCTCGAAATTCGGAAATTTCACAAAAAACAAATTTTTTTGAATATCATATAATTATATTCATTCGTAATTGATTTGTGGATAAAAATACTGCATATTTAAGACGGTTCAGATAAATTTAAAATTTGCTAAAAATTAACTTAATTATTTTTGTTTTAATTTCCAAACTTTAATCATTATATGTAGCTATGTAAATAAAAGCTATATATTGAAGACTTAAGCATTTATTTTTTAAAATCACATTTACAAAAATTTAGTGGCATATCCGTTTTTAAATGTGTAATTTATTGAAATATATATGTATATATATTTTTTTAATTTAAATTGATAAATTGTTGTAAAAAAAATTGAAAATGTAATAGAAATTCTAATAAAGATTTAAATAATATAATTGTTTTATTTATACTATACATAATATATATGTGTATATATATATATTTGAATTTAAAATAATTTTTCTCTATTTTATATTGATTATTTATACTAATTAAAATATTTTTTTTTTTATTTTATTTTCTTTATTATGATGATGAAAATGTTTATGATGATGATATCAATATTGATCAACAATTTGTAGGTACTAACAATTATCAAATAGAATTTATAGATTCGAAAAAAAATGGTGGTAAATTACTAGTTGTTAATGGTTATAGATTCTTTCGCAATAAAAAACGTGGTACACGACAATATTGGAAATGCAGTAATTATTATAAAGAAAAATGTCCAGCAATTGCTATTTATGATGAAGTTACACTAAATTTACGTTTATGTCATCATCATTTACATAATACAGGACTTACTTTTAAACCTATGATTAAAAGGGAAACAGTGGGTATCAGTGGATAGTAGTAAATTGATCGATTAAATTAATTTATAATTATATTAAATGCTTTAAAATAATAAACTTAAAATAAAAAACAACAGCTAAAAACTAAAAATAATAAAAAATAAAAAAATTACAAATTTTTTTGAATTCAATTAAATTTTAATTTTAATATTTTAATAAATTTATTTAAAATAAAAAACAACTAAAAAATAAAAAAATTATTTGAATTCAATTTAAATTTAATTTATTAAAATTTAACATTATCATAATTGTGTTGAAAATATATTCATTTTTAATCAACTTTTAATATGACTTTTTGTTTTTATCTCTATGTTTTGTTAAGAAATTGTAACATATGAAAAAATATTTAATAATGAAATAAATATCGAGTTCAAAAATATATTTACGATTTAAAAAAAAAAATGATTTTTGTTTTATTGTGCAAATTTAGAATTTGATAATTTAAATAAACAAATGTTTCCTTGTATAAAATATTATATGTATTATTTTGTATAGATATGTACCTATGTACACATATTTTATTATAAAATCTTCAATGTTTAAATATAAAAATTACTGTATTCTCTATTTTTTGTTTCTGGATAGGTATTTTTCTTTAAAAGTATTTTAGTTAAATTTAAATTAGGCCTTGTTACAAAAAACTTTTACTTTTTTAAACTTTTAAACAGGTTTAATAGTAATTGCACTTTTGACAGAAATAAATATTTTTCGGTATCTTCGTGACAAGTCAATAATATAATTTTATTTGCCAATTTAATAAACAACTTATCTATAGGAATGTAACAAAAATGTAAATATTAATTTGACATCCAAATACCATACCACAATGCGATAAAAAAACATGCTCTGGGTGGAGCATGTTTTGAAGTACAACAAGAAAAATCAAATTACTGTCAAAATACGAAAACACCACGAAACAATGAATTTTCGTATGAAAGTGACAAGTCCTATTGCAATTTTATCATCAAAAGAATATAAATTTATAACATTTTGAAAAAGGCTATATAAAAATCTTATAATAGTTAAAAAAAAATTTTCGTAAAGCTTACGAAGCAAAATTAAAACAAAATTGTTTTTAATAATTTCTTAATTGACATTGTTAAAAACTATAAGTATAAAATTAAATTCTAAAAATTATATAATTTAAAACATTTTGTTCATGGTACAAGTATGTAGTTTTTTTTTTACACGTTTAAATTTCGGTGGACTAGGAACTGTGTTAGTAGGTTTGTTTACATGAAATCAACCAATTATTGTTTGAATCAGCAGTTACTACTATTATCTATCTGTACCATTATTATATGTTAAAAAACACAAATTTATAAATTTGAATTTTTACGTATTTTTAGTTAAATAATCTTTCTTATTGTAGATTAACATTTTAACTAAAGAGGTTATGAGTTTTAATTTCACTTTAACTGGGAGAAACAATAATACAATTAAAGTCTGGTTGTTGAAGTATAGCCATAAATTAATACTTTTGAATATTACGGTTGTACGAAGTTATTTTAAAATCACATGATATTCAAATTTTTGAATATTGAAATAAACATTTTTAAACAAGTATTTTCATACTTTCAAAACCTGGTTTAAAATATACATTTTATATATACCTACATATGTGTAAAATGCATACATTTTTTTCTTTTTTAAACAAAATTAAAAATCAAAAACTTTTCACTAATATATATTTTTTTTTGTATGCTCTATAATTTTCTTTTAGCTGTTACCCATGGTGTTTATAAAGGTGAAAATCCTCAAATACAATTTGGACAATCGAAACGTGGTGGTCAACTACTATTTTTGGATGGTTTAAAATATTTTCGTAATAATGAGAATCGTTCAAATTTATTCTGGCGCTGTCATTGGTATTATCGAAGAATACGTTGCCCAGTTTTAATATGCATGAATAAATTTGATCCAAATGATTTTCGACAAGTTCATCAACATCGACATGTACGTCCATTAAAAAAACAACAGATGAAACTAGATCATCTTCGCGAAGTAGACTTTGTTGATGAAACAGCAGCAAGTCCTGCAAGAACATCAACAACTAATGTTGTTACAAAACAAGCTAAATAATTATTTGAATATCAGTAAAATAAAATTAAAAAAATGTTTATATTAAAATAAGCTTTAATTTAAAAAATTTAAATAAAATTATATTTTATATGAAAAGAAAACAAACTAAATATACAATATTTTATATGTTGATTGCTGGAATAGAGAATCATAGAGTCAGAAGTGATTGGGGAGGTCACAAAAACACAAAATTACTGTATGGAAGGTTTGTTTACTATCAATAACTTAAGAGTTCTGGGGCTTTAAAGTTTTGTTCATTACTGAAATATTTATTTATATATCAGTTTAACTGCATAATAATATGCAACCAAAATTTCTGTTCTTTTCCATTTCGTGGGTCTATAATTTTTTGATATTTTAGTTTAATTTTTTTACGTATTGTATCATAAAATAAAAATAACTAAGGTTTCTCAAAGCGCATTCTGCTTCTAACGTATTAATAACGTTTTGTCGGTTCTTAAATAATATTTAGTTTATAAATAATTAATAATATAAGAATCATAGGTCTCTTTGATAATGCTTTAGAAAAGAGTTTTTTCTTATTTATTTTATTTAGTTATGATTTCATAGTCAAAAAAACCAAATTAAGGTATTTCGGTAGCAAAACAAATCTTCAACTTTTCAACTTCTAATGGGTTAAGAATATATCCTCTCCCCTTCCATACAATATTTTCTTTCTTTGGACCTCTTACAATCATCTTGCGCTATGATTCAATGAAAACCAGACACCATGTATAATAATTATAAATTAATAATAATTATTGTTAATTTATTTTCAATTTTATTTTTAATTTCAATATATAATATATTGAAATTTGTATGTTCAATAATTAAAGTTAATAAATATAAAATACAACAATTTTTTTTTCTAGCTTTAGTAAAAAAAAAACTTGAAACAATTTAAAATTAATTTAGATATGGTAATTGAAACTTTACTTTTGTATCTTTTTTTTGTAACATCCCTTCATAGATTTAGTCTCTATTATCCGTGATCTCTCAATTAATTTGGGGACACTTTACAGTGAGTTGAATAGGAGTTATTTTAGTCGAATAACTAATTACTAATTATAACGTTTTTTAGATTGCGTAGGTCGTATTTTGTTTGAGGTTTCCAGAAGAAGGAATAGATAAAACATTTGATATTCTAAATTTCATTGATTGTTTATTATGTGAATTAGTTGTTTTATTCAACCATGATGAATGAAAACTCGATTTTAAGACGAAAAAAAAAATGTATATGTACTTATATGTATGTATTATCAACATTCCCAATGAGAAAAATTTAAAAATCTATCCTTTATAATTTTTTAAATATATTTTAATACATATACATATTTAACTAACATATTTTTTTTTAATTTTTATGTATTTCAGAGGGTGATGTACAAATATATTTTACGAAATCGTTACGTGGTAGACCTGCTATTATGGCTGATGGTATACGTTTTATAATAATGAGTGAAAATCGAAAGAAAATTTTATGGCGTTGTAGCTATATGGCAACAAAAAAAATTAAATGCCCAGCTCGAATAACAATGTTAAAAGAAAACCCACCAAAATTTATAATAAATAAATCACAGCATGTTCATGCTGAATTAAAACGTAATAAATATAGTGCGAACAAGAATAATGTATTAATAAAGCCTGAAGAAGTAACAATTTAAATTAGTGGTTGACTAATTTTAATATTATATTTTTTATTTAAGATAAAAAAGTGAAAATTAGTAAAAAAATTTAATGTGTTATATTTCTGTTTATTATATTTAAGATTAGTTTGGTATGCGAAAATGATATACAAGTCAAGATTATTCAACTTGATTTAATTTTTAAATTAAAAAATAGGTAATAAAAAATAAAATAAAACAAAAAAACGAATGTTTTCTTTTAGAATAAAGTTGTCACAAAGTTATAATTTGTTATAACATTAAATTTAAATAAATAAATTCGTAAAGCTTCAAGTAGGATTTCCATATGTGCCAATTTACCGTCACGGTTTGTTCACGAACGATTTACACATGTCACAAATTACAGTCGCGCATGTATTGAAATATTTGAAAAAATTATAAATACATATTCCAAAAAAAAACAATTTTTATAGTATTTTCAATATTCAAATAAAATGTATAAAAAAATATTATAAATTTTTTGATTTATTTTAATTTATAATAAAACAAATTTAAACAATAAATTATTTATATTCACATCATAATCATATTTATAATACAGTATCAAATTTTTTTGCTGTAATTGAATTTATTGCCTGTCATGTGTTAAATTTTTTGATATGTGTGACACCGTCATGAAAAAGATAATGTTCATTTATCTTTTCGGCGCGATGGTTGATTCTGATTGGTTATTTAGCTGTCAAAATCGACATATATGGAAATTCACCTTCAATTTCTGTTTTCAGTTTTACAAAAAATATTAGTTGAAGTATAGTTTTCCTATATTCCATATTAACGATCATTGTCTGAAATTGGTCTTAACATAATTATTTTTATTTTTTCTATTTTATTTGAATTAGAATTTTAAAATAAATTTATTTTATTATTTTAAGGAAACAGTGCAATAATAAAATATTGCAATTGTAAATGAATGAAGTAATGAATGTAAATTGTTAAAATTTGGAATCGGATGTTTTTTAAAACATCTTTTATACCGTTCTTACAATTTTATGGCTACATTTTGTAAATTTGCTGCAGTAAATTTGGAATAAAAAAATGTATGTATTGGTTTTATGAATTGTTTAAATTGCAACTTCAACTTTTTTCTTTTTGAGTTAAATTTTTTGTCCGTTTACAAATAAAATTTTTAAAATTTTTGTAAAAACATAAATTTTTAATTGTAATTAATCAAATTTAAAAACTTTAAAGTTAAAATTTTATCACCCATATTCTGTTAGACCCATCTCGCGAGATCGCGTGAGAATATCTCTGACGAGATAGTTTTGTATTCTGTTAGACCTTTGACGAGACGAGATAGCCATTTTTTATCTCGTCAAAAATTGTAAGCGATAGAGTATCTCGTCAAAGTATTTTGTGTTTTTTTATCAAAAAATTGAATTAAATAAATAAATTGAATAGATAAAATAATTAAGTAAAGATTAATAAACAATTTTTCATTATTGTTTCTGCGTTATTATTAAAATTGTAAAATTTTCAAAAAAAAAAAAACCATCTTTACTATTACTGTTTTACTACTGTTTATGTACTAAACTAAAAAATATTTAAAACAAATATATTTATATTTATTTTTTATTTAAAAAATATTTTAAAACTAAGCTCCACTAATCCTTTCCAAAAATTTTATAAACCATATTTTGTTTATATACCAATAATTATTTTTGATAGTAAAAAATGATCAGTACTACCAACAAATAAAATTTTCTATCGCGCCGCTTACAGTGTCTAACAGAAAGGCATATTCAGCGAGACGAGACGAGATGAATTTTTTCTTCTCGTCAACGATGGGTCTAACAGAATATGGGTGTATATTTCCATTTGACTTTGAAGTTAGCTAAACAATATTTCGATATTCGAACAATGCATACTTCTGATTTTCTCAGTTGAATATCAGATAAAAACTTTCTGAAAAAATTTATAAACAAATTAGATAAAAATTTAGTAATTATTTATTACAATAAAATTATTATAAATATCACCCATATTCTGTTAGACCCATCGTTGACGAGAAGAAAAAATTCATCTCGTCTCGTCTCGCTGAATATGCCTTTCTGTTAGACACTGTAAGCGGCGCGATAGAACATTTTATTTGTTGGTAGTACTAATTTTTTTTTACTATCAAAAATAATTATTGGTATATAAACGAAATATGATTTATAAAATTTTTGGAAAGTGTTAGTGGGGTTTTAGTATTAGTTTTAAAATATTTTTTAAGTGAAAAATAAATATAAATATATTTATGTTTTAAATATATTTTTTAGTTTAGTACATAAACGTAGTAAAACAGTAATAGTAAAAATTATTTTTTTTTTTTTTAAAAAAACAAACACAATTTTAATAATAATGGAAAAACAATAATGAAAAATTGTTTATTAATCTTTACTTAACTATTTTATCTATTCAATTTATTTATTTAATTCAATTTTTTGATAAAAAAACACAAAATACTTTGACGAGATACTCTATCGCTTACAATTTTTGACGACATAAAAAATGACTATCTCTTCTCGTCAAAGGTCTAACAGAATACAAAACTATCTCGTCAGAGATATTCTCACGCGATCTCGCGAGATGGGTCTAACAGAATATGGGTGTATATATTTTGTATTTAATTTCATTAAAGTATAAATTGAATTTCTCTTTCATAAAACACCTCATAAATATTAAAATATTTCGAATCTCTTGAAAAAATATCAGTAGAAATTTTTCGAGTGACTGCTGTTTATTTAATAATTAGTAAATAGAAAACAAGTATACAAAAAATCATCTGTGTGAAACATTGTCAAATTAATTGAGCAAAATAATTACGTATTAAAATTTCGTAGTAAGCGATTGAAACTTTGATTAGGCCTAAAGACTGACTGAATTCATGTTTGCAGCAATAACTTAAAAGAAAATTTGCAGTGCCTTCTTTTTTTAGTCCTTCCATTGTAATGGAAGAATTACTAATATAAAATTGTTTTTGTTGCAGTTTGGTTGTTTTTCTGCAGCAAATTTAATTCATTTTTCAAAATTATTTTATTTTAATGTAAGTACAATATTTATTTCAATAATTCTTATAGAGAACACAAATTAATTAAAAAATTTAAATATTTTAAACTTAATGTTTTCTGATTTATTTAAAAATAAAATATAATTTAAATAATTTTAATTAATATAAAAAATTTATTTCTTCACATATATTTTTTTTAGGTTCTATACTTCAATTTGTAACTAGCCAAAAAGGTAAAACTCTATTAGTGTGTGATGGATTTTATTATGTTCAAGAGAAAATGATTCGAGAAAAAATCTATTGGCGTTGTACACAGTATACCACAAATATCCGATGTCATGCCAGAGTTCATACATTAAGGAATAGAATTACGCATACAAGTAAACATAATCATGACGTTGAGAAAGCTTATAGAAACAAATCTACTTTCACATATAATTAAAATAAGAATTTAAATTTAAATTTATAGTTCAAAATAATATAATATTATTAATTTATTGATGTAATAATTGTATGTGATTAAATGTGTAGATACTTGTATGTAATTAATTTAAATTTTGTTTGAATTAAAAATAAAATGCTTATTAAAACATTTTCTTTTATTATATAAATAGATAAAAAGATCGACAGTGACAAAACAAAAATATATTATATTGAATGTATTGTATGTACTATTGAATGTTTTAGTTAATATATTTTCTAATAACTCAAAGAACTAAAATGTGATTAAACAATTAAAATTTAAACGGAAAAAAAATGTTTTTAGTATTAGTATTATTATTTTTAATTAAAAATTTTTTTTTAAATTTTATCAAACAAAACAAAGAATTTAACATAAATGACTCTTTTGACACAATTGATTTATTTAGTAGTGTACTTGAATATATTTTTCTTTATTTCTATATACTATATATAAATATGTACATATGTTTTTTTATTGATTAATGTATTTTTACTGTTAATTTTTAAATCGATATTTAAAGGAACTACAATTTAATATTTAAATTACGACTTTTGTATATTATTCATATTTCATATTTGAAAATTTTTATCTACTTGACTTTAATTTTTATTTTCGTATTTGTTTTTATGACAATATCATCGAAATTAAAGCTGAACAAATTCGTTCACCAACATTACTGTAAAAACTGTTTTAGAAATTAGTTAATAACTAATTTTTCACTTGTTATTTTATTGGTTTTAAGAATAAATCCAATTAATTTAATAAAAAAAATTTCCATTTTAGGTATAACAATTTATATAATGAAATATTTCTAATGATTTTTTTTCCAATAAATTCTGATGATTTTGATCCTGTTTTATGTTTTATCATTAATTTATTTCTATATCTATTTTGGGCAGATTTTTTGTTATTCTACAATTATTTAAAACTCTCTTCTGGCAGTACTTTTATGTGATCTGATTCATATATCCTGAGTATTAAATTGAAGATTAATTTTTTTTAATTATCTAGAAGCAATTCTATATTGAGTATATATCTACGATATCTTGATCTATATTTCAGTTAATCTTCCCAATATTCTCTAAATTAATTAATTAAAATTTTGATTAATAACATATTAAAGTCTTTTATTTATTTTTAATAAATATCGTTTCGGGGTGAACACCTAATTAAAACGAAGAATGTTTTGCTAAAACGATGCTACACACTTAACTCTTTCATTTTAAATAATTTAAATTATGGTCTGAATTAACTTTTCTCAAATTCCTTTCGCTACGACAGTATATTTTTTTTACAGTTTTATATTTATTTTTTCTTTTATATTACATTATTTAAATAGCTTAGGAACTTAATTTCATCATATTAAATTTAAAAAAAAAATGTTTTTTTTTATTTCCATGCTAATGACGAATGCAGCTATTGAAGGTGAACTTGATGTTGGTGTAGCTAAATTTACATCCACTAAAAAACAAAAAAAAGCTTTAATTATTGGTAAACATCATTTTGTGTGTGATCGTAGGTTGAAAACTTCCTCGAATTGGAGATGCTCAAAATATAAAAAATTTAGTTGTAAGGCAAGAGCAACAACCAGAATTTTTAATGGCATCGAACGTTATAAAATGAAATATAACGTGCATACACATTATTAAAATACAATTTATAATTTTATTTTTGTTAAAATTTAACAAAAAAGTATTAAAATGTCAACAAAAAATATAAAAGTATAAATGCTTAATATACTTAACAATTTAAAAAAAAAAAAAAATTCTTGTGCGAATAGTAACAAAATCATTTAATTATTTTGTAATAAATTAGTTAAAAATAAGTCTAATTTAAGATAATATAAATAATTATTAAAAAAAAACAAGACATCACAAAAGCAACAAATTTTTATTTTAATGTTTATGTAGAATTTTATTTTAGGTTTGTTTTTTTTTTTTTGTTAAAATATATGTATATAAAATTCATACATCGCACAACAGTAAAACCTACTATAATTAGGGTGTATGCTTAATGAGATAACTTGACTAGTTCTGATTGTGACTAATTTGAAATTTCTCTGCTTTACGTCTTTGAATTAACCAACTTGAAATGTTTTTGATTGATGGCAACTGTTCACTTCTAATTTCAAAACATATTAAATCGAAGATAAAAATTGTCAAAATTTGTCTTTTTGTTGTCGTTGTTAGGCACACACCCTTAATTTCGATACTTACAATTTAACATTTAGATGAATTATCGAAAATTTAATTTAACTTAGATTTGTGATATTGGGGCTTCGATAAGAATTATGATATGTTCAAATTTTTCTGCCTTTGAATGACATGTGAAAATAAAGTATGTAAGTAATGTAAAACTCAGATGGACTATTTTTTTCAAATGCGTTATGTTATTTAAGAAAAACTGTAATTTATACAAAACCCAAATTTTTTTTCATTATAATATATATGTACTTATATATATATTATGTACTTATTTATTTATACAAATCGTACATAAGACGATTAGTCTTTTAATTAATCAATTCCAATATTCAATTCAGTGTACAATAACTGTATTTAGGATATTATATTAATATAATGCATTTATTTGGTAAATATTTAAATTATTTACTAGTTCTTCGTTTAAAATTTTAATATTTAATTTTGGCATAACTATTTTAGTGTATCTGAAACTGGTCAAACTGTTCAAGGTTACATATTTCTATATATTCTATATTAGTAAAAAGTAATTTACCAGAGTGTGGGAAAAATGCTTGTTTTAGATTATAAAATTTTATATAAAAAGCTTGCCACTTATTATTCAAATTAGGAATGATTTAGAATTGAATTCATAATTTTTGGGTATGTCTCTTCATAGTTAGATTTTTGCTATTATTAAATTTTACATTGTATTATTATTAGTATATTTTTATTTTACTACTTACGCGCAAAAATATTTTGTTTAAAATACCTCAGAGAAAAACAAAAAAAAAACAAAAACATGAATAATGAATTATTTTCAAATACGTAATTAATTATTTTATAATTTAAATTATTTATTTTCAATTTTCTAACCATAATATAAATATGATTACAGATAATTCAAATAATGATGATGAAAACGATTTGGATGGTTTCAATGAAATTGCTCAATTTACAAAAACACAACGTGGTGCACCAATGGTTGTACATTTAGGTTATACATATGTTCAGGATCGTCAATTTATTGGTTCAGTTAATTGGCGTTGTTCATTATATCGTCGTTTAAAATGTCGATCAAGAGTTATTATGAAAAATATTAATGGTATTAATCGCTTAAAATTTACAAATGCTGTTCATACACATGGACCACAACGTGAAGATGGTTATAATTATAATGAATATAATGAATATTTAACAATATCTCCAATATCAAATTTAAAAACAGAAAAGAATGATTAATAAATTTGATTTATAATATGTTTATATACTATTTTATGTATTATTATTATTATGAATATTATTTAGTTTAATGAATAAATTGTTAAAAAAATCGAATCTAAAATTATGAGAATAGTTAAATAAAATGTATGTTAAGAAAATAAAAAAATTAAAATTTATTTATTCGTAAACTGATTTGCCCCTGAGTTTATTTTTATGATCCTAATACAAATTTTCCGGTCTTTGATCTTTTTTTTGAAAATTGGTCAATATACATTTATAATTTTTTTATAAAATAAATAATATAAATTATTAACCACATAAGCAATAATTTTACAGAATAATAGCAAAAATGTTTTAAGTACTGTCATGTATGAATGTGTTATTGGAAAATTTGTATAATTAAAAATTCTTGTCGAAAATAGTCGAATTTTTGTACTACGAGTCGAGTACAAAAAACTGAAGAAGTCTGCATATAGTAGACGAAATACGCGTAACTGTATGATTAGCATATCAGTAAAATTAAAAGGAAAACATTCGATTATTTTCTACAATTATACAAAAAAATTTACTCTAATGCTAGAAAACAAATTTTTATAAAAACTAAAAAATACTATTAATATTATTTTAAATGAGGATCATACTAGTAAGGTATACAGTTCCCATGAAAATCGGTAACATGGTTAAAGAGTTGTACTCGGGATACATAGTTTCAGCCTAGGGTGAGATACGGTCACCTTTTTCTCTTTATTGATTTGTCGGTTTTCTTTCTCTATTCCTTTTTTTATTGATTTCCGACTGAGTGGTGAAAAAATTATAATATCAAAGGGTTTATCTGAAATTGTTTTAAATATTTCCAAGGTCTTGTTTTCGCTGACGATATTTGTCTACTAATCTATAAAAAATTTAGGGTCGGACATAAATGTGTAGAAAACTAATTTGTCTTTAATTTATGACATTTGAATGAAATTTTAAAAATTATTATAATTTATTACAAAACTTTATCATCATTAATTCTGTCAGGCCATAAGTTCATATAAGTTCTTAAAAAATTTCTTCCATTTAATCCAATTTTGCCCATTAGTTTTCACTTTGCTTTATGTTTTTTCTCACAGCGTTTACTTGCGTTACAACAACTCGACGTCAGTTGATTTTTATACACTCTTGTTTTCTTTGATCTTAAGAGCTTCAATCTAGCCATAATTTAGTAATGTGGCAAAAAAACGCACTATCCATACCAACTTTCTCTTGGTTCTCTCATTTCTTCTTTTATAGAAATTGTGTCGGACCGAAAGAGATACAGTATTCGTTGCAAACATTACAAAAATTTATAAAGGAAACTAGCACATTAATAGGGAAAGTCCTAGTATAAAAATAAGAAACAAATTTACAAAACGGAATAAAATTCAATAAAATTTCGTATTTCACTGTTAATTAAAATTTTTGCAAAATTAAGTTTAATTGAATTGAAATGAATAAAGTTTATTTTGGGACACTGAACCTTATTAGGGTTTTAAGGCCATATATTTTTCCTTTTTTATTAACAATCAGGTACAAAATTCATAATTAACAAAATATACACATAAATAAAATGAAAGAAATACATATGTGAACTTAATATTTACGAAAATATTATTTAGTCACAAAAGAGAGTAAAATAATAATTTAATAATTATATTAATTCAAAAAATATTCGTTAAACTTTATTTTTAAATTCACCGAAGATGTTGATGGTTTTTATTAACTGAGTAATATCAGTGACTGCTCGCTGTTTATACCGTGGTATAAGGGTTTTTTGCATTTCTATAGGGCGATTATCATAAAAATGTGTAGGTTCACTTCTTTTTTGATCCGTCAAATAAGTATTTAGGCGTCAATCGTGTTAAGTTTAATAAATCAGTAAAAAGGTAAGTTTTATTTAAATATTAAAAAAAAATAAGTCATTTACAACAAAATTGATGTCAAAAATGATTTTGAGAAAATAGAAACTAAATTTTAAAAAAAAAAATTATAAAAACTAAAAATATTCAATTATATCACTTATAATAATGACTATGATAAATGACTTAATTTTTGTTTTTGTTTATTCATGAAATATATATATATATAAATATATATACATTTTTTAGTATTATCATCAGATCATATACCAAAAATATACCAATTTTGAAGCAAATTGTATTAATCATTCATTAATCATTGGACGAATCAACACTTTCAACAATATATTTATCACTATCAAAATATTTATATTCAGTAAATATAAAGTTAAACTTGTGTTGGAATAATTTAAATAGAATTGGCTCTAAGTACAGTTCATAACATAGTAGTGCAACGAATTGTCGTATTCGAAGCATTGAAAACAATTTATCGTCATAATTGAACGGGAAAAAGGTAGCAGTTTTTAAGAAACATTTTTTTTTTTTTTTTTTTTTTTTTTTAATTTGAAATAAAGATTAAGTAAATTAAAATAAGTTTAATTATTGATATCTTTAGTTTCTGATTAAATAAAGATACTTTTTTATAACTATTTTATTAATTAAAATTTTCCGATTTGGTAAGTTCATGTTTAAATATGCAATGCATGTGCTCACAAAGTTTCCTTTTTTTATCACAATTTTCAAAATTTCATCTCTTTTCTTAAGGTGCAATTATAAAATTTTAGAATGTTAAAATTAAGATTTGAAATTCAAATAGCTTATAATTAAATTTATTTTCTATTGTCTTTCATGTATAAACAATTCTAGTCTTTCTAACACATTTTTTTTTTATTATTATAAATTTTAGATAATCGAATTGCTCGAATAATATCAAATACAACAGGTGGAATGATATTTGCTTATAAAAATTATGAATTTTTAAAATTACGTAAACATAAAGATACAACGTATTGGCGTTGCAAATATTACAATAGTATACGTTGTATGGCAAAAGCGCAAACACGTTGGAATGGCAAAAAAAATTTAATACAATTTACAGATCAAATACATAATCATTAAAATATTTATTTAAATATGTAGTAGTTTTTATTTTTTTATTTTTATATAATATTATCATATCATATTATGTTTGTATATATTTATTTTTGTAAAATTATTATTCTTTATTACCTATTTAAAATAATATCGGAAAATGTATTAACATTTAGAAATTTTTTACTGCAACAAATATAAAATAAATTTCATGCTTAAATATGGGAATTGATATTACTTAATATTAAAAATAATAAAAAAAAAAGATGTTGAATTAATTACTTATTTCGTTACAGTAAAAACTTTTTAAAAATTGATTGGAATGAACTTTACTGGTTGTGAGATTGATGATTTAAATGAATTGATCATTATTTGTCATGATGGTATTCTTTTTCTTACTTTAAACGTGTAAATTTTGTGTTTAAAGATGCACATAAATTGCAAACTTTAGCGCCAAAATTTAAGTGCATGATCCCAAAAATTATTAAAATCAATTTATTTAAATGAAATCGTTAATATTTTTAAGAATCAAACTGCATCCTCTATGTATATATTATATTATAACAATCGTACTATAAAATTTTAATTTATCGAATATCATATTCGGTTTAGTATTCATTTAAATTTAACGGTTTTTTTTTTTTTTTTGTTATAAGGTAATTAGACTCGATCAAACTTTTAAATATCATTTTATAAATGTACAATAATAACATTATTTTAAACTATTAGTTAAATTATAAATAAATACTCTTAATTCAATGATATTTCAAACTTAAAATCTTAAATTCCATATTTCAGCGTCCAAATTTTTTAATTTTCTTTCTTACATAAATATTGTTATAACGTAATTTTTTTCTCAACGACTTCTTCTTTATCTGATCTGATGATATATATGATTATCGAATTAGATAGCTAAAAAACTAAATTAAGATTTCTCAACGTTTTCGTGTTTAAACATTTATTTATGTTGAGTTTTTATTTTAGTGCCTTGCTAGATTTTTTTTTACTTTGTAGTTTTTAATGCAATATTTGAAGATCACTTTTAACTACATCTCTAAATAAGAAATAAATTAAAAAAATTTAATAACTAAATAAATTCTATAAAAAATTATAAATTTTTCTTAAAAATGTTTTTATTTATGATTTTTTTCTGTTTTTTTGTTTTTCTTTTTTTTTTTAGATATAAAACCACTCGAACTTTTGAAGTGTTATCAAGATCATCGTTCAAAACTATATAATGGTTATCGATTTACAATTCGAAATGAATATTTTTCAAAAGAAAAAAACTGTAAAGTAACATATTGGAGATGTGATCAATATCGGAAGAAATCAAAATGTCAAGCATCATTTATTAGTGAATTAGTAAATGAGAATTGTAAATTTCGCGATGTAAATTTGAAACACAGTCATTGAAAACTAATGGTACTTTTTATAAACGTCATTTGGATGAATTTAATAACTATGTATTTGACATATCAGTTAATAATCGCTAAAAATGTAATGACGTATAAATTTAGTTCCACAAATCAATAAATTATAGCAATAAGCTACAATTCTATTTATTGAATCAAGTTACGTTACTGCAAAAATTAATCAATATACTGTAAACAAAAAAAAATGATAGACAAATCACTATTATCAATATTATTGACGTTAATGAAAAGTACCAAAGGTGCAATATACAATTCCAACTTTTGTAATTAATTATTATATAAAATTTTAATTTTTGATTATTCAAACTGGAATTTGAATTAAATTTTAAGTTTTAATTATCTTCTTATGCATATAAGTTTAATTTGAATTATTGATAATTAAAAAAAAAAAATTTAGTTAATTTTTATAAATAATTTTATCACCAATTATTATCATGGATTGATTGTTATGGAAAATATTTTTTAAAAATAAAAATAAAAAAATAATTAATTTTTTAGGATTTTATTTTAATTTTTTTTTTTTTTGTTTTTTAATTTAATTATAAATTATAAAAAAATTAAATAAATTACTAACAAAAATCTTGAAAAAAAAAAAAAAAAACAAAAAAAAAATATATATATGAAAAATCTCATGTATTGTTTTCTTTTTCCTTAAAAAAAAAAAAATATGTGTTTCTTTCTTTTGTTTTCTTTAAGTGTGTTTTATGTATGGATTTTTGTTAAATGGATTAAATTATTTCTCATGTAACACCAAATTAGCTCAAATGTTGCAGTTACAATGTATATGACAAAAAAAAAGTCTATTATATAATTATTTGTATTTAACATTTATTCATCATCAAATTTCTGTTTCAAATTTTTTGTTTTTCAATGAACCGATTTATTTCTAGAATATTAACAATTGTTCTAAAAACAAATAATGAACCAATATATTTACGATTTCATTAAAGTTTTTAAATTATGACCAAATTTTAAATCCAAATTAAATGAACACTTTTTTTTCTAAATATTCTTTTGTAAAGTTATCAAACAACAAAATATCTATTATACAAAGTATTTATATGAATATGTTCGAATTAATATGATATTATAAAATTTTTTGTTTATTAATTAATTTTTTGTTTATTAATTAATTTTTTAATAAATATATTTATGGATGTTAAACGGTCTATGTAATAATTGCCTCAATACGATGCGATTTGTATATTAACTTTTATCAGAATTATGATAGAATTTTATCGTGCATTGCTTTTTTATTTGATTTTTTATTATATAAAAAAAATATGTACATATTTATTTTTTTATTTTTTTTATACATATTTGAAATTGTCGTTTAAAAAAAAAGCATGCCAATAAGCTGATAGCTGAGAAAATGTACAATGTGGTATTAGGCTACAAAATTTACACTTAACAGAAGAATAGGATGCCGAGAAGTTTTTATTAAATAATCTTAAAAACGTTTTTCCAATTACATCGTAACTGAATTTTATTCAACTATTCATAAATAATTGTAATAAATCTTTTTTGTGAAAATCACATCTGTTTACGAGAATCATTATTATTACCTAAATAAAATTTAAAACAAAAATTTTACATATTCATGTTACGTGTCGCTATAACTGCATCCACTTTAGAGAGAAAGACATTATATTTATTTATAATTATAATTTTTATTTGATCAACTAACAGGCTCTTTCTTATTATTATTATTTTTTCTTTTATTTTATTTTGTTTTTTTAGTAAAAAGTATTTTTTTAACATTACAATTTTGTTTTTTTCAGATGGTCTTATATACAGCATGAGTAATGGTAGAACAATACTGTTGTATAATGGTCATAAATATATTAAGGACACGGAAATGTTCATGAATGATAATGAGGGAAGGACAACAATATGGAAATGTCAATTTTTTGATAAAATGGAATGTGATGCATCAGTTTCTTCAAAAACAATTTATAATAAATCAATATTTCAACAATTAAAAACTGAACACACTCATGTGCATTTTTAAAATCGAAGTTAATTTTTATTTTATTAATTTTTACAATTTGCCTTAATTATAGTGGTTAAAAATGGATTGAAAAATATTTAAGTTTTAAACTTGATTAATTGTATAATATGATATTTTCAGTAGACGCATATATAATAATATATTATTGTAAAATTTATTTTGTTGTAATAAAACTTTAACGATATAACTTTTAAGTCGTTTTATTTATTTAATTGAGTTAAAAAATCAACAAAAGAAATAAATGTAGGTATTAAAATTTTCTAGAAATTTTTTTTGTATAAATCCAAACGCTATTAAAATAAAGTTAAAAAAAAATTTTTTTTTTTTTTTTGTAAATATTTGTTGAGTAATTTAGATATAAGTTAAAATGAATTTGTATTTGAATATTTTCTTCGTACTTAAACCCACAGCTGTCAAAATTTCTTTTTTTATCTGTCCATAGCTTAAAATTTTATATAGATTGTAACTTATAAGTAAAATTTAACAAAATTGTAAATATCTACTTCTAGAAGGAAACTGCAGAAATCTAAAAATGTACATATTAGAAATCTATTTACATATTAATCTGTTAGTATGTTAAATTCAATAATTTACCCAATTCAAAACTTCTCAATTTCTAAACATTCTTTTTCTTCTTTACTTA
Source organism: Argyra leucocephala (assembly GCA_963942445.1). NCBI lineage: Eukaryota > Metazoa > Arthropoda > Insecta > Diptera > Dolichopodidae > Argyra > Argyra leucocephala. Next base: position 32,867,863 of record OZ012677.1, on the reverse strand, counting down.
ATTGAAATTTAAAATAAGTATTATTATAATTAAATAATTTCAAAATCATAATGTAATTAAATACTTTTTTTATTAATAAATTTTATAGATAAACTAACGTTAGCTGAATTTGCTATTACCCAAAAAGGTAAAATAAAATTAATTCATAATGGTTATCAATATTTCAAATGTAAAACTGTTAATGAAACTATCAACAAAATTAAAACATGGCGTTGTGCTAACTATGGTAAAACAAAGTGTTGTGGCAGAGCTATAACAAAATTTACTCCTGTTGGAAATGAATATGTTATAATAAAGAATCCAAATCATAATCATGATGTGGACTTTAAATAAGTGAGAAACAATATATTGATGCCATTTTAAAAATATAGATTTTCTCTAATAAGTTAAGTAGCGTATTTTACCAGTTGTATGGTGATTTTTTGATGTGAAACTATAAATAAGATTCTTTAAAAATAAAAATAATTATGTCAATCATTTTTATATTTTTAGCAAACTAGCGGTTCGTGTAACTTATTTAAGTTTTTTCTTTTGTAGTGAAATACTAAGTTAAAAAAAAACATAATTTCCTTTTATTTTACTAAAATGTTTATTGGTGTTTTATACAAGTATCGACATTTCGGAAATAATATGTTGCCTTCTTCAAGGGAAAATGTATTGAGTACATTCCGAGTCTATTGAATATTTATTTATTTATTATGTTTTGAACTAATAATTTAGTTTGTTTTCGGTTCCACACATTACCTATATCTTCTAGGTGGTGACTGGTGGAAAGTGTCAAATTTAAGAAATTGAGCTAACTCCAGCAAACACGATGCAAGAGGTCCGGCGTCAGTACAATGTCCCTTAAATGTGATGTAGACAATAGGTCCGGGGTCTCAGCCAAAATTGCGGCGAGAAACTCTATATCATGTATATATCACTCTCAATCTTCGGTTCCGTACACGTGGGACGCCGGACTTCTTGTTTGGATCGTGCTTAAAAGCCATTGTAATAAAGACAAAATTTAAAAAAAAAAAAAAATTGCAAAAATGGTAGCAGATTTTTTTTTTGTTACAATCCCAATGTAGCGTTTCGAAGTTCATGCTACCAACAAAATTTTGTGAAGCTGGTGTTTATACTATACATTATAATTTGCATATGCACCAATCGGTGTATTGTATATATTGTAATCGTAAATATATTCACTATAAATATAACTTACTCAATAAGTAAATCATATTCAAGTCATATTTAGTATGTATTGATATTACATAAATCTAAGTAAGTGTAAATTGATGATTTATATGAAACAAATCCAATTAATTCAAGCTATTTTTGTTTTCAAGTGGTATTATGCAGTTCTCTGATAAATGCACTGAAGAAAGCAACATATTATTTCCGAAATATCAGTATTACCTAACTATTTGTTAAACTATTAATCATATTTTTAATTTTTTTTTTAAATTTTTGTTATTTTGATGCTTGATGTAAAATGTTTGTGTGACAAAACGATATATTATTGTAAAATTTAACTGTTTTTTTTTTAAAGAAACGGCTAGGCGTAGACATGCAATTCTTAGTTTTGCAACTTTTTGATTTTTTATGTTCCATTCCATATGATCATATTTGTGTTCCATTATTTTATTAGAAAACGCCCACACATGAAACTGGTTGCAAATTGCATGTCTGCACCTAGTTTAAATTGTAATAAAAGTAATAAAATGTAATAACACTTAAATTGAAAGTACTAGTAGATTTATTTTAAATGTGCAGTATAACTAGTTTTCTATTAGTTAATAGAAAATAACATTTTTTGAAATTTTTGTTGCTGTATTTGGACTTTAAACGTTTATTGTTAGGATTCTGTTGAAAATTATAATATTAAATAACGCAGTCGGAACAATTACAGTTTTAACATAATTCGGTATAGTTCAAATAATGGATTTCATGGATAACAACAAAATTTCAGAACAAAAGTGCTTGAGTCATTTTTCAGTGTTAAATATTATGTATTGAATATCAAAACAGTTTCATCATTCACCCTTATTTCCTACTTGAATAATAGAATGGTTGTATTTTATTTTCATTAATCTTGTATAACTTCACTTTATTTTTGTAATAGTATAGTTTTAAGAATTTTGTAAGACTAATGAAAATAAATTATTTTTTTTTTAAAAAAATCGTTCTAAGCTTTTTTATATTTATCATCGATTTTATTAATTATTAAAAACAAATAATTATGTAATAATAAGTCTGTATGGAAAGAAATTAGAATGAATTTAACAGTTTAAGTGATTAGCTTCATCCAATTTTTCGAATTAAGTACATACTTACTTTAGTTCATTTAAAAGCATTGGTTGACTTAAATGCTTAATTTCATATAATGCCGCAATAAATTTAACAAATTTAAAATAAATGACAAATTATTTTTCTAATTATACCAACACTTTTGAACAAAGATTCTTAAAGGACAATGTCAAAAGACCGTCTTTTAAATCATTTCATTAATGTAAATTTTTTTTTTTTTTTTTTTCAAAAAATGGATCTCAAAAACTTTTGTCCTGAATCCTTTTAATTAATGGTTTACTAATTTCTTATTTTATAATGTAAATAATTAAGAATTTGTTTTTCCCCCTTTAATAGTATTTATGTAAATATTGTAAATTAAATTTAATGTATTTGAAAAAAAAAAAAAATTACACTGTATATTAAATACTTATACTTTACATTAAATAAAAATAAATAAATCTAAAATTTTAATTATTATTTTACTACTCGTATTTACGAATAGTCATCTGACTGAAGTACTTTGCTTAATTTGTTTTCATTTAATTTTAAACAATTTTAATTATAGAATGCAGTTTAAATTTAATTCTAAATTCACGAATTTGAATCGAAAAACGTTGTATATTATTCGAATAAATTTTAGATTATATTTTATATAACTAAGGGTTGTATGACCAAGTGATTAATTGTATTTCAGAAATTTAGGTATTTTTAACTGAATTTATTTATCTTTTTTTTAAATTAAATCACTACACTCTCTGAAAAATAGCTTTGGCATAAAATTATGTCCAGATATGTGCAATAATATAAATATTTAATGTTTATTATGCTTTTCAAATTAGCGAAAAATCTAAGATTCAGATTTAATTTTATTCAAGAATACACGTAATTTTTTTTTTGTGTATGGAGAAAATGATGAAATCCAATTCAATAATTTTCTAATTGTTTTCTATAACTCTCTCTCTCTCTCTTGTTGCACTTCAACCGAAGCGGACGTAATACCTCCTAAACACTACATATGTGTATCTATGTAATGTAACAAGAAAATAATTAACATATAAAAAAATAATGACATGACATTCTATTTTAAAACATCATTTTAAAGTAGTTTAAGATAATAATATTTTAGAGTAAATCAAAGAGTATATAAATATAAGAAGTCTCATCTGGATATTTTTCAATTTTTTCGACTTTGTTGCGTACGGGCGAGGAAGAAAGTGAAACGAAAATTTAAATCCTATTTTATTTTCTTTTTACTCTGGTGGTTTTTTTTTTCTTTTTTGTTTGTCTGTTTGTCAGTCTATGCATGTAGTTATGTACATATATAGCATATACAATGTATATACATTTTTTTCAACCAAAAAGTATACTGAAAAGTAGGTACATATATTTTTAAATTTTTAGCAAATAAATTTTTTGATTTTGTTGTTTGTGTCTGTTTTTATATATGTAAACATATCTACTTCCAAGCTGAAAGACCAAAAAAACAATCTATGTATCAAAAATTGAAATAGAAGTCCGATTTTCAACCGAAAACGGTATTCCGTAAACACTTTACGATTTGTAATGCATAACTAATAAATTTTATTCTTATATTATACTATTATTTTTTCTAGATTCTGTCATTCTATCATTGACTCTATTATTGTATGTTTAACTGCATACTTATTTCAATAAATATTATTATTATCTAGGTATGTAACTGCATATATGTACATCCATATCAGTATATACTGTAAAATATAATTATTTCATAGAAAGATATTAAAAATAAATATAAATGAGAATTTAGTTTTCCTGTTTTCTTCACCCCTTTTTCTCTTCCTCTATTTGTGGGTTCTCATATCAGGCGTGTAGTAAAAAAATGTTTTTTTTCAAAAATTTATATGAGACAAGACTTCTTATTAACTTATATATTCTTTGATAGTATTTTCCTACAGTTAAAGTTAAACGAAAACGAAATGTCAATTTGTTTAGGTTTCGTTTGAAATAAGGTATTTGAATTTAATTATGTTTTAAATGAAATTATGACAGTTGGTAATAAACAAAACAACGGCAAAGTAGAATCAAAAAGGTATTAAAAATTGTTCGTGTTTTTGTACAAAAAAAAAGAAAAATTTTAAATTTTAAATTTTTCTTTAAGAGTAAAGAAAACTAAAACTACGTATTTAATATTTATTTATTTATCGTATGATAAAAGTTTGCGAAGAATGAATATTTGTTTATTTTTATTTGTTTTTTTGTTTTTAAGTTTTAAAAATCCAATGTCATAATATTTTTAAACTATGCCGAAAAGCTTTTGTTCCTTCGAAAGGTACAAGTTTTTTTTTTTTTTTTTTTTTTTTTTCATTTATTTCCTATTTTTATTTTTTAAGTACATATTTACATTAACTTATAACTAATTTAGTTTATAGGAGAATAGTTAGTGGTATCTTATATTATAAGAATAGTGTTAGATACCACAATTACACAGTTTTTTCGTTTTCATTTTACTCTAGGAGAATACCATACTTGAGACTATATTATAAATTTGTTTTTTATTTTTTTCATATACTTATATTACTTTGCAATTTATATTTTCCAATGGGTTCATATAATGTAGGATTTTAGAATGAGTATTTTTCTAACAAACAATTCAATTCATATAATCAAGTTGAAATTTAAATAAATAACAAAAAATGTTTTAATTCATTTTATATAATTTAATTTAATCATAGACTTATTAATCCACCATACATATATAACTCTTTCTCTTTTATGGAATTTAATAATTTAGTTAAGGATTTCATTATATATATTATGTATTGACTAGTTCCATAATGTAAAAAAAAAATGTTTTTAAACTTCATTTAAATTTAAAATTTGCAACCATTGCAATATTTTGTAAAGCAACTATATACCCACTTTATACAATTCGAAATGTATCACATTGTAAAATATTTTTGACATACAGTAAAGAACCGAAAACATTGTAAAAATATATAAAAAAAATTGTTTTAATATTACTTGACATAAAACTTATTTAAATCTTTTAAAGTAAGTAAGTTAAAATAATAATGTTTAAGTTGTTTTTGGCTTATTAAGAGAATATTTTTGAAATTATTAAAAAATGTTATATTATGAATTTGATTTGTCTAATTATAATTTTTCAAATATTCATAAAACTTGTCTGTTTTCAAAAAGCAACTAAATTATAATTTTATAATAAAATAATTATTAACATTCCAAATATTTAACAAATTGCTCTTGTACTATAAAAAAATATTAACATTGTAATAGAATAGATTTTTTGAAAATTTTTAGAATAGTTAAATGTAAGATTTATAGATCAGAAATGATATTTTGTATATATACTGGGTGTTGCAGAGCATGCGTATCAGCTGTTTATCGATTGGTGATATTTTCAACTTTCGGGAAGGACCGGAAATGGGTTTTTAAAACGGAAATTTACTATTAAAACTTTACTAACTACATTTTAAAATAACGGCTCTTTCCCCTCTTAAAAAGCCGATACGCATCCTTTGGAACCCTCGGTATACTTGTTATATGATAATAATTTATTTATTAATGTGGTACCATGATAACTTGTTTAAAATACATGGAGAACATTATTTTATTTTTTTTTTTTAATTTTTGGCAACAATTTTGACGTAAACGTAGAACTGCTAAAAGACTAAATGACATACGTTTACATTATTCAGAATTTTTGCAGTTTGTTTGTATATTAATAGTATCAAACATACATATTAAAAAAAGCTATGTATATCGTAGCGCAAAAATTCATACATTACGTAACACAACAGAATGAGATTATAATTTTAAGTTGTATATTTTGATAGCATTAGCTCATAGCTGTTCTGGCTAAAGAATCTGTTGGTGGAATGATTATAATTAATTAATTTTTCATTGAATCATTTCTTAATTAAAAAAAAAATACTTTTTTATATAAACATAAGCATATAAGCAAATGAAATTGATGATAAAAATAAAAACTATTTTGTAAAAATAAAAATTATTTTGTAAAAATAATTTTAATATTTGTATGATTCTATAGTATTTGTAAATAAGTTATGAAATTAAAATGAAATAATAAGTTTTAGTTAAAGAAAACAATATATTCTACTGCATAGTATGATGTAAAATGATTTAAGATTGCCTATAAAATAATGTTTTATAAGTATGTAAAAGCAATTACTGTATATATATATATATTATATGTATATATATATGTATAGTCATTGGTAAAAGTCACATTACTTCTTAAAATTAGAAAGCAAAGCAAAATATGTATGGGGTTGATTTGAAAAATCAAAATATACAATTTTCAGTTATGTTATGATCTCAAAAATTTATATAACTTTTATAAAAACTCTTTTTTCATATACATTATGTATCTTAAAATTGTTTTTTATTTTATTTTGTATAATATAATATAGTAAAAGAGAATTTTATACTCTGATTTGAATTTTTATTATTGTTTACGCCAGTTGTTCCATTAATTTAATTCTAATTTAGTTATATTGACAATAAGAAAGAAAATAAATATATGTATGTACATATGTATATGGATAATTTTAAAAAGAAAATATTCTATTAATCATTTTAAAATTTGAATTTATACTTAGTTTTCTTTAATTCAAAACATAATAGTTTTGCTTCCTCCATGAGTTTTTGGATACACAATTTAATAAACAGTGTTATAACAATAAGTCGCGAATTCATTATAAAATGAATTACCGATCATGAGACAATGTAAATTTTTTTTTTTTTACATTTAGAGTCATGAGTCTGCAATGTTGTCAATACATTTTGATGTCACAGGTTTTAACCTTAAGATGTGGCTGCAGTGTCAAATGTGATTCGTTGTTTGTTTTAATTTTTATTTTTATCATACATTCAAATTAAGTGTATTTGTAATCTTTTACTTTTATTTAAATTTGTATCAATTGCATCAATTAACTTTAAAAATTAATTTAAATAATACAAATAAAATAAAAAAAAAACAAATCTAATATGAATCCAATGACACCTGCGCGCATACATTTTATATAAAAATTAAAATTCTTGTTATTTAAAATTTAAATTTTCACTTTGTTTTCTTTTTTCCAAATCTTCAACTTTAGCACGGCATTTTTTTTAAAATGTATAATAATTCATTTATTTATTTAAAAAATTGTCAAATGTTTGGTTATGTTATGATGGCAGAATAAAAATAACATAAATTAAATAACGGATTCTAATCATAACTTTTACAGTTGTAAATTAACCGTGAATTTTTATAATTTAAAATCAGAACCAGTAAAATTTGAATTTAATTGTTATTTTACTAATTTATGACAAAAAACATGACATCTATTTTTGTCAAACAAAATTTCAAATAAAAAGTAAAAATGAGAAAAGTAAAATAATAAGAAAGAATACAACTTCAATTCTAAATAACGGTTATTTCAACATCATTCATTCTTATTTTCATATAGTATGTATATTATATTTTTTATTTCCATGTATATTATGTGCGGATGTACATTTATTCACTTTCATAATGAATAACAGATTGTACAAAAAATCGTAATTTTTTTATGTCGATTTTTTCATTTAAATTTATTTGTGAATAATATTTTATTTTAGATATTTTCAGGAATTTCAAAATTTTTTAATTTAGTTTTGATAATAGGAAGAAGGGAAACCAATTCATTTACATTTGATTACACATTGATGATCGCAGGTTAGAGGATTCTTTATATGCTTTATATTTTGATGATTCATCATTTATTAACATTTTTATTTTTATATTTTTTTTTAGATATCAAAGTTACAAATATTTCACTTGTAGACGTTCTATAAAAATGAAATGCTGTGAAGGTATAAGTTATATTAACATTTTTTGGTGCATTTGTCTGAATAATCTGTTATGGTAACAAACTTTCCAAGTGATTTAATTCGATTCATATTAATAATTTAACTATCCACACGTAAATTTGGTAAATATTAACAAACACTAAAAATCTTATTAATTAAATAATACATCCTAAATGCTTTTCAAATCAATCTTCAAATAGTTTATAATATGTTGTTTAGTTCAAATCAATCGTATATTTATAAGAATCTCTTAATGTTCTTAAAATAAAATAAAATTTAAAATTATCTATGCAACATCAGTTTATTCCTGATGCTAACCTTGACCTTACTATATAATATATCAATAATTTTCAAATCTAATATATTTTGTAACTGGATATACTTTTTTAAGCATAATTTGCTGCTGCAATAGTATCAGTGACTTAAAAACATTAAAATACAAAGTATTAAATTATATTTAACAATATATACACATAAATATAAATAATTAAATTAGTTTAATTAATTTAATAAAAAATTAGTTTATTATTAAAATAACTAATTTTGTATAAAAAATAAAAATATCTTTTATAATTATTAATTTGGTATTTTAATTGTTTTTTTAGATGATTTGGAAAAACTGTGGAAGATGGTTAAAGGAATTCAACCTCAAAATTTCACCTATAATTGATTTTAATATCATATTATAACCGGTTATTCGAAATCTTTGAGTTAAGGTATATGTATATGTTTAATGAGAAATGTCTTCGAAGTCAAAAATCAGTGTAGAGTCACAAAAATATTTTTTTTGTTATTGTAAATAATTAAAGTAAGAATTTAAAAACTTATATAAAACACTGTACATAATGTAATTATTTTAAAAATTTTCGTTTCGAAATCTGTAAATTTTGAATTCATTATAATTCGATCGTGTTTAAATTTTTTATTATTAAAAAATATATAAATGCAGTTATCTACTTCTAAAAGAAAACTACAGAAACGTCTTTTTAACTACAATAAAAATTGTATTTGTTGAGTTGCACTAATTTTTTACTTTGACTATTTATAATTTAATTTTTATCAACAATAATTTAATCTAGTTACTTGTAATTAAATATTTTTCAGTATTTTTATATTAATGTAATATATATATTTTTTTCTTGTTTTTTAGATTTTAACGGAATGATATTAAGAAATCTACATTTTCATATGATAAATGAAAATTAGAAATTTAGAACGTATCCGAACATGATTCTCAAATCTCTACCTCAGTATACTAAGAGATAAAAATTATTTAAACTAATTAATTAAAAAAAATATATGTGCATATTATAGATAGTCAATATTTTTAAATTTAATGTTAATGAAATAGAATTTACATATTATATTTCAATTTAAAGAATAATAAATTATATATTATATATATATATTTCATTATTTGATTATTTTATTTACAAATTATACAATATGTTTTATTAAGGCTGCCATTATAGTAATACGTGAAATGAATACGTAAACAATTTTGTTTACGATTTCAATGAACCGGTAGGTAATATATTTTATTAATTGGTGAAAAATAATGGAATTTTATCATGAAAGAAATTTTGAATGCTTCCATAAAATAATAAAAAAGATTTTATATAACATATGAATAATTTAAATTTTGATTTTCTTTAGTATATTTTTTACCATTCTTATAGATTTATACTAAAAATTCTTGAATAATGGTGCAGTAAAATTAAAAACAAACATTTTTACGTATCGCTGTAACTGCAGTCTAATCAGCAGGACAGCATACAAGTTGAAATTACAAATTCATCCTATTAAGATTTACTTATGTCAACTTAAGCTTTAATTGAAAATTAAATTTTTTTTCTAACAGTCCAATGATATGATCACTAAAAATATATTATACAGAATAATTGTTTTTTTTTTTTTTTTCTTGAGGTAGAATCACCTTTTCGTGCTTAATTAAGTAGGGTACTGCAATTTTACACTAAAATATCTGCAATATTTCGAGTATTTATTTATCAAATTACTGGCTTATCAACTCATTAAATGTGAAAAACTACCTATAATTTTTTAACTAGTTTCACTCTCGGAAATAAGTACAAATGAAATAAGTTATGCGGGCAGTGTAAGTTAGGTCCTATTATACAGCTTATTTGTAATATATTGTGAAGTATTTGTTTGAAATTTTTCAGTATTCAAAAATTTACTCACACTTAATTTGTATTTCATAAATACAATTTTAATATTATACTAATATTTTATTTATTATATTTTTTATTTTTATTTTAGTAAAATCTCAATCTTATGGTGAAGAAGCGGTATTTGATATAACAACAAGAGGTCGGCCAAAACTTATATACAAAAATAATTATTTTTTTAAATCAAATTTAGCAAGTAAAAATAGTAAAACTAATAGAAACACATATTGGATGTGCTGTAATTACTATTTGAGTAAATGTAAAGCAAGAGCTATAACAAAAATTATAAAAGGAAAAGAATTTGTGAAGGTTACTAACTCATATCACAATCATCCATTGAAATTAAAATAAGTAATAAAAAAAAAATCACTTTCAAAAAAGAAAATATAATTTTTATATTTTTTTTTTTTTGTAACTTATAGCATTTTCTTTTCTTAATTTAAAATTCTACTTTTTGTTTTTTCAGTTTTACCCTGATAAAGTTTCAGAATAGAACAGAAAGTAAAGTTTTCCACACTGTTTTTTTAGATGTTTATGTGACAGTATAGTGATATTCTCCTCGGAAAATGAAGAAAAAAGACTGAAAAAATTTATTTTTCCCAATATTGCTAAAAAAATATTAAATTTATTTATTCAATAATTTAGTTAAAAATGGCCGCTATCTTAATTGTACAGCATTTATTATTGTATACTCAACGTGAAATTTTAAAAATCATATTTAAACTACATATTCAAATTATATGAATAACAAAATGCATAAATGTAAAAATTGTTAGGAATAGTTAACCAATTTAAATAATATTGTTAGGAAAAATTAATTAATTCAGAATAAAATCAAATCCTAAAATAACGTTATTTTTTTTCTTATACAAAACTAATAAATTACAAAAATTGATATTATGTAACTTTAAGTGTAAATTTTTTTGAATTTATTTTAATAATAAATAAAATTATTTGTTATAATCTTATATAAGTATTTAATAATTTCTTATCTAAGTATCTAATCTTATTGAATAATTTGTTATATATCTTATTTTATATTCAAATATTATAATTATTTTTAATAATTTAAATTTGTTTTTAGTGATATATCAAATTTAGCAATTAAAAGTCGAATTTCTTTTCACTAATAAACTATTTTTTTTTTTTTTTTTTTTTTTCAAATATCGATATGTGGGAAGCAACTTACTTCCTTCATCAGTGCTTGCGATTTCACGTCTCAATGATTTTCAATCAATGTAATTTAATAATTATTGTATTAAATTTTCAAAACAAATGCTTAGCCAAATGTTTTTGTGCTATTATTAATATCGATACAACGTCATTGCTAAATTATGCTATTAAAATTGTGTTAGTATAAATTAGAACAATAATAAATGGTCCATTAATTGGCAAAATAAAATTTAAATGTAACCATATTTCTTTTTGTACATGTATTATCAATTTTACAAATAAATTATAATTTGCAATGAAAAGGGTTTTCTTCTTATTTTATTTTGTTTGTTATCTATCAAAGTTTGAATTATAACCCCATAACCCTATGGTCTTAATCTTAAATGCAGATTTGCAGATAATATGAAAAATTTGAATATATGCGATTGAGTGCGAAAACTGTAAAAAAGCTGGAATTTAATTAAATAACATTTATAATAAAAAAAATTTAAATAAAACAAAAAAAAATCAATTGTAAGTAACCTAAAATACAAAATTTACATTTACTACATCACCCTTATTGAAGTTAACAATAGTTGTGCTTTTGTGGGGTTATATATAGATGTGACCCATTTTTATATTAAAAATCGACAACTTGTCACCGTTGAAACCAATATAGTAAGCTATCCGCGTCAAATATTGTTCCCGGTAAAATGTTAAAATATTTAATTTCATCAGTAGCACAAAAATGAACAATTTTTGTGTTAAATGAAAATTAAAAATAAGAAAAAATGGTTGATCATGAAAATAAGCAATATTAATTTTATTAATATTTTTGGTTAATCTAAAAGCTATCTTATGAAAATATTCGAACTAATTTAAATTTAAATTTTACCAACCATAAATTTAATTTTAGTCCTTAAATTCAAATTCAAAAATTTTTAAATTGTTTTCAGGATTAAAAAATAATACAAAATTATAAATACAGCTTCTAAATATTTGAAATCTGATAATATTTTGTTAGCTCTAAAAACGAAGATAGTTTATTTAATTTTTATATAAGAAAAAAATAGAACGTTGCAAAGAATTTCCTAAATTTCTTATACACAAAGAAACATTATTAAACCGTCAAAAATATCTATTAAAAATTTGGTTTTTATTTTTATATACATTTTCTCAAAAAATTGTTAAAAAGCTGTTGCCGGCATAATGAAATGATCACTGGTATTTTAAATATATATTTCATCAAACTTTAGAGCCAACAAAATTTTATCACACTTAAAATGTTTAGAAGCTAAAGCCCACCTTTACGTACATACATATTTTGTTTTTAACTAATTTTTTTTTCTAATATGCATTCATTCAGTGCAAAAAATTTACAAAAATTTAAAATTGAAATCATTGAAATCAAAGTAACAAATAGCTGAATTTTCTTACAAAAATATTGTATATTTTATAGTCATGTATATTTTATTTTACTTAGTATGTTGCTAATATAAAATTAATAAACATTTTTAATACTTTATTTTTTTAACAAGAATTTTTGTTTTTTTTTCTATGGAAATTTTAGGATGGCAATGTGAAGCTTCATTTTTAGCAACAAAAAAAGGTGGTGTTTATTTAGCATATAATTGTTTTAAGATATAATATAAAAATTAAATACATTTTGTTCCTAATTTTCTAATTTTAAATTTTTTTTTTACCCAAAATTTAGGTTGGCAAGGTGAAGCTTCATTTTCAACAACAAATAAAGGTGGTGTTAAATTAGTATATAATGGACATGATTTTTTGAGAAATGGTCCAACAACGAGTATGTTAAATTGTACAAGTTGGCTATGTTCAAAATATTTTACAACAAAATGTCGTGCTAGAGTTTCAACAAAATTCATCAATGGAAGACATTTATTTAGAGAAACAATATCAGAACATAATCATGATCCAAAATATCCGATAAAAAATAAAATTGATTGTGATAAAAATAATAAAAATAATCAAGCATTAAGTAAAAATAATCAAAAAAAAGAGGGCATAAGTAAAAATATTAGTAAATTAGTAAAAAAATAAAAAAAACTATTAGTAGAAAATAAAATGTTTTTTTGTTTTTGTTCTGTAAAATATATTTTCATATATATACATTTTAATATGTATGTATATATAACTTAAACAAAATAGCTGCTAGTTTTAAAGTTTTATTTGTTTTTGTATAACAATCTTAATTAACTTAATTTATAATATTTAATAATTATTAAAATATAATAAATTAAAATTTGAATGAGCTGAAACTTAAGAAAATACCGTAAATCATGATTTTAAATTTTTTTCTTAATTTCACAAAAATTATTTTACATAATTTTTAAATTAATTACACTAAAGCACTGGGAATGAAAAAAATTCCTGAAACTAATTTAAACAAGAAATAATTGGAACAAGTTTTAATAATTTTTTCAAATTATAAATGAATATGCAAAATGATTTTTGTTTTTTTTTTTTTAAATTAAATAAAAATTAATGATATTTACATATAAAATTTGGTTTTCATTTAAGTTTTTTTAGTCATAAAATAATACATGCATACATATACATATATCATGCATCTTTATTTTAGATTGAAATCTCAAATATAATAAAATGGATCTTATTCTGAGAAGGTATATATCGCTATGTATCGATAGAGTATTACATTGCATCAAATTACAAAGAATTTGGTATTCTGAAAAGTTTTCAAAAACTTCAATTTTGACATTTTATTATTGGGTCTCTATACAATAACTAGTTTATGATAAAATTTAGTTAGACACTATCGAATGATTTTGACTATCGATAGTTCGTAACTGAATGATTTTTTCTATCAAATCAATTTAGTAATTTGAGTTGATATGATACTGAATAATGATAGTCACTAGTTTTGTTAGTGATTCCCAAGTGCGTAATTTTTAGTTTTGTGTTATGACAAAAAAAAATGTATGTAAGCACTTTTTCCAATTTCTATATTTTTATTTCAATCAAACTCACAATTTTCTCCAATTGCCTTTATGAAACAGTTTACCCAATAAATGTCAATTTTATCTATTAATAGAAACATTTTCTACCCTTCCGCGATTACGCTTAAAAAATTTTTTTCTACTGTAGAAAAAAGTCAATCGCAATAGAGTTCCGCGATTGACCCCAATACATATTTTAAAATGAAATTCTTACGCATACATTCTAACATCTCAAGCTTTGACAATACCAATGTACAATCAAACAAAAAATTGAAAACACCAATGTACAATCGAGCTACAGAAAAACAACAGGTATAGTGAAAATATCAATGAATAGAGACACATTGGGCAGTACAATATTTGTTGCTGTTTAGTCGGCTGGTGAAATTTATTTCTAAATTTATGTTTATTTAATGATACATCTTTAGATGAGTAAAAGTAAAATTTGTACTAATAAAATAATATTTAAAATTGAAGAAAATACGATAGTAAAAGTGAAAATATAAATTGGAATGAAGCCACAGTGTAATATAAAACTTGAATCTTAATCGTAATACTGTAACCAAACTTTATCTAGCTCAACCTACTGTTTTTAGAAATATGGCTTATTAATTACCTTATGACTATTTGGAATATACTTAAAAAGTTCACTATTATTAATATCTTTTTTTTTTCCTTACTCCTCTTGGGAGCATATGGCTTATAATTCCTCATTTTTTATAAATTTACTTTTAATTTACTTACATTAAATACATTAAATAAACAATTTTAAATACATTAAATAAATTTATAAATGTACTAAATACACTTTTATAAATTTATAATTTTTTAAATTAACCACTTTTCTGAACACCATCAAAATCGAAACATTGGCAAAAATACCAATAAGTACCGTTATTTTTCTTCGCAGAATACCAAATATAAATTTTTGCGCAATGTAACACATTATTCGTTAGATATCGAAAAATTGACTTTTCAGAATAAGAACCAATGTCTAATTTAACACTAAATTAACTAAATTGAAAATCAGGTTCGTTATTCAGATTTTTCGTTTAATTATTGTTTAATTACAAGATTTCAGCGTTAACTTATTATGTAGTAATTATGTAATCATTATAAATATTAAATTAATTATGAATTTATCTATAATTTTTTTATCATTTTACTGTTTGCGAACATGATTTTACATTCTTTAGATATTTTAATTTTCGGAACATATTTCACTGAAATTATAAAATTTTAATTGTAACAATGTT